>JAWUZG010000100.1:2400000-3145000 GCA_036785705.1 Acanthornis magna | reverse complement strand
CTCAGTAAAAAGTCCTCAGTTCTTCAAACTACACAGTTATCCATTAGCCAGACTGAGATCTCTCTTTCATTGCTGGAAATCAAGGGATTTCAACAAAGGAGCCACTCTGATTTGATGCCTGCAGGCATCAAGTTTGATGCCAGGTCCAGGATCTGATCTAAAAACATATTCTATATTATAGCACTATTTCCTGGAAGTTTACTATAAAATCCACCTGAAAGTACAAATTTGTAATTCCTCATTCCATTATTTCTTATTCCACAAGAGTCTTTAAGTCAATATCTCAGATTATGTTGGTTTGCTCTTTGTAACCTATCAAAGCAACAGAAAGGAGATTAAAAATTGTTCTTTTACCAAAGTTTGAATCAGGGATACACAGCAACTACAGAAATGAACAGGAAAAATTAGATAATGGTGGCTGAATGTAAGTGTACTTAACCTGATGCTGAGCTCTTTACCCAGCTCTCTTCTCTATGCAATCAAAGGCAAAGACAGATAAACGCCCAAATGTGTCCTGAATATCTGGGGAATAGAAACTTGTCAGACAAATTTTCAGGTTTGTATTCTATTTTGATGCCTGTAGAGACTCATTCTACAAGTGCCTGTGGCATTCCATGAGTGATGAACATCGGAAGAAAAGTGGCAGCAAAATAAAAATCTCTCCTGGTCCTCAACTTTCCCCTATCTTAATCTCTAGCAAATAGAAAGTGGTTTAAATTTGGAGAAGAAATAGGTAAAAATAATACTCTGAATTTACCTAGAACTTTTCCACTAGAGCAGTCAAGGGACATTTATTATTTTATAAAAACAAGCACTTTGGAGATGGGAATACAGAGATATTGTCATGGTCAAAAAGTTTACATTTAAATTGCAGGAGTCTAAAATTGTTCCATGAAAGCAGGAACCAAATCTTTTCATTCCCCAATGATGTTTTAAGCTCTGTACTGCTTATGCAAAACAAGGACTATTATCCGATTCCCACTAGTGGTCTAAGACTGTCAGCCCACAACAGAACTAAAATCCAAAATGCTCCTCTTTCCTTTACTTTTGAAAAACTAAAATCCTGCTGAAAACACTCTACCAAATTCAAGTCTGTTGTCCCATTTTCAGCTATAAATCCTATTTATTCTTTTACCTTTTTCCCAGAATGAAAGATAAAATTTATTGTACGTGATTGTTCATAGACTTGAATTTCAGAGAGTTAGATGCATTGTGTTACACTGAAAGTTTAAAAAAAAAAAAAAAAAAGATGAATCTGTTGCAGTATTAGACATTTGAAATTTATTATAAAGTATCATTGTTTCAAATGACCATTTGCCACAACTGCACGTCTTTGTTCTGTGGAACATCCCTTTGCTTTGTTAAATGAAATTTTCTCAGCAGTAAAGTTGAACTCACTCTAAATCATCAATACAGTGGGAACCCATCTTTTTTTCACTTAGAGAATTTTTCCTCAGGAGTTTTCCGCAGTAGGTGAGCAAACCCTCATAGAGGAAATTTAAGCCAGCCGACACTGAGCTGGCTTTTCTGTTACCTTCCACTGATGGCTTCAAAGCCGCCCATAGACCTTGTCTAGAGAAGTCATGCAATGCACCCCCAGCTAGTATCACAACTGCTGCTGCTGTGGGTAAATCACTGATTTTGAACCTAACCCTCAGAGAAACCCCATTTCCTTCAAACAGCCTGACTGAAGCCAAGGATGCCTGAGCACGTAGGGCAGGCTCGAGCCAAGAGACAGAGCATGCAAACAGAGACCTTCCACATCATCCCAAAGACTTATTTTCCATTCTTGCAGCCATCAACTCAAACACACCATGAAACAGTTACTGGAACACAGTATTGCCAGCTTGTTCATAATTACTGGTTCTTCTTCCCTGCCTAATGCATAGCTAAATGAATGAGGGCTGTCATGGAAAGGGACTCCAATTTTAAGTCTGGCACAGCTTGATGATCAGGACAGGAACACAGAGAAAGCACAGAAAAACCCTATAGTCTCCTCTTTGCAGCACTGAATCCCAAATCCAGGCTTGCACCATGCACACTTGGAGAACAGCTGACCTGGCCCTTTCCTGAAGCTCAGAAAAATTGCTGCAAAACTTCTGAGAGAGGAGAGGCAGCACTCTGCTCCCAGAACTTCGCTTGGCCCTGGGCTCTGCGGTAGCACAAGTGGCACTCACTGATGCTCACACACTGCCCCTGGCCACAGGCTGGCAGAGGGGTTACCCACTCACCTCTACAAGCATTTCTCAAATATTGAGAGACAAGATGCTGCAGGATTTCTTTCGTTCCACCAGAAGGTGCCTGGCCTTCCCTACTCCTCTCCCCAGAAAGTGAATAGCCGTGTGTGCATCAGCAGGAGCACCAGAACAGTTTAGGGTTTAGTACAGACTGCTCTGCTTTGTGCTCTCGGGATATCAGAAGTGCTGCTTTCTCCAGCAGATCTGCTCTGGTTTCTCTGTTGTGTCTCTGCCCTTGACAGAGATTGATACCACACACACAGTCCACTAAAGTAGCGCCTCCAGAGCACAGCCTTACAGGTAACATTAAAACTGCTACTTAAACCCATTTTAAAAGGAGATTGATTACTCTAGACTGCAGCATTTAACATCCTGTAAATAAATCCCTAAGAAAAAAAAATTAAAATCCATAATATTATATAATGGTGCAAGGACATGATGAAAAGATTTCTAGGTGCTATTTGGAGTTTTTATTTCCTATCACACAAGCATCCCCTTTATCAACCCTGACACTCTGCATACACACATACAAACACGAAGTTCTGTTGCTGTTTTAATGCACTGCAGTTATATCCTTGGACCCCTTATATTGAAACACATCGGGGCTATTTTTCCACCTTAAAGGCAAATTACAGCATATGAATAATAAGTATTTTTTTGGAGGCAGAGAAAAAGATCATCATCCCCCTCCATCTGGCATGGTGCCTTTCCAGCAAGGCAGAAGTGGAATTTGAGAGCCCTTTATGAATAAGCAATAAAAGACTCATGAGATGGGATGGTTTAGTAACTTCCAAAAAGGCAAATCAACTGGAGACAGAGATAGTTGAAGCTGGGTACCTCAGTTTGCACATGATTTATTGCCTCCCCTGCTACAGGAGGAGAGCTCCAGTTCCCAGCACAAACAGCTCTCCCCATCTTACCTCAAGGCGAACCTGTCAGGAAAGAAAGAGCCTGGCAAGTTTTCACTTTGGCCTTTGAAGTTCCTCCTTGGCTGACTGATGCTCGTCCATACATAACTGGAAGAAAAGACTTCCATTGTGCCGCTCTTTACACCAACCGTATTATTCTCCAGACAAAAGCCTTCGAGTCTTAACTTTTAAACACACCTCTCTTTAGGGTGTACTGTTTCTAAGCCATAAAATCTTTTTTTGTTCATTAAAAAAAAAAAAAAAAATAAAAGAAAGAAATTAGACAGCTTTTTCCCCTGAGGCAATCTGCTCTGCTTGTTAGATTTCTGCATTACTTTTTGCAAAGGGATACCACAGACACACAGCAGCCAGCGACAGAACAGGCAGCTCTCGTTCCCAGAAATACAGTATTTTTCCCCAACACTGTCTCAAATGGCTTATCCTGCCCAGCTTTAACATGAAATACAGCCATTGTAGGAAGCCCTTGGTTTTAGACGAGAGCTGGTGAATAATCACCCTACTGAAAACATCCCCAACATCTGGCAACTTGCTGCTATTTGCAGGGTCTGTGCGCTGGGTCAGGCAGGGATGCAGGAGCAGGGCAGGGGGTTAAGCAATGAACATGCTCAGCACCTGCTTGCTCTCTGCCTGATTCTAATCAGTATTCTCCTCTCATGCCCAGGAATGCCAGAATTCCTCAGTTTCCTCAGAAGAACGCAAAACTTTGTCTCCCTCAAGGAAAGGAGAGGGAAAAAAAAAAAAAAGAAAGAAAAAAAAGAGACAGAAAAAAACCCTCTCTGTTTAGAGTCCGACCAAATTTCATTAAAGTCAATGCAAGTCTTGCTATTAAATTCAATAAGCCTTTTTTCAGATTTATGAAGAATCCCACATGCTTGACACTATTAATTAGAGGAATTAGTGGTGTTTAAAAAGAAGAAAACCACACAAAACCAAACCTATAAATTACAGTTTAAGGAATAGACTCTAACAATATAATTTTCCTTGAAACTTTAGAAATCAGTAAATTTTTTTTTTTTTTTCACAAATATTGCCTTACTGCAAGTTCTACTGCAGTTTTACATCTAAATTTTTTTTTTTTTTTAAGGACCCGTTGACAAGTTTAAGTCAGTGTATCAACTGTAACTGGCTCCCCAGTTTTTTGGCTCATAACTTCATGTCCAAGTTGCTGGACAATTTCTCTTTGTCAGGAAGAATGCATATAAAATAAATTACAGATTTCATTTAATAAAAGTTTAAAATCAAACCAAAGTAGTTCATCTCCAGTCAGCCTGTGTAACACAAAATCCCACCACTGAGAAACGCATTCCCTTGCATAAAGATGGAAAGCTAGAGTTTTAAATTATAAATCCTAGCAATGTACAACAAAAGTATGTTTAAAGCATGATTTTTGTCTCCTTTTTCTGCTCAGTACATGTTTCTGTTTTAACAAGTACATTAGTGAAAAATAAATATAATTGAAAAAGAAAAAAGATACTTTAACAGTTATCCAGGAAACACACGTTTTCAGTGAATGTAAGAGCAGTTGTAGAAGAGAAGCCAGTGCATGACCTGCGTGCCCAGTCACAACCACATCAATTTCAAGCATCAAATACTCCCTTAGAACCAATGATTATTTGTATACATTATTGGATATATTTTTCACATCACGTATTTGAGAGAATTGCAGGGTATTCATGGGAGACTCAGCAAAACCAGCAAAAAATATGCATCAATTACTGCTGAACTCCAGCAAATACATTGTGGCTCAGAGTCTCAGTGTAAATTGAGCAACACCTCTGAATCCACGAACTTAATCCCAGCCCACACTAGCGATTGGTCTGCTTTAGCTTTAAAAATAATAATAATAAAACTATTAAAAATAAAAGTGCAGAGTCTTTACCACTTCACCAAAGCACACCCCTGCTGCTCTGGGCCAGGACTCGCAGCATCTGATGGGTTAAGGAGTCCACACCATGGGCCACTGGACCAGAGGGTACCCCCTGACCCCTCTGCAAACAACCCCTGATGTTCCCCAGCTCTGCAAACCCAAAAGTTGGAAGCCAAACTACTCTTGCAAGGACAGGCTGCAATCCTATCTAGCCACAAAGCATTCACTCCAGAGCATCATTCCATCTGGATTTGCAGCTTCAGCAGATGAACTATGACAGCTGAACCTATGGAACAGTTTTGATTCCTGGACACCAGACATTTGGAAATGCCATTGAGGGAGGAAAATATCACTGGTCCCATTTCTTTAAAAAAAAAAAAAATACAAAAAACCCACACAAAAAGTAAAAACCACCACAGATACAATGAGAAAATTTAACCACACAAGCGCAGCAGAGACCAATAACTGGGAAGGAGGAGTGAGCTGTCCTACCTCAGCTGCCTCCAGGCACTGGCACTGCAGAAAGTCACTGCAGGAAACACAGAGCAAATTGTAGCAACTCCAACTAGCTCCCCTTCAAAGTAAAGCCAACTTCTCCAGCACCAATTTTGCCATAACCACTTTTTTCTTGTTTGTTTGTGTTTAGGGGTATCACTTACTTGTGTTAGTCACCATGATCACTCCTTCCTACTCAAGAGGGGTAAAAAAGATCCCAATTCAAAGGCGTAGAACCGCACTCCCCACAGCCCAGTCAAAAGAAAGTTAAAGCCTGTGGAAAGATGCCGTGGGCAACCCCTTTTCCACAGCAGCAAAGCAGCACCAGCTGTGCAAGGGTGGGGGAAAGTCCTTTTGCCCAAATCACAGCGACCTGAGGCGTCCCCTCCAAGAGCTGAGTGTCACCAAGGACGAAACATCACCTTCAGAGCACAACTGTGACCACACCGCCTCCACCTCGAGAGCACAGCTCCTGTGGGAGCTTTAAACCTCTCAATAAAGAAATCATTTGCAAGGCTCCCAGAAGAAAAGGGCAGAGCAAGGAACTTCCTGGGCTGGAAAGAGGGTAGCCCCAGCTCCCACCTGGGCTGGGAGCCAGTGCTGCACCCAGCCCTGAATCGCAAGGGCTCTGCTCGCTGCCTCAAGCTCGCACTCACAGAAGCACAATGGGTCTTTTAACCCAAGGATCCGGCCCTGAAAAGGGGCCCGAGGCACCCTAAAGGCACCACAGTTCTCAAAAACCCTGAGGCTAAAGCAGGAGGAGTAACACAGAAGTGCACCCAAAGGAGTTCACCTTTGGCGTCCTGGAAAACCCACCATTCCATAGGCCCTCCCTATGCTAGCCAGTGGCCAAAAAATAAGCACCAGCTGGCCTATTTCTTTAATAGAGTAGTCACTTTTCTCCATGGTAGCACTCAAGATTAGGAACAGGTGAGTCCCTCCTCCACTCCTTGATGACCTGGAGAATAATTTTTTTCCCCTTCATAGCATCTTTTGGGGTATTTTATTTTTTATTTATAACTACCATTACCAGGATTCAGACACTAGCTATATTTAGGATTTTTTAAAAATTCATTTTAAATTTCTGTCTCTGATTTACTCTTCCAGGACTGACAAGTTTGTTCCTGATGTCAGATTAAGAAAAATACTTATGTCATCAATCATCACTCCATCTTTTCAACTGCCAATACAGGAGAAGCACAGTAACTTTGAATTCTGGTTTAAGTTCTTCCTTGGCCAAGTGACCTCTAACAGCTTGGAGACAAACCCTCTTTACATCCACCATAGTGTAGGTTTTGACAACCATTAGATTTAGGGCCGCTGGTGTCCTTCCAAAAATTTCCTTTGCTGTGTTGATTAGGATCAAAGGTTGAGGACAGGAATGTTGCATAGAGGGACAAAGTGTGCCTCCCCTTCTGATACCCTTCAGCCAGGGAGGAGGCAGAAAGCAGACGGAGAGAGCAGCACTGCTTCCCACCCTGCCAGGACTGATGGAGCAGATTGGTTACAGAACTCCTTCCAGCAGAGAGCCAAGGAGGGTTTGTTTGCCTTTTTTTGCTAAATCATGTGTTAGAAAAATGAAGTGCCATTCTCTAAAGCAGCTTTTTTTAATTTGCTCTGCTTGTAGCATTTTAACTAAGCTTACTGGCTGTGTCAGATCTCTTCTTTACCAGGAAAAATAGATGTTTAGCTAAGGTCCTGCTAAGTCTGAGAAAGTGAAGGTGTCCTGTCAAATCTGGAGTACAATTAAACTTTCATACAGGACCAAATTCAATGCTAAGTAACCTGCACAGCCCTGCTGAGAGCACAGGACTGCTCCAATGTAAATGCCAATACAATTTGGTCTCAAGAAACTTTTAAAACATGGAGATGAAAATAATAAAAAGATTTTAAAGATGTCTACTGTATGCAGCCATTTTTTGCGTTTTCACCAGGGCGTGTGAGCATCCTGAGACCCCGCAATGCTTCTGGCTGCTTCAGTCCCTGCCCCAGTGCACACAACAGCAGCTCCTGCCAGTCCCAGGGCTGGTCAGGAGAGGTGAACAAGCAGTTGGTTTTAAGGGGTTTTCAAAAGGCAACACTGTATTTGTTGGAAAACAAGTTGTGGGTACTAAAGCAACAGGGGTTTGTGTGGTTTTCTGTATAGCTGCCAAATATTCGAGCATTTTTGCTTGAGCCTGTTGATTTAAAAGAGAGCAGGTCAAATCAACTGTGCTAAACCAGGGATGAACCCACAGGGCTTTTTCCTAACTGTGACATCTATTGTACAATCTTCTAAATAGATTCCTAAATGATTTCTTCTATTATTTTCCAGTTCCACAGACAAAGAACATAGAGAAGTCAAATACCATACAGGGAATAGCCACCACAGGCAGCAAGGGAGGTACATGCAATGCTTTGCTCTGCACCACGTCTTAAAAATCTACAGAAAAATTTTGTAGATCCCTGTCCATAACATCACACCATAAATATTTGATGACCAATCACTTAAATCATCACTCCTTAGCTAGTAGTTGTTCAGAAGTAACTTTTCTTCTATATAAATACTGATAATTTAATTCAGCATTCACTCACACACCAGCATCAGTTCACAATCTGCAGTGGCGTTAAGCTTGATTTATCCCTTGGTGAATAGAATTCTAGAAATCTTTTTTTTCTCCAGATCTGTACTTTTCAGGATTTCATTGTGAAACAGTGTATTTCACCTCCTGTTTTCATTAGCTAAATATTTGCCACTTCCTTTTTTCTGTCAAAACACCTTCTCTCTGAAAACAACTTACTTTGCTGTTCATGAAACCAGCTGAGTCCTGACTTCCAGCTAGTTCTGTGCAAGTTTTTTTCTCGCCATTCAGCCTGCAGGAGGGGCTGGGTAGGTGTCAGAGTATTTACTGGGGCACAGATCCCCCCACCTCACGCTCTGACCCTTCAGCCCTTCACACCAGATCAAACAGCCAGCCCGTAGGTCAAAATGAAAAGGAAGTCCTGCCACATCATCTTCAGTAAAAAATGGATTGTCTGTGGAAGCATTCCTGCTACTTCGCTAGCCTGTTTTCTGTAAAGCCTGTCTATACCCATCTCCATCCGCTCTGGGACAGTTAAAAACAGAGATGGAAAGCAGTTTTAAGTACAATGTTTTAAGTTACACTAAGTAGGGCCGGTGCTACTGCCTCGCAGGGGGTAGGCGGGTTATACATTGGTTACATTTCTAACAAAGATCAGAGTAATTTTGCCTGAAGAGCTGAGGCTGCTATTGCTTTTCTGAGCTAGTAAGTGGAAGAGATTCCAATTGTATTGGCATGAACAGTCCTACTCATTTAAGTAAGGTGAATAAGATTTGACAGGGGCTGAATAAGCTGTCTGCTTGCAGAAATGTCAGCCACAGATAGTTTATTCCTCATACTATTCCAACCACAGTGATCCATGTGACATTATATCTGATAAAGAAATTACTACATAGTCATTTTTAGATCAGACATCCAACATGAGGCATATCACAAATATAAAAATCCTTAAGACTGGTCCTTATATGGGCTTGTGCATGATATAAACACTGATCATGTTTGGCAGAAAGTCTACAACCAGGCAAGTATCCATTAAAAAAAAAAAATCAAAAGGTAGCACTGTGCTCACCATAGCTCTCCATGGAAACAAAAAAGTTGAGTTCATGGACTTTAAGGCAATATGTATCTAAAATGCTTTCACAGAGTGTTAGCTCTTACTCGGGGACAAAATGTCTCCTGAAGTCGCTGAGTACTTGCAAAGTATGCACAGGCTGATATTTTAATCAGAGATAACCAGACAAAATGAAAATAGAATGTATTTAAGAAAGGGAATGAGAAAATTAGGATTTAAAAAATTCTTAGCCTTTTGCTCTGCTGTTTGTCCCAACAGCAGAGGAGACCCACCCACCTAAAAATCAATGAAACACCAGGAGAGGCTTTCTGGCTTTACCAGGCTCCTTATTGCTGCTTGTGAAGCTAAATTTCTGTGTCCACTGGATGCAGCAGGACTTGGAGCTAACATTTGCATACCTCACAATTGAGATGGAAATTCATATCATAATTACAACAAAACACATCCAGATTGCACAGCCTCTTCTCCGGGGGATGTGGTGGGATATATTTTACTATCTCTGAAATAAGTATAGCTTTCTGCCATGCAACAAGGAACTGATTGTTCTCAAGGATTCTTGCTTGTTTTTCTGCACAGCCTCGGCAGTCCAACTTCCCCCTTTTTCTGAGAAGGGACAGCACAACTACCCTAGCTGAGGCAAGTAGGGTCCCTAAAATTCAAGCTGAAGAAAATGACTGAACAAATGTTGTGAGCTCGTTTGTGGCCCCTTTATTCTGAGAGCCCAGTCTGGAGAATGGGCTGGCTTCTCAAGCTCCCTTTCTTTTATTGGCAGCCCTGGACTATTTATCTCCTCTGTGATTTGGTATACAAAGACAACTTTTTTTTCCCCCTTTAGGCTACACTCATCAAAAAGTTTACAAGCAACAAAATTCGTTTTAGTAAAATTCAGTTAAATGCATTGTGTTTTACCTGCTACAACAGTAACATTTCAATGCACAGTATACTAAAAATGTAGTGATTAAAACAAAATCAAATCCAGTAATGCTAAAGAAAAAAAAAAAAACAACACAAAACTGTAAGAACATACAGTGTATACATTCAACAGACCATGCCAAATAAGGATTCCATTCAAATTTCACATCTCATTAAAGACAATTTGGCCATTAATCCATACGGGTTTAGGAGCAAAGAAGGATTTTCCAAGACAGATAAACTGAAATGATCCTCCTTTGATCTCCGAGGTTAAGAATCAGCAACAATGGAAGATGAACAACAAGGGGCAGAACCACTGGCCTTTTTATGTGCCACAATGGCATCAGCAAACAACTACTTAATCAATATTTGGCCAGGGACACTGAAAACTTTCTTTTCAAATTTTAATTCCTAGTTGTAAAACAACTGTAGGGCAACCAGCAAGATAAGACATTAAACTGACTGCTTAATTGCCTTTTACTGTCTTACTAGTTATATATGCACATTCTTAATAGTTCGTGAATCTTTATTTACTAGGATGAATAAATGACCTGTCAACAATTACATCAAACTCCCCTAACTAAATAATCTCAGCACTTGACACACTTTAATGTGTCCTCAGTGAGTTTTAATTTCATTACGCTTCACTTTTTTTCTAGGCAGAGTGATTTAAACTGAATTAGTTTAACAGCATGGGGCAGGAGTACTCCAGGGCAAGTAAAGTAAAATGCCACACTCACACTACACTAAACAAGGTCTTGTGGTGAATTACATTACTGTACATCATTTTTATTAGCCAGAGAGCTCAGCGTTCAGGGACCAGTTGGAAGTACCCTGCATTTTTGTTTCTATATTTTATTCTTTCTCCGGCCACATGTGTTTGCTACATAGGATTTAAAGTGACATTTACATGGAGAAATTCGCATTGACTGGCTTGCTCTGATTTATTGCTTTGTGTTTCACTCAATTTCTTCTTAAATTAACCAGAGAGCACTTTGTAGTTCTGCTTCATTTCCCAATGCAGTTTTATTACACAGCTCTGGGGACTCATGATAATTTATCACTATCAGCTTTATTGGCTTCCCTCTCCTAAACCCAGTTCCAACCCTTATCGATAAGTAAACCCAAACCAAATTAACGTTCCCCAAATAAGCGTTAGATAAAAGTGTCATCTTTGCCTGATACAACAGAGAATCATTATTTAAAATCAGACACGAGAAATTATTTGTTTTAAGGATTTTATCAGTATCGGGTTTTACTTAGAGCATTAATTGCTAATTAGCTTTTAGTCTAATTAAAACCTCTGTCTGTCTGCCGATTCCATCGCTACCTCTGTGTAAACACAGACACAAAGATCCTTGCCCTCAGTGAGAGTTTTGCCAGAGTTTCACTCGGGATTAGAGTCACACTCTTGTGCAGTGGGTACTTTCTACCAAGAGAATAGAACAAATTTGGGCCCCATTGCTGCCCGCCCCAGCCCACGTGAGTAACGTTACACACATGAATAGGCCCTTTGAGTGGGACTGCTCGGGACTCATCGCCATTCCTGCATCTGCAGGGCTGGGGGTCTGAGACCCGAGCGAGCAAACCCCTCTCATATCCTAAACCTGAGGCTTTCTCCCAGAGCTGCGGTTGCTCAGCACATTACAGAGCTGGTTTCAAGAAAAGCCTGAGGTCCAGTATGGTGAATTCCTACTGACATGACAGATTCTGCAATCATAGGAGAATCTGGAAAGCCAAATATATAAATCGCATTCTCGGAGTAAGTCCGAGCCACACCAAAATCAAACAGCCGTGTTTCTTGCCTCAGCCTTTCCAGAATGACACCCTGTAAGTCTAATAGATGAAGATTTTCAAAGCAGCCAAATAAGGTGCTAACTTGGGTACAAATTCATGTTAATCAACTGCTGTGTGTGAAGCAATCCTGACATTTGCTAAAATAACATTTGGCTTTGTTCTAGATTAGATGCAATTAGAAAAACTGGAAAGGATGCCCACAGCAATTGTGCTTGAACAGGCAATGACTCTTTTAAGTTGAAGAAAGTGTCTCTAAGATGGCAAAACATGCAAAGCCATTAATAAAATCATTATTTCAAGCAAAGGATATGATGTGTATATGTATTACTTCAGAGAGTCACTGCTACATTAACACCCTTTCTTCCCACAGCTGGAAATATTACTGGTGCTTTTGTCAGACGATTAGCCTGCAGTTAGTCTGACAATTAGCACTCTCCTCAAAATCCCCCACTTCAAGACAGGAGGGCATGGGCTGCTCCCAGCAGCTCTGGAAGAGCAAACTCCACTTTGAAGTCATCCTAAACTCAAACATTTAGCACCTTTCTAAAAATGCTCAAACATGCTGGGACCTCACACTCTCACTTGATGGTGAGGTCATTATTCATTGCCGAGGTCATCAGCTATTATTATTGTTATTATTAGCTCAGAATAATGGTTTGGAAGCAGAAGCCTGGCCCAGAGCACAACAGTGATGATGGGTCAGGCAGAAGAATCAAAGCTGTGCTGGGCTTTCATGGCATCACCTGCATGAATTTGCACTTGTGCAACACCTGGCTTTTGTACCCAGGTCTGGACCCTCATTATTAAGTTATAAGGAAAGAGGAGGGGAAAAAGATAGACAGAAAAGATTATTGGCACTATCTGCCTTGAGCTAAATTCTGAACTCACTAGGGAGTTTTTCTTAATTAAGCACTATTTTCTTGTCAGCTCTGAGATCGTCAGAAAAGACACTGTTCAAATGACACGAGTTGATTTCTTAGACCTGCTAGTGACCAAATATATAGAGTACTTAATGAAATTTCTGACTCAAGAAGATAATTGCCTGCAGCCACAGCCATGACATTTCGTTCAATAAGTGAATCTTTACCATGAACATAGAGCAGAGGAACAAACTGTGCTTCTCAGCCCACAACAGCGTTTCACACAGCACGTAAGTCCTCCTACCACTGCGCCCTGGGACAAGACACTGGAGCAAAACCAGGATAAACCCTGAATTAGAAAATCACAACCAAAATCTAACACAGCATCTGTCTCGTTGCATGCTCCAGCCACTAACCCAACATGTAGAAATGAATGAGATGACTCAAACTGATATCTGGTGCCTCCATGTTAATCTTCTCCCTTAATAAACTGTCTTTATTAGTTTAGCAATCTAAAAATAACTGGCTGCATGATACTGACCAACCCCAATCAAAACATCTGCCAGCCTATCTAGCTCGAGCTACCCTTTAGATCATGTGCCACCACTTCAAAGCCTGTGCATCAAGTCAGTAATTGTAACATTGCATCTAAATATTTAAGCTAGGGGCTGGTAGTCGCGTGTCCCATTTACAGTCAGCATCTGTCCTCTAATTCCATTACAGTACAAAGCAAAAATGTTTCCCAAAACTCACAAACAGGAAAAGCATCACACAGCTAGAGAGGCAGCAGCAGCTTGAACTTTCGAGCTGCTGAGCAGGGCTTTTGTGCTAAGGTCCTTTTTTTTTCCTACCCCTTCAAACTCCCCACATACACACACTAAAATAGGGGTGGTGCCGAAATTGTATTAATGTGAGCCTCAGGCACACAGAAAAAAAGAAAAGAGGAAGGGGAGGGAGAGGGGGGAAGGGCTTGGTCCAAGATGAAAGTAAGAAGAAAATAAAGGAGGCAATTTAGTCTGCTGTAGCCTGAATTGCTCTCAGTACAGCCAAGGGTAGAGGCTTGGGATGAGTAGGGCCCTTTTTGGACGGGTGCGCATGACTGGGGGAGGATCCGCCAGGACAGGGCCCGGGGGCCAATTCCGCTGGCTGGGAACAGAGCCCCCTTTGAGGCCGGGCGGGGGGGTCCCGGCCCCGGCCCCCGCCGCAGCCCCAGCCCGCTCGCAGCGGGCCCGGGGACCAGCTCTGCCCCATCACTGCTGTGCTGAAAGCTGCTGGTTCCTGCCAGAAAACAACAGCTATTTTATGAAGGGGGGAGTTATCAGATTAGTCAGCAAACCATGCCGCACATAACTCCCACCAAAGGTACAAGCAACTCCCTCTTCTGTAGTGGTTGTGCTAAAAATAAGCCCTGATGTGCCATATAAAGGCACAAAACTTTCTCGTGTTCTTTATTTATGGTTTGTGCCTTTAAGAAAAAATTATCACGCATGCAGGAATACAGATGCGCTATTATAGAGCTATCAGCTTCCTGATACACACTCTGACAATCAAGTTTTCGTAAAATATATAGCCAGAATCAGGGTTGAGGGTGATGCTGGCTGAAACGCTGAAATACAGCACATACAGGGCTGCGCATGTGGCATCTGTAAACAGTGCGAGACTCATATGTAAGTGTTCGAGAAGAGAGGCTGAAACAGAATCACCAGGAATGCAAAAGTTTACCTACACTTATGTATATGGTGGGAGAAATCCCAATTATATACTGTATCTATCACAGATTTTTTAAAAACATCCCATTTCCATTCTCTCTAATCCCACTCTGCTATAAGTACTCCCTAAATCTTGAATTAGCTGCCATTAAAATGACAATTGTTATCCTTGTCCTCAGAAAAAAATGCCAGTCCTTGAGCCACCCAACAGCCCATGGTGAGGAGGGGATTTCAGGCAGCGCCAGCACATGTCCAGCACCAATGTGTGCTCCCAAGCACAAGAGCCATACTTTGCCTGGTGCTCAGCTCAGGACTCACTTTCTGACCTATTTCACAGCCTTCCCTCAACCCCCAAGAACAGAGCCACAAAAATTCTTCATACTGCACAAGACTCCGCACTTTCTCCCTCTGTAACGTGGAGCACTCAGCGCCGAGCTGTCACCCGGGGTTTTGCTGCACAGCACACGGATAACCTTTGGACATTCCGCAAGCAACCCGAGTGTCAGAAAGGGCATCTGAGATGCGCTGCCAGCGGGCAGCCTTTGCCACACCAAGCCTTGTCGCCAAGCTGGTGGGTGCTGGCAAATATGATCCTGCAGCATCAAAATCCTTAGGAGCGCTGCCAGTTATGTCAGTAAGAGAGCAGGATGATTTTTATAGAGGGAGTGAAATCAAAGCTCCTTGGCTGGCAACGGGAGGTGAAGCAGAACCTTTTTTGTTGGTCAGATACAGAAAGTAGTGGTGGGCTTCCTTTATGGCTATTTTTTTCTTGTCATGGTCTCACTGCTGTGTTGTCCCTATAGTCTCACACTCCACGTAAGGCACGAGTACGGCAACAAATGTTTTCTGGAGCAGCAACGTGCTCGCACTGCAGCATCCCCGCCACTCCGGTAATGAGATTAAGCAACAGCTTGCTAGTCAGGGAGGGGGAGAAGGCGTTGCTGTGGGGAAGAGCACACTCTCCCTCACACTGCCAAACCTTCCCAGCCACTGCCACAAAACAGATGGGATTACCAAAGCTGCCGTTTCCACGGAACTGTCCGGTCACGTTCATGCAGCAAAAACCTGCGTGCCCAGGGCAGGAGAGGGCTACACTACCCCATGTAATCAAGGGGAAAATTGCTACTGATTGAATTCAAAACAAACAAAGTAAGACACTCACATCCACGGAAAGTGAAGGAGAGGGTACGTCGGGAGGCAAAATGCAGCCTCCTCACACAACTGATCTGGGAGGCATGAGCGAGCCCCTGTTGCAGCAAGGCATCACCAGCCCCAGCAGTTTTCCTGCAAGAGTTTTGGGGTTCCCCTGGGCTGGTGAGAGGCAGCCATGCATCCAGACACTGATTTATAATAAATCAGGAGCCCCACTGTAAAGGGCAGACAGTCAAAGAACAGGAAGACTGTTTCAAAGAGAAACAGAAGGATGGGTAATGTTGATAACAATATTTTTTCTCTTGCTGTCTCTATTAACCACTCTTTGTTCCATAAAGCAGTGATATTATCAAGGCTTACTATCTTCTGTTTCTAATCTCTGTCAAGAAATTCAAGCAGGCAGCAAAGCTAGTTATTTAACAACTAGGGCACTGGATTTAGCTATTTTTCCCTTGGTGCACATGCCTCTTAGAAAAATCCTCTTTTGAAGGAGAAGCTGGAGGAAACTCTGGACCCATCATATGGGGGCAACTAGACCGGGCAATCAAATCCACTTTCTGACCTTAAAATCTCTAATTTTGTTATCATCTTCTGCATGTTTATATTACACACATCCATGCAAACACAGATGCACAGAAGATGAGGCTTCCCTGAAAGTTTTAATAACAGTTGAAAACTAAGTTTTAGGAGGGTTTAGGGGTTTGTTCCTGCAAAACAAGGACATATCGTAGTGCCAAAGGATGGATTTCAGTTGTCCTTGAACGGCACCAGGATCCCTGGGTGCCTAGAAATGCTCTAAACATTTTCTCTCTAAAAAACAGCTATTTTTTTCCACGATGGAGAGTCCATAAAACTGCGTGGAGCATCAGCTATTAGGGGCTCATTGAATAATTCATCCCTCATTGCAAGCCCATAATGTCTTTTCTCAGCCTTTTGTGGGGCTGTTTTCTCTTCTTTTCTCCTTGAATTATAAAAAGGTTGCCTTCTTTTGTTCACATCAAGCTGCTGCTAGCTGAAGCTTTGTCTGTGCAAAGGCAAAGTGTGAGTTTCAATGGACTCCCCCCTCTTTGTTTTCCAAGTTCATCTCCAAGTGTAGATTGTGTATAGAAGGCCTTCTTTGTAAAAGCTGGAAAAGTTGTACAAATGTTTGACCAGCTCATTTGGTACTTTTGTCTCGCCTTCTCCAGTGCCTGTGCATGTGCTGGGCAGCGACTTCCACACACAGGCGGCCCGGCCGGGCCCTTGCCTGCCCCTGCACCCTGGCCCAGCCGGGAGCCAGGCATGGCTTCAACCGGAGCAGCAGCTGTCCCCCCTTCACCTCCGCCTTGTTCAGGTTGCAACCTCCTCGCAGTCCCTGGCCATACACCAACACATGCTCTTCCCAGCAGTTTTAAGAGCAGAAAAAACAAAACATGTGGCTCCCTGCCCTTCTCAGACTGCAGAGACTCAAGGCTCCGCAGCCTTTTGCTACAACTGCCCCTTCTATGCAGCTGCAGCCTTTCGCTTGGCTTGCGAAAGGAGCCACTGCGATGAGGGGCTCCAACCCTCCCTGCTCCCTGGTTATTGAAAGCCGAACTAGCAGTGACTCCCATCTTTGTTCCAACCTCCGCGCCATTCCTGCACACCGCGGGGTCGTTCTGGTGGGAAAATGGGATGCGATGGGATGAGGCAGCCACGCCGACAGGGCTCAATCCCTGCCCTAGCCCCAGGACAACCTCTGGGAGAAGGGGAGTGGTACCCACCAGCACCTGGGACTGGCACTGGCCCGTCCCAGGGTCCACAGAGAGCAAGGGGAAACGGGACTTTACCTCTTTCACTGAGGATGCCGTCAATGCTGTGCTTGGCCTTCTTGTCGCCTTCCTCCACCTCCTTTCTTTCCAGCTCGGCCTCCTCTTCCTCGCCTTTCCCAAACTTGCTCCGGAGGATGCGGCTGATGGAGCTCACTTCAGGGGGGAGTGCAGAGCTGTGACCGGCTCGTCCCCAGCAGCCCCGCGGCTCTCGGGTCGGGTCGGCCCGGGAGCCGAGTGCCCCATCAGTGCCGCTGGCCCGTGTCCCACGGCCGCTGCCAGTCGGGACTTCGGGGAGGCAGCCGCCCGCTCCCGTCCCCGCGGGGGTTTCACGGGACACCGTCCCGCACCGGACTCCAGCGCGGGCACAGCGGCTCCCGAGAATCTTTTCTTCCCCCGAGCCCGCACGGTGGGTGCCAAAAGCCCGCGGACACTGCACAAATCCAGCTCCGGCTCCATGTGCCCCCCGCCCCAGCCCGCAAACAACCCGCCGGCACAGGGAGCTGCTCCCCATCTCCTGCTGCCCAGCTCCGGGTCTCCGGCAAGCCCCGAGCCCTCCTGCGGCAGCAGCCCGGAGGGGACGGCGGGGAAGCGTCGGGAGGAGGAGGGAAGGGGGATGCAGTTGCGATTTAATTGAAAACACCCCGCCGAGCACAGGAATCCTCCCGGGACGCGCCGGAGGCACCGCGTGCTAACGCCCGCCGCTCCGGAGGCACCGGCCCGGCCCGGGGCTCCGGTCCCGAGGGGACGGGGCTCACCCGGGTACCTCGCTGCCCTCCCCGGGCCGCCCCCGACCCTCCGGGACCCTCCGAACCTCCAGCTCCGTACCTGACGGCACCGTGTTGCGGTCACACACCCCGTCCTTCAGCAGCTTGTCCCGGATCTCCCAGCTGAACATACCGGCGTTTTCCCGTTTGTATTCCTCGATTTTCTTCTCAACATCCGGCGTCGTCACCTGCTTCAGTAAAGACAAGGCGAGCGGGCACAGTCTGTAGGGCCGGGGGAGCCCGGGCTGCCGCCGCCAGAGCCCCCGGGGCGGTCGGAGCCGCCCGCGCCGCCGCCAGGGAGAGCCGACACCGGCCCCGCTTGGAATCGCCGATATGAAACACCCGAAGGCGGGCAGGGTGAAATAAGAGGGGACACAGAAGGTAATAACGGGTCCGCGTAAGACGAACACCCTCCGCGTTAAACGAAATGTCCCAGAAAATCCTCCGGGATTACGGGGAAGGTGGGACAGAGCCCTCGGCAGGGAAAGCCCCAAATTAGGCAGCTCGGGCTGCCGTGCGGCCAAGAAAATCCCGGGTCGCGATCAGCGGAGGACCCCGGGCAACGAAGCTCCAGGTCAGTAAAGTTTCGGCTGAACAAAGTTTTCAGCTCCGAACAAAAACCAGCGTAGTAAAAACGCGCAGAGGTTCGAGTACCGAGGTATTTCTTCAGTAGCCTCGTGATTTTAAAATAAAGTTAAAAATCAAATAAAAGAACGATCTCCCGGCTGGGTATAGCCTTACGTTTGAGTAACATGCTTATAAAAAATTACCTCTACTCCTAACAACGAAAGGAAAAGTTCGGGCATCGCTACTTTAGAGGAATCAAAGGGGCGGGGGGGGACGAATCTAGGAACAGCTTCCAATAAAAACTCAAAACTTTACTTCGCTTTAGTGGGAAAGAAAAGATAGAGGAGGAGAAGGAAAAGACTAATCTTGGGGGGAAAATTCGTCTCCGTTATTGCGAGCGCAAAACTTTTCGGTGGCGTAGCTATAAATATACGCAGGTCTCGAGCAAGGAGAAAAAGTAAACAGAGCAGGAGAAGGAGCAGTAAAGAGAGAGCCAGAAATACACGTCGTTTTGTTGCGCTTTGCAGCAAACGCGGGGAGGGCCCGATCCAACCGCGCTGGGTCAGCTGTGTCTCCGGACCGATCGCGTCCCGGTCCGTCCCGCAGCCCGGAGCCCGCCTGCGCTCCTGCGGGAACGAGCGTGGGGCACCCAGGTTTCTGGGAAACCAAGCGCTAAAAAAAACACTCTTTTCGCTCTATTTTCGTTTGAGGGTTTTGATTTTTCTAAACAGCATTTTCTTAACTAAAAATATATTATTGCCAAGCGCTCTAACAATATTTTCTAAAGTCTAGGGAAGTTTGAGAGCAACAGGCGAGGGTACTGTGCCCCATGAGTGAATGTCCACCCCCGGCCTCGCACGGTCCCCCCGGCCCTCCCGGGTGCCGCCGTCCCCATTGTAAACCCCGGTGCCGGCCAGCCCGGGCCGTGTCCCTGCCGGACCTCGCTCCCCGCCTCCGCGGCTGGGGTTTGCCCGTTCCGGGCGGGCGGGAGGGGCTCACCTTGGGCTTGCTGCCGCCGATGGCCCCTGGCCGGATGGAGCCCGTCTCCTGGTACCTGCAGAGAATTTTGGAGACGCAGCCGTGGGACACTCGCAGCTGGCGGGAGATGACACAGGGCCTTATGCCATGGTGGGCCATCTCCACTATCTTGTGCCGGATATGGTTGGGTAAAGGCCTGCCATTGATAAACACTCCTCCGAGCTGATTGACTCTGCCCTGGCCTAGAGGGGTAGAGACTAGAAAAGGAGGGAAGGGAGGCAGGGGGGTAAATGGCGTTAACGTCTCCTTCGGATCCTGCTGCGTCTTTTTTTTTGTTGCTGCTGTTACAGTTTTTTTGTCGTTGCTTTTCTAAAAGGCAACTCACCCCCGCCCGCCCCGCCGCCCCGCAGCGCGCCGGGGCCCGCAGCTCCCGCGGAGACCCCGCCGCCGGCCCGGCGGGCAGGGGAGGGAGGCTGCCGTGGGTTTCACCTGTTGCACTCCGCCGGAGCCGGCTTTCAGAGCCCGCCCGACTCCGGCGGAGAAGGGGGAAGCGGTGCAGGAAGGCCGCAGTGTCCCCGGCGGAACGGGGGCCGCCCCGGGAGCGGCGGTGGGAGCCGCCGCAGCCGCCCGTCCTCCCTCGGGTAGGGCCTGGTAGTCCCCGGCCCTGCGGGGCCCTCGCACCGCCGCTACCTGGGGTAAGAGCGGCCACTCGCAGCGGCCCGGTGCCGACCCACGGTTCTAAACTCTCTTTCGATTCCGTTCGCCTTGCTTTTATTTGAGTTTGGGGTTTTTTCTAACTTTTTCCCGAACTTTGGGCTCCCCAAACCACCACCCTTCATTCGGCTAAGAGAACCGGGGGCTGCTCCTCCCGCTCCCGAGACGGGCCGCTCGCAGGGTGCGAGGCCGGAGCCGCCGGCTGCAGTGGCCCGAGCCGTGCCCGTCCTGGGACAAACCCCTGCTCTGACAGCTCCGTGGGGAGCCGGGCGGCTGTTCTGGAGCTCTCCGTGCGCCAGCTCTGGTGGGCCGGGGGGCCGCTTTGTTCCGGCGTCCCGGCACGGAGCGATTATCCCTTTCCCGAGCGGGAGCAACCCAGGCGCGGCCTTACCTTCCAGCGGGAACCCGCTGCGGGGATAGTTCTGCCCGGCCCCGGGGCGCATCATCCTGGGGACAGCTCCGGCAAGAGTTGTCATCGCGGCGGCAGCGGCCGGCAGGGTTATATCCAGGTGAGGGCTGATCTAGGGGAGACCCGCGCTGTCAGCGGGCCCCGCCGAATCAGGAGCGGTCCCGGAGGGGGTGGGGGATGCCGCCGAGGGGCGGGGAGGAGGCAGCTCCGCCGCTGCCCCTTTGTCAGTGACCCGCGCTGCCCCGCACCGGGAGGGCAGGGGCCGGGCCGGAGCCCCGCCGGGCGGCGCGGCTGGACGCGGGGAGGGCGGGCGGGCGGCGGGGCGGGGGGCGGCGGCGGTGTCCCCGGTGCGGCGGGGAGCGGCGGCCGCGGGGCCGGGAGCATTTATCGGCTCCGTGCCCGGCGCGGCTCGGCGGCGGCGCCGCCGCGATTGGCCACCGCCGCCCGGCCCGGCCGCGCCGCCCCCGCTGATTGGGCGAGCGGGCGGCTCTCGCGCATCGCCCCGGCCGGCGCGACAGCGGCGCGACCGGACCGGCACCGCTCGGCTCGGCTCGGCACCGCGCGGCGTGACACGGCACGGCCCCGCGCTGACCCCGCGGGCACAGCCGTGCCGGGGCCTTTCACCGCAAGCAGAAGGCGGCCGCCGATGGGGATCTACTCGGTGCCCCGACGGCCGCCCCAGCCCGGGGAGAGAAACACCAGCCGGGGCGGCCTGGACATCGCATCCCTCAGGACCCCGTGTCACTGCGGGATTACACGGGACAGCACCCGCCTAGCTGCCATGAAGCGTTTTTTCTCGTGGCTCCGCTCCCCGAGCACCAGCGGCGGGGTCGGGGGAACAACCTCCCTGCCTTTTTCATTTTAAAGAAAAAACACTTCTTCCTACATTCTTCCCTTCTCCTTATTTACTTTGAACCGAAATCTCTCGCCGTCCAGAAGAAACAACTCTGGAACAAATGGTGCTCACCGTTTTGAAAGCGAGAGCTGCCAGTTGAGATCTCCGTGGGGATGTCTGCTTTTAGAAACCGATGGAACAAGGGTGTCCCTGCGTTTCACGCGTGTGCGTGAGCGTTTATATGCGAGTGTGTATGGGTGCGAGGCGGTGCGTGTTAAAGTCTTACTAACAAGCGTTTGTTCCCAGGAATTTATTGTAGTATTCAAACTAAACTGCTGGAAAAATAAAAGAGGTAAAGTCTGCCTCGGAGCTGGAGTGCCCACAGCAGGATATGACGCCAGGAGTGTTGTAAAGACTGTCTGTCCTTAGAGAAGGTACCATTGTGCACGGCCTTTTATTTATAACTTGGTAAGTGCCAGCAAACTCGCCTCCTTTACACTCCGAAGTGCCAGCCCGGCTTTCCACAGGGCTCTTTATTTGCAATCGTCTATTCAGGAACTGTCACTCCCGAGCTTCAAGTTATTCAAGACCTTAATCAATCAAAAGGATGAGAATCGCTCAGGTTTCCTCCTTTGAAATGAGGGGGAAAAATGTTTTCTGGGCTCCCAGTCCGCGTTCCCTTTACGAGCAGAACGATCGTTGCGGGGCCGGGGCCGGCCCCAGGGAGGGCGGGGGTTCGCGTTATTTAGGCAGAAATCGGGAACCTCAATAATAAGCGAACCTGCCGCCGAGGGACCGGCAGCAGCACGGCGCGGTCCCCGGGGAAACTCGGAGCTTGCGTCGGGCTCCGCTCCGCAATAGGGGGCAGGGGTTCCGCAGCAGAACCGGAGCCCACTGCACGCCGGGGAGGCTCTGGCCCGTGGTCCCTCTCTCTCCAGCCCCACGCGCCGGCCCCCAAGCCGAGTGGTTTCCCTGGCTTTCAAATGCACACAAACAGATCCAAATACCGGGTGCTGCCCGGGAACGCTCCTGCACCCCAAGGAAAAGGCTGGCAGGAAAAGTTCGCACGCAGTTAAACCGTGTATGTCACAAAGCAGTTGTGTTCTACACAGACTGCAGAGTTCCCGGTGGCCAGAGCTCTGGAAAACCCGTTAGTGAGCCCTGTGGAAAGCCAGCTCCGTGAGACCCGGGCCGAGACGGGCGATAGAGCTCCTGCGGAGGCCGGGGAGCGCCCGGGCCGGCGACCCCGCCGGGCCGGGGCGGCGGGAGCGTGTGGCCCGAGCCGTCGCTCCACAAACCACGCCGCGCCACTCGCCACACGTCCTTTACTGGAGGAAAGAAGTCGGTAGAAATGTTATTGAAAAAGAAAGGGCCGAACCTGCATAAGGTTTAATTCGCGCTTGGGAACCCCGCGGCGGGGATCAAGGCCGCGCGAAATGCACCCGGCGCTAAGAGCATCCCCGTGGCCACCTAACTCCTCACCGGTACCGCTGCGGCTCCGAGCACGGGAGCAGAAACCCTTCCTACCCATCGCCATGGGTGCCACTGTGATGCTCGGGCCGTAATCCTCGTCCACGCGAGGTGGGGTACGACCCCTCACCCGCGGAGGAGGAGGAGCGGAGCCCCTCATTCCGGCAGGAGAGCCAGCCTGGACAGTGCCTTTGAGCTGCTTCCCCCCTCCTTTAACGACGCTCCTTCATGTGCGTGCCGCGTGTTTTTGCGTGGAGCCAGCGTCGCGCCCGGGGCAGCTCCGCAGGCCCAGCCCGTGCCGGCCCTGCCAGAAACCGTCTCGGGAGCTCCGGAGCCGCCGCTGCTCCCGGCGACTGCTGCGGGGCCAGGGCCGGGGTCGGGGCCGGGGCAGGGGCGGCCTGGACGCCTCCCCCGACACGGCTGGTGGCTCCAGCAGCAGCTCCGGTTCCCCGCTCCGCGCCCGGCCCCGTGGGGCTGCGGTGGCCCCTCCGCCCCAGCGCCTCCCCGCAGCCCCAAAGCCGAGCCGCACTTCCCCAGGACAGGCTCCCGGGCCGGGCTCGCGTGGACGGCAGGGGAAAGCGGTGTGAAACCCACCTAGTCTCTCCCTCGCGGTCCTGCGCTACCAGACACCGAGTGCCCCGCGATGAAACAGCCTCATCTTCCCGCACGGGAACTGTGAAAAATTCAAGGCAAAAAGATTAGGCACGAATGCCTGGCCCCGCTCCTCCCTCCCCTCCTCGCCCCCACCCCCATATTATAGTCCTTTAGGCCAGCAGAGATGATTTCACGGTTTTCCAGTGGAAATAGCTAAAAACGCTCCTGCTAATTACAGAGCTCTTCCAGGCCAGGTGCACTTTTAATTGGATTAGTAAGTGCTCTATATTAAACCTGCAGCACATCAAATGGACAGTGAAAATTAGAGCTATTAAGAACACAGGCAATCATTTCAGAACGATAAACAGTGTTGGTCTCCCCTCTATTAGAAATAAATCAATTACACTGTTTCCGGCTTTGCGCGCACAAATTCATTTCTCGTACGGGTTTCAAAGCGAATTTCCCGGCTGTTTCCAAGGGAGGTGGAGAGGAGACTACAGTTTCGTATACAGAAACGTGTGCTTGGAGGAAAAAAGAAAGGAAAGGAAAGGAAAGGAAAGGAAAGGAAAGGAAAGGAAAGGAAAGGAAAGGAAAGGAAAGGAAAGGAAAGGAAAGGAAAGGAAAGGAAAGGAAAGGAAAGGAAAGGAAAGGAAAGGAAAGGAAAGGAAAGGAAAGGAAAGGAAAGGAAAGGAAAGGAAAGGAAAAAGAGGCAGAGCGGGGAGAGAGAGAGAGAAAGAGAGGGAGTAAGAGAGAAAGAGAGGAAGAGAGAAAGAAAATCGAAAACCACCGACGCTAAAAACCTTAAGAACCAAAGAAGAAAATCAAGACTGCCATAACTATTGTGTATGGACGCCTGTAATTGCTGTTTCGTGCTCCACGCTGCCCTCGCCATAAACACCTCAAAAAGAAACCTCTGGGTTTGGGTCTCCGACCATGGAGACCCTCGGGGCTGCCCGGTTCAGCTTCACCCGTTGCCTGATGGATTTCCCTTCACACAGGTTTCCCTTTTCCTCCCCATACCACAGAGCGAGCGGGTTTGTGCGTTTGGGGGACCCTCTACCGCCTGATCACGGCCTCCCGGAGAGGGCAGAGGCCGAGAGCCGCTGCCCGCCGGGGAGGGCAGAGGAGGTGTGCCCGGCTGGATGGGGAGCAGCGCTTGCGGCGCTGGGGCTGCGGGCTTCCAGAAAGCGCTGAGCGGGCGTGTGCTGGGCATTAGGAGGGTCTTTCCCCACCGCAAGCCAGGCGTGGGGGGATGCGAGCGCTGCCAGGGACCAGAGGGGCTTTAAGCCCAACCGGTATCGAGGTGTTCGGACGAGAGTGACCCGCGTAGGACGGCGAGTTGTAAAATGCCACGGAAGAGAAACCTCAATACTGCTCAAGTAATTTGGGGTCAGTGTGATATAACAATTATTAAATCTCCTGCTTCGAGAGGGGACGCGACGGGGGGCGTCGGGGGGCGATGAGGGGCAGAAGCGAGGCAGGTAGGGAGGCGATAGGTGGTGGCATCCCGCGACACCCCGCTGGCGGCTACACCGGAGAACCGACGGGTTACAGCGCCGGGCAGCTCCGTACAGCCCAGTCTGACCCTCAGAAATGAGCTCCGCCGTAGAGCCCTTCCAGGACAGCCGCCTCGCACCCTATTTTCGCACATCACCCCCTCCCCGTTTATGGTCCCAGAGGTGTCCGGAGACATTAGTCGTGGAGCCGGGGGCTGTGAGGGAGTCCCCCCCGCCGCGCCCCGGGGCAGGCCCCCGGGAAGAGCAGCGGGACGCGGCGCTGGGGTCAGCGGGGCTCGCCTGCTCCCGGCCAGGGCTCTCCCCGGTTGCCGGGCTGTAAGGCTGAGAGGGAACTAGACCCCACCGCGGGTTTAGAAGGGAAAAGTACCCGCTCGGACACCTCCCCCGGCCCAGTGAGCACCGCGCTGCGGGGACTGCGGGCCGACCGAGCCCGCAGACACCTCCGCCCCGGGGAAGTCCGGACCGGGGACCGGCGCCCCGGGAAGGCCCGGGCTGGCGGTGGAGCAGGCAGGAGGGGTTGGCTCCTGGGCTGGCACATGGGCCCAAGCCTAGCAATAATTCGAGACAAGTAGCCTTAAGATTAATTATTTTTAGTGGGGGTTTTTGTTTGGTTTTTGGGGGGTTTTTTTGGTTGCTTTTTTGGTGGCAGAAACATAATACTATTTGGCAAAAAAAGAAATTACCAGCAAAGGGCCGGGGAGATTAACATTTGGAAACTTATGAAATGTAATCTGCATATCCAATTGATTCCCAGCATATCAGTTGAAAGGATAAAGATGCGTATCTCCATGATGGATATTGCATTAATAGGCACATAAATAAAGGTTGAAAAGTCATCACTGAAAGCTTTGAACCTTTTTCCATCGCTTTTATGTCCCATCCGCACGTTTCAGCACCATCTTTTTTTTTTTTCTTTTTTCCCTTCTTGTGTAGTTACGTTTTCATTAATTTACAGCCACAGTGCGCCTGGCAGTCGGAGAAGGGGCAGCTCGGTACGGGAGGAGGCTCTGCAGAAGGGCAGGAATAGCGGACAGGACACCCCGGATCCCCCGAGCCGAGTCCGGGACCCCTCTCGAGCTCCGCTGACGGGCCGAGGGGAAAGGAGGGCACCTTGCCTCTGCCACTCCTAAGGAAGAGTTTCCTTCGAGGGTTACAACCTCGGGAATCGCCTGTGCCAGCACCACGGAGGGAAGAGACATCTGGAAGGTCATGGCAAAGCAGTTCCGTGGTGGGAAGATCCGAGGCAGCCCTCAACACCGGGGCCCCGCAGGGAGCCGTGAGAGGGAGCAAACAAACAGCCGGGGGGTGGGAGGAGGTGCCCGGGAAGCGCCGAAATCCATCTCTCCCGTGGGCGAAGGCTGAAACACTTAACCCTACAAATGGCTCACTTTGCGGCACCGGCCGCCCTCTGTCTCCCTGTAAACTGGCAATAAATACAACATGTATTTCACTAACTCCTCACCTTTCTGATTACTACCAGATCCTGCAGTAAGCGATACTAGAGCCGCCACTCCGCACTGACACGTGCCCTCCGAGCGAGGACAGGGATACATCTGCGGTCCTGGGGCTGGCAGCGGCTGCGGGCTACGGGCCCCGGACCGCAGAGCCCGGGGGCTCCTTCCAGCGGGCCACGGCGCCTGGCAAGGGACTTTTCCCTGCGAAGCGGCGGGAGGAAAAGGAGGTGTTACTCATTTATTTATGACTTTAAAGATCGCCACAGGATTTCGGAGGGCACGTCAAAGAGGGGCGGCAATGCCCCGCCGTGTCCCCGCCGGGAGGGCAGGGCCAGCTCCCCGCGCACCGGCGAGGCACCCGCGGGAAACGCGCGTCTTCCTTCCCCACCTCCTCCCTAGCTAACAGCCTCATTTCAAAACGAAGCTTCTAATCCTCGTTAATTACTAGTAAAAACACTAGAGATTATTAATTCCAGCAGTCTCACAATAGATTTCCACGGGGAGTTTCACTGCAGCAGAGATACCGTGAGTCTTTAGGAACCCGAGGCTCGGACCGTCAGATACATCTGCCTGTGGAACAAGGGATTTGCACAGCGGCTGGGAGAAACCAGGAACATCCGTGGCCCTGCGTGACCCACTCCGGGTCTGCCAACAGATAGGCACAGGCAGGCATCCAGCCCTCGATCCCAACGGTCCCAATTGTCTCCTGGGACATTCTTTCCTCCCTCCCTGCTTCTTCTTCGCTCTCTATCCAATACGATGGAGCGGGGAATTAACGATATTAAGGGAGAAGCGGCCCTACTAGCACAGACATTGAATTCATTAATCGGTATTTCGCCCACAGCTATATGATTTCACCGCTTATTCTTTTAAAGATTAACTGAATTAAAATTTGGGAAAGCATAAAGAGAAAGAGGGTGAAAAAGAGAGAAAATGAGAAAGAGCGAAAGAAAGAAGGAAAGAAAGAAGGAAAGGAAGAAGGAAAGAAGGAAAGAACAAGGAAGGAAAGAAGGAAAGAAAAAGAAAGCAAGAAGGAGGAAAGGACGGGAGCGGAGTCCCGCCAGGGCTGCGGCCGTGCCCTCCGCCGCCCGAGTGGGCGAATCCCTGACCCGGAGCAGCCCAGCAGGGCCGGCAGCGAGCGGGAGGCGGCCGGCTCCATCGCCCGGCTCCATCGCCCGGCTCCATCCCCCGCTCCCCGCAGCGGGCACTGCCCACCCCCGAGCGGGGCCCGGAGCCGGCTGATGCCGCCGTTCTCATGCCGTCTCGCTCCCCGCCACCCATCCCACGCTGGAATACCCGGATCCCGCTTCCCAGCCGCCGTGCGCTGCTCCCGTCAGTGCCAAGCGCCCATTTCCAACGCCGGAGTATCGCCGGGTTAAGCAAAGCACAGCGGGACAGCCCCAGCGCGATCTGCGGGGCTCGGGGCGCTCTCGGCGCCGGCCCGTAGGCACCCTCCGGGGGTCGGCTCCCGGTCCGGGCCGCCGCTGCCCCCGGTCACACAGCTCCCGGGGCGAGGGGAGAGCTGCTCTTCGGCCTCGGGCCAAAATTAAACAACTGCCCGCTGAAAATAAAGAAATTAGGGTGCTGGTGGGTTTTTTGTTTGTTTTTGGTTTTGAGGGGTTTTTTCCGGGGGCAACTTGACCCAGCTAATATCTGGACTAATAATTTTAGTGATCATTACCAAAGACAGACTCTTCCCTCTCCTTCAGAAAGGAAGCACAAGGAACTTCCAGAGAACTAGAATGTCATCTATTTTCCAAGCGATGTTGATACTTGCATAATGCTGGGAGGTCTAAATTTATTCTCACATAGAAAGGTTTACTACCTGACTAGAAGAAAGTGTGCTTTCTATTTTATGGTTTCATTTCATTTACTTCGGAGTTTTCAATAGTTACAACTTCTTCCCCACGGAGAAATACATTCTATCTCCTAATATTAACTATCCAACTAACAAGTCCTTATTTTCCACGTGAAAATCAAGTTGGCATTATTGTTCATCATCACTTTTTCTAAGTCATAACAAGTTTCCTTCTTCACATTTTAAAGGAAAGCAAATTTTGATCTTTATTTCAAGCACATTCCTCAAATTTCACTCACAAAAACACACAACTAAAAAAACAACCCCCCAACCAAAACCCAAGTGCTGTTATTGGTATTTATTACAAATAAAAATATCACAGAATAATAACTAAAATGGATTTGTTAGATTTTGCTAAACGATTAAACAACTTAGATGTAGGATGGGGAAACATAGCTTACATTTAGACCTGTAATGAGCTGAAGTCTAAAATTTAGATTTCCTGACAAATCAGGAGTAGGTTTGGGGGAGAATTATTATTAATAATAATAATAGTAGCAGTAAAACTCTTTCAAGCTATTCCCCTCAAATTTCATAATCCAATGAGACAAATCAACCTCACGGTATTTGAGTACTGTAAAAATCTTCTCAAAACAGCTGAAATATTTCTCAACTGAAGCTATTTGTAAGAGATTATGATCACCTTGATGCAAAATCTCTCAATCTGCATGACATGTGAACAGCACGCCTGACACAGCTCAGATGCTGAGCTCTGAAGGCTCAGTCTCAGTCCCAGGTGTTTCCAGTAAGAGCAGATACAGGCAGAAGGCCAACACTGCTCCTTCCCCAAACACAGGCAAGAGTATTTATTTTATCAAAGATCAACGTATTTGAATGTGTTTGGTATGAACGTATGCATCCCCCATGAAAAAACCCACATTTTTTAAAGCAGTGAGGCGTTTCTTCCAGCTATCTCCATTCCTACATGCATCTGGATAAAATGTGAAAGCAGGGTTAGCTGCAGGATTTTCTAGTTTTAATAAAAGTGAGCCACCAGATTTAAATGCTCTTCAGAAAAATTAGGAATCACAGCCATGAAAAACCCATTGCTTCCTTCACCCATTTGTAACATGAAGAGAATATTTGTACTGTTCGTGTGAGGATCTTTCACCAATGGACAACTGACAGGGAGCTGCCTCTGATGTGGTTTAAATGAGATGATTACAAGCATATAGAAACATTTATTTTTTAATCTTCTATATTTTTCTTATCTTTTTTCTTTATCTTTTAGATTCTTTGGCAAAACAACATGATAACAAAATCAGCTAACCTCCAGTCAGAAAAGGTTCTTCTCTAGACTAATAGAACATAAAATGACAGGATAGCTACAAAACATCCTTAACACAGGGAAAAGGGCCATTGAGCTCAGGAGGATTTATGTGCACACAAAGAGCTCTGACAAAGTCAGACTCTTTTAATTTCAGTAAATTTTAGGCTCTCAATTTTGTGCCCATAAACATATGTCACAACATTATTAATAACTGCACTGTTTATGTTTAAGCCTGCAGGTCAGAGATGGTTAAAAACCATTCCTCTGGACACACTGATGTTTAAATAGCAGCTTCTCCAGCAGTTGTTAAAATTCTGTTGATGAAGAGAACACACTGTTATGGGGAAGGGATGGGGCTGTATCGGCCACGAACATGAGCAAGGGCCCTGCAGCAGCACCTTCCCCTGGCATTCACTAGGAGCATCGCCCTAAGCAAAGCTGCTCAGCCCCAGGTCTGAGCACACATAGCACCCCTACGGCGAAACCGCACTTCACACACACTGCAAATGCCCGCTCAGTTGGATTTTGTCTGTTTGCACAACCAGGACAGCCAGCTGGAAGGGTTCTCCCACTCCACTGAAACTGTTCAGCAAAGTGGGATTTGAACTGGGAATCCATATTAACCCTATAACTACACCTGTAGCTCTCAGCCTGTGGTAACTGTCTGTGTGCAGGAAACTCACTCTTCCATCACACATAAAGGCATTTTATATGAAGTGTTACACACAATGAGCTACCTTGGGATGTGAGCCTTGAAAACAAATCCGAATCCCTGTGAACCATGATTTGAGTTACAAAGAAAGAGCATTAAGGTAAGAAGCAACAGTATTTCCGTTGTACCTGAGATCCACCAGATTTTTAAAATATAAGTGCAAGGAAAAAATAACAGAAATTTATTCTTCTCTGTTCTTAAAAGTATAAATGCAGACAGAAACTTAGAGTAAGATGGTTGAGTTTCTTAGCCCACAGTACTATGATTAATCATGATTTTCAAAATGTGCTTCCAAAATGCTGTCTCAATCCAGACAAAACTAGATGGGAGGCAAACCACCAGTCACTTCAGGAAATACAGGTCATTCCTCTCACTTGAGGCATGTGCCACTTGGCACCCACTGCTGTTAGCTATTTTTTTATTATTTGGTTTTGTGCTACATTTCAAATTATCATAGATGTGAGAGTAACTGCTTTGTTGCTTTTTGCATGACAAAACAGGAAAGTGTCTCCATATGCAGGTCTTTTAACCAACCAACTAGATAATATTCCTTCCATGCATTCATGAAATACTTAATACCCACCATTATATTAATGAACATTGTGTGATTCTTTATTACTCATGAGCTAGTGGTACAGAAAGGAATATAATTTCTTCACTGAAACTACAGGATTTACTAGAGACACTTTCAATGAAGACAGCAGAAATAACATTTCTACACTGTGTCACTGAAGATACACAATAAATACTGAAAGCTTAAGTGCCAAAAAAACCTGAATTCTTGAGCACAAGTTATACAGAAGGACAATATGAAAGAAGTTGTGGTAGTGCTCACCCTAATGCATCCCCACACACTGACAATGGCAGAAGCTGCCCACAAATAGCACAGATTGATATTTCTGCTGCAGCTGCAGTTGGGTCCAGTGAGAACTTTCCTCCAGCAGCAGGTAGTCACCCATCCCAGGCGACATGGAAAAGCACATTTTGCAGCACATGACTACTCACCCAGGCTGTGTGTTGATTATCTGGGTTCTGATCTCCTGTTTTTCTTTCCTTCTTTTGGTCTAATATAACTGACATCTGGCAGCCTGTTCCAAATCTTGAACTTCACATTTGCTCTTCCGATTCGGAGTCCAGTATGCTCCAGTTAGGCGGAGGAACTGGGGATTACTGACACAAAACTCTTAAGATCTTTTGGCACTCAGGAAACCACAGATCTTTCAGAGTTCACACAGACTGTGATCATGGAGAGGTCAAAAAAATTCTGGGAAAGATTCAGGCCTTTTTTTATTTTCTTGCTGTTTCCATTCCTTGTGCCCCAGACTGGGTAACACAGGAAAATATTGCATAGTAGGAAAAAAAAAAAGCAAAAAACTGAGTGCAAGGAAAAAAAGCCCAGCCAGCAGCTTGTATTTCCCATGATTTCCCCACAGTGTTGTGGATTACCCTGTCTTCCCTGCTTTCCCACAGAGTGTCCTGAAGTAACGTTTTTTCTGCAAGATGTGTGGATTGTGTGACTGATGCAAACCCCTTCTGCTGCACGTCTCTGTGAATTATTAAACAACCAGAACACTCAAGTGTTGTGACTGAAATAGTTACAATAATAAAACACCACCAGCCACACAGATTTTCTCTTTTTGTATTTTTACTTTACTTTTTTTTACTGAAGCTTGAGCAAAGTTTGGCTTTGGACAAGCAATCTGTACACTCAAAAGGAACCCAAAATACAAATACAATACTGGGATTCTACAGTAGCCAGAGATGTATACAATGCATGATTTTTTCTGACTGGTACTGTGATGTGGATCCAGACTAACACTCCTGAAACCAGTGGAGTTTCCCATAATTTGTGTAAGGAGAGAGAAGGACTTGGCATAAGATCAGACTGTCCATTTTAATTTGGCTCTGATATATTTCCAAATGTATGGGTAGGAACCTGATATGTAATATGATCATTCAATGTGAATAAGCCTGAAAATCCTGTTTAGGCCTGTGATCTTCAACTTTTTGTAACGTGCCAACCTCTAAATGCTTTAAAGTTGGACCCTCACACAACAGATTTAAGCTTCTGATGATCGATTTGCTTTTCTTACTTACCTTTCGCAGCTCTTTTAGTGGTCCACGGATCCCAGTTGAAACCATTGGTTTAGTCAAAATGGCAAATACTGTTTACAGAGAAGGCAAGAATAAAACTGTGATGTGGAAAGTAAAGAAAAAGATGGAGTATACATTTCTTACTGCAATCAGTATTTCAGCTCTGTAACAGCTTCCGTGGGACAGCAGTTCCTGCACACATTCCCTCACGGGAGGGAGATCACTGATGTGCCCAAAGTGCTGGCAGCACCCCTGGGACACCTGAGCAGCTCCATGCAGCCAAAGCCTGCAGGAGTAAAGCAGAGTAAAGAAAAAGCTATGCAGGGAGCTCCAGCTGAGCTCCATGAGCACTCAGAGCTACCTCTGGATATCTGTGAGAGATGGAGTGGGAGTGGCGACTGCTGGTTGGGCTCACCTGAACTGCAAGGTACTGGAGCTTACCTGGTTGAACAGAAATGCAGATACACACGCTGCATTTGCAGGAGAAGCACAAACAGGTAAATCATGTATTGGTGCATATGATGTACACATGTACATATTTTATATATTTATTTTTCTTAGAAAACATTGCTGCTGTTTATGTCCATTAATTTACATATATTTATTCCTACTACAGTATCATTTATAATAATACTTTCGCTTCTATAGCACCTCCTCTTCAGGAATCTCCAATTGCTTAAAAACATTAATAAATAAAGCCTCACATCTTGCCTGTGAGGTAGGTCAATGCTATTATCAAACTTTACAGATGCATTAACTGAAGAACAAAGAGGTTAAGGCCCAAATTTTCAAATATTTGTACCTGAAGTCAAGCATCTAAATTCCCACTTAGATGCTTAAATAAAAGTCTCATGATTTTCTTTGGTGCAGAATGTCTACAACTACTGCTGAAGTCAACAGGGGCTAATGGTCAGGCCTGATTTTAGGAGGCATAACCTTTTTGACAGCTAACGAGCAACTCCAAGTTGGAAAACACTGATCTAAATACACAAATCTTGGTCAGAGCCACAGTTGATCCCAGTAATTTATCTCCTCAGGGCCTTTACATTATGATGTACAACTTTAAAAGGCTGGTGCGGATCTTTTTCAACAGACATCAGTGACACAAAAATCATCTACCGTTTCCACAAACTGCGTCCATCATCAGAGTCTGTATAAACACCGCTTGGTTTGTGGGGTTTCTTGGGTGTCAGGGGGTTGTTTTTCACAGATTTGTGATAATCAAGACATTGCACAGCACACATCACTTGTGCAGTCATAAAACACATCACACATCTTCACCTGCTGTCTTTACATTTCTACAGAGTAAATTCCTTTGCACTTGTGATAAACAGAAGTGGTCAAGTAAAGGTCTATTGAGAGGATACTTGTCAGAATATCATGCAGACAGCTTGCAAAATACACATACTAAAAGATCACTTTTAAAATTCTGGAATTGTTAAGCACGAAAATAATTACCTCATTCCATTACAGTACTGTGTAGAAACACGGAATAAGCAGCATTATCTTATTCCCGATAGAATAGATTATAACAACTAATTAAGTTTAAAAAATTCAGGCACCAAATGAATTATCCTGCAACACAGAACAGTATCTATATAGAGTGCTCTCCTTAATATACTACAAAACCAGCTGTATGGCAATGTTTTTCCATTTCATATCGTGAGCATCTTGTCACACTTCAAAGACACCTTTGATGTTCCAAACTCACAGAACAAAAATGTTTTCCACTGTCCTTTACAGAACCTCCCAACAGAGAAGATAAACTTACCAAGAGGGAAAACCACCACCTTACTACAGCTACCTCGACCAAATGTTCAATCACAAATTACACTACTGCATTCCACTTTTACAGCGATGCTGAAAGTCCGTACTTTAATGTGGGCTCCTCTCACTGCATAAAAATTGAAATCAGTGGCCAGTGAAATATCAATCCCTATGACAGGAGTCTCTCAGCTCTATTTTAGAGCTCCATTAATTAAATAATCTTCCATAAATTGTTTTAAGTGTTCAATGTAGTGTTTCAGTCTCCCACATTAAATTAGAATTTCAAAGAATTAAATAATACAGCTTATTTTAAGCAACCATCAGAGGGCTCAATAGCCTTCTAATAAAATTATAATAAAACCATACTCAATACACTGTAGGAAACTTTGGCTCAGTCTCTTTTAAGATAATACACTTTTGTTACAGCTTCTTCTATACGTTAACTTGTTAACTTCATAAAAGGGAAAACACAAAGCGCATTTAACATCGTGCTCCTGTTCTGCTCCTAACCACAGTGAACCTCTCCAATTATCTTCCAGGTGGGGGCAACAGTAAGCCAGTTTTCTTTAATCGCGATTGTGTCCTTCTGCATCAGGAGCTCAGCGCCCGGGATGCGCTCCCGCAGAGGCGGGGACCGCGCACACCCCAAGCTCCAGCTCCCCAGGGAGGCCCTTCCAGCCATCTCTGCCGGGAAGGCGCGCCCTGCCCGCCCTCCCGAGCGGCCGGACCCTCCGTGACCCCTCGCCGGGCCATCCCCAGCGCCTCGGGCTGTGCCAGCGCCGCGGGGCCGGTGGCCGTGGCGGGGCTGGCACCTGTCACCTGTCACCTGTCACCCCGGCCCGCCCGTGCGCTCCCCCGCGGCCGCTCGGGGCTCACCCCCGGCCGGGGCTCCCGCACCGCGCTCAGCCCCGCGCAGCCCGGCCCGGCCCGGCCCGGCCCCGCTCCGCTCCGCCGGGGCTACGTGTCGCTCCTGCGGGAGGCCCGGCCCCGCGCCGAGCCGTTGGCCGTGGCCCCGCCGCTCGCCGCCTCGGGCCGGTACTTGAGCCAGCAGATGAGCCATGTGACGACGACGGAGAAGAGGGCGAGGATGCTGGCGACCGACAGGCAGATGGGCCCCACCGGCGACGGCGATGCCGCGGCGCCGGGCGCGGCGTCCCCGCCGTACTGGTTGACGAAGATGAGGCCGGTGAAGAGCAGCACCACCATGGAGAGGAAGGAGACGACGACGCACACGCAGCCGGCGCTCAGCGCCGCCCGCTTGCAGCTCTGGCAGCTCTCGTAGCCGCCGCCCGAGGAGCGCGGCCCGGCGGGGGCGGGGGGCGGCGGGGCGAGGGCGGCCGCCGCCTCCCGGGCGCGGGGCGGGCGGCGGGGCGGCAGCGGCGGCAGGCGGTCCTGCGGCACCGGGTCGCGGGCCCGCAGCTGCGGCGGGCAGGCGGCGGCCAGCTTGGTGTTGACCGGGAGGCCGTGGACGCGGTGGTCGGGCAGCGCCGTGCGGTGGCGGCAGAGCGGGCAGGCCAGGGAGCCGCCGGGCGAGCGCCCCGGGCCCGGCTCGGCGCCGGCGGCGGGGGGATGCTGCGCGGCGCGCAGGTGCAGCTGGCTCAGGCACTCCTGGCAGAAGGTGTGCAGGCACTCCAGCAGCTTGGGCGCCCGCCGCTCCAGGTCGAAGTAGTTGTAGCAGATCTTGCACTCGTAGTCCTCCGAGCAGGGGGCGGCGGCCGCCGCCGCCGGCGCCGCCACCGCCGCCTCATCCTCCCGCTGCCCGCCCTGCCCTACGCCGCCCGTCTGCGCCGGCTCGGCCATAACATCTCGCCGGAGGGGGACGGAGAGCCGCGGAAAGGCGGGGAGTGCCGGGCCGCCCCGCGCCTGGCAGGCGGGCGGGGAGCGGGGGCAGCCGCGACCCCGCCGCCTCCTGGCCGCGCCCGCGGGCTGCGGCGGGGCCCGGCGGGGAGGGCGGGGGATGGAGGGAGGGCCGCCGGCCGCCTGCCTGCGCCGCCCGCCGCGCTGGCGGCTGCCGGGGGCTGCTGGCGGCTGCCGCGGGCGGGGGGCGGGATCGGCGCCGCCCGCCCCCGGGAGCGGCCGCCGGTGAGCGGCGACGGCTGCGGGGCCTCTCTGCTGCCCGCCTGGCGTGCGGTGCGGTGCGGCTCGGCGCGGCTCGGCGCGGCTCGGCACGGCACGGCACGGCACGGCACGGCACGGCACGGCACGGCTCGGCACGGCACGGCACTGCCCTCCTGAGAGCCGTGCGGCGCGGGGCCGCTGCCGCCGGGATGCCGCGATGCCGCGATGCCGGTTCCCCGTGCCTCGCCGCTGGCTCGCCGCGGGAGCCGCCCCCGCAGCACGGCCCGGCGGGGCTCGGTGCTCTCCCGCAGCCCCTCCGCCCTGCAGCGCTGCGGGGAACGCGCCCGGGTGCCGGGCAGCCTTTTGATCCTGGAGTGCATTTTTTCAAATCGTTCTGTTGATTTTTAACAGTTGATGAGGGTTCCCCACTGCCATTATGCTTTGGGATCAGCGGTTACAATGACAAGACCCTCGTTAGGCACGAACACGGCTGATGAAGGGTTAATATGGGAAGGCAGGGTGTCACCTCTTTCATACCGCGCGGCTCACAAGATAACTGATACTTTACTGCTTTTTGGAAAGAACATTTGGTGCACCGTGATTCTCTTTCATTATGCACACTGAAAAATAAAAGGTATTTTGTTCCGGAAACTGGAAACGGAAGGAGCTGCTGATGTTATTATTTACATCCTGACATCGCTATACAATTGATAGCTTTTGCCCAGTTTAATGAAAAACCATCCAAAGAGTGAGATGTCCATAGCCGGCAATGTCATATTGTCATATTGTCATGTTGCTAATGTCATATTGCCATCATATTGTTAAACAATCTGATAGATTTCACTAAATCAAAGTCTGCACTGTCTCCTCAAGGCATCCTCTGGAGTAACTCCTTTATCTTCAGGTATAGCAGAGGCCATACAGTGGTTATTTCTGTTTGTAGTTCTGGGGATAGCTCTAGGCAGGAAAGGTCCGTGTTTCAGGTACACTGCATTGCCTTGCTAAAGCTGGCATGTCGCCTCTGGACTGAGAGCTGTGTCATCTTGGACACCCTCTCCTCTTTGCCATGTGACAATGCTGGATCAGTGGTACTTCACAGCAAATGCTCTCTCCTCAGTGCTGGATGCTTCTCCCTGTCTGTGCTAGGACTTTGTTCTTGAGCTCTGAGCATTCTTGAACAGCCAAATAAAGTGGGGAAACCATTGTTTAGAAAGACTGACTTGCTGGAAAGATGAAAAGCCACGTGTTTGTAAGTTGTGATGACAGATCTGAAGATTGCCCTAGCAAAAGAGGGAAGGTAGCTTAGATTAGCATGAACCAAAATAATGGGCTAAAGTCAAACAGAGAAAAATAGGAAGGTTTTCTGTACAAATATATAATTTATTATAATAGATTATTTAAAGGCCTTTAAAAATCTTGATTGCATCTCTCAAAAAAAGAAAGAAGGTGACTTTTTCTGTCACTGTTCAAAATGTGCAGCTACTCGGCCTGTGGAGTCAAAAACCACCCTTTTTAAAAAGCCTACACTGGTTTGAAACCTCAGAGCTAATCTGCCTGATGAATTTGGACTTTTTCATCTAACTCTGTAAAATTCCATTTTTAAAATGAAATCTCATTGTATTTACTCAGGCATTCTTATATTCTAAAATGTATGTTTCTGGTAGATTGTTTTGGTTTTGGGGTTTTTTTTGTGTGGGTTTTTGTTTTAGTTTGATTTGGTTTGGTTTTTTTGCTTGCTGCTGTTTCTCAACATCATCTTCTTATTTAATTAGTTCACTGTTAAAAGATGTATGTCAAATTATCCCAGGCACCGCCCTTCCCTTTAATAGTATTGCCACTTTCATAACCCTACAACTTCCAATAATTTTCAGAACACATGAAAGTCCTTAGATCCACGCAAATATGAATTAATTTTTCAAGTACATTTTTTTTTGAGGCACTGTATCAAATGCTTTAATAAGGTCCAGATACATCAGCTGCATTTCTGGTTCAAACTGCTTTGCCCCTGCCTTTTGTGTTCTGAGTTTTCTTATCTGATGTGTATCTGCCTTGAGGTCAACTGAAACTCCATCTAATAAGTATATGAAAGTCAGCATTGGGAAAGCTTCCTGTAATTCTGCCGTGGAAACTACACAGAATAGATGGGGAAGTTGAGCATAACTGAAAAAATAATAATAATTTTTAAAAGCTAAATGCAAAATTAGGATTAACTTTACTCTTTTCGTTACTAAAAGAATGAGAAAAACTGGTGTGTAGTCACAGAAGTTTCTTCGTTCACAATTACCCCTGTGAACACAATAACTCAGGGTCCCACACCAAGGTTATCCTGTGCTCTGCGGTCCCTGGGGAACATTACTTTGCACATCATGTAAGGTGCACGGTCCTCACTCCTGGTGAGATGCTGCTTTGTTCTGGAGCAGTGCAACTCCTCTTCAGCTCTTTGTGTCTCTAGTGGCATTTGCTGGTTCTGTCCTCACCCTTCTGCTAGCACAGGAACTCGTGTGATGACACAGCCAACCAGCTCTTGGGAGCTCAGAGGGACACAATCCCGCTGGACACTTTTTATTTTTCTAATGAGTTTTTCTGCTGGAACAGCTCAGCTCAGCAGGTTGTTGCCTGGGTGCATGAGGTCTGCAGGGAGCACGAGGGAAAAGCCAAGTGGCTGTGTGGTCAGGGGAGGAAATGAGCCTGGCACCACAGCGTCGCTGATTTACGTACACTTACCTTACTGTGGAGCAAAGCCAGGAATGGTTTCAGCCCTTCTCTTTTCGTCCAGTATCCTGTCATGTGTGTGTTCTAGCAGTGTCATGGGAGGGTACAGTCCAGAGCCAGGCTTGAAAGACTGCTGTGACAACCTGAAGGATCAGCTGTGCCCCTGTGTCCCCTGGCAGCTGACTGAGCCTGTGATTGTTCACAAGCAGAGGAGCTGGACCATGAGGTCTGGAAAACACCTCTGTGATACATTTAAAGGCTTCCTAGGCCAGGGTTGAAGAGATGAGATATTTCTTCAGATTTTTGGAAATGTTACTGTATTTCTGGAGATCCAGCTCTATTCTCTCTCTTAGTCACTTTTATGACAATGAGCATTTATTCTTTGGATTGTCAGCTTGTAGGGACTGTTCTTTAGTGGGAAATATGTATTAGTTATTGTAAAAAACCCAGAATGTAACTGAGCTGATTCGGAGGGCTGACTTTTGTCTGAACCGCTATAGAAGTCTTTGGATGTTATTCAGCAGAAGTTGTGTTACAAATTCAGAGCAAAAGTGGCAAACAACCCTTACAAAAGACACATTTTTCCACTTAATCATTCTGCAACTGGTAAGAATTGATTTTTTTAGAGTTTTAAATATTGGCCTGATTTATCCTGTGCAGTATGCCAGTTTCATGCGTGGTTTAAGAAGAGCTTGTAACAGTACAAATTAAGTCATCAATGAGTCAAGCCCAAAACCTCATAGAAGAATCCTCCTGTTTTTCATAAGGGACATATTGACATACATCCCTGCAGCAATAAGGTCATGTTGAGCTAGTTTAATTCCCAGAAAGTGTGTGTTCTTATATAATAGGAATGTTTTTCACTTTTGATGGGTGGCAAAAGATGTACCTTATTTTTATGCCCTATCCTTGCATAATAGGATGCTGCAACATCTTCTGCTTTCTTCACATTAGCATTTTGTTTCATATAAAGTATTTCTGAATAATTTATAATTAAAGTGCTTTTTTACCTTTTCTGTATTGGATCTTCTGTAAAAGCTATTGCATATGTGGTCTATTGCGTTCAGTGCTGAAAATAATGTTCATTTTAAATAATAATTGAAGACCATTTCAGGGAGATGAAAAAGAGAAAATGGATTACAATTATGAGCAATTCTACATCAGTCACAGCCATATAAAAATATGTTAATCTCTTAATGTGTATAATAGGAAAGATGCAGAAGTAGATACCATAGTAGGAATACCATATTTGGCACCACTCTTCCCCCAGAAAAACCCTTCTTTTATTGTAACTGCTAAATACTATTTCAGTCCTATTTCAGTTGCCTCAGGAAATGAGAAATGTGTGAAGGACAGACCTTCACTGACCATTCACCTCTGCTTGTGAGGTCTCTGCTTTCTCTTGTCTCCCAGGTTAAGCTTTAAGCTTCTCCTCCTCGCCCAGTGTTGACCTGCAGCCCCAAGAACAGACACACCCTTGTTGGCATCCGTCTGATGCCAAATTGTGCAACAGGTTTATTGGCAATAAAAGGATGAGGGCTAAAGGCTGGGGGTGATGCTTAATTTCTGATGGGAATAATTTCTTGTTGTTCCCATCCATTTATTTTCCATAATGTGTTTTCAGCACATCCCAAATAGGTAGCTACATTACAAGCTTTTGTTAAGAGAAGATGAGGAACCATTTGAAATTGTGAGGGTATGTCCAGTAGGTGCAGAGCCTTCTCAAACAACTAAGCTTTAACAGCAGCAAGGAGATCTCCTTTTTTATTAATGGCTCCTTGGAGCAGCAGCTCTGTTAGGGCAAATCTGCCCTGAGTGTTTGCAGAGATTTAATTAATCTCTTAGAAAACAGTATTTAAATTGATGCAGTCTTACAGGTTGGCTGCAGCTTTAGGAACAAATGTATTTTTGTGGAACTTAACCTTCTCCTAAGCGAACAGCACTTCTTCAAATGCTTTGGTGATGATCTAACTGAATCAAGAATCCAATTTGATTCTTGGATTTAGTTGTTGAGTCTTTTTCAAAAAGGACCAAACTAAAAAGAAAAAAAGAAAGAAACCTCTGAAAAGTCCTTTGTTTTAGCCAGCACCATGTTTTCTGCACTTCAGAGTAATGGTGAGAATTTAATCCAACACTGGATGCTGATTTAGGTGTCAGTGTGGGGCTGGCAGAGCCTGTTTGGGCTTGCTTGGAGCAGCAGCCTCCACAAGGAGAGAGATTTCTGCAGAGCAGGGCAACAGGGATGTGGGACTGCTGTGTCTCTGTGGCACCTTGGGGCTCAAAATTATGGTTATGTTGACCACAGTAAAGCAGCTGGGTGGGAAAATACATAAAAACAAAATGAATAATTGTTATTAATGTTGATTAGAGTAATTAGTGAATGCCAGCATGGCTATTAGCTCTTGGGCAGTTACTTTTTGCTACCCAAATTGTCCTTGCGTTGCACTGACATTGTCTGTGCAATCATTTTAAAAGATTACTTAGTCTGTTGGGAGCTCTGTTTAGAAAACACAGTACACATTCCAGCTACTGATTTTATTACAGGACATCATTGGTAACCTTGAGTTAAAATAGGGGTGGTTATCTCTGAAGTGAAATCCTGAGCCAGTGAATCTGGTTAAGAATTTTTGTCATCAGCTTCAAAGTGACCAAGTTTTTGTCCTTGATAATGACAGGGACATTTTTTTTTAAAGACAGCTTGGAAACAACTACTATTGCTCAGACTACAATATTATGTATATGTGCTTGAGTCAATTCAGAACAAGAAACAGATGAAGGATTGGGGAATTTTTGCATTCATACTATTGCATATATTCAGATATTAAAGTTATCATTTGTTTTGAGCTGAAGTGAACACATGGAAGTTGGTTTGTTGGGGTTTTTTTTGTTTGTTTTAAAATAAACTTTAGCATTTTATCACAAGAAATAGCAAATTTAAACATCATTTGACATGAGCCTAAAACCTACCTGGATATGGGCAACTCTGGAGAAGCCCAACCTCTGCTTTTAAAAGAGGTATTAGTCAGAAAAGCAAAAACTAAGTGTTGGGGGTGAATTAGGAACAATTCTAGGTGAAAAGAGAAAACATTGCTCTGTATCTACATTGCACGTATCTACCACGTGCTGAGTGCTGTGTGCTCTTTGGTGCCTTTCCCCTGGGAAGGAAAATGTTCGACAAGAGCGAGAAGGAGCAGGGATTGGGAAGATCTTCATTATGGAGGAAACCCGACAGAGCAGGACTCCGCAGCCCCTGGTGGCTTTGAGGGGACACAAGAGCAGTGTGACTGACTGAGCCAAGAGCCTCAGACACAGCGAGCACATCCCCAGCATCACAGGGGATGCAGACTGCCAAGGGGTGCTGCCAACTCCTGAACTCGCCCTGCCAGGGGTGACCGTAACTCTAGAGGGACATCTGATTTGTTCCTTGGCATGCTCCTGCTGGATTGTCCCTGCTGCTGGCCCTCTCATTTTCATCATCTTGGTAGGGAAACTGAGGGGCTTCATTCTGAAGGGTTGATTAGACATTTAATATTTTGTAACAAAAACAACCAACAACTGGGATGTCTTTCTGATGGGGGTGAGAATTCAGGATGCAACTTTGGAGAGAAAACGCTTCAATTAGCTAAAAATGTCATTCTAGCTGAGTCAAGAAAGAATTTCCTTCACCCTAATTTAAAATATAAATTACATTAATTGAAGAGTGTATGGTTCCTGAGTTTTATGAGTAAGAATAACTGAAAATGGATTAAATTGCCGGTTTTTGTTCACAGTTGTTTTCCCCACAAAAATGTGGACTAAATTTCTAGACCTAGTAGTAAATGCCAATTTGGAAGTATTCCACTGGATTCATTGCAGATATTTCAGTTGCACCTTCCTCAGTGAGTACAGAACTGGGCCCTGTGTGCACAAGTTTTCCACTTTCAGACCTGAGGGAATATAATCAGTAACCAGGCTAAGGTTCCATTCCAGATCAAGTCTTTCATATGCAGATTATAAAATCAATAAAAAATAAGCTTAGTTTGGCAGTGACTTCAAAAGAGACCTTTGGATGATTTTATCAACAACAGAAGAGGCAATTTGTTCTTCATGCTAGAAATCAGCATATATCTCATTTTAAGAGATGTGATCTATACTGACTGGGGATTTTTGTGTAGAGAGAAAAATATTGTATTTGAGAGAATTTTTCTTAGGGCCACTTCATGTCTCTGTAAACATTTCTGCCCTCAAAAACCTTATCCCATAATCTCAGAGAAACATTTTTACCCAACATATTTAGATCAATATTTTTGGCTTATTTATTTGTGTTGTCTTGTCTCTTTCACCACCTGAGGCTTCGAGCAAGATTTCAGAAGTTTGTCCCAAGTTTCTGTATTAATTCTGCTGGAAGCTTGAACACTGAGTTAAGAGTTGTGGTTTGGATCTGTAGATGCTAATGCAAGAAAGCACCCAAGGAATGCAACTTCTCTCAACTCTTGCACTGCAAGATACCTCAGAACCACTAAGGAACAGAGTTAAAACATGGTTTTCTCCTCAGCCATTGCCAGGAAAGTTGCCAGCCAGATGGATGGTTCATGGTGGATGGTCAGCAATCACAGCTAAAAGTTCTGTGTGTGCTGCCATTTCTTTTCAAAAGTGCATATTCCCCAAATTAGCACAAATAAATAGAGTCATAATGGGGTGGGCAAGGATGTCTTCTCTAAAACAATCACTGGGTGTCTCAACTCTTGTTGACTTGCACAGTGTGTGTGTAAGAGCCACAGTAAATGATGTCCTCACATCCTAACACCCTCCCTGTCAGAGGGTGCAGCAGCTCCTGACAGGGGTGGTTGAACACCTCTCAGATGAGACATTCAACAACTTGATGCAGAGGAAATGTTTTACTAAAATAGTTAAAAATAATATTAAAATAACCATACATGCAGTTGATAGTGTTTGCATTAAAGGTAGATAACAAAGCATGGCCATATTTCTGTACTGCAAAAAAAAAAAAAAAAAAAAGCTCAAAAAACTCCCCTAGCCTGCCATTTGGTGATATTTAAATACATTTCAACAGCAAAACATTTGCGCTGGAATGAGGTATAGTAGAAAATTACTCCTACTATAGCTTATTAGAGGTGAAAGATCGTTTATTACTCCATTCTGAAGAGGGATGAGGGAGCTGCCCAGGCAAGCCCCTCCTCAGTCTGCTTGCATCCAAATTCAGCGATGTCTCCACAAAGGGGTCTCTAAATGCAGCTTAGCCCAGTATTTCAGTCTTCCATGTGGGCCCCTTTTCCGTTTTTCCTTCCCATGGTCACATTTTTGAAGGTTTGCCAACTCCTTCAGAAAGCAAGGGCAAGACAGGCTCAGGCTCTGGAAACACATGGGTCACACCTGAAAGAAACAGTCATCTCAACCTCGCTTATCAATATACCAGAATAGCAGTGCCCTTGCTTTATCAGCTGCTGAGTATTAGTTGCTAGAATCAGGGCAAATTCACAGAATATTAAAGGTTTTTCCCACTGCCCTGTACAGTTAATTTCACAGCTTCTACTATTTCAAGTGGATAACTTGTATTCTTTTTAATGAATCAAGGCAAATGCTGTCAGACCTCCTAATGATTGTTTCTGCGTACTATACCTTAAAAAATGTACATATGTATGCTTCTTGGTTTACTTCCAGTCAATCAATGTTAAAGCCTTGACATATGGGTGTGGGATCTTTTGCTGTCTTTAAAATAGGATCAATGACATTAAGGTTTGTCATGTAAATAGTAGAAATAAAGCAGAAAAACCCAAGAGCTATTTATGATCTTAGGATGACATCTGTAATGTGGGTGGCATAGAAGGAAAAGTAGAGAATTTCAAAGCTGTTCATAGTTGAATGAATTTACTGAGCATATATTTTTTAGTGGTTTAAAAAGCATTAATTATCCAAAGCTCATGCATGTAAAAAAATAAATAAATCAGCTGAAGATAAAATAAATCTATGAACTGGCTGCACAAATCTCAATCCATTTCTTTGCTCATTTTGCATTCCCACCCTTTCTTCTCTGGACTGTTCACTCCTGAGCAGACTTTTTGCTGAAACTCATAAATTGCCTGAAAAAAAATAATTTAAGAGGTCAGCAGCTCCTAGCAAAAGCCTCTGTCACCTTCAACAGGATGCTTTTTGTTGGCTGAGTCTCTGCAGGGACCAAAGAATCCCGATGGCCAGGCTGACCTGCCCTGGCAGTGCCCAGCTCCATGTTGCAAATAGATTTTAGAGGAAAGAAAAGAGCCCTCAGTCTGCTGCGTTCCAAGCAAGTGTTTGGCAGCAGTGACTCACTGCCATAATGCAGGGATCAACATTTAGAAGGCATAAAGCTGCAGCTTCAGAGATGGTGGCAGGAAGTTTGATGCATGTGAGGTGCCACAAAGGAGAAGCTATCTCGAGAGGCAGGACAGAGGCTCTCAAATCCATCCTGTGTCCTGAGCAGGAGAAGGACCTTGGAGAAGGTGCTGTGTGAGGGCATTTGGAAGTGGTCTCTGACAGGGCAAGATAAACCACTGCTCCCCAGCACTGGGGAGTATCAATTACTGTGCCCCAAGAAAAGCACCAGATTAAAATCAGCAGCTCGTGTCCCACAGTTTTGTGCAGTTTTGTGCATTTTGGCTGTGAGCTGCCCATGCACAGCTGACTGCTCAAAGGCAGCACACTGTTCTCAGGCTTCCTGCTGTGCACGTGGGCTCCGAGCAAAACTGACTTTTCCAGAATAATGGCTTTCTTGAGAGAAAAAGCAGTTGTAAAAAGTAGGGTATTTCTCTGTGTTTGATAATAATTACTCAAGGACTGTAATCTTGTCTCTGTTTTTACACTTGCTGAACTAGGACTCATTGAAGGGCCCAGGCCAGGAGATGTCTCAGAATAAAGCAAGCAGAGGGAAAGGATGTTTGCTCAGCTGTGCCCTTCCAGTGGAGCTCTTGTCCCTTCAGAAAAGGTGAGCTACCAGCCTGACCATGTCCAGGGGAGCTGGTGGTGAGGATCTGGAGATGGCCACCCTTAGCAAAGACCCTCCCAGGCCCTTTTACAGGAATGGTTGACAGAACCTGCTGAATTCCCTTGTCTTTGTGCCATCCCTTCAGTGCAGGCACTGACTGCTGTAAGCAGAAATCATCAGACAAAAAAACACTTTCCACAGTTTCAGGTACATTGAGGCAAGGCTCAACACAGAGAAAGACAAGTTTTTACCATTTTAAGCCTAGACTGCTGTTGAGACAATCAGAATTTTTTCCAGAGGGCTGGGATATGGTATTTTAAATAAGATAATCAGACAGGTCAACTCTTACGATAGTTAAGTTTTTAAAAATTCTTAGGGGTTAAGTTTGACATTTCAATACAACATTATTAATTCTTCTTCTGCTGTTGTTTCCTAAAGCACTGCAATAGCAAAGGTCTGGCATAGCCTACAAATAACCAGATACATTGCAAACACCTCAAGGAATTTCACAGTAGATGTGCATGTAATTGAAGTGTCCAAGTGATATGGTGCAGAATAATTATTTAAATAACATGCTAATCTTCACTGGAAATTAGCAGTACCATTTCAAGCAGTGCAAATCATAAGCAATTACATGGAATTATCTGGTTACTTGCACTGCAAACAGAAAAGTTAATTATTCCTACCCAAGACAGCAGCCACCGCTTCAGCACATTCCCTTTCTTGCAGTTTTTGGAGATGCTTTCATCCTCCCAAATTCTAAAATTTGCTTTGCTTTCATACTTACATTCTCTAAAACTGAAATGTGACCACACATTTGTAAAATAAGGATATTATAATAAAATTATGTGAGAACTATTAACAAATGGGTCTACAATTCCATTTTCCTCCATGCCTAAAATTGTAGGACTTGATGAGGAGTTTGAACCCCAAAGGACTGATTCAGCACACACTGTGTGCTGAACACAGGTTCCTACTGCTGCAGAGCAAAGCCCACAAAACTTTGTGATTCTTTCTTTATTGACCTTTCTTAAATTTTTTTTTCTAAAAACATTTCTTCAAAATGGATTTTATTTGAGCTTTGATATGCACTCAATCAAAAGCAAAAAATTAAAGTGCTGTGGAAACCATAGACTCTTGTGTGTTGATTTCCAAGGGCACTTTCTACAGAATTGTTTCATCTCTTCACCATATTTCAAAATCTTCAGTTCTTCCAGCTAATCTGAGGAAGTTCCGTTTTGTTGCCTGTGAGGTTAGTGGGTGGTTGGGTCTGACATTCAGTACTGAAAGTCTCAGATCCAAAGTAATGTGCTCAGTAGCTTGTCAACTAGATATAATGATAAAGCAAAAGTCAAAAGAAGAAGAGTACTTGTAACTTGTGGTATTTCACAGTAGAAACAGTAAAAAATGCGAATTGCCAAATAATGGTGAAGGAAGACAAAAGTAAGAGTTGGGCTCTAAGTATCTTGAGAAAATGACTGAGGATTATGAAAACACGTGAGATGAAGATGAAGAGAAAATTTGTCCAAACCTGTTTAAATACTATGTGGTACTTGTCTAGGATTAGAGAAAATTTTCCTAGGTGGAAAGTGTTCTGAATAAAACACCTCCCCACAGCAAAACTTCCAGCACCCCTCCCCCTACAGCAAACAGAATATCTCAGCTGAAAGTGGGATAAGAACTGTTTAATTAACACACCACACAGTGGAAGGGGAAAGGGAAAAAGGGGTCATTAAACCTGAATAAACAGCTGATGAACTTTAGTGTCCTTTTCCTCAGGCGTAGCTTCCCCTTTCCAGGGTCCCCAAGGGGCCCGGTGGAGTCCCTCCAGTGGCTCCCTGGACGATTCTCGTCCTCTGTCCTCCGGGGCTCCTCAGGTTCTCAGATGAGAAAGCAAGTCGGGGAAAAAGGTCCAGAAAGCAACGAAAAACAATCCCAGGAAAAAAACAAAAAAAAAACCCCCAAGCAGCAGCCACACCGGTGGCAACAGCAACCAGCAGCAGCAGCTGACCCAAGGGAAAAAAAAAAACAAAAAAACCAGTGTCCCTTCCTTCTCACTCCCCCGTAGAACAGTCCAGGGAAAAAGTTTTCAAAACATCCCGCACTGGCAGAGCTTCTCTTGGCTGCAGGACACAGTTAAAGCTACAGAACCATATTTCTGGTCAAACATACAAACGATAGGGAATACAAAATATAATTTACGCCACCCCAGGACATTCCACCCCTTATTCCATATCGTTGGCTTAAAGCCCACACTAATATGTTTCAATTCTATACACACACATATATACACATATACATATATACATATATACATATCTACATATATACATATATACACACATATAGGTATATACAAATAGAGGCAGTGACATTCCGCAAGCAATGGTACACCAGCATCCCGACATTACACATAGCCCTCACCCAAAATCAAATCTCCCTGAGGTACACATCGTGTTTCTCCATTTTCCTGCATTATCCACCAAGTACACCCTGGTCCCTGAGCAAAAACAACCCCACGGATAGGTTTGTCTTTACGCGAGGCAGAATTAATCCAAACAGTCTTTCCTAACAAGCCTCTGGCATATACTGCTGGGACCTTATCTCCATCTACTGTATGGAGGAGCTCAGATTGGGCAGGGCCTGCTCGGTTGATGGAGCCTCGGGTGTTAACTAACCAGGTGGCCTTTGCTAAATGCTGCTCCCAGTTTTTGAAAGTCCCCCCACCCAGTGCCTTCAAGGTGGTTTTTAACAATCCATTGTAGCGTTCCACTTTGCCAGCAGCAGGGGCATGATAAGGGATATGGTATACCCACTCAATGCCATGCTCCCTAGCCCAGGTGCTTATAAGGCTGTTCTTGAAATGAGTTCCATTGTTAGACTCAATTCTCTCAGGGGTACCATGTCTCCAGAGGACTTGCCTCTCAAGGCCCATGATGGTGTTACGGGCAGTGGCGTGAGGCACAGGGTATGTTTCCAACCACCCAGTGGTGGCTTCTACCATTGTGAGCACATAGCGCTTGCCATGGCAGGTTTGAGGCAGTGTGATGTAGTCAATCTGCCAGGCCTCCCCATACTTGTATTTGGTCCACCTTCCCCCATACCACAGGGGTTTCACCCGCTTGGCTTGCTTGATCTCAGCACGTGTCTCACAGTTATGGATCACCTGGGAGATACAGTCCATGGTTAAATCCACCCCTCGGTCTCTTGCCCACTTATAGGTGGCATCTCTGCCCTGATGGCCTGAGGCATCATGGGCCCATCGGGCTAGGAACAACTCTCCTTTGTGCTGCCAATCTAAATCTATCTGCGACACTTTTATCTTTGCAGCCTGATCTACCTGTTTGTTGTTTTGGTGTTCCTCATTAGCTCGGCTCTTGGGGACATGGGCATCTACGTGGCGGACTTTCACAGGTAGCTTCTCTGCCTGGGCAGCAATGTCTTTCCACTCCTCAGCAGCCCAGATTGGTTTTCCCCTACGCTGCCAACTGGCCTTTTTCCACTTTTCCAACCAACCCCACAGAGCATTGGCTACCATCCATGAATCGGTGTACAGGTAAAGCTTTGGCCACTTCTCTCTTTCAGCAATGTCCAGGGCCAGTTGAACAGCTTTGAGTTCGGCAAGTTGGCTTGATCCACCTTCTCCTTCAGTAGCTTCTGCAACCCGGCGTGTGGGACTCCATACAGCTGCTTTCCATATTCGCTTTGTCCCTACAAGACGACAGGAACCATCAGTGAAGAGACCGTAGCGTGTTTCATCTTGTGGCAGTTGGTTGTAGGGTGGAGCTTCCTCTGCCCGAGTCACCTGTTCTGGCTCTTCTTCATCAGTCAGGCCAATTTTTTCACCTTCAGGCCAATTTGTAATTATCTCCAGGATCCCAGGGCGATTCAGATTTCCCATACGGGCGCGCTGTGTGATGAGGGCAATCCATTTGCTCCATGTAGTGTTGGTGGCATGGTGGGTAGAGGGAACCTCTGCTTTGAACATCCACCCCAGCACCGGTAGTCGGGGTGCCAGGAGGAGTTGTGCTTCTGTGCCAATTACTTCTGAGGCAGCTCGGACTCCTTCATAGGCTGCCAAGATCTCTTTCTCTGTTGGTGTGTAGTTGGCTTCAGCCCCTCTGTAGCTTCGGCTCCAGAATCCCAGTGGTCGCCCTCGAGTCTCACCAGGCATCTTCTGCCAAAGGCTCCAAGATAAACCATGACTCCCGGCTGCAGAGTAGAGCACATTCTTTACTTCTGGTCCTGTCCTGACTGGGCCGAGGGCTACTGCATGAGCAATCTCCTGCTTGATCTGGGCGAAGGCTTGTTGTTGTTCAGGGCCCCAGTGGAAATCATTCTTTTTACGGGTAACCAGGTAGAGAGGACTCACAATCTGACTGTATTCAGGAATATGCATTCTCCAAAAGCCTATGGCTCCCAGGAAAGCTTGCGTCTCCTTCTTGTTGGTTGGTGGGGACATCGCTGTGATTTTATTGATGACCTCGGTGGGAATCTGACGCCGTCCATCTTGCCACTTCACCCCCAGGAACTGGATCTCTTTGGCAGGCCCCTTGACTTTGCTCCTTTTGATGGCGAGACCGGCTCCCAGAAGAATCTGGATGATTTTCTCTCCTTTCTCAAACACTTCTTCTGCCGTGTCTCCCCACACAATGATGTCATCGATGTACTGCAGATGTTCTGGAGCCTCACCCTTTTCCAGTGCAGCCTGGATCAGTCCATGGCAGATGGTGGGACTGTGCTTCCACCCCTGGGGCAGTCGGTTCCAGGTGTACTGCACGCCCCTCCAGGTGAAAGCAAACTGAGGCCTGCACTCTGCTGCCAGAGGAATGGAGAAAAATGCATTTGCAATGTCAATAGTGGCGTACCACTTTGCTGCTTTGGACTCCAGCTCATACTGGAGCTCCAGCATATCTGGCACGGCAGCGCTCAGTGCTGGAGTCACCTCATTTAAGGCACGGTAGTCTACAGTCAATCTCCAATCTCCATCAGATCTGCGCACAGGCCAGATGGGGCTGTTGAAGGGTGAGTGGGCCTTGCTGACCACCCCTTGGCTCTCCAGCTCACGGATCAGCTTGTGGATGGGAATCACAGCATCTCGATTTGTCCGGTACTGCCAGCGGTGTACTGTCGAGGTGGCAATTGGCACTTGTTGCTCTTCCCCTCTTAGGAGTCCTACTACAAATGGGTTCTCTGACAGTCCAGGCAAGGTGTTCAATGGCTTAATGCCTTCTGTCTCTACGGCAGCTATCCCAAATGCCCACTTAAGTCCCTTTGGGTCTTTGAAATACCCATTTCGGAGGAAGTCTATGCCCAGAATACACGGGGCCTCTGGACCAGTCACAATGGAATGTTTCTTCCACTCTTTTCCAGTCAGGCTCACCTCAGCTTCCACCAGAGTCAGGTCTTGTGATCCTCCTGTCACGCCGGCAATAGAAACAGACTCTGCCCCCACATGTTGCGATGGAATTATTGTGCACTGCGCACCAGTGTCAACCAAAGCCTCATATTTTTGTGGTTCTGTTGTGCCAGGCCATCGAATCCACACAGTCCAAAAAACACGGTTTTCCCTGACCCCTACCTGGCTAGAGGCAGGGCCCCTCTAGCCTTGGTGGGTATGCATGCTAGAGGTTCCTTCAAGGGGATTGGACCTGTCAACTGGAGCTACTTCCCTTCTGGTGGAGTTTCCTCTCTGAGTCTTGCCCTCCTTCAGTTCACGCACCCGTCGCGCCAGAGCGGCAGTGGGTTGGTTGTCCCACCTCCACATGTCTTCTCCACTTTCATACAGGAAATACCACGTCGAGGGATGTACCTGCTCCTCATAGCTGGAGGACGTCTGCGTTCGGTAACAGAATCTTTGATCTTTACTGCCGAGATTTGGAGAAGGCCCTCTTTAATCTCCTTACTGAGTTTATTGTGATTCTCCTCCATCTTATCTTCAATTTTCTGCAGACGTGTCTCCACAGCTGAGATTCTTGCATTCATTGGGCCATGCACAGTATCTGCATATGCTCGGAGCTTCCTTGCCATATCAAGCAAGGTCTCATGCCCGTCATCTCGCTTCATCATTGCTAAAGCAGAAGCGTATTCTTTTGGCCCAAGTTGTACGAGTTTTCGCCACATCACAGGCGTACATTCAACCGCATCCGGATCCATAAGCGGGGCTGGGTTTGCTATGTCCTCTGAGAAGACACTATCTACCACGCCCATTTCTCTCAGGCGTTGAATCCCTTGTTCTATGGTCTTCCACGGGGTTTGTTGCTGATAGAGATCCTCGGGGCACAGGTATCTCTCCCTCACACCTCTGATAACTCGTCTCCAGAGGCTGCAAGGGTCAGCCCCATTCCGTGCCGCTCGGTTGATATCTGCGTCACGTGATAGGGTCCCCAAATGCCTCGCCTCGGTGCCGTCTAGAAGTGTAACATCGCCTGCAGCATCCCAAAGACGGATTAACCAACTAATTACAGATTCATTTTCTCGTTGAATGTAATCTTTTCTTAGGCCGCGAAGGTCCTTCACGGACATGGACTCGACAATGACTTCTGACTCAGTTGTTGGCTTTGAGGATCCCTCACCCCCATTATCATCTGCTGGGCGATCGGTTTTGACTTGGTGTTTCCTGCTTCTCGTGACAGGAGCAGCTGCCATTGGCTTAGGCTCCCTGTCTGGATCAGGTGTCTGCTCCTGCTCAGGCCCTCTGGACATCTCAGTCCTTATTCTGGACAAGCTGAATACTATATAGCTGAAACCTACCAGGACGAGCACCATGAATACCAGGACAGTGGTCTCTTTAACATCCAGGGGAAACTGAACATTCTCAAAAGGTGACATACCAGATTTAGAGGGGAAGAAATAGGTGAAGAACAAGGAAGCTTCATCCTCTGCTTCTCCTCTAGCAGGTTGTGTAATGTTACCAACAAAATCCCAGAACAAGCTACTATAGCTAGGAGAGGAAAGTAACAGAGCATATGCCTCCTTAGCAGTTTCCAATACCGCCGTCATCTTTCTATAGATCCCATATACCCCGCACATTACCATAAAAAAACGGAGTCGTGCCCCTGATCTATGAAAATTATATATCAGAGACACAATTACCCCTATCTGTGGGTAGGGTAACAGGCCTGCATGCCAGACAGACAGTAACACATCGAAAAACAGCCCATCAAACAACATAGTGAACACTGTTTGGTGTAATCTAATACAAAGTGATTAAAACCAGAATATAATTACTAGGTTTTTCCACTTTCTCTGCCCCACAAAAGGTGGGCACCAAATTTTGTCAAGCCCCTTTAAGTTGGGCGCCAAATTTTGTCTAGGATTAGAGAAAATTTTCCTAGGTGGAAAGTGTTCTGAATAAAACACCTCCCCACAGCAAAACTTCCAGCACCTCTCCCCCTACAGCAAACAGAATATCTCAGCTGAAAGTGGGATAAGAACTGTTTAATTAACACACCACACAGTGGAAGGGGAAAGGGAAAAAGGGGTCATTAAACCTGAATAAACAGCTGATGAACTTTAGTGTCCTTTTCCTCAGGCGTAGCTTCCCCTTTCCGGGGTCCCCAAGGGGCCCAGTGGAGTCCCTCCAGTGGCTCCCTGGATGATTCTCGTCCTCTGTCCTCCGGGGCTCCTCAGGTTCTCAGATGAGAAAGCAAGTCGGGGAAAAAGGTCCAGAAAGCAACGAAAAACAATCCCAGGAAAAAAACAAAAAAAAAAACCCCAAGCAGCAGCCACACCGGTGGCAACAGCAACCAGCAGCAGCAGCTGACCCAAGGGAAAAAAAAAAAACAAAAAAACCAGTGTCCCTTCCTTCTCACTCCCCCGTAGAACAGTCCAGGGAAAAAGTTTTCAAAACATCCCGCACTGGCAGAGCTTCTCTTGGCTGCAGGACACAGTTAAAGCTACAGAACCATATTTCTGGTCAAACATACAAACGATAGGGAATACAAAATATAATTTACGCCACCCCAGGACAGTACTATAAGAGCTGGTGGGATTTCTGTATTCACTGCATGGCCAAAGGACAATTCTGTGTCTAGGATTTCTGAGTGCCACCCCTCCCTCTGGCTCATATGTCACCACCAAGCTCTGTGGCCCCAGGTCACAATGGGCTGGTGTTTGTAGCTCTGCCCTGGCAAACCTTCTTCACCCCTCCCGTACCAGAGATGCTGGTGAGGGTGATGGTGATGCTCTCCCCTGGCACCAGAGACATCTCATCACACAGTGGCCCTCGGCCTGCTGCAGCAGTTTCAGTGGAGGCTTCAATTTGTTCATGTTCTGTCACTTCAGTGGTTTTTTGTTTGGAAAACTGCAGTCCTGACAGTTGTGTTTGTAACTAATAATGCACAGCCGCTTCAAAGGGATCTCAGCTGAAGTAACTCCAAGTGTGATCTTCCACAGCGAGATGTGGCTGCTGTCTGGAGAGTGACAGTGAAAGCTGTGCTCATATTTGCTCCTCTAGAGCCATTCCCTCAGCTTAGGAGTGAAAACAAGGCTTGTCTGGCTGTCAGGATTGCAAACCCAGGCTGACATCTCAAAACAGAGCTGTGCTCTCCCAACATCATCATCCACCCCCAGTCCTGGAATTTGTACTTCACTCTTAACTTTGTTGTTGCTGTAGGCAAAATTATCCACCATCATGACAGTGACACTCGTTGTTGTTAAGGAAATGCCTTCAACACAAGGCACTATTCTCAACTTTCTCAAAAGTTATCCTTTGTACTCTCATCTTTCATGCTTATCCTCAGCCCAGGGGTGATTTTCTTCGCTTGTGAAAATGTAGCTTAATACTGACCATCTATTCGTGAGATATTTTGGCTCTGGATGAGGCAGTTTCACTAGATAAAGCTTTAAAAACTTTTTTTGCTACTGGACAGTTTATAAATAGCTTCTTTTAAACACTCTCAGAATCCTACTCATTTAGTCCTTTGCAGTGACATTGATTCTGCTGGTTTTACAGAAAGTTGCCTTTCTAAATCTGTGGAAATCTGTATGGGCCACACAAAGTGTGGGACAGTTCTTGAGTTTTTTAATTTGTTAAATTCTGTGGGGTTTTTTTTTCTGAAGCAAATCTTTCAAGGAGCCAAATCCTGAGTATTTTTCTTGCCCATCAGAAGTAATGGGAGGTATGTGTCAGGAAAAGGCCATTAGAACATTGCTCTAAAAGGGAGTAGAAGATGAATGATTCATACTCTTGCTTTGAGCAAGAGTAAACAAGTCATTCTCTGAGCAGTACAAATGGTTAAAATGAAGTTCATACAGATTCTTACATTTCCACATTACTAGGCATTTTCAGTCTTCTGCCCTTGCCCCTCTCCTCAAACCCTCCATCCTCTCTGTAGCCCAAACACCTCCCAGTGATGTGCTGTGGCCCTTCCCACCATCCTCTATTCCATGCTGGAAGCATCTCAATCTCCCTCTTCCTGGTCCCCACAACCATCCTCTGTATCCTGCAGCTGTGTCCACATCTGCTTGGTACTGGATAGACAAGAGGCAGAATTGCCTGGAAATAAGTGAGTCCTGACTGGGGTCATCAGGCAGCTCAATGTCTCTGCTATTCCAGGGTCATTTTACCCTAAAACTGCAGGAGTGCAAGTCTGGGGAAACCTCTACTGAATGTGGTTTGTATTTGCCAGATGGTTAAAAAATAGGTTGAGGGGAGGTGATGATTGGATTGATCATTATCTTTCAGAGAAAATGTCCAAAACCCATTAATGAGTTTTCTTTGTATCCTAACCCTACAGGCTATGAAGATGGTGAATGGTGTGGCAGGGAAGTGATGTGAGAAAGAGCTGAGGTCACTTGGCTTGTTCAGCCTGGAGGAGACTCAGGAGGTTTCCCTGGAGGGGAGGCCTCAGCACAGGCTTCAGTTTCCCCACCAGGGGAAGTGGAGGGGCAGGCACTGATCTCTGCCCTCTGGTGCCCAGGGACAGGACCTGAGGGAGCAGCATGAAGTGGAGTCAGGGGAGGGTTAAGTGGGATACTGGGAAAACATTTTTCACCCAGAGGATGGTTGGGCACTGGAACGGGCTCCCCAGGGAAGTGAAGCCTGGTCAAGAAGCATTTGGACAATGCTCTCAGGCACATGGTGTGACTTTTGGGGCTGTCCTGTGCAGAACCAGACTTTGATGATCCCTGTGGGTCCCTTCCAAGCCAGGATATTCTATGATTCTATGAAACTGAACCCGAAATGTTTCCTTCACTCCAGGAATCAGTCTATATCAGGAACATAACTCCCACAAATCCCTTCACTTTCCACAGCAACAAAAGTGTCTCAGGCTTCCATTTTCAGCTCATGCAGTACTTGTAACTTCTCACATTGATTCCAAGGCACAGACAAGGCATATTAAAATAAACAATAAGTAGAAATTTCTCCCTTGTTTTTCCTTTCTATTAAATTTAGAGTAAGTTGGATTAATAAAATCTCAGCCATCTTGAATTCTTATCAGCTGGATGCTGACACCCTCACTGAGACACACTCCCACTAACCTAGGTGTGCACCTGAAGAGGAATTAGGGAGAAGCTGATTGTGAATTATTAGTTCTATTTTAATACCTGGGAAGCATTATAATGCCATAACTATGTAGGCAGATCAGATAAATATTGACTTGTGGTTGACAAAGAGATGTTTTAAAATACCCACCAAGTGCTGGCCCTGTCCATGCACTTTCATTACTACTTTCCACCGTGTCCCTGGATGAGATCCTATCCCACTGGCACCAGTGGCAAGACTCCCAGCTGCACCAGCAGGGCTGTAATTTTACTCTTCAAATTAACATGTTAAAAACTTTTGTACATATTGTCATATAGGTGGACAAAATAAGAATGACATAGTTTTGAAGGCTCTTTCTGTGACACAGTGAAAATAACCATGAAAGGACTGTGATTTGAACACATCCAGCTTTACTGAAGTCAGTCTATGTAGGAGTTAAGCAATATGAATGCAATTTTTAATTGAAATCCCATGCTTGTGGATTTTTCACATATCCAAGAAATGAGAAAAAGAAGAGAAATGTTTCCCAGATACTTACGAGTGCACCTATTTAGAGTCATTAAAGAACAACCCCAGAAGCAAGCAATAAGTAATTCCGCCAAGTAAAAGGGTACAAAGGCAAAACCGAGTGGGCACAGGCTGCCTCCCTGCTCAGTCCCTGTCAGCTGGTTCTGCTGACAGGGGAGCCCTGTCCTCACAGCCAGGGCTGAGGGTGTGCACACTGCAGCAGTGAGGAAAGCACCTGAAACGTGATGTCACCTGCAGCTGTGGTTGGGCAAACCGCTAATGATAGAAGATTGCATTTGGAGAAGATAAAAGAAAATGAATCACACAAACAATTAGATGAGATCTATGGAGTCTGCCCTGGAATGTGGAAGGGGATGATGAAGAGTTGTCCCTGGGATTCCTCACAGAGGCCGTGTGGCCATGGGCTGGCCTGGCCCCAGCCCAGGCTGGGTGATGAGACAACTCTGCCATCTCTAGAGAAGTGACACTCACAGGGCCTGGGTGAGCATCTCCTAGGGGCAGCCCAAACAATGGCACAGGGTCACACTGACTTGCTAAAAAGCAACAGAACGTGGATTTGGTTTCCAAGCGCTCTAGAAAGAGTAGCCTTGATTCAGTCTTGCATAATTTGGGGTATTTGAGAATGAAAAAAAACCCAACAAACTTTAAATGAATCTATGCTGAGCAAATTATGATTGTGTGATCCTTGTACAAAATGCATTTCTGGGAATAAAAATGGGTGGTCTAAAAACAAACAAACAAACAAAAAAATGCACTGACGGGACTACTGTCCTAAATATTTCAAGAGTAAGAATCAGCAAGGATCACCTGTGGCAAGGTTTGCAGCCCCAGAGCTTGAGGGATATCTTCCAAGTAATAACTCCTCTCTTTCTGGGGGAAACTCCATAGCTGCATTTAAGGGAGAAAATATATAGAAAGGTATCCTTTTATGTGTATGTGTATATGTGACGTATATAGTATAGATGTGCAAATATTTAGGAAAGGAAATAAAAGCTGGTTCCAAAACAGGACAAAATGAAACCAGCGACAGCCCAGGGTATCTTTTACACCGAAGAGATGAATTGACAGGAGATGAGCCCACTAAGCATGGCATGCACATCTAAGTGTTTTCCCCAAAGGTCTCGGTGCGATTCAGGGCACTCTGTCTTCAGGTTAAGTAGATAGCAGAAAAAGCATCACGGCAGGGAAATCATCACGGCAGGAACAACACCAAAGAAAAGGAACGCGCTGAATGTCCTGTCCTGGCCGGGGGGAGACCCGCGGGGCTGGAGCGGGCGCGGGGCCGCGCACGGCCCGGCCGGCAAGAGGCGCTCCCGGGCGGGGCGCGCACCTGCTCGGGAGGGGCGGGACACCGCACCTGTGCGGGCGGGGCAGGGGGGGCCGGCCCGGGGCGGGCGCACCTGCCCGCGGCCCCGCGGCCGGCGGGGCGCGCTGGGGCCGCGCTGCGCGGAGGCTGCCGGCAGCATGGCCCGCCTGCTGGGCACCCTGCGCAGCTCGCAGCCCGTGGCGCGCTTCCAGCGCTCCTGCGGGCTCTTCCCCGCCGCCGAGGAGGGCGGTGGCAGCGGCGACCCCGCGGAGGGGCCCCGGGAGCGCGGAGTCTGCAATGGAGCGGGCGCGCTGCGCTGCCCGGCCGCCGCCGGCCGCGGTGTCCCCGGCGGGGCGCGGAGCGGCCGCGGCCCGCAGGTGAGTGCGGCGGAGGGGCCCGGCTGTGACTCAGCACAGCCGCCCCGGCACCGAGCGCGCAGGGACGCCCCGGGAGGGTCCCCCGCATCCCGCCCCCCGCCCGGGCCGGTGCCGGGAGGAGGGAAAAGGGTTCGGGCTGCGAGCGGGGAGCGCCGCGCGGTGCCGCAGCCCGCTGCATCCCGGCCCCGCCGGGGACGCGGCTTTGGGCTCGCCGCGCTCCCCCAGCGCTGACGCCCCCGGGATGAGGCGGTCGGTGCGAGCGGGGGCTGCCTGCCGAGGGGCCTGGGGGGCACGGCAGCCTCGCCCCGGGATGCGGCTGGCGAGGAGCAGCTCTGTTCCCCGCGGGTCTCTCCGTCCGGGGCGCACCTGCCGCGGCGCCGCGCCGTGCCCCGCAGCGGGTGGGGCTGTGCCCGCAGCTGCTGCCCGGCCGGGGCTGCCATCGCCTCATCCCTGCTCACTGCAGCCGAGCTGCCGATGGAGACAGGCTCGGCTCCCTGCGCTTCCCGCTGGCCAGGCTGGTCGCGGCGTTTCCCGGCACGGTGTGTAATTCCCTTGCGTATCAGAAGGGAACAGGGAAGGGTATGATGCAACCCATGTGCACAGGTCGGACGACCTGCTTTTTCTCTTACTGTAATGACTTGAATTCATTAGCAGATCACTTCGTGGTGCCTTTTAGAAAGCAGGTGTGATAATGGGCTTCCAAACTCTATCTGCAAAATAAACACGGGCAAGCCGTGAATGTCACAACTCTACCACTCCTTCCCTTTCATACTATTCTACCCTTTCCTGTTCCACGTCCAGCGTCAAGATTCCCATTTCAAGTATCTAAATTTCTTCCTTAGCTGACGCTTGACTCTTTCTCAACTAGGTGTAGCTCCTCAGTCTGTTCACTTCTGAACTACATTAAGCTCTATTTTGGGTAAACTATGCAGATAATTCACTAAAAGATTTATTATCACTGCTTTCTTTTGAACAGTGACGTAGTTCATGCAGCAGTGTTGATACTAAAATCCTGTCCAAGTTAATGCTCCATGAATGCAGCTGTTCACCTTGAGCAATTATTTTGGGTTTCACAAAGTAAGGCACAATTACCTTTATGTGAAGGGTGAATGCATTCTGGGTGAGACTCCATAGAACTTGGAGAGAGAAGCAGAAGGGTTTGTTTCCATAGAACTAGGACACTCATTTCTGAAGCATGAAAATTGGGTTCAAACACCCACAAAATGGACATGGGAGTAATGGTTCAAACAGTGTTTCAATGAAGTGCCAGAATATAAAGGCAGACTCTCTCTGTAGCTTTTTTTGGAAATGAAAAAATCCATTTTTACAAGGAGGGTCTTCTGCAGCCTGACAGGAGATGAAAAAAGTGAATTTGGATCTCCCTTAGGTTAAAGCCCAGACCAACAACTTTGTTGCTGAATGACTTGGGGTTGCCCTGATGTGTCTGCAAATAAGCAGGTTTAGGAGTTTCACTTGCATAGCAAATTCCTTGGCCATAAATTCTCTATGGACAGTGGCATTTTCTTGCTCTTAGCTGCAGGTGTTTGCAGAAAGATGCACCTGTGTCTCCCTCCTGGTGACCTTGGGTGGCTCTGTGCTCATCCATTCCTCCCTGAAGCTTGGGAATTTCAAAGTCCATATCACCAGGACAGTTGGTTTCTATGAGGTAGTAACTTTCACACTGCTTTGTCTTTACTGTCACAACTGTCTTAAAGGTTCTCAAGTTCTCCTATGTAAGTTCTTGGACAATCAGTAGGTTATACGTGTGAAAACAGAATATTTGCATTGTATGTAGTGGAGATGATGTGAATGGCTCACTGGACAATGGGACTGCCACAAATCCATCTCTCCAGCACATTCTCCCTTTTTTCAGGGCCAGCTCTCAGGCCCCTGCATCTGGCTCAGGCTGGATGGTGTGCCAGGGTGGCCCAGCTGGAGAGACTCTGGGGAGAGGGAGCTGAGGGTTGGTAGCTGGTGGCAGTTTGGGAGGGAATGGAGATGCCTGGTAGGGGGAGATGCTATACTGCATGCAGAGAAAAGAGGATCCCTCAGGAGGGTAAAAAGACAGAATAGCTCTTCATCTGGAAGAAGGAGGCTTTTAATTACCTGCATACATTTGTGCCAGGAATGCTGCTAGTGATTCGTCAGCATCTTCTTTTAGGTATAGCTTGGAGATTAAATGTGTGTTAAAAAAAAAAAAAAAAAAAAAAAGCCACATGGCCTGATGACAGTAGACAGCAGCACCAGGAGTGGCTGTGTTTCTGAATCTTTGTAAATCAGTCCTGTCTGTTCCAGAGGAGTTGCCATGAGATGAGACAAGGAATTAAATGCTTAGATGTGACAGCCATGGCTGTATGTGTTTGTTAAATATTGAATCAGTCACTTAGCTCATGTTCTTGATGTTCCTTGGTTACCAGATCATTTAGAAATACTTTTTAATACCTCAAATGAAAACTCTGGTATCTGTGGATGATACAGAATGGTGCTAGTCCAATGCACTCTCTGGATTTATGTCCTGGCTTGGACTAGATATTGAACCCTGGGGTTTTAGTGAAGAATCTCTCTGGGTTTATTACTACAGAAGACAAGAGAGAAACTACTTGTAATTATCCTAGCTAATAGTACTTTCTCTTCTGTACTCCTTTCTATTCTTAGTTTGTTTCACAAGGAATTTATTTCTGGAACTGCTTGAAAGGTATCTTTTCCTGATGCTCTGTATGAAAACCACAAGTTGTGCACTTAAAAACACCAACTTCCTGAAGACTTCTCTGGTGTTCTGTGAGTGGCCAAATAAAGGCTGCATATATTTAGAAGTGGAGCTCTGCTTATCTCTAATCACCCGATGGACTTTAGCTCCTGAAATTGATAGCCTGAATGAAAGGGAACAAAGGAAAAAAATAATCTTCTATTCAAAGTTCTGTGTAGAGATTTGTTTGTCTTTCTGTACTCTTCCTTTCCCAGATGCTTTATCACCTCGAGATCTGTCTTCCTGCCTTTGAGAGAGTACAGTTCATGTTTACACTGTAGTTATTCCTTAACTGTCAGAACTGCTCCGAACTGGCGCAATGTTTACAAACTGCCTGATGATGTTTAGTGATTGTATGGTTCTTGCTCATGCCGTAGGTGAGGAGGATAATAACCAGGATAACAGCCAGGTGGTGGTAACAGAAACAGAAAAGGTAGGTACAAACTGCACATCTATCTCAGATGTATCACAGTCCCAAAAAATGTGGTCAATTACTTGCAAGATATTGATGAAAACACTGCTTTTGCTGTGATGGGATGGCTGGCAATTTGAAGCATGCTTGCTCTAGAGCTTGAGTCAAGATCTCTCTTCCGGGGTGGTCTCTTGCAATAGATTTTTGCGTCAGCCTCAGAGTCTTGCTTTTTCTTTTTAAATTGTTTTGCAGTCTTACTTGGTTTCACATTGTTTCCCTTTCTGTGCAGCAGTAAGTTGGCAGCAGCTGGGGTCGGCTCAGCAGGAGACAAACCCTGGTGAAAAAAGCCCACAAGCACTGCTAGGAGAACAGGCAGCAAGGCATTTCTCCCTCAAGTGCTAACACCTTGTCCTCCTAGGGAATACAGCTGAACTTTTGGAAGCTCTTCAGTTTGGAGCTGCAGCTGGGGAAACATGAGATGCAGTTTCTTGTTTCAATGGGCTGAGCACAAGGCTCACATTCCCCAGCATCGCTCCCATGCTCCGTGTTCACATCTCCCCTACCTGCTGTGGCTGCAGAGGGAGCCTGACCATCCTGCACATGTCCAGTTTTGGGTTCAAGGTTTAAGCAGCCAGTGAGGGTTAGTGTTCATCTGTGTGAACGAGAGAGTTTCATTGGATGGGTTTTGCCACTCCTGAGTGACATCCTTTGGGAGATGAGAGTAGTCACATCCAAGACTCAGGTAGCGTATGGCAACCCTGTGAAAATCCCTCTGCACTGGGTTTGCCTTTCCTCGGGGAGCAGCCTGGCACCGCCTCCGAGAACAGGCTGCAAACACAGATGTGTGCATTTGTTACCATCTCATCTTCAAGATCTTGCTGCAGAAACACCTGATGCTAACAAAAGTCTGTGAAGCCTTGTTGATTGTGATGGATGTCCTGTGCGGTGCCTGCTGCTGGCCAGGTGGGTGCTGGCACAGGGGCACATGAGGGGCCGAGCTGGCAGCCCAAGTCCTTGCACTGATGATGATGAGGATGATGATGATGATGATGATGATGTGCTTTGTGACTCAGTGCTTCCTGGCTCACAGCCTGAGTCATCTTTTTGGAGGCCACTGGACCTTGTAATGAGGAGCTGTCAGGATCGTAGGATTAATTCCAGTGCTTGGAGGTGAGCCACTTACTGCTTTATAATTCTGCTGAATGTCTCAGGCCATTAGTTCAGATATCAACCAGAATAATAAAAGCTAATCTGCTGTAGTTTTTCTCCTTTGGGTCTCTGGAGAACAGGAGTAGATTTAATAGACAGGAAGCCAGAGAGAATATGTTCTGGAAAATTCCTTTGGACAGCCAGTTCTTTCACTTTACCTTGTGTTTGTGCCCTGCAGGGAATGTGTATGGGTCATCTGGGCAGTGGAAGGTGACTAATGACTGGTATGGCAAGTAAACCTGAGGTCTAGAGGGTACAGGTAGTGTAGTCTGGAGGGTACAGGTAGTGTTCTCTAAACCATGAGATTTTTATTTAAAATGTGTCTTCACTTTCCTGCTTTAAAGGGCTTCATATCAGTTCAGTTTAGTTAGCACCTGTAACTTAATTTCCCAAGGTAAACTGCTTTTGGTCTAGATGCAGAGGTCTGTGAGTGCTTTAATATGGAGCTAAATTGCTGATTTATTACTGTTTTATTTTACTGCTATATTTTGGAATATATATTACTAGATGTGAAAATAAAAAATATGTTTCATCCTTCCTTTTGAAGACAGCCAGCATTTGCAAACCTCTGTCTACAGGGCTGGTTCCCTGAGCCTGTGGGCTCTGGCACACAGGAAGTGGTCACTGTCACCCCAGGCCAGGTTGCTGTTATCCCCTTTGCAGCTTGTCCCACTGGATGGAATTATTACTGCTTAATTATGTCGACCAGTTTAATTAGGTGTACTGGCTTTAGTGCTTCCCACTAGGAAACTGCTCTTTGACTTGAATCCTGGAACTATCTGCAGGGAAAGAAGTCACTTCACCCTGTGCTGATGCCTGATTGTAAGAGATTAAAAAAACTGTTTAGTTGTCTGAAAATGGTGTGGTGTTACTCTGTTTGTGCTCCAGAAGCCTTGGTGCTCTGTGCTCCTCAGAACAGACCTCTGCCATAGAACTAATAAAAAAAGTAACCCTGGATTCTTGATGCTGCTGTGTAGAAATGAGTGATTAATTTATGGTGCCAAACTTCCAGGCTATAGTTAATTTTAAAACAAAATCTTAAGGTGAGAACAAGCTTTTTGCTCTGAAAAGAAATGTAACAGTGAAGTCCTGGTTCTCCATGGTCACTGGCCATTCCCACAAGCTTTTGTTGGGTTGGATCACATTAGGTTGAGTTAAGCTCCTGTTGAGGGTCACCCAGCTGATGCGAGCTCCTCAGAGCTGGTGTGCTGCGGGAAAAGTGAGTGAGGGCCTTCCCATTCCTCCTCCTCTGGAGAACACCTTGGGTATCCAGCAGCCATGCAGGCCTTAGTAACAATCTGACTCACTGGTTTTGGCAGGAAGTCAGAACTGAGAGGTGATGGTGCTTGCAGGGAGGTGGGTGGGTGTGTGGGCAGGGTGGCCATCTCATGCTGTGCAGTTGGAAAACTGCTGTTTTGTGGCACATCCTTCTACCCAAAAACAGTTCTAGTAACACTATACCTTTGGAAACATGAAGTACAGTAGAGTTTCAGAGGAATCTGGCATCTGTTTTGAAGCTGGAATCCCCATCTTTCTGAACTGCCTGTAATGTGCTTTCTCTGGTTTTAAACTTGCCCACAGAAACAGGTGCTACCTAATCCTTAAAATACCTTCCTCAGACATTCCAGGTGCAGGCTCTGTGTTGCACCTCACAAAATTGCAGTCTAATCCTCATAAATTAAAATGCAATTAAATAAACCTGTTCTTCCACTGTAAAACAGGGATGAAGGAAGCCTTTTCCTTCTGCCCTTCCCTCTCTTGCCCTGTTGTTTCCACATTGCACAAATTGGCCAGTTCTTCCTCTGGAATGTGGGAGGATGCTGAGGTGCACGAGAAGCTCACCCACCACATCTGCCAGGGCACCTGAAACAGCCGTGTCCGACCTGTCCAAGCTCTGCCTGGCAGAGCAGGGCTCAGGGAATGAGGGAGGTGAGCTCATCGAGGAGGAGAAGCGCACAGCCCTATTTGTGCTGTGCAGCTTTCTTGGCAAGAAAATGCTGCCGATTCTCACCAGTGGTTCAAAACAAAAGCATAAGAATTGGACTTCTGGGGAGTTACTTCAGCAGCTGGAATGATCACGAGAGGAACAGCCTTCCATAAAGAGAACACAAGGAAATAAACACAGAGGCATTACCTTCTGCGTGTGTACAGGTGTGTGCTCAAAAGTCTGAAGATCATGGTGGAAGGTACACCTATTGCAGTTCCTCAAAATTATCTGGAAGGAAAGCAGTGAAACACAATTCTGATCCCATGCGACCACTGTGTGAAGAAGATCAGACTGTCTTGCCTTTTGCTAACAACAAGAAAAAGCTCCACATTATACGAGCTGGTAGGTTTGAGGGTTTGTCTAGATGGCCTTTAAAGGTCCCCTTCCAACCCAAACTATTCTATGATTCTCTGAATCACGGATGTCAACTCTCCAGACATCTGTTAAGAAAGGAATAGAGGAAGTTAAGTGGCCTGTGAGTTTGAGTGCCACAATGGACACCTTTCGATGAGAGTCTCTTCAGAAGAGGTTTCAGAGCCATGTGGAAATCACTAGCTGGAAATGTAGGTGTGAGAGGCATGCTGCCTGTGAGGTGAATTTAGAAGAAGCTGCAGTTAGGCTGGAGGATGAGAAGTCAAATAGTCTTGTCAAGCTGAAGGTATGGCTGAAAATGAACTTCTATCCAATAGGTGCATATCGTTACTGAAGAAACAGGTGTAGACTCAACTGCAGAATGGAAAACAATGCATACGGTAGAGATTTCATGGAGGAAAAAAGCTGTTAGAGGAGATCACAGGTTGGACATGGTTCAGTGGTGACAAACTTCTGAAAACTGCCCACAAAATGAATGACTTTGTGCAGGACTGTTCCTTCAGCATTGCTGAAGTGTCACATCTGACCTTTGGGCTCTGTAATGCAAGACAGGCACGTTAGGTGCTGTGTCTGGAAAATGCTCAGTACCCCCTGTAAGAATTACCAGGTGATTAGAGAGAGGAACAGAGGACAGTTATGTCCTTTTTGAATGCTTGTAGCAACCTTCTCCTGTGTCATGCCTTGGAGGAAGGAAACAATTTGTTCCTTGTCTGCAGTAGATAAGAAAATAGCCATAGGTTTAAATTTCAGCAAGAAAGTTTCAGGCTAGGTGGCAGGAGAGCAAAGCACTTGGAGATGGCCTGGAGCAAGCAGTGGAGTCTCCAGTGCTGGTTCAGTAAGGACAGGTTAGACAAACTTCCACCAGAGTGATGGGAGTGTAAGCCATCCCTCCTTGGTGGACAGGCTGGACCAGGCTGGCTTTAGGCTGTCTGTCAGGAAATGTGGGGCTGTCCTGCCAGTGGCTGCAGGCATGGTCCTTCACAAGCCATCTCAGGCTCCTTAGCAGCCACTCCCCTTTCTATCTGAAAGACTTACTTTTCTTTCTTTAAGATGGCTTTCTTTTAGGAAGACAGCATAATCAATTTTTCCTTCCTTGATTCTTCCTATTAATTGCCTAAACAAATGCTCTGTCAACTCTAGTCTCATGTTATTCCACTTTATATTTAAATGGCTTGGCAGATTCTGTTACTTCTCTGTGTGTTCCTTCAGCAGAAGGAAGGAGGCTAATCATGTTACTTCATGAGCAAGATACAGAAATAAAACCTATAATTCAATCTACCTCCCAACTGCTAATCAAAGTGAAAGGAAAATACCATGAAGATTAAAAAAATGCAATCTTCATACCTAAACTGAGGTGTCTTAACTGTGTTCTGGGCTCCTTCCAGCTTGAGTGGGCTGGGTGTGTGTAGATGTGCAGGTGAGCGTATCTGTCTCAGCCGACCATCCTTTACAGACTGAAGGGGACGCTTTGGGTGAACTCTTACTGATGTGAAAGCTGGTGACAGGCGTGAGGGATGAACTGGATGAGCTCTGCGCCCAGTGGGACAGTGTTGTTGGGAGACCTGCATGTACCTTTCCCATTTTCTCTCTGACTGGTCTCAGCCTTTGGTCTGGCAAAGTGTAGCCCCTTTCAGCCTGACAGCTTCCAGCCATGCCTGGTGCTCTTGGCTGGGCAGCACTGCTCTGCTATGGCACCTTGCTGAGAGCTTTACGTAATGCCTCTTTTTGGTGCTTGGAATTAATTAAGAAATTGCTGGGGAAAAAAATCCTGAAAAATCAGGATTCTGCCTGATTTTTAGGCTCCCCATTGGTTCTTTACCTGAGACCACTGAAAGTGCTGTGACTCTCTGGCTGGAAACTTGAGCATTGCTGCATCTCATGCAGTGATTGTCTTGCTTCTGCATCAGCTGAGGGTTCCAGGCCACATCCCTGCTCATTATGTCAGGAGTGCCTGCTGCTGTCATTGCTTGCACCACAGCTGGAGCTGGATGTGTTCTCTCTCTGTGCTGGTCAACAAGGACTTGCTGCCAACAGCACAGCTGGACAAAACTCTGTGGCATTTAAAGAACATTTTCTTGTCATTTCTGAGGTTTTGGTTAGCTCTAGGTGTCCCTCCAATAACACTGTGTAAACCTGGAGAGCTATTGAAAACTGGCAGCCTTGTGCTCTGTAGAGAGTAAAAAATTAATTACTTGTTTTAAAGCATTTGAGGAGAGTGGGAAGCTGCACATATGTCTCAGTTGGGTTAGGTGTATTTTTCATGCCTTGGGGCTCCCTGTGCGCAATTGTCCTGCCCCTGCTGTCTCCTGACATCTCTGCAATTCCTTCCCTGACTCTATATTCGTCCTTTGCTGGCTTCCCCCTCACCCTACCATGGGTGCTGTGCACCCATCCGCTCCCTGCAAGGGGCTCCTGATCACAGCAGGATTTCCCCCTGTTTCCTGGCCACCCTATTCCTTCCTCATGGAGCCGAGTTCCAGGGTTGGTGCTCCCAGGGAAGGTGAATGCAAAGGAGCTGGAGTGTTATTGGCTGCTCCTGGCTGCTTGATGGATCTTCAGGAAACTCTGAACGTGTTTGTCATTGAGCTGTGCAGTTGGATGGAAGACCTGAAGCTTTTGATCATCATGGGTTTTGCTTTTTCTTATTTTCTGAAATCTAATTATCACTACCTAATTTTTTTTGTTATGACTTAATAGGTTTCTTTATTAACTGGGTACAGTTAATAAACATAAAGTGATGTAAAACTGTTTATGCAGAATATTGCAGTACAGAAAGCTTTTTCCCACTGGTTTTGCTCCACACAGCACAGGGGCTGGATTGTCTGATTTATACTGTCTTTGTGTGCAGCAACATCTAGGTTGAAATTTTTGGCTTTTTCTTCTGTGCCTGATTTTTGGTGTCTTCTCTAAATTTAGTGACTTTTTTTATTTTTTACAGCATTAAAAAACCTTAGAGTGATGAGTATGTAATGTGTTAATTAGGGGCTTTGGGAGGGAAATTCCTAATCTTTTGCAAGGCAATTCTGTTGGAAGGGAAGCAAGGGACTTCAAGAACTTCAATTAAACGTGTACATCTTCTGAAAGATCCGAAGTAATTGAGAGCTGAGAAGAGAGTTGTGGTTAATGGGATCTCTGGGTCAGACTCTGAGCCTTACAAGTCTGATATTGCCCAGCTTGTCTCTAGAGACAGGGCAGGGAAAGCTGGGGCCTGTTTCACTCTCTGACAAGAAATATCCCAGAGGAATTGCAAGGAGTAGTATCTTTGCACGGCTATTTTTTTCCCCCTAAAAATACATTTTTAATCTATTATGTTAGTGGTTCAGCTGCTGTTCCTTTGCTTCAGCTTTGAAGGCTAAACATTACATATTCACATCATTTCTAAAGTGATGGATTCCTCCTCTGCTGTGTCATTGCGTGTTATTGTATCCCCAGAGTCACTGCAGTGTTGGTTTGCCCTGCTCTGCTGGCCCTGCCATTGCTGCTCTGTAGGAAAGCTTTGGGGATTTTGTTCAAAGGAGGTTGGGTGGGTGCTGTGGCAGCACCTGCTGTGGGTGACCCACCCCTGTGCAGAGATGCAAACGTGGGGTGACCTACAATAGCCATTTTCTGTGCCATTTACTTCAGCTGGGTAGTTTATTTATGAAGACTCACACATCCATGAGAGTTTCTTGTAGTCTGAGCACTTAAGGTTTTCCAAAATAGATATTTTACAGTTGATGAGAATTGAAATTTTTGTGAAATTACCTGTCTTCTGTGCTCATGAATGATGAGGCATATTACATCTTGCTTCTGAAATGCTCTAAAAATTCTGGCTTTATCTACAGCCTTAATTGCTGCTCATTAAAACCTCTCTGATCTTGAATGGCAATGGAGATGGATGGAGGGGCTGACTGGCTGAAAGGGCTTCAGGGGTGGTGGAAGGCATCAGGTCACTGCAGTACATTAAGAATAACCAAGTCTAAAGACAGAAGTTACTTAAAATTAGAGATTGAATAAATTTCTGGGAATGTTAGAAGATGGTAAATGTTCACACAAACAATAGTTATAAACTGCTGCTGTAGAGTTAAAAAAAAAGGTGTTAAAAACCCAACCAAAAAAGTGTATGTGTGTGTGATTTCTGATAGAAAAGGAATGGAAGAAAGAAAAATAAAGGTTTTTAAAATCCCATGGAAGGACTTGGACCTGCCTTTGGCCTGGTAATATTTTTTTGACTCTACATTTCTTTTAGAACCTGATAAAGTTCTAACTTTATCATGATGGGGGACCACTCCTCTGACCCTGGCATTTCAAAAGTGTTGACTCATCTTTTCTGTTTATTGATGCAAAAGTCAATTTGAGTAAGTTGTGGGAGTTTTTATGATAGTTGAATGGGAGCAACTTCTTTCCATCTTGCTTTTGTCATCTCTGTGCACTTTTCCTCATCTCTGCATTAAAAGCAGATGGAGAGACTTTTCCCCACAAAATGGTTACTGGAATTAGAAAGTTTTATCCCTCATCCCATGAGGTTGCAAGTATAAAAGCATTACCTTGGGGAGGTGCCTGATCATCTCTGAGCTAAAGCACAGAAGCGTGTATTTCCCAATACCCGGGAGACTGATGTTTAATTGAGGAGTTAGCAGTGCCAAAGAGGGCTTTCAGTGGGGCCATGTTAAGTGCCACCAAATACAGTTTCAGGATGTCAGACAGGCAGCACTGGAGTTGCTAATTGCACTGGGGGTGTTTTCCAAGTGGCAGATGAGACTCAAAACACTCGGAGTGATTGCTCTGTCGTGCAGCATGGAGCTGTTATCCTGGAGGAAAGCCAGTAACTCATCTGTGACCTCTGTGATGGATAGATGGGGGAACACTCCTCTGACCCTGGCATTTCAAAAGTGTTGACTCATCTTTTCTTTTTATTGATGCAAAAATCAATTTCAGTAAGTTGTGGGGTTTTTTGCCATATTTGAATGGGAGCAACTTCTTTCCATCTTGCTTTTGTCATCTCCATGCAGTTTGCCTCATCTCTGCATTAAAAGCAGATGAAGAGACTGGAACTTCTAATGGCTTTTGCAATGAGTCACAAGTGCATGTCTAGACTCCTTAGACAGTTTTTATGTTTCCTCACTGGAGTGTAGGATGAGAGTTTCTCTTTGGTAAACTTGTTAACACAGCCAGCTCCAAGTGTACTGATTTGCTGCTTGCAGAGTTTTACAAGCTTATGTCAAAGCTGTGTCTTAACTTAGTGTGTCCATGCTGAGACCTTCATGATCCTTTCTCATTTCTCATCTTTAGGAAGTTCCTTCATCTCGTGTTTACATAGCAAGCTTTCATATTTTTAATTTTTTGGGGGAAGATGGATTGAGACTAGATTGACTCCTTTGCTCCTCCCCCAAATCAAAACTCCTCTTCATCTATCTACTTATTTACCTATCTCCTTTTTTTTCTGAAGTGTACAGGTGTTCCTACAAAATGTGATTTCCTTGCCTGTTGCTCCTAACGGGGTGTGAGGCCTCTTAGTGGTGTCCTAGTCCCAAATGGCAGCAGCAGCAAACCTTTTCTAGACACACTTAGCAAGTGGCCAAAGTCATGGCCTTAAGCAATGTGGGCTGTTGTGTGTCTTCCCAGCTCTGGAGGGCTGGGTGTCTTCTGTGAACTGTAGCAGATAAAATATTTCAAGTGTTTGTTATATTTTTCTAATTCACTAAAATGATAAAATTCTTCTATTTCCAGGGTTGCACACAGAAGTATATTGTGAAGAACTACTTCTACTACTACTTGTTCAAGTTTTCAGCTGCTTTGGGTGAAGAGATTTTTTATATCACTTTCCTTCCATTTACGTACTGGAATATAGATCATTCCGTGTCTAGAAGAATGATAATTGTTTGGTCTGTAAGTATTTCTATGATTAATTTAAACTTTAATTCTATGTCCATAGAAAATGAATATTTAAGAACAACCCTTCAAACAAATAAAATCCCTTCAAACAGAAGAAGCACCAACACTATTCATGTGTAACTCGTGTGTTCAGGGAGCAGAGGCATTGCAGTGCTGAGAGAGGTGAGAGGCATCAGCTGACTCGGGGTTTCTTCATCTCTGCACATCTTGGAGTGCCTTTTTTTTTTTCAGCACAATCACTGATTGAGCTCCTTTTGATATGGTTTGCACAGAATAGCTAGGAAAACACTCCCTTCCCAATGTGTCATAGTATTTTAGGGATCATTTTTCACCAGTTTAGGAAACCTTTCTCTTATTTCTTCTGCGTAACTTCATATAGTTCTGGCTTGGTTGAAATTACTACAAACCTGATAGGAAGGGAATGTTCAGGCTGCAGTGGAATAAGCAGGGTGCTCCTGCAGTCACTTGAGGAAGGAGAAATCAGATTGTCTGTTGAAGGGTAGGACTTAAGAGCATTGATTTTTATTAATATGAGAGCATTCACAAATTAACGGACTTCAGCATTTCTTCAGCCTTCACAAATGTGGTTTGGGGTATCCAGAATAATGTATTTCCACTGAAGAAACTGGAGGTAATCCAGCACTTCAGGCCAAGACTGGATGTTTTGTCACTGTCATTGCTCATCTTGGTATTGATCAGATTTTGCTGCCCAAATAAAACCATTTTAGAACAAAGAAGGGAGGTAAGGAGCCCCTTTGCCAGGTGGCAGACCTTGGAAGTTCAGCTATCAATCTTAAGAAACTGAAGCTTGGTAAAAATTTGGATATGATATCTAACTTTGCTTCTTTACTGTGGAGTTTCTCTGTGATCTAGTCCATTATGTTTAATAGTATTCTGTCTTTTGACCAAATAATATGATAAGAAATAATAAAACCAATTTGAATTGGGTCGTACACTTCAAATGTACTGGGTCTTGGACAGAAGGCATCAGTTGCTCTGTGTCAGTAACCTTAGTCACTACGCTTTATAAAGAGAACATGAAAAATAATTTGCAGATGAAATTTAGAAGTAGGTGGACACAGTATAACTAGAGCTGGGTTTTGGCCAGGAGTACACCTACAGCTTCTGGAAACGTGCCACAGAAGATGAAAATTGGTAGTCACTGCATTCTGGGTTTGCATATTGCTCAAAAAACTGAGCCTTTGGAGTTCATTACATGTATTTCTGCAGACTTGCCTTGCCTTTTCCTTGCAAGGAGTTCATTTTGCCCAGATCTAGTCTGATTTAATTAGAGTATTCAAGCAGGTTATATTATGATAATTAATATTATTTTTCACTTAATGAGTTGTGGAATTGCACTTTACACTGAAAAGGGGAAGTCCTTTTTAAATACATGGGCTTGCAACAATTTGTGTTTTGAAAACATATAAATTACATGTAATTGTGAAGTGGCTGAAAATGTCTGTGCAGGCCATGTGTTGATGTTGTGGCATGCTCAGCTGGGGGGTTTCTTGCTGGTGGGCAGGGACTGGCACTCACAGTGCTGTAAGTGGGGTTGGTGTGTCTTACAGAGTCATAAAACCATGGAATGGCTTGGGTTGGAAGGGATCTTAAAAATTATCTGCTTCCATCCCCCCTGCCCTGGGCAGGGACACCTTGCACCAGACCAGGTTGCTCCAGCCCTGTCCAAGATGCTTTGGTCAAGGATGTGACATTTGTCTTAGAGGCGTGGGAAATGCCAAGGTGGCAGCGGGACAAAGCTGTGCTTTTAACTAACTGGGAGGTTTTTGGGGATGGGCTTTTGAAGAAATGCTTCTGAATGGATGATAATGATGATGTGGGGCTAAGAAGACCTGTGTTAGATAGCAGTGAAAATCCAGGAAGCCTGACAACAGCTGAGAGTGGAAGGCTGGGGAAAGCATGAAGGGACAAGTGCAGCTCCCAGAGCAGAAGGCTCTTACCCATCTGGGGAGAGGATTGGTATCAAAAGGAGAGTCCTAAGGGAAAGACAACAGCAGTTGCCTGCGCTCAGGCTGAGGAGAGGTTGTTAGGGAAGCTCTTCATCAGGGAGAGAGAGTGGACCAGCAATGACTTTTCCAAGAGCCTGGTGCCAAGTGTGTGGATGCATTGGGAACACGGCTGGCAGCAGTGATGGTGACAGACAGGGTGGGAGCACTGGCCAGGAGAAGTGGCCTTACCTCTGAGCTCTGGAGAAACAAAAATGATGCTGAAGGTGGTACTTTTTGTGTTGTTTCCCACTTAAACCTGTGAGTTTCTGCTGCAAGTTGGAAATTACAGTGTCAGTGTCCTGGGATGAATCAGGGGAGTTTCTTCCCTTAAAAATTAAAGCAGTATTCATGCTGTTTACAAAGCCTTCCTGCCATCTTATCTGTAATAGTTTATGCGGAGCCAGTCACCCCCATCTGAGAAAGATAATTTCAAATTGGAGCAGGGCCAGGGATGATTAAAGAACAGACTATTTTCTGAGCAGAGACCGAAAGCTTAGATAAATCCCTAGCAAAATGAAGTTGGAGAGAGAACGGAGCTAGCTGCAAAAACCATGGAAAGGAAGGAAGGAGCTTCTTAAAATAAAAGTACAGTCACAAGAAGAAACATGCATAAGGCAGTCATAAATAATTTAAGCTGAAGCCAAAAGTTGTGAAATAGCTCTAGAAGGGTGAAGGGCAGTAAGAAAAATTATAAAGAGTTTATTTCAGCAGCAGCAGAGGAGCGGACTTGGAACCCTGGAATAACTTCTCCAGCCCTGGGCTCCCAAAGGCAGCTGCTTGTGCATTTCTGTTGAGGTGGATGGCTCTGGGAAATGCTGATTCTTGTTGCATCCAGATGCTTTGGAAGCTTAAAGCAGCGTGTTGTGCTTCCATGGTGCCTTGCCTCTGAGGATTGATAGAATATATGCAGGCCTTACCTTTTCCTTTGTGGATAGATGGAGGAAATAACTGTCTGAAGCCTGTGAGCAAGGTGCTGAGCCAGTGCTGAAGGTACCCTGCTGTCTTTGCTTCTCTTCTCCAGCAATTTGAAGTAAACACTCTTTAACCTGTACAGGCAAGGCTTTGATGCCTCTGACTCTTGCAACTTCAGCCAGCAAGTGCAGAGATGAAAAAAAGTTTCACACACTCCCCAAATGTGCTTTAAATTTACTGCACATCTCAGCTCAAGAGGTGAAAGCTCACTTTAATTTTGTTTGTTTGTTTTTTACTTTTTGCACTGCTTCAGAGTTGAAGGCTTTATTTTGGTGTGGAACTTCAATGGTAGAGACCTGGGGGAAAAAAATACTGTTTCAATTTGCTATTCAACATGCCTGGAAATCTCTTTTTCTGGGTTTTTTTTCAGGCCACACCTCTTCCTAGCCTATAAAACTGTAATTTATGCAATATAAATAAGGGGTGGCCAGCACGGGCTTTGTTGGGGCAGGTGTGGAAGCTGTTGGCATGTGGCAGTGATAAGCTGCTGACTCAGGAGTAGGTGGCATCTCTGAAGGAAGGCAGAGTTTGGGTGTCTGGTGATGCCAGGCTGTGTGTGCCCTGCGGGGCTTCCTGAGCAGCACTGGGTGGGGACATCTTCAGCAAGTCTGAGAAAGTCCTGATTCTGAATCTACAGCAATTCAGCATCCCATTTTGCTTTTCAGAGGAGCAGTTTGCTAAAGGCTGTCAGCACTTTGTTACTCAGCAATGATGAGCTCTGAACTCCCTCTCAGGATAACCAGGAGCTTCCTAATCAGCAGGAGTTTACCTGCAACTGTGATGCCACTGAAATTACGGTGCCGTGATTGAAAACACTTAGAAGCAAACTCTGGGTTTAACAATTCTTGTGTTTGCTAGTTTTAGTGCTTCTGCAACATTTCACCAAAACAAGCCTGGAGCTGCTGATAAACACAGTCACTTGAAAGCCAAGCTCTTTAAAGCACCAAATATTGCACTACACAAGAACATGCAAAACTGTATTCAGGCACATAAGTAACTACATGCCAGAACACAAAAATAAATGGTGTGTGCAAGTTGATAAAGTGTTGATTGAAAGGGAATTTTGCAAGAGCTAGTAGCTGTACTCCACCCTTCAAGAAAGAGTGCCAATGAGGCTTTCATAACTTGAGACGAGCTGTGAATCATTTAAGGTGAAGTTTAAATTGGAAACCTTTTGTATTTCAGTAGAACTTCTAGGTGTAACAGTTTGCTGGTTTTAGGTGTTAGGTGACAAACCAGGTCAGTGTGACAGTACTTTTTCCTCCTCCCAGGAGGTCCCAAATTTTCTTCTTTAAGCCCATTATAAAATAGTCCACTACCTTATAGTTTTGGTTGAAAGGCTTCTTCTAAAGACAGAGTGAATGTGTTAGGGTGTTGGCTGGTTGTGGTTCTGGCGGCTTGAGGTTCTACAAATCTTGTTCTGGTCTTATGTTTCTGAAGCCTGAATTGAGACAAAGTCCTCCATATATATATGTATGTATATATATATGTATATATATATTTATATGTGTGTGTGTGTGTACACACACACACATATATATATATGTGTATATATATGTATATATATATGTGTATATATATATACACATAAAACTTTATTGGGAAGCTGCCCATGCTGTGTCCCATCTCCCTGCCTCCTGCTGCCCTTTGCTGGGCTGTGAATGCCGTGCTGCCTGAGGTGGGCTGGAGATCTGCCTGCTGGCTTTGCTGCTCGCGTGGTGGCTGGGACAGCCCAAGGGTTTGAGCTTCCCACCAGCTGAATGTGACCTTGAATGTCTCATTGAACCTGACCAAGCCCTTGGTAAACGTGAAAAGTTCCTGTGCAGCCTGCAGAAGATTGATGTATTTTCTGGAAAACAATGACCGTGCTGGGAATGGCAGGTCCTGGAGCTCTCACAGCCAGTTACCCTGTCCCACAAGCTGTGTGTGCCTCGAGGAGGATCCCAGCCTCTCTGCAGGAGGGGACAGGGAGCAGGACACAATCTGAGGGTGGCTTGGGGCCCCCAGGCTGGGGGTGCCAGGGGCTCCTCTGCTCTGCAGGGCTTCCTCCACCTGGGCTGCTGCCAGGGAAAGGGGCCAACAGTGCTGCTCAGTGACTTTCATGGTGTGCTTTCCTGAAGCCAAGCCTCAGTTCTTGGCATGGACGTGGGGGTAGGAGGAGTACCTCCACAAGAACATGCTCTTCCTTGCCCTGTTCCTCTTTCACACATCACCAAGGGATGCTCGAGGGACACAGTCTCAGCCAGGATGTGCTGCAGTGTTTATCTGGTCACTCAGGTTGGGGATGCTGAGAACAGAACAGTGCAGGCTGGGTGCTTGGCTTAATTCCTGTATGGTAAATCAAAGTCACGCCTGCCTCGGCAACCACATGCAGTGTTTGCTTCTGCTTAACTAATCTGCAAATGCTGGTTTATTAATAGTGCATCCTTTTTTCTCTCTGATATGCTTGGCCACTCCTATCAGTGCACAGTGCTTGTGAAAAAAAATCCAAAGTAACACCATTTTCAAACTGTAAATTTCCTTTCTGGGAAGATGACATATACTACTGGAAAGCCAGGGTTTCTAGAACCAGGTTATAGAGTTTCTATTTTGGAGCTAAACCAGTAGATTCAAAGTCAGGCTGCCACACAGTGAGTCTCAGGGAAGAAGTTGCCAGTGATACTTGACCGTGTGTCTTCTCCAGAATTTCATCTTGTCCTTTTAGCAGATCAATAATGCAGAAAAGGAGAGCTGTAAAATCAGAAGTTGAAAACAAATATGTTCTGGTTCGCCTTTGTTAGCTGAAATAATACAGAATACAAAAAGATTTGCTCCTCCTGACCTTCACATGCCTGTGGGAGGGTCAGGTGTGTCCATCCCTGTGTGGAGGTTGTGGCAGGGGAGGGGGGATGGAGGATGTTCACGCACAACACACCTGCAGCACTGAGCCTGATTCCTCAGTCCTGCCAGGCTTGGGGTCTTGGCAGCTGCCACAGGAATGTTCCACAGGGGAAATTGCACCTGTGGCAGTGCTGCTGTGCCTCTGCACAGGGAACTGTCTGGGCTGTGTCTGTCTGCTCTCTGTGTGTCTGCACTGTGTGGTAAATCTGCTTCCAGAGCTCTTGCTTCCTGTCACGGGAGTGCTGCATGACAGGAGTGAGGGAAAACCATTGCAAATGCCAGACAACACCTGCAGGTGAGAAAAACCTCCTCTCAGATGGTTGCTTACACACCAGAGGTATGCAAATGTCAGGGAAACAGGTCACTTCACGGTACTCAGCTCCTCAGAGGGAGGGGAGCAGCTCCTTGCCCCAGAAGGAACTCCTGCGGGTGCTGGAACAAAAGAATTACTACCCACACCTGTGTGGATGTTAATGCCTCAAATTTGGTTCTGTGATTGTTCACCAAAACAGGATCTGTTAAAACACAGAGATAGAATTGTCTTGTTTATCCTAATGCAAAGGCTCAGGTGAGGAAGTATTTTTGGAGACAGACCATATATATGACTCAGAGCAAATTAGGAGGAAGCTCTCAGAAAAAGACTACAGAGGCTGTCTTGCTGCTATAGCAACTGCCAATTGCCTTTGTGTAGTAAAACGCAATGCTGTTGACCCAAAGTGGCAATAAAACCTTGCCTTTCCTTCACCTGGAGTCCTGGCTTACTCTAAAGGATTGCTGTTGCCCTCGGCACAGGCCAGCCCAGCTGTAGTGGTGGGCACCAGAGTTTGAGGAAGGTCTTGATTTTAAGTTGCTTATAGTATTAAAAAATTCTTTAGCGCCGGGAACAAGAAAGAAGGATGGGGGTGAGCACTGCTGGGTAGGTCCCACTAGTGCCACCCCTGCCCTGCTCCGTGGCACAGGGCTGTCCCCAGGGAGGGCACCCCACTGCAGGAGGGTCTGCAGGGGCTCTGTTGGCTTTGCTGTGCTGTGAGCAAGGAGCCTGCACAGAGCCCGGGCAGTGCCGTGCTCCTGCAGCCCCTGCCAGCAGCCCGTGGGGTGCAGGTGACACAGAGCAGGTGACACCTGGGCTGGGGGGCCTTTAGCAGCAGTCCCCTGCCACCATTCTGCTCTCGGGAAGCCTGCCAGCTCAGCTGCTGGGGGGTGTTTTACCCAACCCACAACTGCTGCTTCTGCCGAATAAAGCTGGACATTGTGTGTAAAGTCACGTGCACGGCACCCAGATAAGCTAAAGGCAAAGGTCTGCTGCTTCAGGGACTGGTGTTTAGTTCTGAGCATGTTCTGGACTCCTCTCTGTGTTTTATGGAGGTTGTCTCACCTCTCCTTACTGTCTATACAATGTGTTTCAGTAAAGTAGAAGGGTCAGAATTTAATCTGGGATGCCAGGAAGGGGAGGGTGTTGTGAGGATGCCTGGTATTTTCGCTTACCCATCCCACCTCCAGCAGGCTGTTTTTCACCATCAGAGGAGTCCTAGCATAGCCTTCATTTTTGAGATGACTCATTTCCTTTTCTGCAATGCTCTTACGTTCTAGCTCTAATAATACTTCCACAAGTGGAAGTCATTATTATACAGGACTGCTGAGAAACTGGCTCATCCTACCTTGCTTTCAGATGGTATCACAAATGGCAGCCTCAATGTTTTATGTTCTGCCCTAGAGAGTAATTTTTCTTTCAACCCTGGAATTTAATTAACTTCCAAACATGTGCCTGCATCCATTTGGAAACTCACGGCATTAACTAAATAAACCCAGACAGTAGGTTTTAAAAAGGTGTGTGTTCCTTGAGCCTTTTTTTACTGTGAGCAGCCTGGGCCAGGGTATTCCCCATCTTCCCTGTGCCCTGTTGATGCCTTAAAGACAGGCTACCTGAAACAGAGGCCAAGACAAATTAGGAGTATAAAAGCAGACAAATTTATTCAAGGCCTGCAAAGGTCTTGAAGGTACATTTGGGCAAGCAAAACCCCCCATTGGGGACGACACCTAAAATGGACACTGGGTCACAAGCCCTTCACCTTTTGTAAGTTCTGTCCCATTATTGGCCCTAAATTCTCCAATCGCACCCTCAGATGATGATGTTTATCACCCCAGGCCTGCTCCCCCCATCTCACAGTTGTTTACATATTTTTGGGCCCTAGGGCAATGAATATGTCCTTGGCTCTGTATTCAGAGAGCCTTGTTTTGGCTAAAGGCGCCAGGAACAGAGGATTTTAGCACTTAGTAAGAAGGACAGAACTACAGCAAGTTGCACATACACGAAGAGTAAAAAACTAGAAATACCTGAAGGCATCACTGTGTGTCTGTGGGAGCAGCCAGGTGTGTCACACCTGCTGCTGATACTAAGGCAGTGACTCACATGGGGGATAAAGGCTGCAGAGGCACCCGCAGTCACTTTTCCAGGCTCTGGTGCTGGCTGTAAGTCTAGCACTCTCTGGCACGTGTTTTGATGTAGTGAGAAGGATGAAGGAATGTGACTGGCTTTTTTCTGGTGTTGACTTGTGAATCCCAAATCCTGCCATCTTTCTTTTAATGCGAAGCCATTTTTTAAAATGGCTGGTGGAAGAGAGTGGGTTGCAATATGGCTGGTGACAAATGTGGCAGTGGGTGATTGTGTTGCTGCTCCAGCATATGGCTAACACCAGCAGCATGGGAAGGATGTTATTTTAAGCCCCCTCCTTTGCTGGTGAAAGCATGAGAAGCAGAAGAGTGAGCTATCTCACACAGCAACTGAGCTTTCATGGTAGACACCAGTCAACCTGATTTTTCTATTTAAAAAAAAAGAAAAAGGTTTGCTTTGCTTTGTTTTAAAGATCCTGCTCCGCCTATGTCTGGTTTCATTATCTAAAGGGAGGAGGGTTACAATGGAAAGCAAATACATCCTACAGGGACAGCCTGGCTAACTCTTCTCAGCTGTGCTCACTGTGGATGCTGAGAGCCTGCAGCCTTTGGGAAGAGGGTGCTGAGGAGCCAAGCATGCCATGGATGGGCTGCACCTCTCAGGGATGCTGGATAGCTTTGCCTCTTGCCTCTGCTTCCCTTGCTGACCTGAGAATGCAGCATTTTCCCCAAAAGTACCACGTTGCTGTGCTCAAGAGCTAATTAACACAGCCATCACTTAAACCTCTGGTGTCCCAAGCAGGGACAAAAAGCCCTTTACTGTGGAGTTGGGCAGGAGAACTGGTACCTCATGTCGCTTGTCCAGTTCTGCCTCTGCGAGGATGCGGAGGGTGCCATTTAATAACCACATGGGTGGTGCACCCCAGCAGGGCTCCTGCACACCTGGTGCAGTGGGTGGAGTGGGAGCTGCAGGGAATGGGGGAGCTGGAGCTGCACACGGCCAGGAGGGACATTCATTCCAAGGTGGGGGTGGAAAAATGTCTCCCACAGCTGTTTTCTTTGCAGGAAAGGGGTTGTGAGGGATAGAGAGGAAGCTTAAACTTCTCTGGCATGGGGTGGGAGCCAGCTGTCTGCCTTGCACTGTCCTGTGTTGCTGAATCTCATCAGCCAGCCCTCTTTTGGTCCCACTTCTGCTTGGGTTACCACACGGTGCAGCAAAACTGCCGCTTCCTTCACTGACCGAGCTAATGGAAACCCCTTTAATAATTCAGGGGAGAAATTCGGCACTGGGAGGGGTAGATTTTGCAGGAAAAAGCCCAGAAATACGGGTGGTTCTTGGGTGGGCTGCAGGGGGATTGCCTGTGCTGACTGACAGCCCTGTGGCCTTTCCTGTCCCCAGATAGTGATGTACATAGGCCAGGTCTCCAAGGACATCCTGAAGTGGCCCCGGCCCCTGTCACCACCTGTCGTGAAGCTGGAGATGAGGACAAATGCAGAGTATGGGATGCCATCCACCCACGCCATGGCAGCTACAGCCATCTCCTTCTCCTTTTTCATTGCAACCACCAACCAGTACAAGGTAGGGGGTACAAAAACAAAACAAAAGAAGAAAGAGAAAATATATTTAGAAAAGGAAATGTATTAAAAGGAAACCATGTGTCTGCTTCTAGCAAGCTGTATAAAATATGCAAATCCAAAGCTGTTGCCACTTCCAGAGGAGCTCTGTATTTATTTTCACAGATGTGTGCTCTTCCCTGTGCTTATCTGTAGCTGGCCAGTAATGGACACAAAAAGAAATTTCGAGGAAATGTCCTTTCTTTTCCACAGCCTCCTCTCAGAGCTGCTGTCAGGCTGCACTGCCCTGCAGTGGTTTGGTGGGTTCACTGTGTTTTTGTGTGGGGTGACTGTGGAGGGAAGGTGCCTGGTGCCAGCACTTTGTGCTCACTCCATGCCCACTGAGTTACTGCTGCACATCAGGACATGCTGGGTCCCAGGGAAGCCAAAGGAGCTCTGTGTCCCCTGTAGGAAAGGAAAAGCATCCTTGGAAATGCCCTGACTCTAACTTGTGTTAGACTAACAGCATGCAACACAATTGAAAGCCTGTTTGTCAGAGAAGCAACAACAATTTCACTGCACTGGAGCTGTAGGCTACTCAGGGCAGTCTCATCATTTTTCCTTGTCATCTTTCTAAGAGGTTTATTTCCTGGAAACCCATTTCTCCATGATGATAATTTTCATTCCATTTTATGAATCCAAGCATGTGTTTCCTGTACTCTAGCAATAACTTCCTGGCTGCATTGTATTTAAGAATGTTTCTCATCCCTTTCAAGGGATAAAGCCATGTAACCAGGAGGGCTCCTGCTCCCTGTGTGGTAACTGGGAAGCAGCTTGACAGTGGGGTGGAGACAGGGAGCCATAAGAGGGAATATTTGTCAGCCCCGGAAGGCCAAATCCATCCCATGTGTCAGAGCTGCCAAGAAGATCCACTCAGCATCACCTTCTCCTCAATCCACAAGTGGCCAGTGGGACATGTAGCTCTTCACAGGCTGTCTTGTGCTTCTTGGAAACAGCCATGAAACAGTAAAGCTGTTGTCAAACAATTGAATTATTTAATTGCCTTTATTAAGATGGAAAAATCTCCCAGTACATTATGCTGCTATCGTCTCAAGACGCCCTAATCATCAATTACTGGTCTGGACTAGCTCCCAGGCTGCCTGCTGAGGAAGGAGTCAAGTGGGTGTAAATGCTCCAGAGGCTCAGAGAAATGAGGGAAAATAGTGTTTTATGAACTGGGAGTGACATCTGCAGCTGGGTCTGAGCTCTCTATTCAGGGGGCTGAAGTATGCCAGGGGAAAGGGTCAGAAGAGAGTTGTTATGCTTAGAATTTCCACAGAAGCATTTTTGTGCTGACCTGTGGCCACCCTGGTCAGTCAGCAGCCTCTGGCAGAAGATGGAGACCTTGTGTCAAATTGGATGAATTAATTTCCTTTATTTATATTTTGAGTTGGTTTATTTTTTACAGAAAAATCTCCCTCATGGACTGAAAGGAGCCCAGCAGCCCACTCAGTTTCAGGATTTGAATGAGTGGATTAAGTGCTAATAAGTTAAGCTTATTCTTTACCAAATGTGAGGTTGTTTTTTTTCCTTTTTAAATGTTGATTTATTTAAATGCTCCTTTCCATGTTTATAGGCAACTCAGAGAGGGAATTAAGCAAAAACAGCTTCCTAAGAAGACGATTAAATCTTTAAGTGCGATGGGGAAGAGCGGCCCTGACTGCTCTAATGGCTGGATTGTGGTTTCAGCCCAGACATTGATTCTCCCCACTCAGCCCATGTTCGAGGACTATTGATCACACTTCTGGTCAGGCTCTGCAGCTGTCACAGTCCCCTTGGCTGAGCTGAGGCTGCTGTGCTGCCTCGGGCATGGCTGGTACAACATGCTGTGCCTTTTCCCTTAAGGTCTTTAACAATTATAGGGAACAATTCTGCAAATACCATCTATTTCCCAGGCTTCCCCACACTGAGACCAAATCTTCCACAAGCAGGTAACAAAATGACCTTCTAGCAGGACGGCACATTGACTGAGGTGAGGTCTCGTCTCAGGTCACATTAATCTCTTGGGGAAAGTACAGCTCAGGAGCCACTTCCTAGTACGAGATCTTGTGTCATTCCAGCTGCTTGGTGTAATGGGTGTATTTAATTTTTTTTCCTGTTTCCGCAGTACCCCTTCGAGCTCGGCCTGGTGGCAGCGTTTGTGTTTTCGACGTTGGTGTGTCTGAGCAGGCTCTACACAGGGATGCACACAGTCCTGGTAAGGATGTGCCTCCAGCTCTGCTTTCCTACAGCAACTCCCATCTCCCACTCTCCAGGTGATGCGTGACCTGCCCTGGCGGTGCCACCGCAGGAGTACAGGAGTTGTGCCACTGAATTTCAGGCTGTGCATTCAAAGGAGCTGTGAGGAAACCCTCGGGCTATTGCTATTTGAGTCAGCAGGGGAGTGATTTATAGCCCCGGGGAAGCCACACTGTGCGTGGGCCGAGGAGCCGGGTGAGGTCAGGGTGGCATCTCAATTGGAGCTCTCCATTTCGAAATTTTAATTGCGAGGAATGCACTTGGGCAACTGCGGCTGCTCCTTAGCTAAGCCTTTTGTGCAATAGTATCACTGTTTTCAGCGAGAAGCGCTCGGGGCTAGTTTGGCCTGGGAGTGTTGGGAGGGATTGCAGGTTGGTGACTCACGAGGGTAAAGCGTGGCTGCTGAGCTGCCCTGGGCTCTCCTGCCACCACACGGGGACCAGGCACTGCAAAATACTGCCACAAGTTCCTTGTTTCCAGCTGGAAGGAAATTAATTATAAAGGGTCTGACATGCACAGATATTTTGTCTGAAAATAATTAAGAAATATCTTTATACGACAGATTTGCTGGGCACAGTTGCTTAGATACATCAGTCCTACTTTAGGAACAGATTTCAGTGTTCTTTCCCAACAAGAGGGAACTTTATTGATCTGTTATATCTAGTGGTCAGAGGGGTGGTCCAGCTTCCCAAGCATGGATAAAAACTCCTGGCTGTTTCCCCACAGGAGTTTGATATGTGTTGTTGGTTGCATATGCATAAATAATTGAATCTTTTTTACTTAGTAATAATTATGTTTGTAATGAGACTTGATGACTGTAAGAAAGGGAGCCCTCATGAGATTAAGGTTAGCTATAAAATATAGCTTGACCTTCCCTTTCAGGCCTAGTGGATCAAAACAGTATCTTACATCCAAGTTGGAGACACCCTTTCTTGGCTACTGACCTTAAGTCTGTCAGTAAAAATTCTTTGCATACTTCTCTTGCTGGCCCATCATAATGAAAGACCCTCTAAATTTAGATGGATTTTGGCGTAAAGAAGAAAAAGTCCTTTGTGCTTTTGACATGATAGAAGAGGACTTTAAAATAAAATTTTAAAAAAGCCTCCTAGCTGAAGTGTAAGCAATGCTGCCTTTGAAAAGGGCAAATATGCTTCGCTGGGGTCTTCATTCTGGGTGTGCCGTGGTGGGGATGGAACTGGGGAAAGGCCCAGTGACCACAGCTGCCACAGAAACCCTCTGTCTGTCACCCACGATGCCTGCCTCCGCTGTCCCACCTGTAGGGATGGCTCTTTGGGGAAGAAGAGCAGTTCAGAGCTGTTTCTGACACTTTGTGGGATGGCTCCTGCCCTGAGCTGTGAATGCTGCAGGGCTGAGGCTCAGCACTGCCCAGCCAAGCCATCCGCTGAAAGAGCCTCTGGATTTTTAACTGAGGCCTAAATAGAAAGGACACAATTATGTGTTAAGTGGTCATAGCATTTTAGTAGAGCAAGGGAATGGGTAACAAATACCCATGGACTTGGTATAACTGAATTTTTCCTGTTTGTGGAGGAAGAGGAGGAGTGACAAGAAGAGTTGCATTGTTTTGCTGCAGCTCCTGTGCAGAAGTTCATCTTCTGTAGTCTCAACTCTACAAATCTGTCTGTATTTCAGCATTGCTGGCCTTGCTTTTGAACAAGGAATTGTATCAGAAAGCACAGTCATGTCAGTAGAAGAGATGTTACCATTAAAGACCTTCTGGGGAGGCAGTCAGCTGCTGTGGGAGCCATCTGCAACCTTAGAGCTGTACCAGAATTAATGCTGTGCTCAGGGAAAGGGAACAAACACCCGTGGCCATCACCCAGCCAGGGAACGGGGTGGGAGCAGTGCACTCGCACTGCTGGCAGGTAATTTAGTCACAACCATTTATTTCCACCACCTCAACCAGAATGCCCTGTGTGTGTGTAAAAACAGGGGAAAGGCAGGGTCCTTTCCTTTTGTTTAGGTCTTAAATGATGGAGTCTGGTAAACAGGGAATCTGGAGTTACCTGGAAAGGGCACAGGAAAAATTTGGACACATTTTGAAGCTGTGAATCTGTAAGATTTAAAGGTTATTTTTGAGAACAAAAAGCAATTGGAGATTTTTATATGGCTGGTGGTTGTTGTTGTTTGCCTTTTTCCCCAGAGAATTGTATTTTAGAACTTTCCATCTTTGTCCCCATTTTTGGTCCCTGCCTCAATGCAGTGAACAAGTTTTCCTGTCTCACAAGTGCTGAAGCCATTCCTTCCAGACCCACAGCTGATATGGTGAGAACCTCACCGGCACTGCAGCTGCCCTGAGTTACAAGCAATACTGTCCTGTGCTGGCCAGCATGGTCATTTTTGATAGCCAAAAAAACCTGAAAGCTTATTCCCCCTGAGGTACACCCATTCAGTGTTGACGCATTTATTGCGGATTGCAATAAATCAATTTATTGCAACCCCACAGGAAGGAGTATTCTTGTGCTTCCACCCTGCCTCTTTGCTGTGCTGTATTTCAGGCCTTTTCATACTATCATTAATCCTGAAATTATCTTAAATATCTTAAAGCTGATAAACACACGACATATTCACAATGTTTTACACACTGTGTAGTACAGTCCTTGGGCTATGAAGTAAAGTAACCCTTAGGAGTGGAAACCAAGTAAGATATTTCTGTTTAGGACAGTGAGTAGTGTCTCACACTAAATGAAAATGTGGGGGAGCTCAGGTAATAAAGACAGAATAGGAAAAGTGTTATTTTTCTTGGATTGGCGATGTCAGGGAAGCAGGGCAGATGTTTGTCACTGTGCAGGAGCAGGGCTGAGCTGCATGGAAGTGGAGGGGCTTTAGGGGAGCTAAATGGAGCCTGGGGAGAGCTTGTCTGTGCTGAGGGAGCAGGAGCATCCCAGCAGGGCAGCAGGAGGTTTTAAGATTTGCCGGTAGTACTGCACCTTGAGCAAAATCCGTGCTCACCTTTATTTAAAAATTCCTTTATAATTGCAGGTTTGGCGAGAGGCTAATCTGTTTACACAGGCAGACAGGCAAGAATGTGCTTCCTGGGAGTGCTAAGAGCAGCTCCACCCCCGGGAAAAACTCAGGTCCTGCTCCGGGGGGCACAGCACAGAGAGTCCACAAAAGCAGTTTTTCTCACAGAAATTGGAGCCATCCCTCCTCTTCCCATCTTCTCCTAGGTTTAACAGACAAGGGGAGAAACCATTAATTCTGCACTGCTAAAGATAAGTGTTGGTCTGGAGCTTGCCCACCTCCTCTGGGTGTTCAAAAAATCACAGCAGCCTGTGCACAGCAGGACTGAAGGGGAATCACCACAGACAGCCCTGGCTGGGCATGTCCTGAGCTCTCCTTCCAGGGAGGAGTTTCCAGAATGGTGGATAGGGGGGAAAACAGGATAAACCACTGGCCTCCAATGTCTTAGTTTGGTTAAAAAATTCTGAACATGCACCCCCTATATTTTTATTTCTATTTCCTTATTCTTTGTACATATGTGCTACAGTACTGATACATACATTGTAGAACACATACAAAATATACTTTAAAAATATAATATAAGGATAAAATAAGCACTACTTTAAAATAATGCATATATTTTATTTTACTTACTAGAGGTGCAAAAAGTATGTTCTCCCCCCAGCCTGATGGGTTGCCTTGTGCACCCAGTTTGGAGAACATGGGTACAATGCCACTGGTCAGGGGCAGAGCTGATTGTCTGGGTCCTGCTTGAAACCTGCAGGAGCCATGTTACTGTTCTTGGGCCTGAATGGGAGGATAATAACAATCAGAAAACTTTAACCAGGTTTGTAAATAGGGACTGTCTGCAACTGGGTTGGGAACTGCTGGAGACAGCTGGGTAAATCTGAGCTAAGTTTTTGTGAGGTAATGTTAATGTTTGGTTACATTTCTTTAATTGAAGCAGAAAAGCATGTGAACACTGAGTTTTGCTCCTTGGTCATCCACAGAGGGGCATCAAGGACTTTTTCTTCTAGTATGAGGTAGACAAACAACTGGGTGGGAAATGGAGGTACAGAGTGGAGATTGGATTTCTGAGCATCTGTGCCAGGAGCAGCCCCCAGCTCTTCCGTGTTGAGGCAGTTACTTAGTGTTGGGCCAACATGTGCTTTGCGTGTAAAGGTATCATCTAAGAATTGATATCAAAAAGTGAATTACTGTGAAATATTGACACCTAATGATATTTTACATACTTGACATCTGAGAACAGGTTTGTGTATTTCCATGGCCAGCGTCATGTTTTGGATAAGGGAATAAAAGGAAATTTGTATTATGAATATGCAAAATGGCTGTAGGAGTTGTTTAAAACCAAATGTGTTGTGAATCTAAAGGAAGTTGTAAACAGCTGAAGCTCAGCCATACAGGAGTAATGCATTTACCAGAATGTCATTAAATATTTCTGTTGTGAAAAATCCCCCTCATTCCTGCCTAACTCAAAGTGAAGTTCACATAAATAATTTTCAGACTGTGACCAAGCATGGTAGTAGTCAGCTGTCATGACTCGTGAAAAAGGTACAATCTTAAAGAGGACACTTCTGTCTGTGACAACTTCAGCTTTTGCAGTGCATTTTGTGGCTGTACTAACACTGCTGCCTCTGTGTGACACGGGAAGGGCAGCACAGGGAAATTTGTTTTATGGCTTTTTACTTGGCTGCCCTCATACAGATGGCTTTTGTTAGGGGTTACCTCCTGTCTCCTTTCTCAGCTTTGTGGTTGACAACAGTCAGGCTCTCAAAACACCTTGTTTGCCTCTGTTAATAAATTAGGGTTTAACTATGTGCTTCCTTCAGGCACTGTACTGAGAGCCAGATTTCAGAGACTTGGGCAACAAATTTCTTCTTGCTGTATTCCTGCCCGGAGGTGCCTACCTCCCACTGCTGGCAGAAACCGTGGCACACGCACCACCTCCCACAGCTCTGCACTTTCCATCCCTGCAGCTTGTGCTCCTGGGACGGGAGCCTGCCTCTGACAAAGGACAGCATCATCCCCTTTATGCAAAGCGAGCAAGGGATAATCACACCGGTGTGATGAAATGATTTGTAGGGTGACGGGAGGGAAAGGGATTGTGTGGAGGCAGCTTACTGCAATGCTGTTCCCAAGATGGAGCTGTGCATGTGCCTTTTCCAAGGCTGTAGGTGGAGAATGCCCTCAAACCACGAGAGCAGGTGAGGAGGAGAGTGTGTGTCCACAGATAAATGCATATGCATAAGGCTAAGGCTGGGTTCATGGGCTGTCACGTTTTGTTTAACACAGGCTTCAGGCTGCCCTGCATGTAGATAATGCCAACTGAATTCAGGGTGTTCTTCACTGCTGGGCCCCACCAGTGCCAATACTGCACTTTTATCATCACCCAAATACCTGGTTTACCTTCCAGGCCTCACAAAGCATTTTAAACGTGATTTCTTTCCAGGATGTGATCGGTGGAGCACTGATTTCGGCTGTGCTGCTCGTGCTCTTGTACCCTGCGTGGGACACGATAGATCACTTGCTGCTAACCAGCCCCTTCTGCCCACTGTTTTCCATAGTTGTGCCTCTTGTCTTATGTTACAACTACCCCAAACTAGACTATTACAGCCCTACCAGGGGAGACACCACCACTATCTTAGGAGCAGCAGCTGGAGCAACTGTGGGATTTTGGTTAAACAACCAGTACACTGCTCCAGCCTACACCAGCAAAACTTTTCAGCCTGGATTCCCTCTGACCACCAGCACGATGGTGTTTGTGCTGCCCAGGTTCTTCGTGGGGATCTCGGTTGTCCTGCTGACACGCTGGGTCATGAAGAACGCGGTTCTCGGGGCACTGAGCTATCGGTACCACTTCCCCATTCGTGACCTGGAGGCACGGAGGCGCCTGGAGGTGGAGGTGCCATATAAGTTTGTGACCTACTCCTCGGTGGGCTTCACGGCCACTGTGATTGTGCCGCTGCTGCACGAGCTGCTGGGGCTGATGTGAGCACAGCTGCTCCTCACCGAGCCACCCGCGGCACCACCGCTTCCAAGGGAACTCAGTCCAGCCCGGTGACCCAACCAAAAAGTGTTTTGTGCCTTTCTGCACTGGTGTGGTGGGCTTGGCTCTGGCTCCGTGCCAGGTGCTCACCAAAGCTGCTCTGTCACTCCCCTCTCTCCAGGGAGAGAAAATATAACGAGAGGATTATGGCTCAATACAAGGACAGGGAGAAATCACTCAGCAGTTTTACTCTCACAGGCAAAACAGACTTGACTTGGGGAAATCAGTTTAATTTATTACCACACTAATCAGAGTAGAATAATAAGAAATAAAAGCAAACATGACAACCACCCCCCACCTATCCCTCCCTTCTTTCTAGGCTTGACTTCACTCCTCAATTCTCTACCTTCTCTCACCCACCCTCACAGGGGGATGGTGAATGGAGATTACAGTCCCTTCATCACACATTGTTTCTGCTGCTCCTTCTTCCTCAGGGGTAGGACTCATCACACTTCTCCCCTGCTCCAGTGTGGGGTCCTTCCCACAGGAGACAGATCTCCCAAAACTTCTCCAGTGTGAGTGTTTCACATGGGCTACAGTTCTTTGTCTGGCGTGGGTCCCCTGAGGGGTCACAAGTCCTGCCAGGAGCTTGTTCCAGTGTGGACTTCCCACGGGGCCACACCCTTCTTAGGGCATCACGCTGCTCTGGTGTGGGGTCCTCCACTGATGGCAGGTGGATCTCTGCCCCCATGGACCTCCAAGGGCTGCAGGGCCACAGCTGCTTCTCCATGGGCTGCACCATGGGCTGCAGGGGGGTCCCTGCTCTGCACCCAGAGCACCTCTTACTCCTACTCTTCCCTCTATGATCTGTGTGTCTGCAGGGTTGTCTCTCTCCTGTATCTTCACTCCTCTCTCTGTAGTTGCGCAAGTCTTTTCCTCCTTCTTAACTCTTATCCCAGAGGTGCTGCTGCTGTCACTGATGGGCTCATCCTTGGCCAGCAGTGGATCTGTCTGGGATCCAGCTGGCATTGCTTCTGTTGGACACAGGGGAAGCTTCTGGTGCCTTCTTAGAGAAGGCAGCCTTGTAGCCCTACCACTACCTGCCCTTGCTACACACACCCTGAAACATCCTGCCTGGAGGAGTCATGGGAATGGCTGTGCTAACGCAGCTTTGGGTTAGAAATCACTGACCCCACTGTGTCCCATAATTAGAGACCCTTGTCCCAGGTAGCTAAAGAGGACAAGCACAAAGACAAACCCTGCCAGAGCAGCAGCAAGGGCGGGTTTGCTGTGGGGCTGGGGTTGCTGGGGTTGCCTCTGCTGCCCCAGCTCAGGGCTGCTCCTAAAGCAGTAGAGCAAGCCAAGGAAGGGCTCAGGTTTGGGGCATTGGGGAAGAGATGACCAGCCAAGAGCAAAGTGCCATCATTGGGCAGAGCTCATAGTGTTTTCTGATGGCACTGCCAGACCAGGCTAGTTCTGTGTGGATGGTTTGACTCATTATGATTTTTTTTAAAAAAACACACCAAAATGTAAAAGAAAAGGAAAATCGAATACAAAACATTTAATGTGATTTGCAACAAATTTACCTTGGATATTAATAAGAAAGCCTCCACCAAAAGATCCTTTGCCTACAAACAACTGATCAGAGTTATTACCACAGCATTGAGGCTTGAGTTCAAACTGTTTAACTCCGATTTAGTTCCCCTGGCTAAGGGAAAGGAAAAAGTCCTTCCTGTTGTGCAGGGGTGACAAGTAGCATCCATAAACTGCGTTGTGGAAGGAGCTGAGCGGTGACTCTGGTGACTACAGCGCATGGCAACGATAAGATGCCATCATTTTCTGCAGCTGCACAGCATCACACTTGGTCTTCCATGCATCCTGCAACACTGTGTGAACGCCTGTAGAACAGCAGGGGAGGCGTGTCCATAGGAAACTCATCACTATAACTCAGACTGCTTATTTTAAACAATATATATCAGCTGTTGGACCAATGAGCTGTTGAGAAATACAGCAGTGAACGTGGTCTGCTTGGCTAGAAAAATGTACCATGCTATTGCTGCAGAGCTTCAAGCATGACCCCCGTGCCTTGCCTGGCAGAATGTACAGCGAGAGCCAGCTTTCTAACCATGTCCACTTGTCTTCCTGGCTGCAAGAGAAATGAACTTGAAGAACATAAAGGAGGTGCTTTGCCACCCATTGACTGCTTGGGGAAACATTATCAATCCCAAAACTGTATCTGGGAGTTCTGTCTGAGGAGTGTGAGGTGTGCACATGAAAGAGCTGTGCCATTTTAAACCCAGGTTGTGAATCTCCAGAAGAAATGCAGGCAGACATTTTAACGATTTTCAGATTTGTTCAGGCTGTGGATAAACTGTATTTTATCAGGTTGTGTGGACTCTACACATGCATGCAAACAGCTCCAGCGAGCCTTTCAGCAGGGCACATGCCCACTCACATCTGCCCCTGGGGGAGCGCTGGCCATGGGCCACCACAGCCGTGGGGTTCCATCCTCAGCCTCTCTCCCACCCGTACACCACAGAGGTGCTGCCATCAAGTTTAAAACACCTCTAAACCCCTTGTGTTAAGAGTGCTGTGTGACACACAGATGCAGTACACAATTGGAGCCCTGTGAAGGGGCCACATCACAAAACTGAGAAAAAACTTGGCAGCAAGCTGAGCGTTTAAGCTGGGGATTGGAATTACTCCCAAGACAGGCACAGTTTGACAGGGACATTCATGCAGCTTTATGTGTAAAATTTCTGTTCTGATTCACAGCTATTTTATGCTATGAAGATTTTATAAATTATACATAGATGCTGCACAGGTATTTTTATAGTATTCACCTGCATGTGATTCATGCAATAAATGCAAATTCTATTTGGTTCAAACTTTAAAATAAACTTATTTTGCAGAGTTCTGTGTCTGTCTGTACATTTTGCATCCTCTATTGATACTTGTAAATGTAAAGGCAATGTATCCCAGCTAAAAGAGCTTCCCAAGTGCAAGCACCCACCTCTCCTCCCAAGCTGTGACACTTGTGGCTCCTTGTCCCCTGGAACAGTCTAGCTGCGAGCTTCGGATCCTCCAGCAAAATCCTGCTTTTTAAAAAAACATTTAAAAAAAAGACTACTTGTCTACTAATGACCATTTGTTACAACCTTTACAAATGGAAATGAGCGAATTGCACATACTTAGTGCTGGGCACTTTTGGGAGCTGGAATCTCCTTCACCTGCAATACCTACTTCTAATAAACTAAACAGTTAATTGGGAGCCAATTTAAACGAACATGTGCAAAGATAACATGGCAAGCCATGAACTGCAGAATATTTTGCATTAGTTGAGAAGTCTAACAAGATTTTGTGGCCAAGGATGTGTATTTGAAACCAGGTAGGGCTGCATCCATCCTCCCCTCAGCATCGCATCCTGCCCTGAGGTTGTGCCACCCCAAGTGCCCACAGCTGATCAGGGTGAGCCCAATTGCTGCAGCACCCCGGAGCCAGCTGGGCTGGGCATGGCTTCCAGCTGGGCTCTGTGCCGAGCCTGTGCTCTGGGAATGCTCACAGGACCACAGCCACACCTGCAGGGCCAGGCTGGGAGAGGCAAGTTTCTGACAAGGTGAGACATACCAGCCCTTCTGTATTTCATTAACCTGGAGCACCAGCTGCTCATCGCAAATCCATGTGTGCCTTTGCTTTCGTTGGAAATGCTCCCCCACCTCTTCATCCCTGCGGTGCAGGTGCCTCTGCATTCCCAGCGTGGTGGTGGAGAATGAGAACTTGTGGAGGGTTTGGTGGCCATGCTCTGAACTCTGTGACACAGAGGCACCAGCTGAATCCTCTCGAGTAGGTGCTTTAGAGTAAAACACTGCTTCTGATGTGAATGGAGTGCGAGGTAACCTGCAGAGCACCACCCTTGCAGCCTGGGCTGCTGTCCTCTCCATCCTGTCCTGTGCTGTCTGTCCCGGGCCAGAGCTACAGCTCTCCCTCCTGTGCCTGCCCACAGCCGGAGGGGTGAGGCAAGACAATCTTATTTTAAGTTTCCTTCATTACTTTGTCAAGAAGAATGTAGCAGGCACCTCACCCTTAGCTTAGTCCACTTTGTCCTGCCTAGAGCTGCCTTCTCCTCACCTGCTTGCTTTGCAAATTGCTTCCTGGCCACGCAGTGCCAACCCAGGCTTCCTCCTGCCCGGGGCATCTCTGTGTGCTGGTGCCCCTGATGCCTTAAACAGGCTGGTAAAAATATGAAGCAGACACGGCAGCACAGGGAAAAGGGAATTTACCTCGGTTTAATAGGATCCTAGGTGCCCAGACTCATCAAAGGTGGAAAACACGCCAAGGAGCAAGCAACGAGCCAGAACCCTCCCCATTCAACGCGTACTGGATTTTTATGGACTTCACAAAATTAGCATATCTACTTAAAATACTCCAATAAGAAACTTAATAAATTAATAATTTCCCCCTATTCTAGTGAACCTCCTCTCCCAAATGAGACTACAGCCTAGTTTACAAAACCATGTTCCAAGAGAGAACAGGTTGGAGCCTCTAGCTCTGAGATAATATGAATGTTTGGTCTTCCTTGCTTTGCAGGACCCCAAACTAAGCTAAATATCAGACTACACAGGTTGTAAACATGTAGGGCTAAAGTACAAGGAGTGTTTGTGCAGGGTACAAGGAGTGTGTATAGAGGGTAACAGGGAAGGGAAAGGGTATACAAATATATAAAAAGGGTATAAAAAGAAAATACAAAAATCACCAGCATCACCCCAGTGCAGAACCAGCTACTCAGTCAGAAACCAAATGGATATCACACCTTTTGGCAGGGATTGAGAATCGAAGCAGCAAGCACTGAATTTTCCTGCTTTAATTTTCCAGCAGGAACTTTGCCATGACCCCAGTCTCCTGATCCATCCAAGTTTCTACGCAAAATGGCAAGCAAGCTGGTGCCTTGCTTTTCTGGATACAATTGATGCAATTTAGGGAACAGAAGAAAACAGTGACAGTTTCAGTTTTGACCCTTATAAACTGTGTTACAGGTGGGAATTAGAAAACACAGGTACCTCTCCAAACAGGGTGGAGGTGCAGATCAGCAGGGGGTGGGATCTTGCACATTTGCTAAGCTGTGAGCAAAGCAAGGCCCTGAGCTGCTGCCAGCTCCTGCTCTTGTCAGAGCTTCCCCTGCTGTCTCCCAGTCTTCTCACCTGCCCCCAGTCCCGCTGCCACCCCGCCCTGGCAGGGCTCGGTTTCAAGGTCACCGGGCGGTCAGAGGTGTCGCGTGTGCCAGGCCACGATCCCCTGGCAGTGCTTTTGCTCAGTCTATTCCGTACTCACCTGCCAAACCAAGGATGATTTAAATTTCAAGCAAGCACGGTGCCAGCCGGAGATGGAAACAGTCCCAGGCATCACCTTTGCATAAACAGCCTTGTGCAATAGCCAGGGTGACCTGCAGGCACTGGGACCTGGGCTGGGAGCTGCAGCCAGGCTGTCTCAGGGTTCTGCTCTTTGGAAAATCACCACCAAAGCACAGCAAGGACAAACCCAGAGCTCAGGGCTCGTGTCCAGCAGAAGGGAACCCAGTAATCACCCAGACAGCGCACTCAACCAGCTCTGATCTCTCTGTCACCAGCTCTCCAGCCTTTTCTGCTTGTGTTCAAATCCTCAGCAATGACCCAGTACCCACAGGCAACAGGAGCAGGCCAAAACTAATACATAATTGGGGACCAGGAGTTAAAAATCCCACTCCAACTCTTGTTTGAAAAGAAAACCCAAGTTCAAAAGATGTAAAAAACCTGCTCAGAAGTCCCCACCAGCAGCAAAGGTTTCCTTTGCCAGAGCCCATGGCTACAGCAAAGGGTAAAAGCAAATGTCAGTTCTCACAGTGGCTGGCTCCAGCACGGAGCTGTGTGATAACTCTCTCGGGTACTGCACACAGCTATGAGCAGGCTGTAAATACCAGATAATTGCTTTGGAACTATGAATAACAAAGCCTCGCAATAAATACGCCAGACTTATATGAAGTGTCCCACTCATCAGGAATCACAGTTAATCCTGAGCACAGCACTACAGCAGAGCTTGAATTTCATTGCAAGGCTGCTGGCACCACAGTTAACCGGAGGGGTCAGGGACTGTGAAGAGGCTTTTTAACCTTTCTCTCTATTCTCATCCTCTACTTTTAGCAATGGTAGTTACCTGGGACAAAGCTTGTGTTTTTGGAGCATTTAGCTGCCAATGCATGAGCAAATGATATGAAAAAGAAGTGATCCCTAAAAGCCTCACAGCACATGCCACTGCAGCTCAAGCCCTTAGTCCCAGCTTAATCTAGTCTTTACTCTCAAAGGACAGTTAAATTCACAGGAGGATCGGGACACCCAAAGAGTCAGAAAATCTCATGTAGAGAAATATATTTAGTGCACGCAAATATGCCTGCACTCTGCTGCAATGCAAATCTGCCTTATTGTCGTCCTAATCCCCGTGCATGACACACCAATAAACAGGGGGGGTTAATGCTTTCCATCTGCGTTACAGATTGCTTCCCACACTGCGAGCCTGCCTGCTTACAGTTGTGTAGGCATCGTGGAGAGAGAGAGAGATCCCGCAAACGCCAAGCTGCCTAATCCCTTGGGAGGTTTAAAATGTGAGCTGCAGTTTTCTCACTCTCCGTGGGCACTGGAGTCAGTCGTGCAACGTATGGCAATAGCTGTATTCTCATTTCACGTCTGTCATGCAGAGATAATTATAATCTACACTTCCATCTGAGGGGAACCGTAGGGTTTCCAGATGGGTAACTGTAGTGCATTTTTCATACTGGATTATCACTTGCACCAAAAAGCCTTGCCTGTTGCCTTCCCACCTGTTGGGATTATTGATGGGGCTGCCATTGAGAAGCCCTCGTGGGCCCAGGGACAGGGGTCTGTGCAGCTCGTAAAACTACACGCTTACCTCACCCCTGCACATCTCTCTGCTCAGTGGGGCAATCATGACACCCTTCTCCAGTAATTCCCAATGTCCACTCTTGGACAGCCCCCTCCCTCCAGGGAGCAGGGTCTATCTGGCTCTCACAACAGAAAGGAGCCACAACATACAGCCCCAACACAAAATCCTGGCTATTGCTCGCCTGCAGCATTAGCAATGGTTATAATATTGCAGAGGAGGGACAGCCAGCTCCACAGGCCAGCCAGCCAAGAGTGCTTCCACGTACTGAGCTGACCACCCACTTGGTGACATTCCTGCAGGAAGGATCGGGCACCGCCGTGCTGGATGGAGCTTCTCAGTTTCACAGGCACCAGAGGAACAAAGCACCAGGCTGTGACACAACTGCTGCCAGAAAGCCACCTAGAAGGAAAAGCCTGACCCATGAGAGTTTCTCATGTACTGGCAGGGGCAAAACTGCCACAAGAGTAACCCTGCCCAAAGCTGCGTGGTCCTGCTGCACAGCTGGGGTCCAGAAAGCCCTGGTGGGGCTGGGAGTGCAGCGCTCACTCCTGCAGACAAACATGTCAGCCTCAGGCAGACAAAGGCTTTGATAGTTTTCTGCTCCTCATACAAAAGACCTCTGGCATATGCTCTTAAATGCACTTCCCCATTTGGTTTGGAGCTTCAAAAACCACTAGGCTGACATCGACAATGAAAAAAATTTCATTCCACCCCCTCCCCTTTCTGAATTTAGAATGATAAAGGACCAACAGTTATGTCTGGAGTGGGGAAGCAGATATTACACACATCTTGCTTACAAAATAGCTCTGGTTTTCATGAAACAAGTTTATTTTCCTCCCCCAGCCATTGATGAGCACATGACAACCGTACAGAATAAAAGCTCAACTCCTTAGTTCTGCTCACATTCACTCAACATTTGCTCTAATCAATTATCTTATTTCATGCAATAAGAAAAGAATGAGATTCCTGTTATGCAGCCATAATCAGTTACAGTATGAAGCTGTGTCTGTGGAACATTTCTGATTTTGAAAACTAATCATGTGCTCTGCCATTACATTTCTCTTGTAAAACACTGGGCTTTGACCCAACTTGTTTCTTCCCCCCTGCCCTTTGAAAACACTGAGGGCACAGCCTAGGCCGAGGTCCCACATTCCTTCCCTGCAGAAGCCAGCCAGATTGCACTGTAAAGAACACATTTACTCAGGGAGACAGGATCTGTTTTTCTGGTTTATTGGAACATAAAAGCATAAGCGGATGTCCCCTGGGAAGCAGACAAAAGAGGAGAGGGTGCTGCCTGTGACAGTGGATGGCTGTCAGAGGATAAAAGTCACATCTTCACACGAAGGGCTCGATATTGATCTCTAGGGCAGAGCACGGCATGGTGAGCTCAAACTTGGTGATAACATCAGGGTGTAGGACTCCAAGTTTCCCAATGCTTTGACCTTTGGCAAAGACCTCAGCACAGCGACCAGGGAAGAAAGCAGTGCCTGTAAAGAAAGTGAGAGAAAAATCAATATTTCTTTGGGCCAGAGAAGTCAATAGGCATTTAATGTGCAGAACAAAGCTCTCAGTATTAAATTGTTCTCTGTGCTGAGATGCTAAGAAGGGGCTCACACTTTCTTGCATTAAGAGTTGTCATGATTGATAGAGAAGGAGGAAACACTGAGTTAAAAATAAAATGTAAAGCCCAAAGCGTGGGTATTTTTCACACTCCAATTGTTTAGACTAAGTTCCTCCTGCAATAGAAATTAGCACAGTTGAGTCAGAGGGCTACTGAAATGAAGAACTTTTGCAGCCTTGAGGCTATTTAACATCTGAATGTCTCCCACCTTAGTCTGTTTAAAGAAATAATGCTTGCTGTCATATAAAGGGTAAGTAGGGATGTCACCCTTGATTGCCTGTCACATAATTAAAAACAACCTGCATTCCTCATCTGGAGAAGAACTCTCTACACAGTATTCTATACACCATAAAACTGTGAAACAATGAACACTCAAAGGAAGCCAAAGATCATCTTCCTCTTACCTCAAACCAAGTCCCAATTTTTAAATGTTACATGGAGGTTTGGGTTTTTTTAAAAGTAGTTAAATTTGCCATGAAGAACTTGGAGGATCTGTGCAGAACTCTTCATGGAAAACCTTTCCTACTTGGGAACTTCCCTGTGTGTGGTGGCTACACCAGCAATATGTTCAAGCTTGCCTTTAGCAGCTACACTTGCATTTTTTTGGCAAGCTCTGTCTTGAGGTGAGTGGCATTTCTACCTGATAGCCCTTCTAAAGACAAACCCAGCCCAAAGCAGCAAGTTGCTCCTTCTGAAAGTGCCTCTTTCCTAACAAGTGTGCGGAAGCAAGGCATGGTGCATGGGACGTCCAGGGAGCAGTGCTGCAGGCAATGCTGTGACATCAAAGGGGCAAAGGGGACAGCATGAGACAAGGCCTCTGAATCCTACAGATTCTGAATCCTCAGAAAGCTCCTCCACCCTGTTCTTAATGCTGCTGCCTTCAGCATCCTCTGCAAAAGGATCACAAGAATTTCCTGATGGTAACTTACTCTCTGGTTGCTCCAAATGCTCTCAAGGCCAAGGATCAGCCCAGGACGTTTTACTGTGTGTACAAGGAGCTACTTTAAAAGGCAACAAGGGTCCAAATGAGCCTCAAACCTCAGGAACATTTTCATGATACTCTGATCACTAGTGGTCAATCCCAGAGATATATTCTCTGTTAGCTCCCCAGTGGAAAGAATTCATTTAAGAGTGTCTCCTATGAGATCTGTAGTTGTAACTTGCGGCTACAAGAACAGCAATTCGGTCTTTTTTCTTGCCCAAGCTGCTGCAAGTGCAAATTAACTTCCATGTTCACTTCAATTTTGGCTACCTTGTGAAATCTGACCGCAGTAGTAAATGACCACAGCAACATTACTTAAAGGCTGTTTTAAAAAACATTCAGAAGCAGTATCTTTTAAATGATCCAGTTCCAATCTCAGCTACAAGCACAAACCAACAACTTACACTGGACACACAACAGTGAAATGACCTCACCCTGGATGCTACAGGCACGTGACTCCAGCCAAAGAGACACTTGCCATTGCCAAGCCGCTCTATTCAATAAACCAGATGGAACAAATTTAGAAAAGAGTCAAATGTCACACATACAGATCACTCTGCAGATTGTGGGTGAAAACATAACCTAAAAATAAAGTTGCCTTTTACTTAGAGGTAAAGGCTTTCCTATTTGTAAATAAAGCTGGTATTGTACCAAAGATGTGAGCAGCACACAGGGACATTCTTTCAGACACTTGACTGTAAGCTAAAACTGGCACAAGAGCAAGAACCAAGCAGAAGCTCATAATGTTGGCGTGGTACCCCACTATAAATCTACAGGAAAAAAGAGCTTTGACAATAGGATCAGTTAAAAAGCTGTGAGTCTGACTTGTCTGTTCTTCTGAGCTTCCTTCTGTGTAGTCTTGGGAAAGTTATTTTATCTTCTTGCACATCTAGACCCAGCTGTGTCATGAGACTTCACTGTTTTTAAACTTGTTGTGCACATCTGATGGGGTCTAAAATAATACTGTACTCAGCCAATCTATCAAGGGCAGTTTCCCAGATCTGTGCCACTTCCCATTGTGTGAAACAATGCTGTTTTCATACACAACAAACGCTCTGCTATCCAGGCATCACCAGTTGTTGGTTTGCCAGTCCCAGTGTGCTCTGAATACGCTGCTCCAGGCTATGGCTTAGACACTGAGCAGTATTTTCCATCTCATGCAGCAACTGATGCTGGACCATGATGTTACTTTTCTTGGCACTTCCTTGCAGCAAAGAGGGAAATATATAATTAATATCAAGGGGGAACATTTAGGTCCCCAAAGCATAGGAAACAGGACCTTCAAACCACCTCAATTTCTAGTTAAGCTGACCCTGAAATGCTGGCTGCTCCACAGGGCAGTCACCAGTGTGCCCCATGCTTTGCAGACACGGCAGTTGCAGGGCATAATTCTGTGGCTGGAAAAGATCAGACAATAAGCAAATAAAAATGAAAGAACCTGCTAAAAACTTTAGAGCCCCATCTGTCCAGCCAACACATGGCTCCTGCACCAAAGAAACATGAGCTGAGAAACAGGTTTACAGAGAGTTTATGAACTCTGGTTGATAATGGAACTATTATTATGGTAATTGGCTGCTCTACAGAATGCTTCAAAGTATATTCCTGCCTGCCAAAAGGGCCTCCAGACTGCATCCCACAGCGGGGATCTAAAGCCTTCCTCATCTTAGTGACTCTTGCTTTGACCACACAGGTGGTAAGGGAAGGAGGTTGGCTCATGCGTTGGACTGGGTGGTGTTGGTCCATGTGCCTCTGCCAGGGCACCAGAATTCAGAGCAAATGTAAATTCCAGCTTAAAAAATTTCACACATTGAAAGGGAAGCACAGAAAGAAGGAAAAAAAACTCAGAAGAAACGTGAAAAACCTGAGCAGAAAGGGGGAAAAGAGAAACAAGCATTTGCAGCTGGGGGAGAGCTTTGACTGAGGGACCAACCACAAGCACAAAAGGAGACCTGAGCAAGAGGAACCTGCTGTGCTAGGGCGAGACACAGGCTGCAGGAGGAGCTGGGCAGCCCATGGAGTGGGGCAGCAAACCAGGGGAGTCATCAAAATAACCAGGAAATGAAGGTAAGGACTCTTTTCATCCTAATTTGTGTGTTCCTTTTATTATCAAGTAGAGAGCAATGGTGGTTAAGATTGCTAGCAAAGCTTGTGTTATGGACTGGACAGTGTTACGTGACTTTAACTCTTGAAGTGAAGTAAAAACTTCAGAATGAGAGTCAAGGCTGTATGAAAGACGTACTCAAGCTCCTTGCACACACAGGAAATCAGCAAGAAGTGCACATGTTGCTACCTCATTTGTATAAATCACAGTAGAAGCTCCAATAAAGCCCTGAGGCCAAAAGGAGCCTTTCCAGAATCACTGGCAGCTGTGAGCTGCAGTTTTTGAGCAGGAGTTCACCATGGTTTGTCCTGCCTGCCTATGCAGTGTCATCAAGAATAGTCTGGTTGTGAAGGGCATGAAGCAGCTTTCACTATTCAGGCAGTCACGAAAGCACACCTGGAGGCCCTGCTCTGAGCATCTGTGTTAGGAAGGGACTGTGTTTGCTGCTGCTGCAATTATCCTGAAAAGGTTGCTCTTGTAGGTCTGTCTGGTTAGTTGTACCATTAACTATATTGAGAGTCAAAACTCATTAAAAACCTGTAGTTTACTGTATGTTCTGTTGTAAGGATAACAGATTTATCACTCTTGACATAGTAAATCCTTTCTGCACTGCATGCAAATAGTACTTCATAAACTTCACCTTGAAATCTAGTCAGATTGCATTGCCCTTGCTGATAGAGACCCAGACAATGCTAGAGGAAGCCTGAAGGTCTAGCAGTGGAAATCCACCTCTTCATATGTCAGGTGTGTAACTAGTAGTTAGGAGAAGGGGTGGGGTGAAATCCAATATGTGTTCCTAAAGAAGAGATGCCAAAGATGTCTTACGGTGACACACTACACGCAAGGGAAAGGCAGCCACGAGAAGTAGCTTTTGTAAGTAAGAATTTAATTTCTAATGTTCACTGATGTAGAAATAATACCTTTAATTAAAGCTTCTGTAGCATGTCCTCAAAATCCGTAATTGCCTTTCTGTATTCAGGCAACGGGGCCACTTTGATTGCTTTGGGGTAATTCTTTGGCCAATAATCCAATAGAGCATGTAGTCTTTAGCACATTTTCTGGCTAATTGACCCTCAAAGAGCTCTGAGTTCCCCGCACTCTTTGTTGTCAAACACCTTGCACAGTTTCTTTTCTCTACCTTACTCTCCCTTCCTTTCAAAAAGAAATAGATTAAAGTTTTATTATAGGCCTGCAGTTGCACTAAGACGTCAAACCCACTTGTTTGTTCCTGTAATTTGAAGGAACACTGGAAGCTGAAGCTTAAGAAGGTAACAGAGCAGAGCTTATCTGGCCTCAGTAGCCTTTCATCTTAATTCTCCTCCCTTTAGTAACTCCAGCTGCCCTTTCACTACTTCATCCCAACTCACCTGGGGAAGAATTTTGCCTGTGCTGCACTGGATGGAATTTAGTTTTGTGAGGTTAGATGTTGGTCTTAGGACCAGCACAGCACAGTAAGGCTACCAGAGCCTTATGCAAAGCAACAGCCACCTCAAAATCAGATCTTGTCATGGAATGACTTATCTTCAGATAATTTTTAAAATCAAAGGAATCTCAAATCTTGCACGATTTTTGGGACATACTGAGACCAGTGGTTCTCCAAAGCTGCACCTTGTCAGCAGTTCTTCTCCCTTATATTCTCAAGCCCAGAAAAACCATACTTTGGGATCAGTGGAATATTTATTAACTTTAGTCTCTTGATTTGTAAATCCTGACTAAAGCTGTGCCAGAGCAACTGCCATTCCCCAGATCCCACCTAACTGTAGTGACACATCAGGAAATTCAAATTAGTACAATTAAATTAAAGGCATGTGCCTTAATTATGTCTCTCAAGAAAATCATTAACACTTGACAAAAATCACTGGAGCAATATCCGTATTATGTGAATGAAAATGTCCTTGTCGAAAGGGCATCTTTCATTCTGATCTCCTCCTCTGTTTTTCCAAAAGCCTCCTCATACAGGGCATAGCAGAAGAGGGTAAAGTGACAATCAATTATTTACCTGGACTGCCACACTGGATATCCAAAAATAGAGTTCAATATTAGAGTCCTTGTGCAGACAATAAGGCTGGGGACACAGAGAATGATCCACAAATTTGCAGTGGTCAGTCACTTAATCATCTTCTCCCATTACAACTAAGTCAATGGCTGAATTTTTATTAATTTGTTTCCCAGGGAGGGTGTAAGGAAAACTACTATCTCATAAGAACCCTCTTATTTGACCCTATAAGCTGGATTTGTTTTTCCTTCTTGCTGTGGAGTGCCGCAGGAGCTTTAAGAGAGGGTGTTTGGTGTTGCTGGATGTCAGAAAAGTGATTCAAAAACGCAGTCGGTTTGAGGCACCTCTTTTCCTGTGTTATCCTCAGGATTGCAGTAGCCTCAGACACTTAAAATTATCTGGGTAAAATCACTGTGTTCCTGCCTTCCCTAATGGAAGGTAGTATTTGGGTGGATGCTGAGGCTAAGGAATGCAGACATTTTGGGTCACTGATCTGGGTGATGGCATTTCCCTCATTCAGTGTTAGGTTTCTCTTATTAAATACTGGGTGTAGAAAAAACTAAGTAGGAAACCCAGGAAAAATCTATCAAATTGCATGTATTTTTCTAGAAATCAGTATTTACATATAAAGCTCAAAATATTTGCCTTTGTGGGGCAGTTGTGAGAAACAGCAACTCTCCACTGGAGTTTAGTTGCATTGCAGAGTTACCATTACATAGCTAATCTTTGCTGTTAGGCCAGTTTATCTGATTTATCCAGATTTATCTGAAATGCTATACTTAGTCTAAAAGTCACAAATCTAAGCTGATATTATGTCACGGCTATTTTGTCTATGAAACTAAGGAATTCCTAATCCCAAACAAAGCTTCTTTTTTTTCTTTTTTTTTTTTTAAGATGTCTAGCTATTTCGCTGGAGTTAAAGAACAAAAAGCTTTGAATATGAAAAAATTTGTGTTCCATGAGTGTTTTTATCACTGTCTGGATATCTAAAGGAATGATTCATCCTTGCAAACAACAGAATCTGTCAGAAACTAGGAAACAATAAACCATATGCTTTCTGGCAGGGGGTATAACATATTCTATGTGCGTACAGTAAGGCAGCAGGTTTTGGCTTTTTAGGCTCTGCTTTCATACGAGCACTGGAGAATAACGAGAACCAGCACTAAGCCAGCCTGCAAGTCTACTTTAGTGTGTCACATTTGGTTTGCATGTTGTTTAATCACTCCATGTCCTAGACCAAGCTGCCCTCCCCTCCCAGAGACTTGACTGAGATAACCAAGAGCCACCTGATGTTCTGCTTTCACAGCTCCCCCATTTCACGCCTTTCGGAAAACTTCTTGACAAACTGGCATGGGGTAATACATCATTAAACAATGAATCTCAGCAGTCACTGGAACTGTTAATCACTTAGGTTTAGCAACTAAGGCTTACGTTGCAAAGCAATGCCTCCTGGCTGAAGCACACAGAGGCTCCAGCAGGAACAGAAATGCCTGAGCTGGCTGAGTGTGAGCTCAGCATTTCTTTGTGTATCCGCTCTTTGCTAACATGTGCACCACAAACAAAGATAAAGTCACTTCCTCCACCATAGGCAACAGAAATCTTTGGAGCCTGCATTCGCATTGATGTAAACGTTTGAGCCAATGTCATGTTTACAATGTTACTGCAGAAATAAAAAGGAAAAAGTAAGGCTGTGCAGGTGAAAATGGAATTGAAGGATGAAGGTGTGGGGATGGGCAAGTGCAGCATTTCTTCAGAGAAGCCAGACCTGCCCCCTGCCCCTCAGTGCTTATGTCACTGCCCCTGCTCTCTGTGACAGGAGCTGTGCTATTGCTGCTATTTCTGCTACTGCCTTGGATGAATCATTTCTTTTTTAAAGAAGGCTTTGCAATATTGAAAATATAACTTATGATTAAGAAATAATTTTCTATTTAAAAAGGTAAAAAGTTGGAAATTACCTAAATCTATAATTATACAATGCAAAGCTGTGCTAGATATTTAAAATTTTTGATGCAAGAAGGCTTTTATCTGTTAAGACTTGTTGTGATGTGTGATTAAAAAAGATAGTTGCCTTTTGGCAGGGCAAAAAAAAAAAAGGGAATTAAACTCTGTAAAGGCCTCTCCAATAAAGGAACAACAGCAGAGCAAAAAGTTGTCAGGGAGAAGACATTGACACCTTGAGCTCAAAGATCACAAATGCCAGTGATTTAGATGTTCTGGGAGTTAGCAAAAACTGACAGAAAATGAAAACTCTTAATTGTCAGGAGAAATGCTACTACTCCTTGGAGCATCCCTAACCTGTCAGAATAAAATGCAATGGGAAGAAAAATATTGTAATCTTTAATAGTTAATACTTGCAAAAAGAGACACAAGAAAATAGCTTGACACTAGAAGATAGCTTGTGTCTCTTTTTAAATTGACTTGACACCTTTCCTCAGTGTTTTTGCAGTTGCCATAGATTTCTTCCCCCTCCCACTACAGGACACATACTTCGAAATGAGTCAATTCAAAGGAGTTTCTCTTCTAAAATAACCTTCTGGATTTGAGAAACTTTCTTTGTTCTCTAATTGTATTTCTTTTATTTCATATGTGGGGAAAAAAGTGTGTCAAACATAATTTGGTGATGAAAATCTAAAAGACAAAGAAGTCTCAGCCTGTCAAACCTTTTATTATCCCATGCTGTGCTAAAATAATGTACTTCAACTCACACACCTTTAGGTATGATAGCTGAAGGGTATTGAGAAGGAACATTCAAGAAGTTTCAGAGAAGAGCTGACTGACCACAGCAATGGGAAAAGCCCTTCTCAAACTCACTTCTGAGAGCCTCTTTTCCATACCAAAAATCAACAGTATAACACAAAACTAATGAAATGAGAGCTATTTCTAAAATCCAACTATGGCTTTTGCCACAAACTCTGTGCTGCTTGGCCTGCCTGCATCACTTGCAGCAGTAGGACACCTCTGAGATGTCTAGTGCCAGACTGTGCTGTCAAATTTTGATAAACCAGGTTTATCCGGAGACACTCCAAATACTGTAGATTCCCACTCTGGCTACATCAATAATACCAGCAACTCTCCTGTTTTGTATCTTTCCTGGGTACCTCCTTGGGTATTAATGCAGTTAAAATCAAATTTGAGGCATTAACACCAGTGTGGGAAGACGCTTGACAGAACAGAAATAAGCTTGGCATGAATTTATAGGGATACAGTTCCAGTAAGTCGGAAGACTTGTATTGGAGAAAGGAAATAGAGAGTAGAGATAATACACAATTAAAGGGACATTAAGTGAGCAGCCACACCCACTTTATTAGATAATTTAATGCAATTTTGAGTTATTAGAACTGTAGTTCTTCATGTAAGTAAGCTCCTTTTACACTACAGAAAAATCTGTTCAAGAGAAAAGGACAAGAAATTAATTAGATCTCAAAGTAGTAGCCAACATTGGAAAGACAACAAGAACAAGTCACAAACATCCCTAGTCTGCAGGATGATTTATAATTAAGCCATTTTAATGATTGGTGCTGGAACTTCTGAAACCCCTTGCAAATTAGGGTAATACATTTAAAAGTACTAAAATTGGTCAGGTTTAAAAAATAAGAAGCACCTGTCCTTACCTCTCAGCTTTAATTCATGAAGCTGACTGGGCAGTAAGGAGGAGATTAAACAGAGAAACAGGAGTGGAAGATCTTCTAGAACAATTTATTTGATAAATGAGTACTACCAGTCTCACAATAAAAAAGGGGAACATTTTTGGCCAAAACCCTATCCATACTTAGTACTGAAGTGAATATGATCAAAAATCAGAAACGCTCCTTAGAGACAAAAATGAGGGAAATAATTTGCACTTCAGAAAATGTGATAAGTAACAGTGGTTGAAATTCATCAAGAAACTGAAAAAATTAGAAAATACTAATTACTGGCTGCAATAAAGACAGCATTAAAAATACTTAACAATATTGGAAAGAAATTGTAGATAGAGTACTTTCATTTACTAACAAGACTGGTAGAACTTTTATGCGACAGAAATGTATGAAGTTTTGACAAATATTTCACTTCATCTGGGGTGGGGGGAAGGTATTGTTGAGTAGAGAAAGGTGTTGTCCAGTCCACTGAAATAATGAAGAATACGTCTGGTTACATCTACCAGGATTAAGATGTTTCTAAGCCACCAGGAGTCTCAGGCATCAGAATTGTGGTGCAATTCTCAGAGGAAATCTCCTGCCTGCTGCTCTTAACTTACAGTAACAATACTGGGAATTCAGCAGTACTAGAAAAATGTTAATGTGCTGCCAGTATTCCAAGGTGGATGATCTAAGTTGATCTTTGGTGACAAAAAAAAATGTGGGGAATCGGCAAATGTGAAATTAAAAGGAGAGGCACAGAGTGAATTACTAGCTGATATGCTTTTATTGAGAACAGATGTTTTCAAACAGATGTGATTATCTACCAAACTTGTAATCTGAAAGACTATAAATATAACAAAAAGGGTGCAATAGCACCTATAAAGCATCTATTTTTGAATGCCAGTTAAGTGGACTAAGAATTGTCTGATACCTGCCAGTATGTCAGAAATTATATTTGGAGGTCTGGTAAAATTGGCACATTTCCTTTAGTTATCTATGAGTAAATAGACAATTATTGACATTTGTGACCAATGCAATGGCTGCCAAGACAGGCAGCTGAAAGGCCAGGATTGCCATTAAGAGCAATCAAGTGACAATTTCTTAAAATAAGCCAGATATTAATAATGTCAAGTTCAATATGAGCACTAAAATCTGAATATACTCCAGTCTCCCAATTTAAGCTGATCACCAGAGATAGATGGTGCAGTTCAATTCTATGCATCTAACTTGGAATTAGTCCCTGATTTTCCTCCTCTTGTCTTGTAAATTGAGGTTCACGGTCAAAATCTTCTTTTAAAGTTGTTTATTGTGTAATTATTATTATAAAAGCAAATGTTTATTGATGTTCTTAGTTATGGAGATAACTATTACACCTCTAATTTCACAGCTAAACCTTACTAAATGAGAAGCTATTACTATGATTTACTGTGGAATTAAAATTTTCTACACTTTGCCACACCTTTCATTTAATTAAATAAGGGCAGTAAAAAGAAGGGAGTGCAACTCCTCCTGGTTTTTTGTTTCTGAAAGACAACTGTCAGTAACTGAATGAAACAAGAGTCAGTATGCATTTATTATGTACACATTCATGTTGAACACAAACAGGCTGACTTCCCAGCTTTGCTAAAATGATAATTTAAAAGAATGAATGGCATGAACATTTAGTTAAAAAATTAAATTAATAAATTCAAGAGTTAGCTGAAATCTCTGAGAATCAGTAACGTAGAACAAAGCAGCCCATGTCACAAGCTGACTCTCTTTAAGGGTTGCTTGACTGCTATTTCAATTTTGTCATGGAGGACTGTGGGGCAGACAGGGGAATGGTAGCCATGCACAGATTCCCTGTGAACCTGTCAAGCTGTTTCGTTTTTATAAAATAGGGATATTATTTTCCCTTTTCAAACAGTTTCTGCTGAGTTAAATTCCATTTGCAAAGTATGGAGACTCTCAAAAGGTACTGCAAAATGAGGGGTTTCTTCCTTAAATAAGGGACTCTTAAATGTTACATTAGAAGTGAAGATAATTACACCTTCCACTTCACACCACTCCTTTGAAGACTCAGATATATAATCCACTGTCAGTATTTCCTAAGCCCTTCTTTATTCTTTTTAGCCTAAGACTTTACTATGGACCCAAATCCCATGATTAAATCCCATCACCTCCTCTGATTGTTGTCCTGATTTCTGGAAGAAAATAGTAATCTCAGATGGTCATCCAAAAGCACAAGGTCAGTAAAAATTGGCAGAAAACATACCCATTCCTGATTAAAACTTGAAATTAAGAATATATTCCAATAAAATAATCAGAATGCCTTTGGTTTTCAATTCAAGGGAACTGAAATCAATGAAAGAACTAAAAATTAAATAATTTTATGAAATTACCTGAAAACATATGACCAAATTTGTGTCTCAACCTGTATTTTTATATTTTTAAAGATGTGGTTTTATTTACCTCCTAATCATACACTGATATTCATATTTTATTAATGGTATGGAACTGGTGAAAGTCTCAAAAATTTTATGCAGGTTTTTTTTTATGGAGCACATACAAATTTGAAGATTGACTGTACTCTTTTCCATCTATATTTGATTATGGATGCCTACACCAAAAAACAAGGAGAAAAACCAGAATGCTTTTCTAGGCCAGTAGGATTCACTGTCAAAAAGTTACTTCTGTGCACTTTAAAGCAATTGGTAGTATTTCAGAATTGTGTCTTTAAAACCTTTAATTTTGTATTTTCAGCGGTAATAAGAAAATAAAAAGGTTCCATGAGTAACTTTAAAGAAATTGAAAAGCATTGAGTGTCAAATGTATGTTGAAATCCTTAGATTCAGGCACTCAACTCTCTCTTCCTTAAGGCTGCTCTGAACAGCTCTTCTCCATTTATTACCTAGCTCAGATTACACCAAAGCATAGTGCAAAGGCCAGGGGAACATCACAATTTCACCCATATTTTCTAGCATCTGTACTTTCTTCACAGGTGTTGCTAGAGAGGCAAAGCCACTCTGACCCTAAGGTCAAATCACAGGGCACTTAGGTGTTGGCAGAACAGAAGGAGCTCAAATAACCATGATTTGCACATATGGACCAAGCAGGACCACAGCACAGGCATTTCATTTTCCAGAGGGAATTTGGAAAAGTGTCAAATATGTGCCCAATATATCTCTATCTATTCTCTGCTGTCCGTTTAAAGCTAGCTTTTATTCTCTGTATTGTTTTTCAATAATCAGTGGAACTATTTTAATCAGTTACACAGGGAGTAAAAGAAAACTGGCCTAAAACCCTACCTTTACATTGTATTGCTTACTGGTCTCAAGTTTTGTTTAAGATTATGGACAGAGACAGTACCTCTAAATCTCTCTAAATCAGAGTCCTAGGATAAGCCCATTTCTTGCTGTACAAATTTGCAATTTGGCACAGGCAATAAAACAGCGCCATAAAGTTGCATCTAAAAATCTGTGCCATATGTAATGTCCTGATTTAAGACCTCTGAAGTAACTGGCACTGTTCTTATGAATTATTTCAGTATCCTGAGGTCTCTAAGATGTTACAGGGTATCTTTGTTTCACTGTGCATTTACCTTACTCTATCATCTGCTGACATCTCTCAGACATGCTTAACTGACAAATTGTGAAGCAAGTTTAAAAAAACAAAAAATAACAAACAAATAAGCAAACCAACCACTAAAAACCCAAACAAAATTCTCCAAGTTACTCTGACTTCCAGCCATCTCTGCAGTAAGGTCTCTGAAGTTAAGTTGGTGCAGTGACACTGCATTTGCTATGGCACCAGAGTATCAGCCATCTGTATTGATACCAAGGTTAAATTCCAATGTCAAGACAACTGCAAGGAATCCATGTGCCATCCCAGGAGAGTTTCTGAATGACTGGTGAAAAAAATAGTAGATGCTTTTCTTTTCTTTTCTTTTTTTTTTTTTTTTTTTCCTATAACCAAAAGCCACAAACTGCTTGTAATATATTGCACATGACAAGGCATAATCCACCCTCTGCACTAAATGTGTTGTGGAGTAATGTCATGGGAATGCAGGGATTTTGAGTGAGCATTGTAAATCTCATAGCATCAGGAAGACTGAGCAGCACTTATATCTAGAAATAACTTCTTCCCTGTGTTAGGATTGTTTTTTGCAGTCTTCTTCCAGTTTCTTGAAATCAGCTATAATGTTACAACACAGAATATAAAACATTTGCAAGTACTTTTCAGTACTAAGGTAAACTTTTGATATGTCTATTCAAAAACCAGCTACAGAGGAGTTTTGAACAGAAATAGAACATTCCAGTTTGACTTCAATGGCAGCTGAGTACCCAGCTCCCAGAGGCTCTTCTAACTCTCCACTACCACATCCCCCTTCCAAATTAGAGGCTTTGCTATTACATGTTCTGTGCTTGATAGAATTAGAACAAGAAGTATAATTGTATTAAACGTCTTCTGGTCAACCTGGGAATCCTACTAACAATATTCTAACAAACCCATTGAGAATCTGCCTAAATAATACTGAGCAAAATAGTATTTTCTCAAAAAAAGGAGGGGAAAAAAGCATCAATATGTCTGACACAAGTGTGCACTGAAGTGCCAGGACACTACTTATCTCAAATGTTATGTTTGGCATCTTGGCAGCACATAGCAGAACAAGGAGACATCTAACAAATTTTCATTAAGTTCTATGAACAGGAGAGTTAGGTCAGGCTGCCAGGGACCCTGTGTCAGTGCCACTATTCCAGGAAGTGCAGAATGGAGGCATCTCTTCAAGCTGAGTCAGTTTGAGGCAGTGTCTCATATCTCTGAACACCACTGCATGACATGTAAGTAGAATCATAGCTCCCATCCCTGCAATCTTGCTTTTCTATTCTGTATTTTCTACACTGTTATTTTAGGTAGCAGAATAGATGAGTTGCTGGTGCTGCTCTCTTCCATCAACCTGTGCTCTTGCAATGAAGTATTCAGGTCAGCCTGCTTGCTTTCTCTCTTACATGCACAGGCACATACACAGAGGAGATTCTGCACTTAAGGATGTTATTTTTAATTCATGTGCAGCTCACCCTGTATGGAGAAGGAAGAGGGCTGTTATACAACTATCTAAGCAGCAGGGTCAGTCTCAAAGACAGCAGGTCTTTGAATGAAAGCTATATAAGGCATACATCTTCATATAAGCGTATAAATAAAAGGTAGCTATTAAAAAAAAAAGCTATAGATAAAGCCATAAACTAAAAGATAAGGTGTAAGAAGCTGCCTTTTCCTGGCTCTGTTAGCTAAGAAGAATACAGTGGGTGTCTGGCATATTCACCAGTTCAGTGAATTTCTATGTACCCTTGCCATCAGCAGATTAAGCTATTATAAACAGTCCGTGAAGCTCAGTGCATACACTTTATTATAAGTCTCCTTAAAAAGCTCTGAACTCACAAACTATATTAAGCTACTCAGGACAGCTCAGAAAGACAGCAATCCCATTTTACAATCAGTGAATGCAGTTAATGCCTTTTCACTATCATTCCATCACACCGCAGTATGACAGCACATATAATGATTTTAATCCTTTCTGTCTACTGCTGAGAACAACCAAAAATTCTCCTCAGATTGTAGGGGAACTTCTAAGCTCCAGAACAACCTCTGCTGTACAGCGTAGTTCCGCCTTCCTTACCTTCAGCTGCCTTGATGGTGTAGCCATTCTCTTCATTTGGTGGTACTTCCAGGAGCTGCATGACCCTGTCCAGCAAACCATGGATGATCTCAAAGCCTGGGCTTTTGTTGTAATAAATTGCACATAAATGTCTGTAGTTCTTTGCACCTACATCTGCAGAAGAAGGAAACAATTATGTTACCTGGGAAACTTTATCACACTTCTAACTTTGTCTTTTGCATCACTTTTCTTCTGCTGCACTCTGAGGCACTTGTGGCTGAAAGGAGAAATAAGTATGTAAAATGGCTTATCTGACAGACCTGTCATATAGCCTGAGGAAATAATGGAATTTCTTTAACCCACTGGACTCTCACAGTCAGAAATGTAAAGAAAGATTTAAAGTACCTTCTGCCTTGAGCAGGAAAGAAGGTTGTTACATACAAGTATCTTCTACACAGTGACAGGTACCAAGCATACAGTTAAGTGTTAAAGAAATTTAAAACAGACGAGCCAAAATGCAAATACTTGGTAGGCATGGAGAAACTAGTGATGCTGGTGAGAAAGTTAAATATTTATAGAACTCAGCTGCAGAGCAACTACAAGTACAAAACAACCAGCCCACAATCTGAAATGAGTGTAATAACACTAGCAACACAGGAAAGTAAAGGCTACAGAGAAAATACCAATAAATGCAGCATCTGATTTTGGGTCTGAGCACTCTGGCTGCTCTGTCTCATCAGCTGTGTCTCTGTTTCCCAGCTCTACAACGATACCAATCAGTAGTGCAGCCACAGATGGTCGATAGTTTATTTTCATGTTGTATTGAGCAACAGAATAGAAAAAAAATATTTTCCCTTCCCTAAGACAGCATGTTCTTTGGGCTAGAAGTTCCATAGAATGGTTTCCTTTCTTTTTTATAAGTCATTATGTGCTAGCAGATTTTGTGACAACTATCTGAATTTTAATTTCATTATGATTAAGATAGTCAATGGTGCCTTCAGACCAGAGTTCTTAACTAAAGCATCAGAACTAAACATACAAAACATTTTTTATACCTCATGTTTTCAATTTTAGAAATATTTGGTAAAGGTTGCTTTTTCAAGTATTATAAAACTCACTCCTTTACAGAGTTATGTCACAACAGAGGAAGTTCACCCACTACAAGCAATAGGAAGAAAAAAGATATTGGGAATTGTAGGCAAAAGCTGGCAGATGTTAGAAATGCTTCAGTTCTTTGTAACTCACTTAAGAGCGCTCATGTCATGCCATGAAACAGTTCTATTTTTCAAATGAGCCTGCCAAGTATGTCAACCTAAATTATATATAAATATATATATGTGTGTATATATTTCTGAGACTTCAAAGCACTTCCTGGGGATGCTGCTGAAAAACAATCCAAAGGGTGTGCATCTGCTTAGGAATATGTGAGATAAAAGAGTTTAGAGGAAGATAAAGCAATGTTGTACACTATTCCTTTGCAAATCAGAGATGCTTTAGGAAAATGACCTAGTGATCTGAAAGGGGACACCTTCTCAGGTAAACTTGTCTTTTAGCCTCCCAAACTATTTTCTGCAGATAACCAATGCTTCCAGACAGTTGGAAATATGCTTCAAAAGGTGGCAGCAGCTGTATTTACAGATGATGTAAATTGTGCTAAATGTGTGCTACCATAAGCTTGCCAGATTCTCCAAGATCACTAGTCAGAGGTGATTTTCTAATGGGTTCATTTCTTTTGTTGTACTAAGTGAGAGAAAGGATATTCTCTGTTAGGCCTGGTGGTAAAGGTGATAATTTATAACCTAAACTAGTGTAACTATCCTTCCATAAGTGATTGTCTAGTGTTACAAATTAACCAGACAAATGCTGTGCAACATATTCAAAATCAGCACATTTCCTTCTGCCCTGAGAAAAAACATTTTTTCTCAGATTTGGTTCCATTTAGTTATATTAAATCTGGCACACATTTTGCTAATTTAATGTATCAAACCTTTCTGCCAGATAAGTCTGAAGAGAAGTATATTCAGTTCACCTTGGTAAGCACGGGCTCTGTGTAAGAAGGTATTTTATTAAAACCCAGTGTGTTTAAAAGAGCTAGGTTCATTCACACATGAATGACTGCAAGATGCCATTTCAAATACAGTTAATGTCAGTACTCTTTTGACCCATACTTTTGAAATTATTAATTGGAAATTCTGCATGCCAAAATCATGAAATAATAAAATTAAATTAAGTCAGTCTGATGACATAAGCCTTGTGCAGGAAATCTCATTCCATATGTGAGAGGACAACCCCACATTTTTCAGTGTTTGCAGTTGCCTTTCTCCGCCCCCCTCTCTTCAAAGGGTTTATTAGGCAAGTTTAATTTTGGAAGTCAATTTGGGGAAGACAGTAGTTATTCTAAACACAACATTAAAACCCATTTCAGATACTGTTCACAGTCTGTAAGTGCTCAGTCCATGAGAGGGCTGCCCCAGAGCACAGAGCACAGAGCTGCTGCCTCAGAAGTCTTTTTCTATTGCAGCGATTCCCATCAAAATAAAGCACACCACAAAATCATTCTTTATAAAACTGTCAAGCAGCCATCCCCATAAATGAAAGCTTTCAAGAGCTACACTTGACACACACGGAATAAAAGTAACAATTTAACTCACAAATTTTATAATGCCAGAGTAAATGTGCTCCTTACTCCAAGATAAACAGCCTCACTCTTGGTTCTGAAGAATGCTGATGCTATTCTGCCATCTGTCCCACGTTTTTTGCATTCTAGCTAACTGCATGCCCAACACGGAATGAGCTGCACCACCAAACTGTCTGTATTTAATAAAAAACAACCTACATGGTTTGCTAAAACTGCTTGTTTTGCTTGGCAAGGCTCTTTTTTCCTTCAAAAAGAAAAAAGTAATCTACAAATTAAATTCATCACCAAAGCAATTTACTTGCCATTTTGTTTATGCCTTATATAAACCTTTGTTTTGCAGATCCCAGATACTTTAAACACAAACATTAAAATCTGAAACCAGATAATGTAACAATAGAACCATTTCTACCACTGAATTTAAAGTAATGTCAGCCTATTTCACTGAGGCAAAACTCCATTCAGAATTGCAACTCCTCCCAAAAGTTGTAGCTTGTGCACTCCTTTTCCCCCAATACACTATATAGGAAGAAACTAATCCGTAAAATTTAGGCAAAAAAGGTTAAAAAAAATTTTAACCTTTAAAAATCCATTTTTACTGCTCATTTTACTGTGATACATTTTTCCAGATAAAGATAATTTAAAATTTAGATCATGTACAGTGAAATCAGTGCAAAGAGGCCCCAAAACACAGGAAGGATTTCACTGAAGCTTTTGGAAAGTGAACAAGCTGCTTTGGCTGTTTCACATACAACAATTGAGGCTACAGAACAGTTCCAAGGCAGCCACGCTTTCTCAGCATAGTTGGATGAAGTGGAAAGATAAGGATAATATTTTTATTGATGAGAGAGGAAATTTTATACCACGGAGCTTTTTATTTATGGGTAGAGTGTTATACACAGACTCGCTCCATTCTTTCCCCTCTCTCTCTGCTACCAATCTCATTCTCTGCATTGGTTATCAGCTTCCCAGAAGAGAATTCTGGAGAACAAATACAAACAATCCTGTCTAAAGATGATGGAAAAGGGATTTATGTTGAGACACACTGACCTCCAAATTTTCCTCTGCATAACTGCTCTCTGGGATAGAATGTCTGTAAATATAACTTGCTCTTCCCAGGCTCTAGAACTATAATAGCAACATGCCTTTAGTATTTACTGCTTTCCAAGGTTTGTCCCACTTGAAAACACTACCAGCAGGTAGTTTCTCTCATGAGTTTTCTCTCATCCCCAATGAGAATATCAGTTACATTCCTGATAAGAATACAAAGGAGCACTAGATTAAGAGCAAGTAAAAACAGGCACGTCAACACAAGCAATTTGGAGCAGGTTATTTTTACATGCAAATTTGTCTTGTGTTTATCCTTGCAGTTTCTCAGTATCCTAGACAGGTTTTAAGGAATATTTAGATGTCTAAAAATATTTGCACTGTACCTCTTTGCACTTTTGAGAGAGCATTTCTAGCCACTCTAAAATCCAGCCTGTTATACCAAGCTCTTAAATCTTGTGCTGCGTACATTAATATAAAACCCAATGTAGTATGTAATGACTATTATTATGGAAATGTCTATTTTTAAGGAAATACAGATGTACTTACTATTACCATTTGGTATGTAGACATATTTCCATTTCAGAGATTCTGAGGAACCTTCTCTCCTTACCTGTATTAGGATCTTTTACTACAATGTCAGAAATCTCGAAGAGTTTGAGAGGCAAGGGCATCTTTCTGTTGGCAGCAATAGTTTTCAGCAGCCCAGGAAGGAGGGTTGTACGTGCCACCTGCAGGACAAACAGAGATGCTGCAAGTCAGCTACCTTCCAAAATAGCTCATGTAAGTAAGTTTTCGTCACTTTTTTTGTTTTGTCCACTTGTAACAAGAGTTTAAAAGTAATCAGCTGCATATACTGCACTTATCTCTTCTGTTTAAGCAACTTTGATTTAGAATTATTAAACCTGGAAATATACAGTCTCTCCATATTCTGTATACTGCATTTTCTCGAAGAGTTTATATGTGAGCTTAGGAACCAGCACCATTTCACAGGTGCTTGAATTGCAGTGCAGGGTAGAAAAATAAAACAGAGAGTGCAAAAAAGTCCCATAAATTTACTCTCATCTATACATTCTAAGTGTTGTTTTGGAAATATTAAGTGTTTTCTAAAATTTTATCTTTATACCTCCTGATATCAATCAATGATATAGGAATATGTTATGTAATATTCAGTCATGGGCAGTCTGAAATCTATAGAAAATGTGTTCAAAGAACCAAGCAAGAGACAATCATACCTGTGAATGTATCTGTAAAAAAAATAACATTTCCTGTGTTCTCCACTCAGATACTTTCTTTGAAGTGCACCTTTTTTATTTTTATTTGTCAAACTAGAAGAGTCTGATTCAGTAAATCTAATGTAAGAGGGGTGGCAGTGACTGTCCGCTCCTTGACTGCAAGTCAGAAGTCACCATGTGCTCAGCCACAGTTATTTCTCACACTTGGTCATGCAGCATTTCTGTCTATTTATCCTGCTTTTCATAACCAGTGAAGAGTTCCAGCTGCACACTCAGTGTAAGATGGTCCCTGGCACCATCCTGCCCTTGCCTAGCTAGCAGAGGACAGGGGATGGGGAGAGCCATCCTGAGAATCTCATCACAGTTACCATCTAAAGCTGAAAGTTTACAGTGCATCAAAAAGAGCAATCCTTCCCAATTATCAAGGAGGCCTACAGACTTTAAAAGATTGAAGGTATTTTTGCCACAAGGAATTATCCATCCAATAATAACCCTGCTTAGCATCACTGTTACTGCAAAGGCCTGCAGCTTTGCAAGAACAGGGGTCTGAAATTGTATCTGACTAGAGAGATTGCTCTATTTTCTCTTTCTGTTCACACTCTGTGTTTTGTTGGTGCTGCATTCTATATTGCTTGCTGTGATCACCATGCTAAATGATATAAACAAACAGGTGCTTATGGTCTAAATAGGCTCCAGCAGTGTCCTGCATGACTGCTTATTTGTGGTACCAAATAAAAGCTATGCAAAAATTCTGTTCTTGAATCTCACAGAAGCAGAAGACTGTCATCAATATTAGAGGTAAGATGTGGAAAGGCATTTTAGAAACTCAGAGAAATCAGACTTTACTGAAGATCTTAAGGGGAAAAAACCCACAAATCACAAAATATTAATACCCCACAGACCCCTGAAACTTTTCAAAACCTTTCTAAAGTAGTTTACCTTGGCATTTATTTGGCTAGAAAGAAAAAGAAAGGGCCTGTAAATTTATCTTCCTTGTAAACTAAAGAAAGCATCTTAAAAAAAAAAAACCAAACCGAATACTCTTGAAAAGAAATACAAAACCTATGGGCATATTCTTTGGTATTTTCAGAATTGTTGAGATTACCACACTTGAGCTCTCACTTTCTTCTCTAGCAAAGATCAGCTGATCAAGAAAGGGGTATTAAAATACTTCAGGAGCACCACAGAATTTTAAAAAAACAAACAAAAGCAAAACTAGAGTAATAATGGTCAATAATTTAAAAAAACAAAAACAAACCAGCCCAAACATTTGCTATCCAAATCTCAGGAAGTTTAGAGATTTCCAAGTCTAATAGCTCCTTTTATGTTGAATAGGTTTTCTAGATGAGGGTGTTGATCAACCATCTGGGATTTTCTGCAATAAGACTGCTCAATCTTGCCACATTCTGCCACACAGAGCATGGTACTTTGCTTTCTTGAAAAGCTGATAGCATTTCACACAGGAAGAGAGACATCTCAGTGAAGGAGTAACAGAAGATGACATGTTCAGTACATAAATATACACAAGCTCTTTAACGCAGGAAAAGGAGCTCTAGTTTATATTTTATTTCCTGTTGGTTCCTTTCTCTCCTTTTTAAATATAGAATCCATAACAATATTGCTTCCAAAATGTGAATGCTCTCACCTGAAATTCTGCCGTTTTGGGGTTTGCTATGCGCACGGCGTTTGTTGCAGAGATGTCCATGCCGAGTTTATCTGCAATATCTTCTTGAGAACACTGAAAACGAGAAAAAAACTCATCAAGGTCAAGTAGTTAAAATAGACAGTAAGCCAAGGATGAAATATGATATCAAAAATGAACAATGGAATTGTAGCACTGCCCCATAATATATCCTCTCACGCGTAACACTCATAATACAAATTAAGCCCTAGTCTTAAAATAAAGTAGACAAACTGGTTTCTTTACAAATGTTAATTACTAACCAAAATCAAGCTAGTTTTAATAAAACAATACACAAAAAAAAAAGCAAAAAAAAAAAAAAGCAAGTGTTTACTTAAGCTTCTGTCATGGACTGTTGTCATTTATTTTAAAAACTGGCTCACATTCTGTGCTCTGACTTTCTGACTTACAGCAGGTGAAGTATTTTATTCTGCAAATAGCACTTGTAAAGGGACTGGTACCTGTTCTTTCACACAAAGAAAACAATCCCTTGAGGGAAACTTACAGAAAGTTAAGTTACTGTCTATGAAAAACAGGTCATGTGGCAGGCTTTCAGTTTTCAGAGCTGCATAAGATTCTTGTAGTTTGTTCAATTTTTGGGGTTGGAGTGTTTTTAAAGCCCATATTCTAAAAGTGTATTTTTAAGCTGATCAGTAAAACAATAGGCATTCACTTTATCAGACTCAGCCAATGTCTGTGCACATACTGCAATAGATGTTACTTGAAAGATCCACACTTCAGATTTCCAGAATTTATAGCTTTATTAGAGTAATAAAGAAACCAGTAGCAGACTAGGCATGTAATTGAGGATTTGCTTGTATACTGCAGTCTCCCAGAAGTGTCCCCTTTGCACTGGCAGCACTCAAAGAGTGTGTTGATACACCAACTGTGACAAAAATGAGCAGATGATACCATCTGAAAAAGTGGATTATTGAATAATAATAAAAAAACCCCAAATAACACAAGGAATGCTGAACTTAGGAGGAGAAAACTGTGTTAAACAGTTTTCAGATGTGTATCTGAACTACAGCATGTTACTGTGATTTAACTAAATGCATTCTGGCTAAACTGGAGCTCTCACAGAAGGCAATGTTATTGTGCAAAAGTATAATTTGGGGCTCTAATCAGGAAACAGATTGAATGCACAAATACATAAGCAGTGTTTGTCATTAACACTGGGGTACAGAATGTTGTAGCATAAATTATAGTTATCACAGTCATAAGCCTCCCACTGGTGTTTTAATAAAATGTTGGGGACAGAGCAGACTCTGAGTTTCATCCTGCCACAGCAGAAACACAAATATGAAATGTGATATCATGATATACTGCATGACCTTCAAAAATTCTGCTGTTGCAGTTCACAAAGGTTCTCAGTTGTAGCAATGTAATATATTAAACATTTCAAGCATATTACCTAATTGGAGCTGAAAAAAATGAACTATATTAATGAATAAGGAAAAACTTTTAGAGCCTGACTATGTTATATGTACTGTTTCCTCAACATGGTACTACCACAGGTCTGAATACCTCTGTCAGATACTAGCACTGCAGGAGAAAATATAACTTATTGACCTGGTTACTTAAATGAGTTAAGAACAAAATATTAAAATTGGACTATATTTTTCAGAATGAAACCAAATTTTGCTTTTGAAGCTCTGTGAAATCTGAAGGTGCTAAAGTTTTGTTTAGTTCATTCAAATCACCAAATCTGGTTGCAATACCTGAACTTTTCAACTACCAGAAGAGTTTTAGAAGCCTGAATTGCTGCATCTTAAAATATTAAGTAAATTATCAAAAATAATCTGTGAGCAGATCACTCTCTCTCTCTTAAGAGGTTGTGCACTTTCAAGGATTTATACCTCTGGCCATCTAGTAAGTTTTATATTCAGGAAGAAGTTGAGAAATTCCACAGAGATTTTAATAGAATATGTGATGGTAATTCCCCATATGCTAAAATTTGCACAAATTGGACATTTAGGCAAAGGCTTTGAGCAGATCTTGCAACAGAAAGGATTTTCTAAGATGTACAGTATATTTTCAATAGGTGATTATGCCAATTGCCACATATGAACAGTTACCATGTACATTTGGAAGGCATGGGAGTGTACTTAACTTTTTGGTGTTTTTTTTAACGGTAGATGAGGTACTCTGACACAGTTCACAGCTAAGGGGTATGAACAAGTGGCCATGACAAAGATGTTGTTTCCTACTCTACATTCTATTTTAGCACAACAATCCTGCTGTATAATTTCCACAGTACAAATTATGCCAGCTGTTAGTATTGCAGTGGCACCTGATGCTGCAGTCCTAATTCTTGGTCAAAGACTGCTGGCATGGCATGTTATAATATTATAACAAATACTACCTACAACCAGTGCTAACAATTCTATATTTGTTATCTACATTCTGTATATTTGTTTGCTATCTATATTCAAAACTCTACCTGTGGTGAAATTTACAGAGGATTTTACGTCCCCTTAGTGTGCACTGTAACTTTTTAATGGGTATTCTTAAAATAAACTCTTTGCAGACTGAATAATTACATACCAGCTTGGCATCTAATGCAAGGAATCGTGGGCAAGTGATAATACTAAAGAGAAATATAGAAACAGGGAAATCTCAATAAACTGTAGTAATACCTACCAGAAAGTACTAAATTTTAATGTTGGTTTTCCAGATTATTGAACTATGATGAATTTTACATCTGGTGACCAAGGTCTTGAGAGAGATTTGCTGTCTTACAATTTCATCCTATCAAGTTCAACTAAAACCAGTCCTTCAGCAGCTATTTCCCCTCTATACTTAGAACTACATGCCACATTAACAGTGACTCATTTAATTTCTCTGACCTACAAACTCCCCAAATATTATACTATTCCAAAGCCCTAGTAAACAATGAGCTGGCAAAACAGTACTGCATAATTCTGGTACATTTATACAACATATCCTCAGACCATCTTCTGCAGTTTTGATTGCATCACTGTTCCAACATGCATCTAAGAAAAATATTAAATCAATGTCATATACCAGGGCAAAAGTGAGGGCTTCAGTGAATCCAGCAGCTGCCAAGTCGTGTCTCAGAAGTTCTGCAAGTTTATTGAGGGGGAGCTAAAATGAAACAAAACAGTTTTTAGCTTCCATCTAAAAGCATTTTGCTATTCTTTCCCGAGGTGATTCTGCCTGTTACACGACGGTGAATTCACTAGGGAGGGACTCTGCTTGTGTGCTTAAAATTTTTGAAAGCATTAGCCAGCTGCCTTTAGGCTTGCCTGAGGAAATGAATCTCCCAATTAGAGATTTAATACGGGCTCCCTACTTAAACCCTGTCTTTTTTCAAGTACCAGCAACCACTGGTCGTGGACTTATTCAAATCAGTGGGGCATCTGTTTTGTATCCCATCCATGGTAAATACTTCTCAAGGCAAAGCATGTCAAAATATTTAATTCCTAGGTTCTGTTTTCCCCAAAGCCCTTCTGGCATGCAGCAGTCATTTACTGACAACAGAGCGTTCATTTGGAGGAGCAATCTTACTTGATTAGCTATGGTGTACGTTTTCGGAATCACCATCTGAATGTTGTTATAACCATAAGCTATTGCTGCATCTTCTATGATATCACAGGCATGGATAATGTCTGCTCTGGTAGGAGGGATTTCAATCTCTATCTGGTTCCCATTGCCTGTGACGTGTGACTTCAAACACATCCTAGTCAGCAGCTTTGCCAGGCTTGACGGAGTTTCACTGAAACAAAACAAGAGAGTGGTAATTTATGGATTTTGCACTGTATTGACTGGCTTTGTAAAGTCATCAATGTTTCTTCTGCATTGCCTCATATCCTGAAGAATCTGCAAGTGCTTTATGGACTGTACGCAGACTTAGCATTCAAACAGAATGCTCACTTTTCTTTACTTCATAACAGTTGTGTGAAGCCATAAAGAATCATTCACTTTCTCTGAAATCAGGGGAAGAACTCCTAAAAAAGTCAATCTAATTACCCAAGATAACCCCCGAATTTTTTATAAATTAAAAAAATCACATAGTCTAGACATTTTTAAAATGATACAATAATCAGTGTCTTCTAGTACCTTTGTCATGGTTAATAAAAACTATATTTTCGTTTGCAGTAACACACCTGATTCCTATTTTCTTGTTAATGTGTTCAGGTTTCACCTTCTCTGTTCGATAAGCCAGTTCCTAAAAAGAAAGACAAAGATTTTAAGCATACACAGTGCCTGCCATTTCTGCCTAAGAGGATTCAATCTTAGTGATCTATCTTCTAATTGCCAGACTAACATGACACCCACAGAAGACAAATGTGGAATATTAGGCTAAACTTAGCATTCTAAAGTTAACAGGATTGTTGAAAATACACTCTAGTATGTGATGCAAAAGCTGTTCTTGGTTAAGCTGGAAAGTTGAATGCAGCATGAAATCCCTGTTATTGAAACTTCCGATAATTTCTGATACATGCAAGTAACAGAGTCACTGAAAGTTTCTGGTGACCAGTTCATCCTAAGTCAAAGCCCTAAAGCACAGAATGGTCATGCATGAGATCTCATGGTCTTGTACAGATCAAATGACTTTTAGGAGGAAAAGGAAAGAAAACTCTCTTTCTTTATTGGCACACAAATATCTACCAGTATTTTACTTAGCAAGTGTGCAATGTATTTAAGAAAGTTATTTTGTATGTATTTCCATATTTCATGTGTTTCTAAACTTCTTGATATACAAATCCTTAAAAACCATAGCGTGTGAAACTTTGGAGATTGTTTTTTCTATTTTATCTAGGGAAGCTGCTTTGGTTACTGCAGAGATTTCTATTTTGTTGGATGTCTTTTCAACATTCTACACCTTTCCTCTGCTAATTAAAGCTGACATTGTGAAAAGAAAAAGCTAAAATGAGAAAACCACTCAGCAAAAGTAAGTTATTTTCATTCTGAAGAGTTGGTACTTGCTTGATGTATCTGATTTTATGAACTCAACCAGATCTGCCTTCAGTTATTTTCAGGAAACAGAAGGAATTGCTTTCTTTATACTTATTAAGAGAACAAAAATGTAAGACTCCATTACTGCAGAGAGGTCTGTCTGGGGCTCTGAACTGCACTTAAAGTCAACATTCTGCCTTAAAGACCCTTACATAGTTGGTGTCTGTAAAGTGAAAGACTGAAAAATGTTGTGTTACAAGCTTATTTTAACTGAAGAGCATTAAAGCTTCCGGATCTGATAAGTACATTATGCTGAGGCCAATTTCAATTGTCCATAGGCTTAAGGCTGAAGGACCTCTTCCTGCATTAATTTTTCCTGGTTTGGAACACGTAGGTTTTAAAAGCTTTAGACACAGATTATGACCTTTGATTGCAATCTTTACTTGTTCCTGAAAAAGTTCCTATCACATGCACTCTAAACCATAACAGCATATTTTTAACCTCATCATAATTCAGTGGAGCTTCAGAATGACTTTCCTAGACAAGGAGAAGCTGGAGCTGGAGTTATTTTTCATGGGATTAGAGAAGGCTCTGGCTCACTAATACAAGATAGTGCCAAGCTGGGTTTTTACACTACACATCAGAACCAGCACATGCTGCCACTTCAGAAAAAGAAAACAATGTCACTCTTAACCAGATTTTGTGTAAACCCCTCTCCCTAAGGACATAGAGATATCCTAATGTTGAGCTTACCGGATAGATGTGGGTCTTCCCATTGGGATAAACCACTTCTGCCGCTTCAACACTGAGAGAGACAGAAAAATATAAGTAAAAATGTTTTTAACATGTGGCCCAAATGTAATGTCTCTCTGCCTGGAGATTTATACTCACGTGAATGGCTTCTCACAATATTCACTGAACATCGTGACTATAATATCAAGAACAATTTTTGCCTACAAAACAATCAAAATAATCACACTGAAATCTGTCATCTACTTCTGTTTAAGTACACAAAATATCTTCACAAAAAATCAAGGAAAATATCTTGTTTAACACCCTCTTCATTCTATTCTATTAAATAATACCTAATTTCCTAGCAGTCTAGAATACTAGATTGAATTTTAAAGTGCATTTTCCTTCTAATGCAGACATTTGTGCAAAAACTTGAAAATCTTTGGTTTTCAAGGAGCTGAAGCATTTGTGTATCTTTTATTAAACTCTGTTCTTTAGAAACACAGGGTCTTTATTACCATTTTGAGCTGGGTCTTTCTAACCTTCTGGCTACTTAGCCATTTTACTGAAGTTCAAGTGTGAATGGAGAGGCTGAAAGGCTGCACATTGTTTAGCAATATATTATCAAATAACTTTGTCTGCAAATTTTTTCTGTTTTACAGTTAATATTTTAAGAGATTAGTATAATGGAACATAATAATGAGATTCAGATGGACTTCTCAATCTACAAGGTTTGTTTTTTTTTGATGCCTGACAGTGTAACTTCCTTCATGTAAACAGAACAGCACTATATTTTTATTATCAAGATAAGCAGCAGCAAGAAACAGTTATTTATTAGTTTGCGTAGAAGCCACTCCCCAACACACAAATTTATTTGTGTTGTTAACATATCATTGTGCAGTAGGGTAAGTTAAAAGCAGTTTTGCTCTTAAGCATCAAGTTACACACTTTAGGGAAATTATCAATGAATGCACAACCTATATTCAAGAACAGGCAATTATAACTCCTAGGTTTTCATGCTTCAGCTTTGAGTTACAGAATTTGCATATAGAAAGACCTGAATTTAGCAATTATTTGCAAAGCATCCCTGCTTGAAAAAGATAACTAAGTAGAAAAATTGTTGTCTTTCTTCCCTCAGCCCAAATTTTCAGTAGGAAACAAAATGATTCTTCACAAAGAGTATTCTGCCAAAATAGGCAGTCTCAGTAAATTTTCTGAAAGCCTTTCAGATTTAGAAAAAGTGCTCAACAAGAACAAACAGTCTCTAATTTACTTGAATTATTTTCTCAAACAAGCTGAACACTTAGTGTCAACATAAAGATACAGTAAAATCAAAATTCAGTGAAAACACAATGCTATCTATAGAGCAAGCCTGAAACTGTGTCAAGGGAATTCCACAGTCCTACAGCTTCTGTATTGGAAGGTTGGCTCCACACAGTAAATGCCTTGTTGTTGTAGGTCTTTGTATCAGAGCTCTATTATCCAAAGGGAAAACAACAATATTATTGTGTAGCAAAGGCAGGAAAGATTAATTTACCTTTGTAATATCTGTGCCCGTACATTCAATAAACACATTTCTGGTATTTAGGCTTATTTTTGTATGATCTCCTAAAACATGTGAAAACAAAAACATGTTAAGAAATGTTACTTTCATTGCAATAACACTGATACTGAGTCATTTTGTGTCAGAAAGATCATTGTCATCTTCCACAGCTTAGAAAAGCCACTATCTACTGCACCAACATTCACAGCTCTTGACAGAAGAGCAGCTCTTTTTCCTTTTATTTGATTCATATATTCAAAAATAAAAAGGCAGACCAGACACACTGCCTGGGTTATACTTTACATTGCAAGACACAGGAATCTACAGGTATCTTGGCACCCAGCTGGAAAAGCCAACTAGCAGAACAGTGGCCATCTGCTGTTAGCAAAGGGGCTTTGCACTGCCATAGCATCCCATCTTCCCTGGATTTAGTCTCACATTTGCACCAGATGTGTGACGTGTGTCATTTCCTTGGGCAGGAATAAATGAAATGGTTAAAAGCAATTTAGACTAATGACTATCAATAGCCATTCTGTGATCTCCTGACACTTTCTGCTGACACACTATAGGTTGTTCTACATTAGTGATTCAGGTCCTAGTATGGGTCCCTTCTAGGCATGAATTTGTTTTGTCTGTACTGGGAGTTATGATGAAGCACATCCCTGTTGCACTCAAAACTGATCCTAGCCTGGAAGAAGCACCTGAAGTGTCTCTCTTGCAAACTGGATGCAAAGCCCCCAGTAGCTGGTTCCCTACAAAAGTAGGGTCTGTTAGTAAAAGCCACAAGCAATGTGGAGCAGCTGCACAGAGATCTCCTTCTGCTTTTAGGTACAGATGGGCAGTGCATACCTGGAGTGAATTCCATTGCTGGGAAACATGCAGAAATGGGTACACACAGTCCTAGAACTGTGTGGGACCATGCCAAATCCAACCTCTTTGTCATTCTTACTTTACCCTGCACCATTCACTAATGCAGCTGAACCCCACCAGAGGCAAAGGGAAGCACTTGGACAGTATTGTTTCCTTTGTTTGATCCTGACTCAGCTTCTCTGTTTTAGTTTCCTACCTGAGAAATTAGGTCACAGCTAGACTGGGAGTTAGGTGCACTAGAGATCCTAGGACTGAGGGATCTTGCAGTCCCTTACAGCTGTGCTGTATCTCTTTGCAGATGGAATCTATTCAGCATCTCTGGACTCGCTTCAAAGCAAATATAACCCTTCACTTCAGTGCTGGTAGATAATCCAAACAACCAATACAGATGTTTACATTGCATTATCTGTTTAAAAAGCACCTCTAGCCTGGAAGCCTCACTTAGATACTGCTTTCTAAAGCAGAGGCAGCTGTTAAATTCAGCTCAACCTTTTTAATTGATAAAATATAAACAATATGCAATGCTTATACATGGAACACCCCGAAGCTGGAATGAGCCTAACAAAGAAGGATCAGGCACAGTGGTTGACACCATCTTCAATTCAGAACAGTTGTTACCAGTCCCCGCCAGAGAGAGTTTGAGCTGCCTTTTAAGAAGATTTGGGTTAGTTGGATAAGGTCTGTTAGGAAACATCCATCCAAAGAGATTATCACTGCAGATTTATTGGTAAGTGTAGGGAAAGTTACTGATTCCTGACCTATATTTCCGTATATTAGGTATACTGAAATATCTCTTAAAGGTGTAATTCTTGTCATGCCATTAAATGGCTTTGGTAAACACGGTTCTCAAAAATCACCCACAGTTTGTTTTGCATTCACAGGAAACCCATGTTTAGAAACAATGTAAAAAAGAGTCTAGACCAATTTATTATTTTTAAGCCATTAAAATCTCCTGAAATCACTTGTGTGATAGGAACGGGATCCATAAAAATTAGTTCACATTGCTGCTAAGTTCCCTGCTGTGACCTTACGAAATGGAGTACAAAGTTGCAGTTATCAGTTACTGTTATCAGTTCAGCAAATAACTTCTTTCAGGCTTCTTTAATCTAAACAAAAGTCTTTCCTAACAGAAGTGCCTGTCACAAGGAACTTAAGAGTTGCAGAAGGGTATGAGCAGCTAAAGGCAGTAGGACTTTTACACCCTTCTGATGAAGATGAGAAGAGGAACACTAGCAGTCTAGGGGGTGAGCAAAAAATTTCGCTGCCTTTAAACTGAAAGAAGAAGACTATATGAAATTGTAAGTGAAACAAGTTTAAGAAAACATAATAATCCCAATGACACATCAGTGTTTCTGTCAGACACTGATTCACACACAAAACAGCAGTAACAGTACAAAGCAATCACAAATTAATCTTACCATTGATGATCGGTGGCATGGACAGAACAACTCCATTGCTGTCATAAATGATAGGATAACGTGGCTTGTTTTCAATCAGGTGCAAATAATGCCGAAGGTGGCTGTCAGTCTAGAGAAACAAAGCACAGCCTGAATTTTACTTCAGCTCACAGGTGAACTTTCACAGTCACAATCCTTTACTGAGTGATTAATGGGAATTTTGAGGAGGGGAAGGATTTGGCTTAGAGCTGGGTACTTTACTAGCAAAGGTTGTTTGCTCCGAGCAGCAGGAAAAGTTTGAAATGAGAGAACTGGATTTTTGGTTTTCTTCAGAAGTGTTGAAGAGTATTTAAGGATTCTCTCAAACATGCATAGGCCATGCTGCCCAAACGAGGTCTGTCAGCTGTTCACCACAGCAGACAAACACTGCCAAACACCTTTAGTCTATAAGAACTCTTCTTAAAAATGATAAAAATTAGCACTATAATACTTTTAGCTATAAACTGCTGGATACTGACATATTTTTATTTAACTTTGATTCAAATTTCACATTTGTTCTAATGACAGAGGTATGTGCTGTACCAAAAACTCAATTTCCTTTTAGTCTCTTTTGTTTCGGAGTTCTCTTACTCTTTAGTCAGAGACACTTGAGGATTTGTCTCTATGACCAGTATATGTGCTCCAGCAGAGCTGTGTATTGTAATGACAATGATAAATAGTGTAATTTTCAAATGCTGACATTGGAACGGGCCCACATAAACACTGTAAAATCAGACTTGATAGAATCTTTTCCTAGCATTTACTTGATTTCGTCAGGATGCTGGGCCAGGAGCAGTGCCAGATTTAACTTGAGCCTTTTACACAGCTACACTTACCTAATATGCAGTTGGGTAAATAATCCAACATCTTCCCCAAGTAAACTGGGCTAATGAAGGTAACATTAAAATATCTGGTAGCATTTACCCCAAACTTTTCCTAGCTTTGTACACCAAATATCTACAGGTAGATAAATACACAAGCCTTTTACAGTGTTAAGAGTGCCACAAAAAGCAGTTTTTATTTTGATAGATTGGAAGGTTTCTATCAATCCCAACATTCTAAGAGTTGTTCTTAGCTTCAAAATACCACGTGTATCTTTCATAATAATAATAATTTTCAAAAATAAAATATTACCATGCATTTCTCATGAATAAGCAAAATAGAGAATGTTCACTAGCTGTGAAGATACAGAAGATAATTGTTTCATTTGTAAGAACAACTTTTAATAACAAGGATATGAGAGGTATTTAGCCTTGGAAATTCATCTTCCTATATTTAGTTCAACAAGTCTTTAAAATCACACTTACCCTATACAGATCCATAATTTGTGAGGCTGTGTACTCCTTGGATTGATTCAAGGGCTTAAATTTAATTTCGGAAGGTGCTTTGGCTGTAAAAGTAAATGGACCTGAGATGGTGTCCAAGTCATGGGTACCTATTGCTACTAATGCTCTTTTCCTATAAAGAAAGAAGGCAAAATAATGTTTTTACTTTTAATATTTGGAGTTTCTTAGAGTATGATGCTCTATACTTCTATGCATTTATAGAGCTTACTGAAAAATCAGAAGGATAATTTTGAGAAGCCTAGAAATTATTTCACTAATAACATTTTAATAAATGTTAACAACACAACTGGTCAAGGCAAATCCAATGGGAATGTTGCACAAGCTACAACAGCTATTTATGTCGAACAATATTGACAGCAGACAGAAAAAAGCAAAGAAATGATAAGGATCAGGAGAGCTGCTATAGAAGATTTTCCTTGGCATAACCATAATGCCTCTCTGCAATAGGGATGTGCAGTCTCAACATGATAAAATCATACACACAGACACTAAACACTACTTTAAATTTAAGCACAAACCTGCAAATATTTTGGTGTAGTTTTTCTTGGAGGTCAATGAAACTGTCATAACGGTCCTTGGTAAAAGTTATATTTCGGAGGACAGCAGCTACAGCATGAGGCCGGATCTGGGCAGTCTACAATTTACAATAGCAACATGTGAATTTCAAGTGAGCAAAGGAAACTTTGTTTTGATATGCCACTAGGTTCACCCGAAATAATTTGACTATTGTTCCTCCCCCTCCTCTTTCCTAAGAATAAATCACGAGTAGAGATATCTAAATGTCTTTAGCTCTTGTTCTGCAAATAAGATTTCCAGTCTCACTGCTCTTACAAAATTGTATTGATATGGATCTTGCTGCTTCAGCAACTCTCAATACGTTTACAAAGGTGCAGTAAACACTTTTACCTGTTCAGTGATAATCAGCTTCTGACCTTCACCCTCAGCTGGTATTATCTTTTCGTACCTAGGGAGATTTATCCTAAAACAAAAACAGAAGTAAGTGTCTGCAGCTGAAAGAAAAAAAGTTCCTGAAATGCAGGAAACTTTACAAATGTAGCAGCAATTGTATGTAGAAAACTTTCTTGGTAACATTTCTTGGCATGTAATAGCTAACTGTTCAAAACGTGTTTTCTCCGGGATGGTAAACAGATTACTGAAACAGACAGGAAGAACTCAGCAAGATAAAGTCATTGCAGAAAAGTGAAATAAATTATTTGTTCTGGTGTTTATTCCAAAGGATCACAAGGAAGTTTCTCTGCAGGAGTTGTTTACAGAGGGTAAGTCTCAAATGGAATAGCAATTGAAAACTTCTTAGAACAGATCCAAACCCCAATAACATACTAGTCCAGTCTTTTAAAGTTATGCAGTAGATCCTCTCCAGAGGAACATCTGATGAATCTGATCTATACATGAAATCATACTCAAAATCCAAGCAAGTAGGAAGTTTGTTTACTGACCAGATTTGGATCCATATTTCAACAAATAACAAATGTCATAAAAATCTCACAACTCTGCCTTACCTTTCTTTAAAGACCTGCAGTCCTCGGACCAACCCTTCCAGGCAAAGTAGATCATAACGGTTGGCAGGAACATCAATTTTATAGAGAACGACATCAGAGGCACCCTTTGCCTTTTCTTCACCTTTTTCTTTACTTATAATGTCCTTTTCAGATGTCTGAAATTAAGCAAAAATGTGATTTTAACCTGATATCTTAACATTGACAGGAGTATGATAGTGATATGAGAAACTGTATTAATCAGAAGTTTAACAGTGTTATTTGCATTTATACAGCAAATGGATACACCAAATACAAGAAATTATATAAAACCTTTCTCAAATTCAGAAACTGTAAAGCAGTGCACCAAAAGAAAAATTCAGTACTAAAATTTTAATTTTAAAGAAAGAGGTTATAGAATCAAGAGCCTCCAGGCTGTCAGATCCCAGCAGAGATCTGAGATTTTATTTTTAACAATAGATGGGCAAATGGCGGGTCATAATCAAGTTTATTCTGAAATAAAGCATAATACATAATGTTCAAATGTCTTTTGATAAACATCATTAAAAGGCCAATACATTAAAATTAAAAAGCAAAACCAAAACAGGTCTACTTGAACAAGATTTGCGTGGATAAGAGTTATCAGGGCTAGCAAATCTCCACAAGTACAGAATCTAAATCAAAATGTTAAATATAAATCAGATACAACTCCAGTAACAATGTCCAGGACAAATACATTTTTTGTGGATATTGCACAGAAGACTGCATACCAATAAAAGCCAAACAGATCCTGTCAAATATGACCAATACATGCTCTGTGGCAGTATTCATGCTGCAAAATAAAATGGTGCCTGAGACTGAAGGTCAAGTGGCACAGAGTGCTGAGCTCCAGAAAGTGTAGCAATACTTTCTTCCTTGCTTCCAAGGTAGTAATTTTTGTATGTCTGAGGGTTTTTTCCAGATTCAAAACACCTGTGTTAATACAGTCTATTACAACACTGTACCAGGGGATATGCTGGAAATAATGCTATGCAAACGTTTACCAATTATAAATGCTGTCAATACACTACAACTACTCAAAAAGCAACAAATAAAAACGTTACTTACAATTTCATCAAGTTCTAAACCAAACTCAAAGCAAAGCTCATCAAATTCTTCATCCGCTGTCAAGGAAGAAGGTGAATTTTGATTAATAAGCAGACCTCAGACCTAATTTTTTTGTGTTTGGAATGTTTTCACACAAGATAACAAATGTTATTTGGATAAAAAAAGGTAAAAGTAATTTAAAGAATTTTGCTTGCATTTTCATCTCAGTATCAGCTTTTTTAGTATGCTTTGCATTTATTGACACGGTACTCTCACAGTCGCAGGGAGGGCTTCTGAGCCTTGGAGCTTAGCTCCTCAGCCAAGTTTGTCAGAACAACTGTGGCCTGAACAGATAATGAAAACAGGAGGGAATAACTGGGCAGCTTCTGCCAACTGCTCCTATTCTAACCAGGGAGGTTGTTCTACACAGGTTGCATCAACTGCGCTGTAACACGTGAGTTACACAGCCCCGATCTGACAGCGGAGATCTGCAAGGGGCTGTCTGAGGAGCCACAGCTCCTCTCTGCCCTAAACCACTGCGTGTCCCTGAATGCTCCTTCAGACAATCACATCTTAAACCGCGTTCCTGAGCCAGCAAGGAAGGACTGAATAAACCCACGCTATTCACTGCTCGCTTTGCCTGCTCCCACCACTTCTCTCTCCTTTTTGATTTAACCAGATTCTAAAACAGACAGTGAAATCCAACCAGAAACCGCGATCTGGAGACGCGTGGTTGCGATTTCCCGAGAGCTTCGGGCTCCAGCAGCGCGTGTCGGGGCAGTGGGCTGAAGGGGCCAGGGATGACACCTGGCTGCGCCTGGCGTGCCGCGGGCTGGCGAGGAGCAGGCGGCAGCGGAGCCACCGGCGCTCCTGGCCCGGGCTTCCCCAAGGGTCCCAGCGCAGCCCCGGGACGCGGAACACGCGCGGCGCGGAGGGCGCGGCCGGCGGCACCGTGCGCGCTCAGAGCTTGGCCCCGGCCCAGGCGGGCAGCGGCGGAGGCTCCGCGGCGATGGCAGCCCGGGGCCGCGGAGCCGGGCGGGCGCGTCCCCAGCACGGCGAGGATGGCGGACACTCACTGTAGCTCCTGCCCAGCGCCCGGAACAGCAGGTCGCGCTTCACGCTGACGGTCGGCATGGCGGCCCGGCCCGCACTGCGCCTGCGCCGCGCGCCCGCCAGGCCCCACCGCGCTCCCGCCGCGCTGCCCGCGGGCCGCCCTCCGAGCCCCGGCCGCGCCCGCCGCCCCCCGCGCTCCCCGGCGCCGTGACACCGCGCCCGGCTGGCCGTGGGGCTGCTCCGCCCGTGTCCTACGGCCGGGGACGGGGCGGGCGATGCGCCGAGCCCCGGCAGCGCGGCGGGCAGCTACGGCGGTGACATCAGCCCGCGGCCGGGACCCCGCGCTGTCGCCGGCGCTGGGCGGGCGGGGCGGTCCCTGGTGGGACCGTGACTCTCGGAGGTGCCGCTGTCCCCGTCAGCGTGGGGACTGCGGTTCCCAGCGCTGTCCCTGTTCCCCGCGTGGGATGGCGAATCCCAGGGGTACCGCTGTCCCTGTTCCCCTCATGGGATGGCGAATCCGAGGGGTACCGCTGTCCCTGTTCCCCTCATGGGATGGCGAATCCCGGCGGTGCCGCTGTCCCCGTGGAGAAGGGGGGAACTCAACCGGGGCAGCACTGTGCGAGTTTCGCAGGTGTTTTTCACTCCGAAGTTTTATTTTGACGATCTCTGTCACGGACACCCCGGGCGAAGGGGAGGAGGCTGTGCGTGTGCTGGTTTAATTAGAAACCAGCTTGACGCCAAACACTGCAGGAACTCTAAGTTCTGGGTCAGCTCCGTAAGCTCTTTAATGGTAAGAGCCTTAAGCACGCCCGGCACTCTCCGGCCGCTCCGAGGGGCAAGGCCCGCCAGGGCAGCGCAGGTGCTGGGCGAGCGAACGCACCTGGCTCCGCAGGCGCGGGGCTCGCTCCGGCAGAGCCGCGGTGCCTCCGCCCGGTGCCGTCCGTGCGGAGCGGGGACAGGCGCGGCGCTCCGGCCGCCTGTGTGAGGCGGGGGTGTAGCAGCCGCCAGCCCCCGCAGCCGCGCCCGGGCTCTGCCCGCTCCTCCAGGATCAGGTTTCCCGCGGCCGGGGCGGGCGGCACCGCCTCCCCGTCCCCGCCTGTCGGGCCGCGGCCGTGGGCAGCGCCGGCGGCGGGAGGGGCGCGTCGTGCGCGGCGGGGCCGCGGCAGAGCGGCGCGCAGCGGGCAGGTGCGGCGGCTCGTGCGGCTGGAGCCGGAGCCGGAGCCGGAGCCGGAGCCGGAGCGGGCAGGTCCGTGCCTCCCGCGCTGCGCTCCCGCCGGCAGCATGAAGGTCGAGTTTGCCCCCATCAACATCCCCCTAAAGAGGAGGATCCAGACAGTCGCCGTGTTGCAGTGGATCTTCTCCTTCCTCCTGCTGGGTAACAGCTTTTCTCCTTCCTGCCCCAGAGAGAAAAGGGCAAGAAGCGGCATTTTCCATGACCAGCGTTACCTGTGGACATCGCTGGGTGCCAGCCCCTGGCTGCACGTGGGTGCAGAAGCGGCCGGGGGCGAGCAGCTCCCTGGCCATCCCTGGGCGGGCAAGAGCATCGCACTTCTTTCTTCCCTGAAAGCTTTGGATGGTTTTTCCTCTTTTTTTGGCTCTATTTCTTTCTATGGCTTCTTCTTCAAATATGATCCTAAAAAGCTAGTGTCTTGGCACCTCAGAAACACCGTAGGTTTCTGACAGCAACTTATTTATTGAACATGAACATGAAGTCTAGTACATGACTAATGCTGTTTTCATTAGTAATTTCATAAAATAACTTTATATACTGTAGTTCAATAAAATTCTCATTTAACAAGGTGATGAAAATTAATAGGGATTGTCAGTGAATTGGCTTAAATGCAGACACTTCTGTAAGTATATGAAAAATATCCTCACTGGCTTTAAGAAAGTGTTGCTAATTCTAGTGGGTAAACTTTTTCCACTGATTGTTCCTCTATAATTAATCTTCCTATTATCTTAATAGACACCTATCACTAAGCACCTGTTCACAGCAACAAATCTTATTCACATGGGTAGGTGTCTTGAACTTGATGAATGAATCACTTGATAAGGTAAGATAAGCCTTAACTCTGTGACACTAAATCCATGGATTGTATAAGTTGGGAAGTGGTTATTGAATGGTCTGTTCTGAAGTTCGGAGCCACTGACTACCTCTGCATTACTGGAAATGCCTCATGATTGTCTATACTCCAGGATTTACAAGGCGAAAAGGAGTGTGCACATATCTACCTTGTATGTCTTGCAAATACGTTATCCTTCAGATGGTCTGATGTCTTTCACATTATTTTTTGTTTTAGGTTCTTAGCCCACACATGAAAAATTTGTGGCAAGTGTGGAGGGTATGAAGCATCTTCACAGATTTATCAGCAGATGTTCTGTTACCTTTAAATTATATGTAGTTAAATGATAAACAGTTCGTGTTTGTGGCTACATTGTAAATAGCCTGTACTTTTAATTTTTGGTAATTGAATTAAGTCTTGGCATGAGCCATTATTCCAGTCTCATAATGCAGTGGGAGTTCAGGGGCAGTGGAGGAAAACAAGTTTTTTCTTTCCTTAGTATAACAATACTGCTGCAGAAAACCACATCTTTCTGTGCTTACCAGAAGTGACTGGGATGCAGAAAATCTCCTCTCTGTAATTTAGTGCGAGAAGTAGGCAGCTGTCTCCTGCAGCTGGCACTGCCTGGGAATGCCAAGGAAAATCAGCAAGGAAATGGTCTTATGGCTTGTTTTGTTGAGTATAGTGAGTTCATGCGATCGTGAAAAATCGATTTGCAAGAATGCTTGGTTAACAGTTTGATTCTAATAATAATAATCTGGTTGTGCTTCATGGGGATGTTTATCTTTAGAGCTGACCAAGGTGACCTTGTCATTTCGTAGGCGGACGCTTTCAGTGATTGGGCAGACAGTGATCTGGCCAAAAAGTTTCACTTAGCTGCAGGAACATTCAGGTGGATGAATCCTAAGTGACGAAAAGCAATGAGAAATGGGCTGGTCTCTGATGTTCTGGACTGCCCCTATGTCTGGATTTTTCAGCTTTTTTTTTTTTTTTCCTGAACAGCCAAAATATGGGAACATTGTTTGTAAGCTCTTGGATTCAAAAGTGACACTTTCAAATCAGGGAGGGGATGCCCCGGTACAAGTGAAATACTGCGTGAGTTAATTCCAGATAAGTTGGAGGCTTAGGTGTTCTTCGGGGGTTTGCATGTGGCTGGAACTAGGTTATGCCAAGCACGATCTCAGGCTGATGGTCTGTCTTGTGTTACATATCTGCATGTGAAAACTTGAACAGGTAATACCCTATGACAGCTAATGATTCATGATATAGATAGAGGGATTCTGTTTAGAGCAGTGAATAAATGGGATACTGGCTTAGCTGCTAAAGTTGTCCATCCAGGTATGTTGTAAGGTGCTATTGCTTAGTAAAATGAATGATAGGACTAACAGATAAAGTAAGATAACTCTAAAAATTAGTGCCCTGAATGACAAAAGCTGAATCTGTTGATGATATGCTTTAAATCTGAGGAGTGACATGTGAAAAAGTGATTTGGCACACTGAGTAAGCTGTAAGGGGAATGTGAGCCTGTTACAACTTAGAATTCACAATGTGACTTGGATAGAAGGCTCTGAAAATCAAGCACTGGTTTTATCTTCCTGGCTGAGAAATGTAAAAAGCTCTTGCGCTTCAGGCTTGCGTTGTTGTAATGCTGCATGGTTTTCTGAGACTGTGGAATTGATGATTGAAAATGCCCTCTTGCTTGTGCGACTCACAAGCTGGCCTGAAATGCAGACATGCAATAGTTGTTGAAGACTAAATCTCATCCTCACTGTAGAATGAGAAAATCAGTCAACAAATACTGAAAAAATATCAGCAACAACCTGGTACAAGCAAAGTTCTGCTTCTTCACACAGTGTACCAGCTTGGGCTGGATGTGCACTACAATCCATTGCTTCCGCTGTGCAGCGTAGGCAGAGTAAACATGCCTCTGTCTCAAAAAAGCTGTACAGATGTGCACAGAATTTCATTATATACAAAAGGAACCTCTTTAAAATTCTGGCTGTAAGTTCCTGTGCTTCCTTGTTCTATGCTGCAAGCTGCCAAAGTTCACCCTCAAAGGGAAAGGACAAGTTTTCATTGCAACAGTGATTTGCCTGTTCATTATCCAGGGGCATGACACCAGAAACAGAAATAAGTTCTGAAATACTGGGATGTGTATGTAAGAGTTTCTGGATTAGATGAGAGAAATGCCCATTAAGAGATTCCCACCGTGTGTTGGCTGAAAATGCCATGTGGTTTCTTTCCTATCTTATGTTTTCCAAGTGCAGCAGACTGGAAAAGTTTGGGCATAAGGTCCATGAAAGAGAAAAGTGTTTTAAATGTGCTTCTGTCTTTTGAAAGAGAAGTGTTATCAGTCTTGAGTCTAAAAAGCTAAAGCTGTTAAAACTGAAAACTGGCAAATGCTAAAATCATGTTATTTCTCACCGTATTAAGCACAAATCCAAAACAGCTTCAGGCTGAAGCATAATGTCAAGCCATTAGTGTTACACTGCTGAAACAGCAAATATGTGAAGTTTTGCAATTTCATAGTAACTACTTTGGATAAAAAGCCAAACCAGACAAATTTTATATATGGAAGTTTTATGCCTGTAATTACAGTTTTTAGAGGTTTATTGGCTTGGACAGGAGCTGACAGTCCTGGGGCAGGTCTGGCTCCTTTCCAACTCGTGCGGCACCCACACCATGTCTGCCTGTGAAGCTGGATGCTGTCTGCTCTTGATCACTCTGTGCCATTGTCCAACCCAGCTCCAGGCAGAAAGTCACCTGGAGAAATGAAATCTCTGAGTCTGTAAGTGCTGCTGGACTGACAAAGCAAAGATTCACCAAAGCAAATCACCCCCATTTTTGAATCATAGGTTTCATGGTTCACATGCACAAAAGAAATTGTCACTGTCAATGAATGCAACGGATGTGCTTGATTTTTAGCAGGAAGTCTTTGTTTTTAAGCTTGGAAATATTTTTAGTAAGAACTTTGAATTAACTTTGCTGCATTTACCAGTACGTCTGATATCCTCCTGTTGGGAACAGGTGTAGGTTTTCTGTTTCTCAAGCAGCAATTGAGCAGTGATTTATCCTTGGTGTGTGAGCTGTGTGTACTGCACATCTGTCAGTGAGGTTCAGTTTGTCTCAGGAGGTGAGTAGTACCCAGGCAGAAAGTAGATCAAAGGGTTCCTTTGAAGGCAAAACCATTAAAATAAAGAAAAAGCAGTGAGATTTGGTTGAAGTGCTGTTTTTCCAGTGCTTTAGCCTTTTGTTTTCCTTCCTCTCTAATGTACACAAATCAAGTGACAGCACTTTTGAAGAAAATAAAGCTAGAAGGTGAGCTACTCTCCTGCTAACTTCTGTGCCCCTGATGTGAAAGGGGACAGTGGAGTTTGAGCATGATCAAAATCAAATGCAGAACTGGGTAACTTGGGTGGAGTGCTGGTGTCTTGGGTCAGACAATGAGAGAAGGAAATGAGAGTTTCACCCCGCAGCAGGGGTACCAGAGTTTTGCTCTCGGACAAGGTGATGGTAGGGAAGAATGGTGCATCTTCTAAGGCTCACTTTTGGGGCCCAGTAATGTCCCTGGTCTCCTCACTGGGGATTTAGGAAGTGACTGTTGTGCAGGCACCCCTGTATAATAATTATACACACCCTTAATAATACAAAATCCATATATAATATAAGGTATACTTTAATATGCACAAAACCACAAAATAATATGCTGAAGACATTGGTACATATTAAACTACATCCTGTTCTCTAGTGATTAAACTTCCGTGCATGTAGGATGAAGCAGTCTGTTAATTGAATGTGCTGGAGACAGTTTTAAGTTGTGGATCTGGCTTCCCCAAAAGAATAGAAATGATGAAACATTTGCCATGGAGTGAGATAGTGCTGGTGGAATAATAATTGATTTCTGTGTTGAGAAAGCCGGTGTCCGTGTAATGTGCTAAAGCAAATATTAACCTTTTCCCCCACATGCCATGATGGTTTGTTATCTGGTCTTGATGTAATTCATCAACTATAGCTGGATAACTAATATGGTCTTGTTCTTCCTCGAAGCCTTTTTTTAAAAAACTCTTTTGATACTTAAGAAAATTCAGCTAATCTCCATCAGGCTTTCCTAGTAAGCTAGCTGGTATTGCAACTTGGTTTTGTCACTCTGTACTCATCTATCCGTGAAATTTATTGATGGCCCATGGGAAGGGACTGAAGTGCCATCACAGAGAATAACAGGGTACTTACTGACTAGTATTTCTAGGAGTGCTTCCTCTGTTACCTGTGTCTCAGGGAGGGAATTTAACAATGTATCTGTATATTTGTTTATATCTCTCAAAAATAAGAAGAGAAAATGGCTCTGCTGTGTCAGGCCAGAGACCCTGGCCTGACAACCTGTATGTGAACATAAGTGACAGTGAATGCCTAAGGAGAAATAAAAGAAATGGGAAATATGTCTACTAAATTTGGCATGCTATCTCAGGATTTGGCAATTAGTAACTTGGGGATTTATGGCATCCAGACCACTCTGTCTCCAAGTCAGTAATGTGTAATGCTCTGTATCTCTAGTTTATTTGCCAGTGTCTTAGGAACTGGAACCAAATTTCAGCGTAAACAGGCCTGCAAACCTTGGCATGTGAGGGTTTGTGTTTGTTATCATAGCAGTGTTGAGATACAGCTTCCTTGGCAGGAATGCTCAGGTATCCTAGTGAGATATCCCAGTTGTAACCAATAACCTGACAAAGGCCCTCACAGGAGACTGATACAAATTCAACAATTTTCCATTGTAGTTAGTTTAAATAAACTCCCAGCTTTTTCTTTGCTGGGGAGTCTGTGTCTGCCATGGATAAAAAGTGTCAGCAAGTTCCTGTGTTTCTGGTGGAAAACTGTATATTGACAGAATTGCACTGACTAGTACACTCTAAGCAGGACAGTACTAACATCATGTCTCCATTTTTTTTTTTTTTAAGATGCTTTCTATGTAGAAGCTGCAGAGCAATATTCTGTTCAGGCACGAACTTGCTTACTGTTGCCTTGGCAGGCTGCCTCTTTTCAGGTGTTGCCTGTTGTCTCAGGTCTTACTTTGGTGGAAATATTGGAGTCCATCTGCTATAGCTGTTACTTCATTTAAATTTCTGTCATTTTCTTTATGATATATATCAATAATTTAGAGAATATTTTCAGAAATTAAAGCTGATTAATTTTTTTTTCCTGCATGAAAGGATCCCATAAGTGGGGAAAATAATTTTTTAATGCCAAAATCAACTGATCGGTGGTAGCTTGAGGGATAAGAGAGAGGAGCAAATGTTCATTAGGGATGAAAACATCACTGTGCAATTCTTCTGAGTTCCCTGCAAAGTTCTGTTCCCAACCCAGCTCAGAGACATTGCTGCTCTGAAAACTAAGGATGAGAAAAGCACTGTCCTGTTGTAGGTGCATCAACATGGTTATTGAAGAATATGCCATCTTTCATTTTGTTTTTTATTTTCGCCTGTGCCCACAAATCTAAGAAATGAGCTTTTCACCTTGCTTTGTGTTTCGGCATGTACACGTACTCGTAAAGCCCAGGGAGGGGCAATATTAAGAATCACTTCTCTACCTGTGTATTCACTAGGATGCCAAGGGGATAAAGTTGTTTTATTTACCGTGTCCTTGGTGGAATGAGGTTCAAAGTGAACTCTGAACGTCTCCAGCTCATTTAAGACATAGCAGCACAATGTGTTTAGAGAAAGCTTTGCTGATTGTATGTGGGACATGGCAGGAACTGGCTCATGGTTCAGAGCTATCCCAAGCTGTCTGGAAGTCCTGAGGTTTTAGAGGGAGCTACTTTGCATGGTTTTATGGACCACTGCAGAGAGCCTTGGCACCAGGGACACACCTGGGCTGCTCTGAGCATAGTGGGAGTCTTTTCTTCTAGGGACAATCTTACATTCAGTGGCCTTCTTAACAGATATTAATCAGTTTTTGATGCCTTAGTAACTCCAAATGCATTTGAAGCTTCCAAATTCCAGACTTAACCTATATTTCCTCACTCAATGTGCTGTTTTCCTGCTTCCCATCTTTGGTATTTAACTGTTTTATGAATTTGGTGCCCCCAGCTGGAAACTCAGAGCCTGTTTAGTACTCGAACCATCAGGTGTAAAAACATCATCAGGCAGGATGGCTGCCAGTGCTGGTAGCTAACACTACATAGAGTGGGTTTCATCCATTTGTTGCAACATATGAGTATCCACATGCTGTAAATGGGAAAATGGAGGGAAAGTGACTCACCAACATTGCCTCACAAACCCAGTGTTAAGAGTTCCATGGCAGTGATTTGTTTTTTAATTAATATTTCTTTCTGCCTCCCAGTTCCAATATACCACAGAGATATTTTTCAAAGCTTTAATTCAAGTTCAACCAAAAAATTATATTTAGAGTGTATATTGGAACTATATCCAAGGACGAAATGATGCAGTAGAGTGACAAACTCAAAGTTATTCACCTTTTGAATGGAATTAGTTTAAGAATTTAATTAAAATGGTTGCTATTTATTTACTCACTGTCTTGACTGAAGGAGAAAACATCAGGTTTGTGTTTATAGGCTGAATGGTTTTGAGTCATCAGTGTTTAGCTCATCTTGCAGGTTGCTAATTCATTGAAATAATGAGGAGGTAAGTTAAAAGGAATTTGCCTGGCATGTCTCATTGGGAATGCAGTAATCAACTCTGTCCTACAAGATGCTGAGCTCCCCTTAGGAAGTGCTAACAGCATACTTATCTCCTCACACCTTGCATGCGCTCAGGAATGTGTCCTAGCTAAAGCAAAGCAGCGAGCTTGTTGATCTTGTGTATGTTTGTCTGCATGGGATTAAGCACTGCTATCTGGGCCTTCTCACTGCTGATGTAATTAGCTCTCACAGCAAGGATGCTTTGCTCCAAAGCACTTCTCAGCTATTTGCTAGGAAACTGATAGTAAAAAGCCATGTAATTCTGCATTGAGCCGAAAGTGCTTCTGAAAGGAAGGGTAGGAAATAGAAATACCAATTTTTACATAACAACATGAAATTAATTAATATATGGTGATTAAAAAATCTTCTCATACTTATTCAATTTTATACTGTGAACCTTGCAATCCTGTCCTGATTAGCGTTCCTGGAAATTTCTATGGTTTCAGGATCTCTTCTTCAAAGAACAGGTAATGACTTTTCCTCAATAGGTTTCTGTGCCCTACTGTGGAGTGATGCTAGTGTGGGATTCCCAGTGAGTTTTCCATCTGGAGCAGTGGAATAGAGTGTCATCTTTCACCTGAGTTAATTGTCCTTAATATATTAATGATATTCCTTAGAACTTGTGAGTTTTCCACATTGTCTTTGGGGATCTGAGGGCCTCAGTTGGCTGTGGTATTTTTTAAGACCTTTTACTCAAGTGCTTTTTTGTGCAAGAGTGGGGTTGCTTGTTTGAGGAGAAAAAAGTGAGCTTTCTGTATGGAAGAATGGAGTATCCTTCAAAATGGTAGATTTGATCCTGCTCCTGCTTTTATGGTCATTTCCTTCTCTCTTCCTCAAAGCAAATGCAATTCCTTATTTTTCTGCACATATCCCTGCTGGAAATGAGAATGTTCATCCCTTTCTTTCGTGCTCAATCTAACCAGTAATTTTGCTTGCTCTGTCTGCATCTGGATAGTGTTGGTAGTTCTTAGTTGCCCCATGAAAAGATATCCAATTCTATTCTGAAGGCACAGTCAAACTAGGCACAGGAACAAGTTGGCTGAAGTTCAGAAAAAGTAAGTATTCAGGTTGGAAGAAACACAAGAGTTCCTATAGGCCAGGTTAAGCTCTGAATTTCAGCAGCTCAAAACCTGCTTAGTCTAGGGAATCTGCTGAGTTTTCAACACTCGAGTAATACTCTCTTGAATGAAGGTGGTCTGAACTAGGATCAATGTGTTTCACTCTCGGTTTATCTGCTTTATACGAAAGTTTTCAGTTCTGGTGATATTTACATTGTGTGAGCCAAATCATTGCTTGTTGTTTCTTTTTAATTCTGCTCTATTCACTGGTGTAACTTCTGCTAGGACTTCACAGGATATTGCCCTCATGAAAGTCAGTCAATTGTGAGAAATTAAGTACCACATGGCAGAGCGCAGCAGGTCCTGCTCCTCAGACATCTCTGTGCAGGGCTGCTCAAGTTGCTGCAAGAGCATAAAATTCTGCAAATTCTACAAAGATAAAATGTCCGTAGGGTTTTCTTGAATAATTATTTCAAGGTTGGGCCCTAAAGTAACACATTGTTTAACCAAACAACTTGTTCTTTGAATTGTGTATAATACAATTGCTATGTATCACTATTGTAGCAGGATGTTATGGTTCTTGCTAAAGTGGGTTTGAAGGACTTAAATTTGCTGTTGTGTTCCTCTAGCAGTACTGAACTTCCACTTAGAGTGACATCTTTCGTGGCTGAACCTTTTGATGTTTTGGTCTTGTCTAGTGCATCTCCTTGGCCAGTGACAGCACTTTTGGCTGGGAGTAGAACTACCACCCCCATATTATAGGTAGAGAAACTAAGAAACAGCATGGAAAATGATTGCCCAACATTGCTCTCATTATAAAAGAGATATTGTTGTGGCTCTCTTTGTCCCTTCTCTCCTTCCTCAGCTCTGCTTTTTTCTCATTCCCTGGAGCATCGCATCCTTGTTAGCTCTTGCTGTCTCCTTTCATTCTGCCTAATGTAAACCAGATGCTCTCTACCAAACATTAGTTACCGAATGTAGAGGGAGGAAATAATAGACTGAGACAATACACCCTTGAGATATTTCACTCCCAGTATAGCAGCACAGTGGAATAAGCTGAGTTCAATTTGTATGCATTTTGAGTAACATCTGTAAAAAAAATCAGGGTCTTGAAAGGACACAAGTGTGATTAATGCTTGCTATGGTTTCCTTTTTGTCTCTTGTAGCAGAGTTTTGCTGTGGATTCTTCGTGATCCTTATCCTGGGCAACTTCTGGTTCCTTGCTGTGCTGTACCTGCTGTGGCTCTACCTCGACTGGGGTACGCCATGTGCTGGGGGCAGACGGTCCCACTGGGTCAGAAGCTGGACTGTTTGGAAGTACTTCAGGGAATACTTTCCCATCCATGTGAGTAAAAGGTTTCTTACAAGCAGCTTGAATAGCTGTGAGACAAAAGTCTAAGACTCGTCTTTGGTAAAATTCTAATACTTGCTCTAGGGTGAACTTAACTTATTTTTAAAATATGGGAAATCTGAGATTTAGTGACAAAAAGGGGCAGGGTCTGGTTTTCTACTTGGGCTGTTGGGTCACATGATAGTGCTTCAGCACAGTAAATGCAAGACATGGTATCCTGATACATCTATTTAAGTTTTGTTTATCTGTAAAACAGGGCAATAGTTTTAAGTGCTCACAAGGAAATGCATTGTCGTTGCTTCTGTGTCCTGTCAATGCGCAATCTCCATAGCTGTTGTTTTTGAGGTAAATATTATAATGCCCATCACTGACTCTATTTTTCAGCTTATAAAAACTTCAGATCTGAACCCAAATCACAACTACTTACTTGGCTTTCACCCTCATGGGGTCCTGGTAGCTGGAGCCTTCGGAAACTTTTGCACCGATCCTCCTTTCAAAAATTTATTCCCTGGGCTTACACCATATCTTCATATCATGCCCATCTGGTTTGGCTGTCCATTCTTCAGAGAATACATAATGAGTGCTGGTAGGTAAAAGCAGAATGTCTCAGCTGTTTCTCCATATTTTAGCTTCTGTTACAAATGTAGAGTCTATTCCTCTACTTATATATGGTAATTAATTTCAGAAGGATCAGTGTTGGTGCTAAAGTTAAACTCTATTTTATGATGAACTGTTATGGCAAAACAATTTGGAAGGTTTTATTACTAGTTTTGTAAACTATGTCACTGAGGTTTTTTTTCTTTCTGAAAAAAAATTGCTGGTTTTCCTTTGAACTATGAGACAGCAGTACTGAGTACCCATTATATACAAGAAGAGAAGGGCATAATGATTTGTAATGTTATTTAGTCATTGAGCAGGCACTTGTAAAACAAATTCAGGCTAATCGCTTACCTGAAGGGCTTAGTCTTCCACATTACAAATATCTTTCTACTCAAAACTTAATTACCTGCTTCTGGTTGAAGTCCCATGTCGCAAATTTGTGTAATTTTAATTGAGATGTAAACTCTAAAGAGAGGAACATTTTTTCTGTGTTCTGAGAAGCATTTATCATAAAGGGGTGATATTCGTGACTGGTACTGCAGTAATAAAAGATAAAAATAACAAACAATCAAGTTGGGGGAACAGAAGAATGAAATCAGGACTAGAGTTTCCCCCCAGTGGTTTAATACAGGAGTTATTTTATTTAAGTTCACTCAACTACAGCATTTCAGTATGGCCTGACGCACAAGACTAGATTTGGGAGACAGAGATCTGGCTTTATTCCTGACTGCAGCACAGACACTGCCACCTCAGAGAAGCTGTTCCACTGCTTCATTCACACAAACTTGCCTAGGATGTTGCTCAAATTAAAATCAGAATTACTTATCTATGTATACTTCAACATACCAGAGAATGCCTTTCCATGCAAATATTATTTCTGAGGGTGTTCTTTGAGGCTTGCTAAGTGAGGGATTGGCAGTGGTAGAACATTGCCATTTTAAACACTGTCTTTTAATCATTGTCTGGAAGTCAGATTTACATGTTTTTGGCATCTTGACCCATAGGAACAAATATTTACCTGCAGGATGAGAAATAACTGCAGTAAAAAGCACACTAAAGAATAGCCAGCATTGGAGCTCGGTTTTCCCAGGTATGCAGCTGATAAACAAGAGGGAACATTTAGTGTAATACAGGTCATCAGTCAAACCATAAAACACTTGCAAAACCTTCCATGTAACTGAAAGCCGTACTCCTAGGACAATGTTTCATCTCCCACTCTTTTTCTGCCTGTCTTCTAAACCTGCAGTTGTTGCCTCGGGAAGCACAGTTGTGGCACTCCCGGGCTGCATTGTGAGCACGGAGCAGTGCCCTGCATGCAGGCTGACAGCTTAGCTTCAGCAGGAGACAAATTTGTCCTCGGGAAAGGCAGCAGCTCCTGCATTCCTTTCCAGGGAAAACCCTTGCTGACGGGTGAATGAGCATCACTTGAATTATTTGTGAGACTCTGGTTGGCTGCATTTTCAGGGTAACATGACTGTGAAGAAAATATGGCAAATGGAGGTAGCTTTTTACTGAGGTCTGAACTTTCTTCAGCAGAAAGCTATTCCCCTTGGTGGCCAGCTCTCAAAAGTAGATCACAGTCATCTTTCCTCTCTTATGAAATTTTCAAAATATTGTAATGTCCCTGTTAGAAAAAAGACCAAGCAGGTAACAGGAGATCCAATAGAGTGTTTTGATACCAGCTTTGTAAAACCAACAACAATGTAAACTAGACTTGATCTCTAAATTGTCATTTAGATGATATGAATTCAACACAGTGTAACTAAACATGGCTTCTGGCTAAATGGTACCACTATGAGCCTTTGAAGTAAAATTAGGGCAAAAAGGAACCTTTGAAGTATTAGGTGCACATCTGTTAGAAAAGGGATATTTCAAAGCACCAAGTCCAGAGCAAGATCTAAATCAGTGATAAAGTCTTGTACAGCTGTGTGCCTCTGATTAGAAGTATTCAGATGAGCAGGAGTACCAGAAAAGCTTCATATAATCTGCTGTTTTAGCCTAAATATTGATGGGTGCTGGGGCCTGGTTACTAGAGAATGAGCTGATGCAGTCATTGGGAATGTTTACAAGCGAGCCTTTTCTGCTTCTTTTAATGCTGTCATGTCATTGCCTTGGATGAAGCTGCTGCTTTATAGCTTTGAAAAGAATGGAGGGGTCTGCTTGGCACTGTAGGATGTCTGAGTTAACACATCCTCTATTCATTCTGTTAACCCCTCAGTGCCTGTGTTTGTAAACACCTGCTGCATGGCTTCAGCTGCTGCCTCTCAGCAGTATCTGCTGCCATTCACCTCCCCTGTTCTCGGGCTCAGAGTCTCTCTGAGGGGGAGTAAAGTTGGCAGAAGAGCACACCCTGAAGAAGTCAAAACTCTTGCAATAGGCAACAGCATTTAAGTCATCAGTGGGAAATCAAAGCACTTGCCCAAGACCAAATCTGTTGCAGAGTAAGGACATTGAACCCAAATCTTTGAAACTGTTCTGTGCTGTTATGATTTTGAAATATCATTTATATATTTTAAAATATTCCTAAATTCCACTGTACTTGTACATGAAGATCCAGTGGTCACTCTTAAAATGTTTCCTCCTGAAGGAATGGTTTCTGCATCCAAGGAAAGTGTCTCATATGTGCTGAATAATGAAGGAGGTGGCCATGCATCCGTCATTGTGATTGGAGGAGCAGAAGAATCTCTGAATGCGCATCCTGGAAGTCTAACCTTGAACATCCTCAAGAGGAAGGGCTTTATTAAAATGGCCCTGAAACATGGGTAGGTCTTCCATAAAGCATGCTTTGAATGCAGATTGATTCTTAAATATAGTTCATATTATATAAAATTAGAGAATTTGAAAGAGTTACTTGTCTAAGAACATGCAGATATCTGGCATAGGAGCCAGTCTGTCCACCTAGATCAAATCTGGGAGTGTTGAAAGATCCCTTTGACTTTCATAATTTCTAATCAGTAGGTGTTATTAGCATATCTTATTGTTTCATTTCTGTTGTTTCTTGCTCTAGCAAAGAGTAAGAATTATGAAACAATATTAGTAAACCTTGGCTGGTTTTGCTGAGTAGAGCAAACATTATGCTTTCTGTTCTGTAAATTGAAGATAAATTAAGGTAGAATTTTCTTATCATTTTAAGCAAACAAACAAGCAAATTGGAAAGCCAGGCTCTGTTTTATTAAATCACTGAAAGTTGTGCTAGGAAGTTTTGTTTTCACCATTATTCTAAAGACTTTCTTCTGAAGATTGCCATTTGCAAAAGGAAATTCCTGGGAATTTTTGGTGAAAACCTCAATAAAAACTAGCTTAGTTTTTGCTATCAAGCAGCCATCAGTGTGTAATTAAACAGAGATGGTATCAATAGCTCTTGAGTGATTTACACGGTATAAGATATTGTGTTTGTTCTAGACTGGTCTAGATGGTTTGTATATTAGAAATATTGGAACCAGTGATTTGTCCCTGCTACACTTTCTGAACAGCACCCAGGATGACATATTGACATGTGAAACAATAAGAAAAAAATACTAGTTTTGAGAAACTGGTAACAGCTTTTTAAGCTATTAACTGGAGAAAGGGTGTTCTCTGAGGAGTTCTCTGCTTTTACACAGCATGCAAAGGTCCATTTTGTTCTAGAAACTGTTCTGTGCCAAAATTCTGAAGGGGTTTTTTATACTCATCACTAGGATTCTCATGAAGGACTTGTTTGCTAATAGAATGTAACATTGTAGTCTAATTTGTACCCAGAAACAATTCTTGTGTATTTGAAATAGGACTTTAGTGCCTAAATGAGTTTTTACTCAATTTTTGCTCTACTGTTGATTAATTCCGTGGGATCCTCAACCAAAACAAATACAGTTTATTTGTTTTAACCATAAAGTTTAGAAGAATATTTAGGTACTTTTTTTTTTTTTTTTCTGAGCATTCTGATAAATGTCTGGTCTGCCAGATCACAAAGGTGGTTGGTGGTTAACTCTCATCTAAATTGATTTGCATTGAGAAATCAGATACACCTGTGCGTCTCATGACCTTGATTTCAAAAGTTATCTCCAACACATAACAATAAGAGTGGGACACTTACAAAACACAGGAATGACCCCTTTACTTATTCACTTACTTTGATTCCAGTGATGGTCATCTTTCTAAAAGGGTCATAGCTGTCTATATCACCCCTCCCTGGGTGACAATGCCCGTCTCAGCCTGCGTGGCTGAGGCTACACCTCACATGCTCCCTGTAACCATCAGGCTACAAATCATTCATACAAATACCAGCAAGGGAAACTGCTTTTACATGAAGCATAGGAATTCTGACTTTACATCTCTCCAGCAGGGCTGTGGTTTTAATGTTTTGGCTTTTAACAATTAACAAAACGGAAAGAAAATTTCCGACTCAAGTGGAAATGAAAGGGCAAGGGAGGCTTGTGGGATGCAGATGAGAAGAGCCACCTGCCATCAGTGCCTGCTCACATTCCTGGTGCTCGTGATCTGCAGCATCAAATACCCACAGAGGAAGGAAAGGGGAATGCAGAGAGCTGTGCTCTCTGGCCCTGGCTCCTATGCTGCCAGCACAGAGAAGCTGTGTTCCTCAGCTAGGAGCTTGTCAAATGTGGCCTGAATATGTCAGCAAAAGTCCTTTGCATTTCTGCAAAAGATATTGTGGTCCAAGGCAATACAAATATCTGATATGAAGTGAAGAAATCCTAAAGACAAAAAACAAGTGATGAGTCAGCTAACTTATCTTTAGTTTCACAACCATAAGTTACTTATTTCTCTGTCTCAGCCTCCTACATAACATCTTGCAAAAGCCTTCACCAGATTAAAACAAATCCCACAGTGTCAGGATGCTATTGCACCACAAGATGTTCCTGTTTGTCTTAGTGTTGTAGTAAAAAGTGGAGTGTTTACAGAGCCACAGTAAGTACCAGGCTTTATGATATTGCCTTTACAGGTGGCTGGGTGATAAATCCACTGGAGAAAGAAACTTTGAGTAGACACTAGTCAGAATAGCATGTGGGAATGGTAGTCTGTGTGAGCCCCCAGGCTAAAGAAGCTGTTGAAGCAGTCGTTTTATCTGTACTGGTGGATTTTGACTGTCCCCAGTGCTTTCCAGCCAGCTCAGGCCTCAGTGCATCCTCCTCAGGCATTTACAGCTCTGCAGAAATTAATTCTGACAATGTTACGGCAATACTGCTATTTTACAGTAAGGTTTTTGTCAGAGATAGTGGGAGCTGAATAGAGCTAAGATACAGAAACTAAGACTTAAGTAAAGCAAATAAAACATCCCTGAATCCTTTAGAGACTGCTTAGGATTACCCTTCTTTTTTTTCTCTAAATTCTATAGAATATTTAATGAAACTAAACATTAATCAAAAACCATACTGCAGCCAAGGTTTTAAATACAATGGTGTGTTTACCTGCTAGAGACAGCTGCACTGATTCCATCCACTCAAGTAGTTTGTCCAGGAGCTAGTCAGTGCCTTTCCTCCCAAGTCAATTCATGAACTGAATGAGAATTCATTAGGCTGTGCAAGAGCCAAAGTGAGTTCATGTAATTTCTGTGGGTAGGATTTGACCTCTGGTAATAATGGATTAAGGCTACTGTTTTCGAAGAAGTCCAGAGGAAGCAGGGTTTCACTGGCAATTGGGCAGCAGAGGAGGAATTTGGCATTGCACTCGTGTCTGTGAGGGTGTCTGGTTTTTATCATGGTTTTTGTGCTGAAATCAAGGGCACACATTACTCCGGTCAAAAGACAAGGCAAAGCCAAGATCTGGTTTTGATGCCACCCAGCTGGGAGCATTTTAAGGTTAGCAATGAGGCTTCTTTGCTTGCCAAGGGAAAAAATGTGGAACAAGGGTGGACTTGCTGAAATAGTGGTTGATAAAGTCGTATTTATGATATATGCAATCACTCATTTTCATAATTCTGAAGTCACAAGTTGCAATAGGTACCAACCAACTAAATACTGCCAAAAGCAAGTTGCTAGTTGTGTGCCAATCACTTTTTTCTTTTCCAAACACAAGCCAGACAAGGCTTCCAAAGAGAAGCTGCACATGAGAAGAGTTGAAAGCCCATTGCTGATGGAATCTAAAGCTGCTGAAGCTTTCTGTGCTGGTTATTGTGAAACAGTTTCCATGCTGCTGCAGTGCAAGTGCAGGCTGATGTAGAATTCTCAGTGTCCTCTTTGTTTACAGGGCTCATCTGGTCCCAGTGTTTTCCTTTGGCGAAAATGAACTATTCAAGCAAGTTGCAAACCCCAAAGGTTCATGGCTCAGAAATGTACAGGAGAAGTTGCAAAAGATAATGGGCTTTGCTTTACCACTATTTCATGCTAGAGGAGTATTCCAATACAGTTTTGGCTTAATACCTTACAGGCAACCTATTCATACTGTTGGTAAGTTCTCTGCACCTTTCTAATGCTTTTGCAAGTGTTTAGAAATGCCATCAGTGTGCTGCTAATATCTGTAAATTTATAAATCTGTTCTAACAGAAAGAATTGATTACTGTGCATCCAAAACAAGCGTGTGAGGTTTAAACTATTTTTAATTGCTGTCCTTCCAATTAAAAAGGGTAGTTATTTTCTCCCTTTCCCCTTCTGTCCCAGGCCAAATCTTACTCTTCATTCTCAGTTATCCACAGGCTTCTATCCCCAGCAATCCACAAAGAAATCCAAGGGTTCTCCAGTTTTTACCAGAGGGCTGGCATAGCTCTACAGCTGTTGCTGTGGGTTCTGGATGCTGCAGCTGTTTTGTAAGAAACCCAGAACTTTAATTTCTTAGCTCTGCAGAGAAGTAGCAGTTGGGCGCTCCAGCTGATGCACAGCGACCACAGCAGATTGTAGTATGAAACAAATAAAAATGTTTAAGACAAAAAGGTAGCTCTTTTTATGTTAAATTTCATGCAGATCTGTGTTTTATCAGTTCATGCAGGTAAATATTTTGAGCACATTTAATTTTTAAAACCTATACTGTACACAGGCAGGCTAAAAATATCATTTACTTTAAAGCCAAAAAGTTATCAAAGCTTTGGAAAGTGATGTATTGGATGAGATATACATTCTGCAATTTTTCTTTGGGCTGATGACACCAGGGCTATTCTGATGCTTAAAATGTTGTATTCTTTGAGGTAATTCTTCATCATGCCAAGAGCACAGGAGTGCTACAAATCAGCAAGACCAGTGTCTTGCAACAGAACTTGTAAGACCTCATGAAATCCTTTGCCTCTTGTCTCTCTTTCCCCACGTTTGAGAGCTATCACAATGTCCCTGTGTCTTTGGAGGTGTGTGGGGGTGTTCTTGGTATGGCTCAACATGGCTTTGAAAGCATTGGCTCAGCTCCTGAGGGCTGCAGAGGCACAGTGAGCTCAGCTGAAGTGATGAGCTGTGCTGACACCGTGGCCAAGTATGGCTGATTTCACTCCTGGTTCAGAAGCCATGGATCCAAGAGCCATCCAGCTAAGCCTAGGGCTGTGAAATCTGAATGCTTTGGGCTTGATGAATGAAATACTTTTGTTTTTCCTTTACCTTTTTTTTAATGACTGCTTTTCATAAATAGAAACAACTCTAAAATATCAAATGGAGCAGGTTCCTTCAAGCTGCACACAATATTAGAGAGACAAGTGTAGCTTTCAATCCCACAAGAAATCCTCACTCTTGGGAGAAGAGACTGTTGCAGAAGGGCTTGGGGTAGTTTGCTGTACCCTGTCCTGCCTCTGGAAACCTTGTATTGTATGTATATTGATTTCACACCCCCCTGAGGTATTGCTCCATCCAGGGCTGGGTTCCCACCCCAGCTGTGTAAAGTCTGAGTTTCAGCACCACTCAGGGCCCAAGACCTGTTGGCAGCAGGAAAATGCAGGCTCAGCTCTTTGTGGTTCTGGCTAGGCTTCCCTTTAGTCATCACCGTCCAATCTGAAGTGGCAGCATCTGTTGAAAGGAATTTTCAGGTGCCTTTAGAAAAGCTCCTGGGGGTGCTTTTAGCTCTGCTTTTCTACAGACTTCCTTTGCAATCCCAGTCAGGTCTGTTAAGGTCTTGGTGCTTCCAGTGCAAGAACAGCTGTCAAAATCCGGTGATTGAACAACACAGGAAAGACTGAGATCATGGGAAGCTTCTTTTAGCATATCACAGGCTTTTTAGCCATAGCTTTTTGTGGAAGAGAAGGCTGTCCTCTGGATTTCCATGGAGTCACCTCCCATGGAACAGGCAGCAGGCTTTGCACAGTGTCTGGAGAACATTTTTGTTCCAGTGACATTTGTGGGCAATGGATGGTTCAGAGCCACCTCACAGGGTTTAGGGGTTTTATGTGCTATCCCTCCCTAGACTGAGGTCACCAACGACATTTCTGGTGCAGTAATATCCATTTTGAATAAATCGGAAGATAAATATTTCCTTCAGTCCTGTTCATGTGACTTTGTGGTTGAGGGCACCACTGTCCTCTTAAGCATGTCCCTTACAGCGAGTAGCTTTAGTATTCAGGTCAGAACAGAAGACAGTGAAAAAACACATTTTTTTTAATGCTGTGTTGAGCTTGTAGACAGCATGTAACCCATGGGATTGTATCTTGAAGTGTAAACTGCTCCTTCAAGTTAGAGCTTACAACACTTCTCACTTGCCTTTTTTTGCTGCTGAACTGAAATAGTGGGGGTTTTTAATTCATTTTACCTGAACTTGAGCAAAAGCAAGTGGAAAACCAGACCCAGGACTCAGGCTTGTGAAAGGCAGGATCAGGCCCCAGGGTAGGAAAATTGTGCTGTGATTCTGCCATCTGAGTTTCAGGCTGGGAGCTGTGGTGGAGCTGTTACAGAAGGGACAGCAATTCTAGTTAAAAAGAGATGTCAATGAAGCTAATGCTGTTGTGTTTGATTTACAGTGGGAAGCCCCATCCCTGTAAAACAGAACTTGAACCCCACCACTGAAGAGATTGATCAGCTACATGCATTGTATCTACAGAAACTGAGGAAATTATTTGAAGAACACAAAAGCAATTACGGCATCCCTGAGCATAAATCTCTCATCTTCGAGTAGCAAACTACAATTTGTAATTACGAATCTCATGCAAAGAAACAGTGTCTGCTGAAGGATGTCTTTCTTGCAATCCATATTTTGCAATATGTAATTATCCTTATGTAAGGAATACTTTTAAGAAGGGATTATTAGATTATATATTGATTTTTATCTTATTCTTGGGCAGTGGGGGTGAGGGAGGGATCATTGGGATGTAAGCCTCAAAGCCAGTCCTGTTTTGAGTTGTTCTTTTAGGTTCATATGTGCCAGAAATGCAAATGAGAGACTGCACACAGATGTTCTCACCACCATGGTACCTACCCATAGCTTGAGCATAGGAAATTGGCCCAGCATGAGATCACTAGCAGAAGTATAAACCCAAGAAGTCTTTGATTAGAGGTTGAGAGACTTATCAGCATTTATGAAAAATGACATCAGGTTGTTCTCTGAACATCAGAAACCCCTGCTGCTCTTCCACAGAAGTGATGGTGTGTGTTTTCAGCAGATGGCTACTATAAACCACTTACAAGAGAATTCAAGAATAAATAGGAGCCTTCAGCCCTGAATAGGATATTGGAAAAGTGGTTTGTCCAAGTCATGGAGCAGAGCAACCTTCTGTTTGGAGAACAGTGTGTTGAGTTTTTGTGTGCATGCGTGTGCGAGGTGGTGGGAAGCACTGAATGATGTGACTTTTCTGGACAATCTGTGGTTTGGATGATAAGTTTGGAAGATCAAGCAGCTTTGGTAGTTTCAGCCTCTAAAGAGATGGCAGGCACAGGACAGGAGAAGTGAGGGAATCATGTGAACTCTTCATCCTGTGCAAATTGAAAATTATCATGTCCAGCACCTGCACAGAAGGAAAGGGAGCCCAATTTTTTCTGTCAGGTCTGAAACTTCTCCAAGGAAAGTGTACTTGATAATGCCTTTTTCTTCCCCACTGACAGATATGGGGAAGTGTGTGTAAAGCAGTGCTGCAAGGTGACACAGCTGCAATGCCAAGGCAGTGTGAGCACAACTCTAGGGTGCAGCAAGTTAAGAGGATGCATTTTATATAAACCAGGTGCCTGGATTGGAGAAAAGGTTTATCCTAAATGTGGATATCCACTTCAGAAAAGAAAACAGTCTTAGCCAAACTCTTTTTCAGTGAAAATGCCTAGGTCTTGGAGATTATTGTGGAAAGAATTCTAGTATATTACTGAATTTTTATGAGATAAATTCTTGTATTTGTACATGCTTTCTGTCTGCATGCAGACTTTCCAGATCTGATGTTGGTGAAGAGTTTGTTCAGCTTTCAGCAGTTCTGGTGCCTGAATATTACATCAGTTAAGTGCTCTGACAGATCAGGCATGGGCTTCTCAGGCAGCCTGGGGCATCTGCAGTTGGCTCAGTTCAGCACTGGAATGCTCCAGGAACAGCAGCACTGGACACATTGTGTATTTGATGGGCTCTTAGAAGAAACCCAGCTGGGGCTTTGGGTGCAAGGTAGAACCCTGGAAAGAAAATATCTTAGCAAGATGAAAGTGTTTAAAGAAAAGAGGGGAAATATCTTGACTTCTACAGAGTGAGCTCTGACTGAACCAATGCCCCAAAGCCAAACAAGTATCTGCCAGCCAGAGCGGATGTCTGTGCTCCAAAAAACCCTCCAGCAACCAGGTGGTTTCCTTATGAGGGCTCTTCCTTCAGTGCCTATTTGTCATCCGGATGTAAACAACACTAAGCCACTGAGTCCTGCTCTCATTTTCTCTACGATGACACAGTCATTCTGGGAGCCAGGGCTGGAATTTGCAGTGCCTGAAGAATCCCCTCTTCCCTGACAGACTGCTGTCAATGTGCCCACAATTCACCTCTGCTTGAGCTTTTTTGGTGCCCTGTGTGCTTGCCCTCCCTTCCCACGCCTTTGCTGATCAGTGATGATCACTGTGGTGTAGGTATCTTACTTCCTAACTCTCTGTCCACCTTTCCCTGGGTTGAGATCTCTGGTTTCTGTGCATGGAAAATTTTGAGTGGTGGCTTATCATTCAGCAGAAATGGGTTTTAGGAGCAGCGTTTGAGAAGAGGAAGCACTGTTGCTGTGCATGTTTGACATGAGCTTAAGATCAGGATTGCTTCAGCTCTGGGTGTGTTTCAATGGGGGTCAGACAAGGCAGGTTTGTTACCTGGGAAGAGGTCTCAGGATCCTGAGGATTGTACAGAGTGATGATCCCTGAGCAGTTGTTTTTGCTTAGCCACCTGTGTGAAATTTCCTTTGGATTTGACTCTTTGCTGCCTGTCCTGTTGAATAGCACTGATTATTCATGGAAGAAGAATTTGGAGTCTGTGTCAGACCGTTCTCTCCTAGATCATCTGCTCTAATGAGATATTTCCTCTCATTTTCAGTCTGTTCTTTTTCCATTACCTTAATGATACAGAAGATCAGGCTGTAAATAAAATATTGATGTTGGGTTGAGGATGGGAAGTAACAATGGGTTTTTTTGATCAAATTAACCCAAACTTTTAGGGAATATATGGATATCGATTTTGGGGCAATGTCTGTCTAAAGGGTACCCTACAAGCAGGCTTTCCTCCAAATTCCATGAGAAAATTATCTGTGGGCTCTGTGTGCCATCTGTAACTGTCTCCGGTAGAACAACTAGGGATTGTGTTAGTATGGCTACTGATATTATCATTGCTTTGTAACAATGGAGATGGTAAAAAACCAAAAAACCAAACAAAATATCCAAACAACTCAAATATTTATTGTTGCTCAGTTACCGCTACACATTGCTTATGGTGGTCCTTCCAAACTACTTTTTATCAACCAATTGTCTGGTGTACCTAGGATTATTTTAAAATAGATTTTCTGTCTCTAAACATGATAGACATGGTGTTATCTAAAATCTTTACCCCTGTGTTAATGTGTGGACCTGTAAAGCAGCCCTGCAACTCTGAGCCTAAAGGCCACAGCCCTGGCAGCCATAGACCCCTTTTGGCTATCACAGATACCAATTCCAGCACTGCTGTAGCCCTGAGGAGGCTGCCTGTGCTTGTTGGAGTAAGAGTCTCCAGATGCAGTTCCTGCTGGACAAGGGAAGAGCCAGCAGCTGGTAGGAATGGTGACACCCCCTCCCCCAGCTGCGACTGGAAGAACCAGGGAGCGCTCAGATTCCTGGTGGGATGCCCACACTGCCTGGGGCCTGCTTCGTGGGGTGTTTCTCTTTGTGCCTTTTAATGCCACAGGTAACCCTGGAGAAGCCAGCCATCCATCATCAGGAGAAGCTCTGCCTCTAAACCATGCAAACACTGCCTCCCTGATGTGCTCAGGATGAAGTACCTGCCTGTTCCCTTGCGTGTGAACACCTCTGTGCCAAATTCCATTGACAGAAAGTCAATCCTCTAGTATTTTTACTTTGTGAACTACACAGCATAGTTTACACTTTGTAACTTTTTATGGTACCTGTAAAATATGAATGTCAGTTGTTTCAATGGTAGCTGTGCCAAGGAGGTGTGAGATAATAAAGGTTTGTACCAAAGTGGGCTTGTGCTGACTGGAATTCAGACACTCATCGCTGCAGTTGGGTGAAGAGCCTGGCTGAACTCGAGGGGTCACGTTAGCCTGCCTGTCAGGCTGTGCTCACAACATGCTGAGAAATCTGGATGGATTGCTTGCTGCAGTCTCCTGAGGAGAACCTGAAGCCAGGTTCCTGCTGGGCTTCCAAAGGGTCTGAGGAAGAAGTGACACACAGCAGGGAAGGGCTGAGCTGCAGTAGCCCTCAATCAATGCCAAGGGGGCACAGCAGGGAAGCTGGAGCACGGGAGGGTGGGCAATGCTCTGAGGAACTGGTGAAATAATAGCTTTTGGAGTTGAATTCAACTTCAGTTTAAAGACAATTATGAATTTTAAGTGAAAGTTGCATGAAGGAGTCTAAATCCTAATTAGGGTACCCTAGATAGAAAAACAAACCCTGCAGAGGCTCTGCTTCACTCTGGGAACTGGGGAACTAAAGAGCTGCCTGGAGTAAAAAATGCATTGCTTTTGTTGGGAAGAGGAAAACCACCCACCCTACAATGGTGATGTTTTTAATGGGTTTTGGTTGGTTTTGTGGGTTTTTTAAAAATATGGCACTGTAATAGAGTATTAACAGCTGTAGTGACAAGTATGAATTCCAAAGCCTGGGAAAGCTAATTGTATTTTGTTACTGTTTCAATACTTTTTAATGGAATGGTGCTGCCTTGCATCTCAGTGTAAAGAGGAAAAATGGGTAAAAAGTGGCCTTGGATTGCTTTGAAGTAGCCCCACTATGTGTGTGCACATGTAAATTGGAGGTGTGTCACGGTTCATCAATGGATCCACATCACGTCCTGTTTTTGCTGAAATACAAAAAAAGAAGTCATACCTGTAAAGCAAGAAATGGAGAAAAACAAGGAATGGAGAGGAACTGGATATTCATGCTTCTCAAGGTGCTGCAGCAACACTCATCCTGATCATCATTGCTTGTGATAGGTAAGTGATGTTACTTCCTTAGCCAGGCAGTTGACTCTAAAGGGAGTTGGGTGGCCTGAGGGATGTAGATGGTTTTTAGCTGATGTTTCTTAAGGTTGGTATCAATTTCATGTCAGGTGAACTACTCAAGCAGTGCCTACAGTGTGGCTCCCAGAATTCCCTTGTATTTTCCCAGTTTAATAGACAGAATAGAGCTGCAGAAAAAGGATGAGGAGATGACAAAAAAGAGGAAATAGATTTGCTTAATGTAGTCACATGCTGGAGAAATATATCCATCTAAAAAAAGTAGTTAAGAACCATAGGTGAGGAACCATATCCTTTATGGCTGCTTTTCATACCCTAGCATTGAGTTTCAAACGTAGGAGAAGCCTGGGGAAAGCTTTTTCCAGTGCAAAGAGGAAGAGGCTCCCTTAAAGCATGAAATACTTGTTGCCCAATTTGGTGAATATCTAACCTGGATCCTTTTTCATCTTGGACAGTAGCAACAACTAAAACTGTTGGCCAGCTGACACCTGTTCATCCAATCTATTTTCTGTTAAATTTCCCACTGGCACGAATGGAGCCCCATTGCTTTTGGAATGGCTGTGATGAAATTTAATGAACAGACCAAGAGCTCAGCACGATGGCTGTGAGCTTTTCTTGGTTAACATGAATCAACAGTAGTCTCACCTTTCACTTCTGCAAGCAGCAAGCATTTAATTCTAGGGAATGGGTGTGTTAACTGAAAGTCTAGCATTATCCCTATTTACAGAGCAAAGATTGTCCGCTAGAGAGGTGAAATTACAGTGTTTTCCAAGGGATATTGCTTAGGGCTAATTAAGGATACATAATACGTATATGCATGTGCTTTAAAACGCACTGAGGACCACGTCAAAACAGAAGTCAGCTGCTATATTTGTTGCCAAAATTTGCGCTGTTTCTGGTAAAAGACACAGCACTGGGATTTGAAGTTCCAAAAAGGTGCGGAAAGCGGCGCTGCGCGGGAGGCGCAGGGAGCGCGGTGGCCGCCAGGAGGCGCCGGCGCGCCGCGTTCCCGCTGAAGGGAATGGGGCCGCGGGGAACCGGGACCGGGGATCGGGAATCGGGGACCGGGATCGGGGATCGGGAATAGGGGACCGGGATCGGGGATCGGGACCGGGGATAGGGAATCGGGATCGGGAATAGGGGATCGGGGATTGGGACCGGGGACTGGGGATCGGGAACCCGGGATCGGGGATTCGGATCGGGGACTGGGGATCGGGAACCCGGGATCGGGGATTCGGATCGGGGATCGGAAATAGGAGATCGGGACCGGGGATCGGGAATAGGGGATTGGGGATTGGGAATAGGGGATTGGGACCGGGGATCGAGAATAGGGGATTGGGACCGGGGATCGGGACTGGGGACCGGGGATCGGGAACAGGGGATTGGGAATCAGGGGATCGGGATCGGGAACCGGGGATCGGGAATAGGGAACCGGGGACCGGAGATCGGGAATCGGAGATCGGGAATCGGGGATGGGGAGCGGGGATCGGGACCAGGATGCTGAGAAGGGCCAGTCCCCGGCTCCAAGGGACGGGAGAGGGTGGGACGCTCTTGAGCTCCTGTCCCTGGCTCCCGAGCTTTCGGCACGGGCTGCCTCCGGAGGGTAGAACCGTGGCCTGCAGTGCGTGGCTCCAGAGCGCTTCCCGGCTCTGCTCCCTCCCGGCGCAGGGACGGGAGGCGGGTGGGATGAGAGGGAACGGCGGAGGAAATGGTTTGTCCTCCTTCCCCTGCCGGGGGAGGTGCGGCGCTGGCGGTGGCTCAGCTTTATGGAGCTGAAGGCAGGCTCTGCCCGGCGCTGGCGTGTTTGTGCTCCGTGCTGAGGAAGGTGCTGCTGCTCCAACGCCTTCATTCACTGCCCTGTTTTCCTTCTGCTTCAGTGTCTCACCTGAAAAATATTCTGTCCCCATATGACTTTGTGGCTTGACCTTTAAATTCATGATGCTGGGAGGAGGAAGGGCACAGAAAATGTAACACTACTGTTGCTGTTCTGGAAGCTATTGAAATACTCTGTTGCTTTTTGATCTTAAAACGAAAAAAAAAAAAAATTCCCTGAAAGAAATGTTTCATATTCTCAACTTGGAAACCTGTTCACATTACAGCAGGGATTATTTATTGGGTATGTTCATCCTTTTGAGCCTCTTTTCCTTCCCCACTCTGCTCTCCTGTACCTGTTACCTTTCCCTGAGGGATGCTTTGCCTTTGTCATTAGCAAGATGCTATTCCAGTGCCGAAGCGAGTGGCTTCACTAACGATTTACCAAGATGTTTTGTCCGCCATCCCTTCCGGCGAAATCAGAGGTAATCCCCCTCCTTGGACACCCACCGTCCGTGGGGATGGGCAGAGGGGGCAGTGGGCTGTCTGGCAGCTGAGCTGCCGCAGTTCTTGCCGTGGTGGCTGCCATGTCACCTCTGCTGCCTGCCCCCTGTCCCCGAGGGACGGCAGCACTCCCATAGCAGAGCTGCTGAAACAAGGTGTGAGTCCCCATCTCAGCCTGGCATCTCTCCTCAGCCTCCAGTGACACTCGGGCTGGCAGCAGCTGGCACAGACACGGGGCAGAGGCAGGCGTGGGCAGCAATGTCTCTGGCTGTTGGCAAGGCTCAGGGCACTCACCTGTGAGCATCATCCCAGGAGAGCATTGCTGCGGTGCTGCACAGGAGGTTTTAAACCTTACAGCTGCAGGCAGGTTTTAAGGAAACCAGATTCAGCTTGAGGTTGATGGCTGCAAATTTAATGTCCATCTTCAGGCATTTAAGCTAATGACTGAAGCATGCTGAGGGCATGATTAAAAATTTCTAGACACTTGTTCATCTTTTAATCTCTCATCTCTATTGCTTGCAAAATCTAATTTTTTAGAATACAAACAACTTAGATTTCTAATATGAACCAAGTATTGGTGTGATTTACATTTAATTACACTCTCTTTAAAATAATTATTAAACTTTACTGCATCTGTAAGTCATGTGGAATAAAAAGGGCTTTTAAAAATGTGGAAGTTTAGTGTCCCATGCCCTGACTCTCAGCCAGTAGCAGACCACCATATCATATATTCTGTTATCATTACTTCCATCAGTCAAAGTTTTATCGGCCATGAACCAAAAAGAGAAAAGTGTGTAATTTGACCATAAAATCTACTGAGGTGAAAAATATTTGCTTAACTGTCATATAATGTGTGGATGGAGAAAACAGATGTTACTACTGTAGCTGGGTTACCAAAGGTGTCGTATGAAATGCTGTAGTCCTGGCTACCTCTTACAACTCAAGACAACCCATATTATTTAACCCTTTAGAATGGGAAAACATGAGATCCTGAAATACCACATGCCATTGGTTTTCGGGATGAGCCATCTGAACACATTGTATTTGCACTCTTTCGGGGAATAGCAGGCCCTATGTAAACACACATTGCTGCCAAGAGGCATTTTACCTGAGTAATGGCTGTAAATTAATCCCATTAGATTGCACTCCTGTTGTGAGAAGTGGAAGTTCCCAGGAAGGCCTCCCTCCACCTTTCCACCTTTTCCTGTCCAGAGGGATGATGGGCCTTTCAAACTGGATGGTTTTCTGTGACCTATCGGTGTTAATTTTGAAGGGAGCATGTACTAGGACTTTTTGTTTGATATACAATGTCTAGTGGCTCGACTTCACCATGGCTCATGTCTTGATGTGAGGATATGTCTTTCGTGGCTCTGTTCTCTGGAACTTAAAATTTTTCATCTGAAGGTGCAGAAGTAGGGCACGGGGTCAAAGCTGGCAATTTCCTCTTGAAAGGAGGGGGGTGGTACCCTCTTCAACCCTGCCTGGTTTTCATATCAGCTTTTGTGTCCAAGTCCTCCATCCTGACAGCAACTGGGGAACAGCACAAGAGGTTTCTGTTGCCAGCATTGGTCAGCACCTCCTCACCCTTGAGGAGGGTGGTTTCCCTGCGGAAGGGCCCCCCCCGTTGCATCAACTGCTCTCCCAACAGTAGCTGACAGCACTAATCTGCATTACATGGGATTAAACAGGCGCAGTAATTAACTTGCATAAGCGCTTTAGCAACTTTTGGCCTTTGAGTTGAGGCCTGTCCTGTATATGTGGTGTAGAGCCTCTGTAGGCTGGGGACAGTACAGGGGGAAGTTGGGGAGAAGCGAACAAAGCTGAAATTTCAGCTGCAAACAGGGAGCGGTAGAGAGGAAGCACACAGGGTTACAATTAAATAGCTTTTGTCATTGTTTTAGGAGTCAAGGTGTGCTGAATATCAAACAGGTGTGTTGAAAAGGCAGTATGGGCACTGGTGTCCACAGCTCTCACTGAATCCACACAACTATGGAATAAATGCTCAATTTCTAGTCCTATCTTAAGTGTTATTCCCATGTGAGAAGTGAAGCTCTACCTAGGAATTTATTCCTTCAGTTTTATAGTTTTTACTCATCAGAAATCATATATTAAACTAATTCTTACTGCTGTGCTTGGAAGATTCAGTTCAAACATGCAACCCTAAGCTGAACCAAAATGTAGATATACCCATAATCCCTGCTATCCTTGGGTACCAGATTCTGCTCAGTGACCAAATGTCTGTAGACTTTAAGGCACCCATCCCAAGAACCAGTACAGAAATTAGTCCAAAGCAATGGGGCTTTGCACTGATGTATGTCAACCCTTAGATGTATCTGATGCAGCCAATTCAGATCTGCTTTGAATCAGAGGAACAGCAGGGAAGGCTGAAATGCATTGCCCTGTAGCATTTTGTCTTTCTTTGAAAACATATGGTACCAGGGGAAAGGTCTCAAGATCATCAGGAAAACTTGAGAAGATTTCACTTTCCCACTATACAGTGTGTTATCCCAGGTCGTGTTATGTGTGAAGCTCGTTTCACTTTTACATGAGACAAAACTGAGGAGTCACCAGCAGGTCAGCTGAAATCTCTACACCTTGAGGAAAAAGGGTTGATCCAGTCTGCCTCACAGACTGTGTGGGCTCCTTGTTTGTTTGACTTGCAGACTCAGGGTCCCCTTGCAAGCCTCACAGGAATGTGTTCTCAAGACATTTTTCCCTTTCTGGGTGTGTTGTCTTCAGACATTTCAGAGCAAAGCACTGCAAGTTTTCTCATCACCCAGACAGTCCCATAGCAGTCCAGATGCCTTGGGAACTATTGAGCAATGTGGACTGCTCAAATAAACAGCCCTTGGGTAAGATGGACCTCAGAGCAGTGTCACAAACCCTGAGGGCATGAAGCACTTCAGGAGAGACACATTCAGCCTTGAAAACCTGTAGTAACCCTGGGAGAAGTTACTGCCAATGAATAATCAGCTCAAGAGGATTCCACTTACAGGTGCTGATGGTGCAACACCTTGCCTGAAGCATGAGAAAGCAAATACAAAAGGGAAATTTGTCCTCAACCCTTTTAGCAGGGAACAATAGGTCTGGTCCTATTCTAAACATGGTCTAGAAGTCAGGACAGGGGGTTGGCAAACAGGGAACAGGTTCACAAAGGACTAATCATTCTGTGATAAACAAATCAGAGCTCATTAACTGATTGCCTTGGGATTGGGAATAGGCCCTCCTCCTCTGTGCTGGGGTTCAATTCTTTGGCACAGCATGATTGCTGCTTCCCAGGTATCCACTGCTGCAAACTGCTGGAAGTTTATAGCCAGATCCCTAATCCTGCTGGCACTCACTGCCAGGTAAGGCTGTGTCCCAGGCTGCTTCCCCGTGGCACCTGGGACCCACTGAGTCTGCACAAACACTGGTCTACAAAGTAGAAGAGAATAAGGTATTTAAGTGGCTGAATTTGCTTGTCTCTCAAAATCCAGTGCTGCAACCCTGACCCTCACTGCAAGGTGAGCAGCCCTACCTGGAGTATCTTGAGAAGCTCATTCCCTTCTGAAGAAAAACACTCATGGGTGTGAAAAGCTCTGATTCTTATCTCAGTCTGGGCATGCTGGTAGTGGAGATAAAACTAGTAAGTGATATTGTCATCAACTTGGATCTTTTCTGAGCACTGAAATTTACTTTCATAGAAGGGACAGTTCCTATATTTCTCCTTTAGACAATAATTTTTTGTTTTAAAAGCTGGTATAAACTCCATATATGCTCTTTTCTATAAGAAATGGAAAAATTAATGGACACATTTACAGTAAATCCATTAGTAAAACACAAAATACAAGAAAATTATCCATGCTTGAAAGAACAAAATCAAAGGTATGAAGCTAATAACATGAAAATACTTTGAAGTTCAACTAATTGTTTTAGAACTGGAATCTTAAACCCCATGTCTTGTTTCTACAAGAATCTCTTCGGCTGATTTTGTCTGATGATAGCCTGGCACTCTAAACCTTTGGGAAAGAGGTAACTGGTTTCGATACCTGCATGGAAATCACCAGTTCTAAAAGTATTTATTGCACTATTTGTCTACAGTCCTTCATGGTGGCAGCTGGATAATAATGGTGACCTGCTTGATATTTATGTGGCATTATTACAAATTTTGCTAACATATATGATGTATCCTTTTCAGTATTGGAAGGATATTCTTCTAATATTGCTTGACTCTATTGCTGTTGCTGTCTAGGATTTCCCAGTGCAGGATGGCAAGAGCTAGAAAAAATACAGGAGAGCATGAAATTTATTCTTTCCCTGTAAAATTGCTAATCACATGTCATTGCAGCCTTACACAGCTGCATCAAAAACTTTTGATACTCCTTCCAATGAAGATTCATACTGCAGGGCCCCTGTGACGCCTTCTGATATAAACACAACTCCTTTGCCCAAGGCACAGTGGGATTTGTGAAAGGCCATCCTTTCAGCGGTGTGCTGAGGTTAAGGTGCTCCTCAAAGGCCACGCTGGGCACAATGTTTTCTGCTTCATTCACAATTCCTGTTCAGCTTGCTGCCACTCCTGACCCATCCACATAACCAGAGGGCCGCTCTGCCCTGGGGCGGCTGAGGAGCAGTCAGGCACAGCCTCTCCAGCCTGGCCTGTCCACAAAGGGCTCCGAATTGCCCTGGCCATGGTGGTGTCCCACTGGAGTCACCTGCTGCTCCCAGTCCGCGGGTGGAGCGGGCACGGGGCTGAGCCAGGCACTGACATCAGTGGGAAGTGGTCTCAGTGGGCTCTGGAGACTGATGGGCTTTACTTAATCTGGGAGAAGGCAAAACCAGTTGTCATTGGGCAGTGCAGATGGACAGCTGTGCTTTTAATCACTTGCCTTAAAAAATATATGAAAATTAATTGGAGTATAGTGTACAGCCGTCCCCAGTCGTGGTTCCTGGGCTCCACTGTGGCCACCTGCTGGCTTGTCCCCTCTCCAGCCCTGGCTGCAGAGGAGGATTTGATTCCTTCTCTGTTTTAAGCCATACCCTTGATTGCACATGAAAACTGCACTCTTGGCCACTGTCCAGAGCTGTAACCTTGTTGCCAGAATTTATTAAAAAAGCACCAGCCGGCCCTTTATATTACTTAATCTTTTCTCTGATCATGAACAGTACAGAGGTACCTTTGTAATGCACCAGGACTGACGTTTGATGTAATGCCAATGCTGCTGTGGGCTTTCATTATTACTTGGGATAACCTTCAATTAAATTTTCAACAGGAAAAATAGCTTTCTATTATGTGTTCACTGGCAATATATTTGAATTTATCAGGTATTGAAATAAACAGTATTATTAAAAAAACAGTCTGAGCTTAGGTAAAACATGATTTCTCCACAGAACAGTCAGCTAAATCTCCTCTTTTAATTATTTCTAAATATTTGAAATACAAAGAATTAGAACATAATGCTCAGGTCCTGCTAATGTTTGAAAAGGGGTGTAGCTGCCCCTTATTTTGGATTAGGGGATTGCAGTAAAGGAGCTACAACGGATGGGAGATGTCAAAAGTTAATTAATGAGTGAATAAGTAGTTCTACATGCATGTGTGTGCATGTATGTAATAAAATGACAGAACTTTCTGTAGCTGATTTCCACTCCTAATAGCTCTCAGAAATTTTGAATGATGGCTTTTTATATCTTGGGTTCTCTTAATTCTCTTATGAAGCACTTAAGTCTAACTGCAGTATAAAGCAATCTGAGGGCTGTGATTGCTCTACAATAGCTCCGATCAAATTAATACTGAAGGGAAGGTTTTTCAGTGTGCATTATTTCCATCAGTACTCTCATCATCAGTCCCAGGCTTGTTTCATCTTTTTACATGAAGAGCATATCTGGAGTCTCAAAACCGTTGCACTTAGTACAGCAATATTGATGACATTAAATGGAACAGTTCAAAATGTATAAATATTCAAAATTCACCTGGATTTCTGTTCTGCTCATATACATCAAACATTTTCTGATTTATCAGTAATTTCAACCAAATCTTTGCAACAGAAGAAATAGGCACAAAGAACTAGAGAGGGGTCTGACAGACGTTTTCTGATTTCAAGTTTGAAGAGTGCAAATCTGGAATCTGACTTCACAGCTGAAGCCCATGTGTAGTGAGGTGACCCAATGCCAGCTGCTTTCAAATTATTTCCCTCCACTAAAAGCAAGTGAATGAGGACTGAACAAATTAACTCGGCGTGACTGATTTGTGGCTTTAATTACCTGTGATGTAAGGTAATGACAGTCTGGGCTGTGACAGCAGGTTGCTGGTATTCTCACTGCTCACCTGCCGCTCATGCCTCTCCCCCAGGGAGGAAGCTCCATTCTGTTTATTCCCGGAGCTGAATCATTTCACAAATCTAGCTGGGAAGGCAGCCACAGCCAGAGGAGCTGAGGGGGCTGACCAGGGCTGATCAGGGTCTCTGGGGGAAGCCTCCTCGCTGGAGGAGAAGCTTGGTGGAGCTGCAGCCCCAGATGGGTGCCAGGAATGCTGCAAGGAAGCTGAGGAGCAACGTCATGGACTTCAGCAAGACACGAGAGGCACCCCTGGATCTGCACCCACCTGAACTGCAGAGGTACTTGGATATAGAGTGAAGTTCTTATTCAACAGATGTTAACAGAAATGTTCTGGTTTCTCGGGGAAGGGGGTTTGCTCATGCTGGTTTTAATGCAGCAGTGGGAAAAGGAGGGCCTAGCTTCACACTGGAGCTGCCTATCACTGCTCAGGGGTATCTCTATTGTCTGTTGGGGGCCCTGGCTGGTGCTTAGCCCTACAGCCCAGCCAGAGGTTTCCTATGCTAGGTCTGGAAACCTACAAAGGTGTTGGGATTTGGTTGTTAGCATATACAGTATGTCTTTTTGGTTTGCTGTGTAAATCTTTTTATTTAATGGGCAATAATATTGCATAAGGACCTAGGATTAATCAAAAACCCCAACCTCATAAAACAGTTTCATAAAAAAACCACATAGATATCTTAAGAGCATTTTTGTTTTCCTTATTGCAAGCCTCTTCATGTTTCTCAGATCTTGTCTGCAATGGGCTTTTAGTCTCTGCTTGGATGATAGCAGTGATGCAAACTGCTGGTGCAGATGTGCTGCCACTAAACACACCATGGCCGGAGCAGCGAATACCCACTGGAAATGCAAAGTATGGAGGGAAGAAGGGAATGGAGCATGTATAGGGCAGGCTGTTGAGTGTAGATCCAGTAGTACTTTCTGGTGGTGTGTTTGTTTATTTTTGCTCAGCAGATGAGTAAGAGAGAAGGCAAACAACCACCACCATAAATCATGGTGGTACAAGAAATGGTGCAGAGTCACCTGCTCTCCCCCAGGCAGGGATGTCAGGCACTGGCATGCAGGGAAGTGTCCGAAATGAGGCTGCTGTGCCTCTGTGGAAGCAAACAGGCACACGGGGCAGCTCAACCTCCCAGGCATTTACCCACATACCTGCCAGGCTGTGAATTCTTCAGTTCAGCAGCAGCCAACACCCACTGAAGCCAAAAGCAGTCTGGCTCAAGAGAGAGGGACGTGATTTTGCTTTTTAGTTACCAAGTATTGCATCTAATTGAAGCTACTGCAGGGGAGAAAGGCTGATCTTAAGCTGATAATGCCTTGTTTAGATATGACTTAAAATAACTGGCTTTGGGGAGCAGCAGTGCCTGCACTGATCCCAGTGAGAATTGTCATCCTGCCAGCCCTGGCTGCAGGTCCCAGAATTACCACTGCCAACGACATCAAAGACCCACTATCCTGTGTTCCTCATCACCCACTGAAGGACTGACCGAAAACCAAGAGCAAGAGCTGATCAGGGCCACCTAGTCCTGAAGAAACTGTCCCAATTTTCACTCCCTTCCTTGTCTCACTTAATCAGAAGCTGTCAGCCACCTCCTAGCCAGACTAAGGGGCCTGGAATGCAGCTGGTGAGAGGTGATCACCACACCTGTCACGTGGAGAGGCTGTTACCACAAATCGTGCTGACGAAACAGGATACACGTGCATGAACTTCCCCTATATACACATATATATATGTATGTGAGTATATGTATATGTATATGTATATGTATATGTATATGTATATGATCTGCCTTTCTGTGAATAACTTGTCAGTTCAAGACATCCATAACTAGCTCATACTGCCACATTTTTAAATTTTAGCTCATGATGGAAAAATAAAAGCATATAGTGGGAGGTGTCACTAAAAGCAAGTGACGAATCCTGGCACTGTCAGCATTTTGGATGATGTGAGCACATTTCCATGCACTGGAGAGTCAGTGATCTGTATCCTTGGTACTCATCACCACGTATCTAACCACAACTATGTTTTCTGTTACATGGCAGCAGAAGTGTGCATGTTGTTTTTCAAGTATGAAAAGGCCTTTTCCTTGTGGCTTGAGTCCCACATACTAATTTGCCAGCTGCTAGACTTTGATCCTAGTCTAGCATAACTGCTGTGAGATCAAGGGCTGTGTTCCATTCACCGCAAGCACGGAGGATGATGGAGAGCAGGGGATATGGCAGCAGAGTTGTGTGATGTTGTGAGTTACATGCTGGCGACAGCCCGCTCCAGATAAAGCTGTACATGATAACTATAGTTCTTGCAGAAAGGGAAAAACCAGAACTTTCAGGGGACCCAAACGTTTAATTCAACAGGAGGATTACCTGTGTGCAGGCCTGCCCTTCTCCTGTGCCAGTTTTGTTGAGCTCTTGCTGAAATATAACATCTTCTTGGAATACCAGTGGCAGTTCTGCCTGCATTTCCATCTGGCCACAGTTGGGCTGCCCTGGAGCTGCCACCTCAAACATGACTTTTTTGGGACTTAGGTTAGCTAATCCCCCATATATAGCCATAGTATACACAGATTTCTGAAAACAAGAACTGGGTTATATAGGCAATAAGTGTCTCTTGAAAGCCCCACTGCAAGCCTCAATCTAAAAAAAACCCCTTTGCTTGCATAACAGAAAATCTTAAAAATGCTAATAGCAAATCTAAGATTCATCCTTCTGGATCTGAAGCCTGTCAAGATTTCAGACATTGTTTACAGAACCCAATGTCTTATTTGCTGGGATTTTTTAGGTGAAGATTGGTTTTTCTTTTGCACTTGTCTCTGGAAATGAAACACAGGAAACCATAGGTTTCCCCAAGACTGACTGTGAGGGCTAGAAGAGCTTTGGGAGTGGTGTTTTCACAAGGTTGGGAGATAATTTGATTCCTTAGAATTTAGAGTGGCTATTTAGTATTCCTCTAGGCAAAAGACACTACTAAAAATAATATCAAACTACTAAATAAGAGTGATGGGGTGTGTATCTGTTCCACACTGCATGATTGTGTTTGCAGAATGGTACCAATGAATTTCTAAAATCAAACTGCAAACTGGATTTTTTCCTCACTTAAAGAATAACTGCTCTTTTCAATGGTATAATGACTGCAATGTTGATTACTTTCAGTGATGGGCACTGAGGAGGGGATGGATGGAGTAATAAAAAAGCATAGAAGGCTTCCTGAATTAGTGTTACAAGCTGCTAAGTATAGAACCACCTTTAGATGATTCAGTTAAACATCTTTTTTTCCAGGAGTTTTGTCCTTTCAGATAGTCAGAAGAAACTTAATATTGCTATAAAATCTGATATCCCTTGCACAAGTCAAATAAGGAAGTAGTAAGGAAAGCTGAAAGCATTTTAAAGTTTCTTCATTAGTCCTTAATTGTTTGTATCATGTTTTGTTTGCCCCAGATGGAACAAAGCAAATAACACCTACTGACAGTTTTTCTAGCTGATCCTATCCTGAAGGTATCCAGATTTCACACACCGATTTGTTATTCCACAATATGCTTTGAGTAGCAACATTCATTATTCACCACTACCTTTATATCACTATAATTACAGTGTCAGCTGATTAGTCTGTTTGTCTATTGCAGACTTAATATCTTAAAAAATCATGCTCTTATGTACTCTAAGAATACTGGACACTAAACTAGCCCTATGGTTTGCAGATATTTCTAATACTTCCACATACTACAAAGCTATTGCTTTATTCTTGTAACATAAGAAATGAAATAAAACTTTAAGTATATAATGACTCAGTATTTATCAGGCCTGAGATTTTGCATCCATGAATCTTTGCAAGTAATTAACAAGACTTTACATCTCCAGAAAACATCATTCATTTCTGCTTGTTTACATAAGAAGCAATTATTGCCAAACCACCCCCTCCCCAGTGCATAGCAATACCTTGCTGCAAGCAAAAACAATGCTCTTGCTGTGTTAACATCCTATTCTGGAAGAAAAGGGAGCTGACTCAGTGCATGCAGTCGAGCCCTCAGAGCTGTCTTCCAGGAGCAAAACAGGTTATATGAGAATATGACCTTGGTGAGCGGTGCTAATGGCTGTGATTTAAAATTCCAGGCTTTTGTCTCAAGTAGAGAAATTAGATGAGACAAAATGCCTTTGAAATAACCCAAGTAGCACTAAGCAAAACACAGATACAATTTAAAAAATTTACAGTGAGTCACTAGGTGATCTCCAGCTAAAGCATGCTCAGTTTTTCCCAAACTGGCATGTGTGGAAATTTACTGTACTAAACCCGCAGAATGTGTGTTTGTAGAAGGTTCTTGAATACCTGTGCTGTGGTGGTGCTGGCTGACAGATCAGGAAAACAATGCTCCTTGTCCACACCCACTACACAGCATCCTGGCCCAGTAACTTAACTGGCTGGCAAAGACCAGCTCCAAATGTCTTTTGTGAGTGGTTTGCAGTTTGTGAGGATAAATTCATGTTCTTCCTGCCAAAGGTAACAGCTGTTTAGATTGGGGTTAGAATTTAGCATGGGCTGTCTCCAGAAAGGCTCTGCATCAGTATTCAGGGGAAAATACTGCTTGTGCTCAATCTGGACCACTATTCAGGATATAAGACTTCTTTGAATTGTGGTGTTCTCCTGTGAATATAATAGAGTTTTGATCTCCTGTGGGAAAGATTTAGGAGACATATCCCTTAAAAACATTCACAGCACACACAAAGCATTTGTTTTTTCCAGTTTTTACACACAATTGCATATATTCTACTTTCATTTCTTAGAAATACTTATGTCTTTGGAATCTCAGAGGAGTGAAGAGGTACAGAATGCAGTGCCTTGGGGAACACACATATTGTCCATTAGCTGAGAAGTGAGAATTTTGCAGTGATGCAGATCATGGTCTGTGTGTTGTTAAGCAAGAGTGGTTGTAGTCTTCCTCACGCATAAACTGCCTTCCTTAATCTTAATCCTTCTAATCCTTAGACCTTTCCTGTGTCAGGTGAGGATGAATGCTCCATGTGCTCCCAGCTATCACTGGCCTAGTTTCCCTAAATCCAGACCACCCTATATCTGAACTCAGTGTTGTATCACTTTAATCATCGAAGAGATCACACTGTCTTCACTTACTTATGCCTTCATAGATTTACTTCAGAATAATGCCAAGGTGTAGGAGGATTATAAAATCATACTTTCATTATTGCACCTTCAGCTCTGAAATCTTGAATGAGACCTTACTCTAAATCCTCCTGCCTTTTTCCTATGCCTATTTTCTTTTTATTTTCTAATTGTACTTGTTACTTCAAGTTCTCAGTTCTGTACACTTTCTAATGCTTTCTATATGCTTTCTAATATGTTTTTGATATGTTTTCATGGTATAGAATGGAACATTACTACATGTAAGTATATTAGTATTTAATTTAGAAATTTATTTTTTAATCAGTGATCTCTTTCTCTAGTATTACAGTGGGATAGCCTTAAAATATATTGAATTTTGCAAGTACTATTATTGAATTGGGAAAATACTTTATTTAACACACAATTACTTTCTTAGGCATATAAAACCTATCTGCTAGAGAAGTTCTGTTTCATAGTCTGTTATTTCTGATACCAGATTTTGAATCAGTAAGGAATTGTAATGAAGCAAAGGAGTATGTCCATCAGTCAAAACTCAAATGAGCCTCCTCTTATCATCACTGAGGAGTGATTTGGAGAGTGAGGGTTCCCTTAAGCAGTAGGTTGTGTGGAGTGTCTGATGTAATCAGTAAGGAACACTGCAAATGTAAAATTGAGCAGACCTGACATTCGGCTCAGCATTTCCCAGAAGAACCCATGGACATGTAAGCCCCTGAAAAATCCCTGTTTTTACACATGCACAAACGTCATAAGTGAGGCTTTAAGGAAACAGTTCACTTTTTTCTCTGCTCTGCTTGGCACAGGTCTGCAGCTCCACTCCTGCGTGGCTGCAGGGTCTCCAAAGTGCTCTGCAGAAGGGTGATGGGCCATGGCACTGAATAGAACAAGGCCCAAAGCACTGCCTTGCAAGGACCAAGCAGGAGACAGCCTGGCACCGATCAGCTCAGCCTGCCAATCAGACACCTTTGCTACAGCCCTGATTTTCTGAATTCCCTAGTTAAGCTTATTGAAGTTGGTGGGATGGCTTCCTTTCCACATCTCTGGCCGAAGAAAGATGTTGTTCCCTCCTTTATAAAACACACTGAAAGCCATTCTTTTGAAGTTTGACAAATTTATGGAAGCATTGCTGCACTGCACTACAAAGGAAATCCAAGTGTGTTCAATGAACTGAAGTTTAGCAGACTAAATTTCACGTGACTGATTTGTTATGCCAAAGTGAAATCAGATGCATTCAAATGAGAATTCAAAACCAGTTTTATGTATGAATGCATAATGCAGTTTGAATAGTCATTCCCTGAGTGTACAGATTAACAGCACCTTGGAGTCTGTGAATCACAAATCATTAACACTTGGTTTTTACATAACAGACCTGGGACTTATTGCAAGAGCTTTCTTTTTCGAACTGTATATTCTAATTTTGGCTCTTAAACATCTCAGCTGTGAGGGGCAGTTCCAGCATGAACGTGGTTTGCACAGGAGACAGGATAAATGGAGGATGTTTTCCCAGAATGTGCCTTGGGTACATTTGAGCACCCACCTAAGCCATAGGATTTCTCAAGCTGCCAAATATGTCGTAGCTTACCTCAATTTTCTCAAATAACCCCAAACATCTAACCTGCAAAAGAGCTCAAATTTAAGCTTCTGTTTTGAAAACACTTGGCCACATTTGTTTTCTGGTTGAAGTCTTAGACACCAAAATAGTTTTGTTTCACGAAAACATTGCACAGTATTTGACAAAACAAAGCACATTGAATAAAAGCAAACTATTGGAAGCCTTTACAGCCTTCACTTGGTAGAACAGGAAAGCACTCTTGGATTGTTTTAGCCACTCACTGTCACATTACAGGGTTTACAACTTGCCGTCTCTATCTGTAACAGTACTTGTTTACCGTGTTTATTTATTCAGAATTGCAGAAGAAAGCAAGTCTGTGCTGAGAAGGGGCTTTTTTCCCATCCTTCTCAAATATCAGGTGCACACAGGGTAATCCTGACAAACCTGGCGAGTTTTACTAACGTAGTCTAAAAAGCAGAAGGGCTCAGTGCCCAGTGCTGCTTGAACGAAGAAACAATCTTGAATGTGTGGAAGGGATGTTGGTGGTCTGGGCTGTCACATGTCCAGTGCATCCCTGCCCATGGAGCAACACCTGGGCACACAGCAAGCGAGGGCGAGCCCAGCCTGGGCAGCTGCTGGGGCACAGTGCAGAAGGCTCAGACATGGGTTTAGGCCTGGGCTTGGATGTCTTTATGGCCTATTTGATAATTAAATTGTATTGTGAGATTCTCAGGATACCATCATCTTTGGAGCCCACAGGGATGAACGTTTTTCTGCAGGTCCCAGACACCATTCATTATTTGATTATTTGATTCCTCTTGGCTGCCTTTGACACTTCAGCTCCACTGTATCATTTTGCTGGCCTAGAAAACGACAGGCAGCTTTTGAGCAAGAAAGTTCAGGAGCAGAAATAAATTCTATTTTTAATCCTTCCTCTGATTTTCCGTGGGTGACACAGTTTCTCATGGCATGGCAGTTCCAGGGTGTGGCAGTGCTGCTGAGTGTGCCTTGCAGCTTGTTTTACAGATTTAACCCCTTTACGTGCTTTCCCCTAATTAGAAATTTCAGGTTTGGGGGGTTATCCTGCTATTAATACCTGAGTGACACTCTGATTTATTGCAGTGGGTTGGCAACAGATTTGTAGGATGAGAAAATACAAGCTAGGAATTTAAAGAAGTACTTGAGCATTAACAAAGCTGAGCCTGTGTCAAGTGGTGATAAATTTTCCACTATACCCTTGATCACCTTATTATTAATGTCATCAATCTCTCTGTGAAAAGTGGCTCTGGGCATGCCCATATGACCAAATGTTCTACTAAATAATTAATCATTGGGACATGTTGCCAGAATTTGCTGCTTTCCAATTTAATCTTAGCAACTTACTCATTTGTTTCTTTATTTGGAAACAAAAACTTCACGGATAAAAATGAGTCAAATGTACTGATATATATTTGAGGGCTATGTAGCATTGAAACCTCATGTTGCTTGCTCTAGAAATGTTTTTCCCTCGTTTAAAGCAACACCCCAAAATTAACAGTTGTGAGAATGATCACTTCAGGAACACAAGCTGTTTCTGCTGCCAGAACCTGCATCCCAGCTGGCTCTCCCTGCCCCTTCAGTAGTAGCTCAGCCCTCTCTATGCTTAAAAGGGCATTCAAAATGCCACACTATCAGGATATCTTTAGAAATAAATTATCACAATGTCAGTTTGATTGTTTAATTAAAAATTACCATGGATATGAATCCCTTTGTTAAACTGTTTATTGTTTGTTATTGTTGCTAAAGCAAAATAAGTTCTAAGCAAATGGCTTAAAAATGTTATCTTCTTTTTAGTTACAATTAATTTAATTTAGACTAACACTGTATTAACTTGTAGCATTCAATTATTTAATGAGTCATGAAGAAAGTTTTCTAATTATAGAGTCATTCATTTTTCACAGGTTTGAAGGCATACACTGAAATATACTCTATTGAGACCATGAGCTTTGTCCCACTCAAGCCCTTCTTTAATGGTGTCTGTGATTTCACATAAGAAGCCAATTGGATTTTAGTTTAAACATATGTACCATCCTGTACGCCTTAATTTTGTTTGTGTCCCTCCAAGGATTTTTAGTTGAAAGCTCTCACATCTGTTATATCTGTAACACTGTTGGGTTCGCCCCCTCCAGCTTCTTCCCAAGAATCAGTGGGCAGCAGCCTGTTCATGAAAGATTAATGCCAACCTTCCACACTTATTTACCCATTCATAGACTCTCCTCTTTCAGTGTGGCTCGTGGTTTTGTTTTTATTAATTCCCCCTGGATATTAGCTAGAACTGGCCAAATATAACATTGGCTTGCTGCTCTGTTTCCTGGTGAGTCAGTTGACTGTGCTTCCAAATCAGTATTTTCGTAAGATCACTTGCAATCTTCCCTGCTATTTACTGCTTGCTATTCATTCTCTGTTGTTGAACAAAACATATGGCAGTGTTTTTTCCCCTTGACTGCATGCCTGAAACTTTTTAAAAGGGAAAGTGAGAATAGTTAATGAGCTTCTCCTTCTGGAAATCAAAAAGAACCAAGCCAAACAAGCATTTGTGAATATATGAATGTGGTTAGGAGGAACCATAAATGTTTTCCCAGGTACTCCTTCCCTGCCTGAATGATCTAGGGTGATACAACTACTTCTTTCCTGCCTTTAATTGTGCTGTTGTGCCTTTTAAATGAAAATATAAATAAGTTACTGTTTCAATTTCATATCATTATGCATAACTTGTGTAGGAAAGGCCACTGTCCCCCACAGTCACTAATGTAGGGTCATGTGCAATTTAAATTTCCAATTATAAACACATGTTATGCAGCATTTTATTGGTGATTCTTAGGTGTCCTATCTATCCCCAAATTCTTTGGTTTCCCCATGGGATACTCAGCATAGATTACTTCAAGTAAAGTGCTAAAGTGACACATTACACCAATATCTTCCAAAGCCCTGCCCTGTAAAATCTACATTTGAGCAAAAGGTGTGGTAATATTCCTGGTATCATGAAAAGCTTTGCCTCTGCTGTATGTAAACATCAGAAATCTGTGAAGAACCTCATGAAAAAACTGAATACATGTAGGAATCTGCTTAAATCAGCATGTTGTTGGTTGTATATATATGTATACTTTTTTAAGCCTTAGGTGTCTGTGAAACTGAAGTTGCTTTATCACTGTAGGCTGCAGTTGATGTTTCAGTTCTGATGCTGAGCTGAATTAGGAGCTATCAACTCCTCATTTACCCTGAGGACTGTTAGGGATACAGCCAATAGCTGTGTCTATTTGGAATATATGTATCCAGTTACACAGTTAGTGTTTGGATTTCAAAAGACTGAAAAGTTCAGGCAAACTTAAATTGATGCACCCTGGAATACAGGTGAGGCTGAAATACAAAGTTTACAACAAATCTGTATTTGAAGGTAAAGTTTCTTTAAAATCTTCTCATAAAAATCGATAGTATTCAGATCTAGCAGCTTAATAAGGATCACATTTAATTTCAAGTTAAGGGTTCCATGCATTTCTCAAAGTGAGGCTTTTGCCAAGGTGTTTTATGGCTCAGTTGCTGGTGATTACCCAGGAGCAAACAAGAGCAGAGGGTCCAATATGAGATCTGACACTCAGCAGATGAACTCTCTTCTGTCCAGTGCTTTATCTCCCATCTTGCTTTACATCCAGTTGCTTTTGTACTTTTATTCTGAACCTTCCTTGCCTTGAATGAAATGTGAAAGATGGTCTAACATAAATGTAGCACTCCTTCCCTCGTGCTAATGTTCACAATGTATTTATTAACTTTACTCTGTCTCTACCAATATAAGTTTTGGGCAGACAAATCCTGAATTCCTGAATTTTCCATCTTTGAAAAATGAGTTTCTTCTTCTATGTCTGCGTATCCTTTTTCACTTTTTTCCAGTGAGTGTAAAACGGTTTTAAATAGGTCTCCATACTCCTACTCATAATTCAGGTAGCATCCCTTTTGCTGAAGTAGCTCACAACATTTATAGCTCAGGTAACTCCTGTGGGTAATGTTTTTCTGTTTTTCAAAATAGACAGCAGCCATCTCCTCTGTTCCAGTTCTAAACACTTGGAAGCGTTTTTCTGGTAACTGAGGTGACTGACTTAGTTGGTCTTTGGATTAGAAGTATATATCCTGTTAATCTGCTTTTAGCAAGAGTGAGTACATTCCCTGCCACTCGAGTAACTGCAGGTGACTGGAGATGCAAGCAGTGCTTCTTCCTCTGAAACGTGGTGTCCGTGAGGGGGACGGAGGAAGAGCTGTGGGTGGGACACAGCCAAGGGTGGTGGCAGCTGCAGGGTTTGTAAATGGCACAAGTAACTCACTGCTGATGATCTGTAGGTAGGGCAGTGTCCAGGCTCCTGCCCTCAGCTCTGCAGTCCTGCTCTCTCCTTTCCATGTGCTGTGCCCTCGCATCCCTGCGCTGCCCAGCCCAAGGCTGTGCCAGGGGCTTGACCTGCACGAACCGAGGGAAACAAACCTACCCCGTGTGACAATGGTGGCTGTCACAACCGCGGAGGCCACCCTGGCACCCGCTGTAACTAAATCTTTCCTCTGGGCTTTGAAACTTTCTTCCCATTTGTTGTTTCTATTTCGCTTATCTTTGGCAGGTGCTCATTTGTTTTGTTTCAGTATTGTATTACACCGGTTAAATGAAAACCTTTAATTCTGAAGAAACATTTGCAGGGCCCAGATGAGTCAATATTGACAGAAGATCCTCAGGAATTGTTAAAGAGGAGCCCAGCCTGGAGCAATACTGAGCGAAACCTGCTCCAGGTGACGCAGCTGTGGCAGAGTGGATGTGAACTGAGCGATCTCTTAGCCCTGCCAGCAGGTCAGGAGCCTCGGCAGCAGCTGCCGCGGGGGACACGGTCCTTTAAACCCTCAGCAAAGCCCGAACGGCGGCCTCAGGCCCTGCAGCGGCCCTGGCTGTCGCATCGGCCCACGCCGGGCGGCTCCGGGGCACGTCCATCTCTCTGCCGTGGTCACCGCGACCGGGACACTCGGCAAAAAGCATCCATTAGCACGCTCCGGCGGCACACGGAGCATCGCGCATCGCCCACCCGCCTGCGCGGTCCCGGGGCCTCGGGAGCGCCCCTGGGAGCACGGCGTCAGCGGCGGGCCCGGGGCCATCGCCAGGCTCCGCGGCTGAGGCGATCGGCCCGTGCCGGGTCACCGCGGACCGGGACCGATGCGGGGGCGCGCACGCGCAGCGGGGCCGGGGCGCGGAAGGACGCGTGTGCTGGCGCGGCCCCGCCCCTCGCAGGCGATTGGCTCGCGGCGCAGGCCCCGCCCCCCGTTGCGGATGACCTGTAGTAACCCCGTTCCGCGGGAGCCCGGCCCCGCGCGCCACCCGGCGCGGGCCAACCAGGAGGCGCCGTGGCGCATACGGAATGAGCGCGCGCGGCGGCGGCGGGCGGCCCGGCCGCGGGTGAGCGCGGGCGCGCACTCGGGCGGTGCGCGGGGCGGGTGGTGCCGCCGCGGCGTCCCCGGGCCGGGGCGGGTGAGTGCGGGGCCGCGGGCCGGGGCGGGCTGCGGGGCTCTGCGCCGCCACGAGCGCGTTCGCCCGGCCGCGCGGTGCTGCGGGGCTCCGCCGGGCCTCTCGCCGCCCCCGCGGGGGTGAGCGCGGCGGCCATCCGGGCCGCGGGGGTGCTGAAGGGGCCCGGCGGGGCTGCCGCGGGCCTGGCTGCCGGCGGGGCCGGCGGCTGCGCACCGGCGCTGCCCCCGCGGGAGCGGCGCTCCGGATAATTAGCGAGATAATAGTCGGTAACAGGCGCATTTTTCCTTCTGCTGGGCTTTGTGTTTGGGCTCCGGCGTCCGAGAGGGTGGCGGGAGCTGGGAGGGGCTGGGGAGGCGGCCGGGCAGGTGCCCGGTGTCGCGGGGGTGGTGACACACCGTGTCCCCGGTGCGGGGTCCGGCACCGAGCGCGGCCCCGGGGTCTCGGTGTGCGGCTCGTGGTCGGGGAGCGCGGGTGGTGCTGGAGCGGCAGGGCCGGAGGGGGAGCGGGCCGGGATTTCCAGTCTCTTTTCAGTACTGTCGATCTGTTTTCCAGGGGTTTGATGCTGCATTTGGTGCTGAGGTGCGTTCCCTTGCAGGACTCGCCCGGCAAGGAAAGCACAGGAACACCCTTCACGCATAGGGAGAGCAGCAAGCCTTAAAATGCTACTACAGATAGTTCCATAAATAGCGTGAAGTTCAGTGTTTGGGACTCCTATAGAATCCCTGGGAAATAAGAAAACAGTAACCTCTAGAAAAATTAGGGCAGTGAGAGAAAAATATTTATAAGTTATTCTATGAGCACTATTTTATTTTGCCTTACTGAAGAAGCAAGCCCCCCAAAACATTTAATTATTATGTACAGCAGCTTTTAAAATGAGAAGTACTGCATTTTGTTTAGGAGTATCAGATTCTAGAGTATGGCTTCTTTTTTGGCCTGTGAAATGCATTTGATAACACCATATGTGAAATTCTTGTATCTGAGTAATCTCAGATTTTAACTTTAAGTGCTGTTATCAGTACAGAATTAATGAAAAAGAGCAATACCAATGATAAAAGATTTTGGTTACTTTTAAAAGTGTGTTAAGGGTAAGGGCAGTCGTTTTTATTCAAAATGCAAATATTTAAGTTGACATGAAATTTGTTTGGATGTTTTTTTGTCTTGTTATTATTTTAAGCATCATGTAAAGAAAGAGCATAAAATGAAACCAAAAGCCTTAATGTTGTTTTTGATTGGTTACATTCTGTTCTTGATACAGTCTTTCTCCAGAGTGGCTTGTCATCTCACTGTGCAAAAATTCACTGTGGTTTATGACTTATTTCCTGGGGCTAAAAAGCAGAAGTTTGTAGTAATAGATGTGTTATCAGGTCTTAACTATATCCTAAGAGGAAGGTAATCATCTGGGTGTATTCCTGAGACTTTATATTCATAACCATCTGCAGCACTTCTCATACTATTTGACTATTCTGTGTGCTTTGAGAAGTTAAGGAAAGATATTTTTAAGCTTGGTAAGTCCTCCTTGACCTGTAGATTTATGCTTCAGGAATGGCTGAAACCAAACATTGTGACTTGCAGCCCTAATTTTCTTTGTAGTTGTTCAGCATGTTTGTTGTTGTTGGTCCCTAGAAACGGGAGGTAGGTACACGTTTAACATTTGTATGTTTGGTGTTGATGGCTGGCTGACAAACTTGAGTCAGTCTGATGGAGCTGTTGATCTGTGTGGTGAAGACTTTTTTGAAACTCATCATGAAGTCAGCCTGTGGTATGGATCTGGTCCCTTCAGGCTGGTCAGGAAAGTGGACTTCTTGCTAATGGATACAGAATCGCTTGGAGGGGGCAAACCTACTGACTTAATTCTGCAATAGTCCCTTTGACCTGAAATAAGCTGGCACTTGGTTCTGAAAGTTGTGCTATCTTCAGATGTCTTGTCCCACTCAAAATAGGGATGAAGATAATAAATTTCAACCTCAGTTTTAGTCTCTATATTTCATAGAACTGGGATGTTTTGAGAGAACTCTGGCTTACAGCTGTGGACAAGGGATAGACTCTCCACACCTGTACACCTGAGTGCTCTGGGGCTTTGACAGAAACGCTATAAATGTCCTAAAAAGAGGTGTCAGGACTGTGGTGTGTAGGTTCCATTTTTCAGAAGTGTATATGGGCGGTTCTCATCTTCCCTGCCCCATCTCTTGCTTGGAGGATCCTGATTATGTAAGAGCACTGAGTAGGGCCTGTTAGGCTGAGTATGCTGGTGTGAGTAACTTCTCATTTACAACACTTACAAAACCGTAATGCCTATAAGAAATAACTTCTCAAATCAAGAGATGTGGTTTAGCTAGAAACCTAGGAAAATCAGAATGGTGTTTACTGGAAAACTGTTAATCTTTGAAGAACTGGAGAAAATGTCTTCATGTTTGACTTAAAGCATGGTGTACTTTTGCTGAACTGGTGAACATTTAAGCCATTGATTTCCCCAGCCCCCATTCAGTGCTGATTGTAGGGCTTTTATTCTCCCTTTCTGTAGACCAGTGAATGGTTTGAGCCATTGAGTCATACTAAAGACCCAATTTTTTTCAATGGATTGTCAAGACTTCTGGAACAAACATCACACATGGCTCAGGACAAAATTCAAAAGAGCTATGGATAAAGCATTCTTGTTAAAGGAGATTCAGCTATGGAGTAAATTTCCAGAAACTAGCAGGAAGAACTGAGTCCTGACTTGTCTAGCAGTCTACATTTTCTTTTAAAATATATGTTCCGGTGGAAGAGTAACTAAACCTGTCCTGACAACCAACTGTAACTTACTCCATGGTGGCAAATCCAAAGAAGTAATGCAGTCTGATGCTGCAGGACCTTAAACACCACGTTCAGGCAGCCTGAATTCCACTGAAGCCCCTTTTCCCAGTTAATGGAGAATTCTAGGTGGTTTTGAAGAGCAATTTAGAGAATTTACGTAAGACACTGAGTGGGGAGCTGCCTGAAAGCCAGCTAATAAGAAATAGGAGGCAGAAGGATTTATGTGGAATTTAGGCCATCTGAATATGGCCCTAAGATGCGACTTAGTACTACTAAGTAAGGTGTATTAACACTAAGAAGACTTGGCTTCAATTTCTATCCATTTCATCTGCTGCCGATTACTAAGCAAATTTACCATTTAAGCAGCTTCTTAAGGGTGGGGGCTTCCTGGCTTGCTCCCTGTCAGGAGTGACCCCCTGCACCAGCACAGCTTGTTCTGCCCTGCTAAGAAGGCTCTGGGGGTCATGGTGGACAGCGAGCTGAGCATGGGGCAGCCTGTGCCCGGTATTAACAGCAGCACAGCCTGTAGGTCAAGTGAAGCAATTATCCCATTCCATTTGGCACTCGTTAGACCACGTCCAGAATACGGCATCAGCTCCCCTCCCTGGGACAAAGTAAGTGGTGATCAACTGGAGTGAGTGCAGTGGGCAGCTGCCAAGATTGTCTTGAGTTGTGAGAAGTAGAGGAACTGTGCCTGTTGTTGAGCCTGGAGAAGAGAAGGCTTGGAGGGCCCTTGCAGCACCTGCGTGAAGGTTTTCAAAAGAGCGAGGCCGAGTTCTTCACTGTGGTGCATGGTGGGAGGACAAGAGACAGCAGGTGTGAATTGAAGTCTCAGAGGTCTATGTTTATAAGGCATTTTTCACTGTGAGGTCTGTCATGTGGTGGGACTTGGTAGCTGAGAGAGCTTGTGCAGACTTCCTCCATGGAGGTTTTCAAAATCCAACTGGGTAAAGCCCTGAGAAAGTAGGTGTGATTTCACAGGTGACCCTGCTCTGAGCTTGAGGTTGAACCACAGTCCCCCTGATGTCCTTTTTCACCTGAATTATTCCATGGCTCTATCGAGTTTCTGCCAACAGAGCAGTTGCAGTGGAAGGTTGTGAGCCAGCTTATTTGGGACTGCATGTGGTCTGGCAGTGCAGGTTTACCCATCAGACTTGGAGCAGTAGAGCAAGCACTCAAGCCAATCCTAAGCAGCTCTCAAATGTCAGGACTTTATTTGTTTAATTATGCAATTAGAGTTGGAAAAACCTGCTCTTCATCCTGAGGGCCTGGTCTACGTCAGGGTTTGCCATGTAGTAAAGCCTGAAGGGCTCTCAAAGGATTCAGTACTCCTGCTGCAAGATATAGTTTGGGATCTAATGATTTTGAGTCTGTTGAATGAAATCCCATAGACAAGGCCGTACCCTAAACACACCTCCTGAATGGCTATTCCGAAATATGGATGAGGAAAAAAGTGCAACTCTGAAGGAAGCTCAAATCTTATTCTGTATTACCTTCTGAATCAGTTAGAGAAAAGTTGTTCAAAGTTCAAAATGGTTTTAGAATCAGCTTGATTCAAAACTTGAAAGAATCTTGTACTGATCCTTGGGAAGGAATTACTCACCCACATGTCCTCTTGTTCCGTAAGTGAGCTTGCAGCTCATGGAAAGTCAAGGTGCTGACTTAAGGTGTCTGTAATCCTGGAGGAGGTGGCTATTTGTCACCACCTGTGCATTGGGAAGTCGTCTTTCCCTCCTTGTTCTTGAGCCTTGTTAATTATGAAAATGTGCTAGTTAATTATGATATCTGAAATGGGACAAGCTGACTTCTCAGTCTGATGAGTTTCCTGAAAAGCAGAGAAGATAAGATTATTCAAGTTACTGACTTGTGGATTTTCACTGCTGATAGTGAAAACAGCAAGAACAAACTGCAAACCTTCTCCCATTACACTATAAAATTGAAAATCTAGTGCTTTGGGTTTTAGGAGCTGTGTAAATACACTTACCTTGAATGCTGATGATGAAACCAGTATGAGACCTGGAAGGGATAAAATAGATACTAAAGATTAGAAGTGACTTGCTGAAGATGAAGCAGCAGAATGGTGCTAGTACTGCACTGCCAGGTCCAGTTCCCCATCTATTTTCTGTGTTACATTCCTGTCTGTAGAACATTCTCTCCTGTGATAAACTCATAAGGATTCTGTGAACTGAAAACTATGTAAAAAAACCTTTTCTGCATCTGTAGAGGAAAGACTTCTTCCTTTCCCTTACTCTCTCCAGGACAGGGTATGGAACATACCTCATTTTGTTCAGGTTGGCTGCTGAGACATGCAAGAAACCTTGGCCATCTGCAGGAAGGTTTTGTATGGGTGCTTTGCTTCTTGAGCAATTAGTGCAGTGTCATACATCAGTGTGCATGGTGATACAAGGTCTATTGTATCAGATGTACAGAAAAATTTCTACCAACCAAAGTTTTAAGACAGTGTGAAAAGACAGTCTGTGAAACAGTGGTATGTGGTCTGCAGTTTCACCAAACCATTATTAAAATGGTTTATGAGCTCGTTCTGTGAGAACCTAGGAAAAACTAGAAAGTGGAGCATCTGTGGTTAACTTTTAGAATTTAGATGAGTTGGTAATTTGTGTTTGGTAAAGAGGTGTCTGTAGTTGGTTTTAAGTATGTGGGTATGGAGGAAGGCAGAAGAGAACAGGAGAAGCAGGAGGTGATGGCTTTGCAGGAGGATTTGAGTGGTTATGTAGAGAAATATCTGCTTTTTTGTGTCTGCAGATTTTGTGAGGATTTTTGTTTGTGAGTGCTGAAAAGAGGTAAAGGCAGCAGGCACACAGGGTAGACAGCTGTCCCAGGAGTGCTCGGACAGAGAGCTTGGTGATCTGTGTGGCAAACTGGGTTCGGTCTGTTCCCAGCACTAAGTCCACAAATGACTCGTCAAGCCCTGGTGACAGAACTTTCCAGGCATTTACAACTGCAGTTTAATTGTCCCAATGAAGTATTGCTGCACTGTATTGTTCTAGGGAAACTGTGAACAGAGAAATGCTTTTCCTAGTGGATGACTTTGAGATGCATAGAAAACATTTTCCAGTTCTGCACTGCTGAAGAGTGTGTAGATTTTATTTTTTCCCCTTTCTTGAGGGGGAAGATGCTTATGGAGATTCTTCCCTGCTTGCCTTACAATCTGCACAAAAAGCTTAACCTGGTGACATCCAGTACTTTCAAGAACAAGGTACAAATCCAGTGCCCAGTAGGTGCCGCAGGGCTGTGAGCTCATGTGTGTGTCCAGGTCACCAAGGCAAGGCTATTAACATGTGTTTAAAGGTGATCTGAGGGTTTTTGATCGGGAAGGCTAAGTAAAACAGACACTCAAAAATAAACTTAAATCTGTAATTTGCTAATAAAATCAGTTCTAGTTAAGAAAAAAATAATCTTCTGCCCAAATCCTGTGTTACACAGTGACAAATGCAGTTGTGGCCAGATCCAGGCTGTGAAAAGACTGAGACATCTTCTACCCTGACTTGTTTATTGTGCATCTGTAGATGTGATTACATCTAAGATAAAAGATTGTAAAAGTACAGTGGTTGAAACTGCCTATATTTTAATTACATCATTAGCTTAATATTTCGTTATTCTTTGGGGGATTTTTTTAAAAAGCAAGATAAATTTTTCTTGGTGTTTGAAATGTTAGCGGCTCATGAAACAGATGAAATATTTATATTCTTCTTCTAAAAGTATTTATTAGTCTATTCTGGACTTCCAACTTGTCAAATTGTATTAATCTAATGCTGATATCTGTATAACACAGACAAAATAATTTTGCCTGAGAATATTCACAGAATTCTTACGAATACTATGGCACCTTTCTTTTTAAAAAAGGTCAATGTTCTTCAAGCTTAGCAGTGAAGGCCCTACCCAGCCACGTACCTCAATTTTGGTCATGTTTACATAATCAGAGACTAAGGGTGTGTTTGATTTCCCTGAAGAGAAAAACAGGATTGCCTTCTACCAAAACCTCCGTCTACCTACGCAGTATTTTTGTACTGATTCTGAACTCCTGGCTTGAGTGATCTCCTGGGGGGATGTAGTTATTCCTTGCCTTCCTTGCCTTCATCCCATCCAGAGCATGTCTGTGGGCACTGGGTATTGTTCTCTGTTTTTCAACACCTGTGTTTGTAAGTTTTGTTTTTAAGGGTGATACATAAGGACTTGGAGCTGAGAACCAGAGAATTATTCACAGAGAATGAAATGGCCTCTAATTTAATGAGACCTTGTTCCATGTTTGCATCGAGTTATGCAATTATTGAGCGTGTTCATGACTGATCCTGCCTTGCTTTGCTTACAAAAGGGAGAGTAATAAAAAGAGAAAAAAGTTATTTGTTCCAGTGGGATGGAGGAGAGAGGTTGTCCTGATATTCTGTTACTTCTAGAGCTAGAAAATAGACTGATGACTCAAATGAGCAGAGTAGACTTCTTTATGCTATGTTTAAATAAATTATAGTGCTGGATTTTGAACAAAGGAGTAATTTTTCCCCAAGCAGTATAGATATAAAACCTAGATCAAGTGGCTCTTTAGGAAAACACTGAGTCTGAAATATTTTCTTTTTCCTTGGCTGTTTCTTTCTTTTGTAATATCATATTCCCCACTGTCCCCAGAACTTTAGAGCAGCCAAGAGAAATAAAAACCGTACAAAGTAGTTCATAGAGAAACAGCCTACTTGTCTTTCTGTAGCTCAACCTTTTGTGTGACTTCCCATCAGTCACCCCCCAACTTGTTGAGTGCAAAGTGTGCTGTCTGTCCATAAATACATGGAAGAGTGAGGCTGAAGCATTAACAGACAAAATCTTCTCCGGTAGTCTTCCCCAGATTTCATCGAGTGCTTAGTTGGTCAATGGTTTTGCCATGGCTTCCAGGCTTTCCAGTTCCTTTTGGCAGCTTGGTGTTTACAGTCTCGCTTGTATCCATAGGAAACATTCATTGAAGTCCTATTTCTACTGATTGTGTGTGCAGCATTCCTGGTGTCTTATAAATTGGTTTGGTTTAGTTGGAGTTTTTTGAAATCTAGTGTTAAATAAGCAAAGTAATTTGTTTAGCATTAGGTCCTAAAAAATACTAGGAGGAAGGCAGTTTCTGACCATTGCAGGGCAATAGTTGTATTTGGACATATGCCCCAAATCTTAAGCAAAGTATTCCTTTTAAACCAGCTTAAAAGTCAAGCTTAATCATCTGTAAACCTGGGTATTTAGGATGTGGGGTTTCACAAACACCCCTGAGAGCAATCTAAGAAACAGATGACTGGTTTTGAGAATAGGTTTATAACTTGTGGCAGAGGTAAGGAAGGTTACCAAAAGTGAAAATTGTATATTTCCAGAAGTTTGAGCAAATTTCGTTTCTCTTTGTACTTATGCTTAGGAAAACCTCCACAGGTTTCTGCTTTTATATAATTGCTGGAGTGAAGCACTACTTTTGGTAGGTCTTGCTTAGTCCTTACAGAGAGGTTCAGTCTACGAACTCTGAAACTCCCAATGAATCTTGTGTGAGTGTTGGCTTGAGGCAACACTTCCTGGGGTTGTGATTTTATAAATTGCGTTCCTGCTGTTTTTCTGCTGTGTGGCTTGAGGGGGATCTCTTCATTATACTGGGAATGAATATTAGATAACACAATCTAAACTGTGCACATGGATTGGGAGCAGTAGTCTTTCCTTAGTAAGGTAGAGATTCTTTCTGAAGGACTTGTGACTTCCATTGCAGGCCAGAGGAGAGGGATTGTTTGTATTCTGGAGTTTCAGGCACTGCGTGAGAAAAGCAGATACTCTTGTGGGAACTTATTTATTACAATTATTTTGGTAGTAAATCGCTGTAGATAACTAGGCACAATGATGATTAAAGTAAAAACAAACCCAAGGAACTGGAACCTGGAAATGTATTTATCCTTCAAAAGAGAAAGTGCATTGTGAATGTCAGCAGCTTAGCCTTTCAAATTACACAGTGAAACGTTCCACTTTATCACATGGAGGCTTAGATCATGCTGTGGATATCCCCCTTGCTTTGAAATGTATTGTAAAATTCCTCTTGTATGTGTTGTTCATCTGGCTGATATTTTCTTGTGAGGAACTTGTCTAAAGACTTGGAATTTTCACACTTTTTCTTGTGAAGTCTCTATCTTCATTTTGTTCTCTCAGATTTGCTTTGTTACCTGCGTGTATTCATCTTCTTGTTCTTCCAGAGCTTCTGGTGTCAGGTTATCTAGTCCCTCAAGATCTGAACCAAACTGTGCAGCTGTTTTGATGTTAATCAGTAGTTATAGGTAGGCAATTATGATTAAGCAACTGCATTGTGAAACCTGTAGAGACTTGCAGGCTTGGCTAATCTTGTGTTTTAGGGAAAGGGGAACACAATCCCGAGATGAATGGGCTGTCTGGGCAAGAGCCACAAGGAGTGAAGTCAGCAGGACCGAGCAATAACTGGGGAAAGGTGATTCTGGTAGGGGAGGTCATGGTCACCAACCCACTGACCACCTACCCAAAACAGACCCCTGACTCCACTTCAGGGACGAGCTCCACTTGTGGACTAATTAGCAGGAGTAGCAAGAGATAAACTAGAGAATAGGGTTTTGAGTACTAATTAGTGAAAAAGCTGTGTAGGTTGTAACCAAAGTACACTGATGCCTTTGTTAAAATATGTAACAAATGTGAAGTTTTGCTGACTTTGTGGGGTTACGCCTAGATCCCTGCTTTGTGTAAACTAGAATAAAGAAATAACATATCTCATCTTGATGTGTCTTGGTGAGTGAATTGACAGTGCACACCAGGTAACAAGCCAGCATCAGGGACAACAGTTAGCCCTAACAAAAGCCCATCAAATAGAGAAGAAATATTAAAGAAAGAAGACAAAAACAACATAAAAACACAGGCTTACCAGATTTTGGACCTGACCGCCCAGTATTTTTAAAAAAATTAATATAGAATAATGCATAATAATTTTTACTGGGCCACTGCATGAACTCAAATTCATCTAAAAGTAAAGAAGAGTATTTTTCTTTCTGTATAGCTTCTGCTGGAGAAAAAAAATACAGAAGCACCTTTACAGTTAAAAGTGTGTGGGGTTGTTTTGTTAGATTTTTTTATTTTATTCTGATCTAATGAATATGTGAATAGGATACAGTACAAACCACACTGAATGTATGGCAGCAGACCATCATTTTTTGTTTTATTTTCTAAGAAGCAAGCAAACCCTAACAGTTCATGCCTTAGCATTTCAGATTTCCCAGAAATTGAAGAACTGATCTTAGGCTGTGTTTGTAGTAGAGAACAATACATGAAACCATTCTGGTGAGCCCCTTGGATTCAGATGGAAAGCAGAGTCTGCCTCCCAGTGGAAGTACTTAGGGTGATTGACTTAAACGAGGGGGAAAATGACTGTAGAAATTAGGAGTGATAAACTGGCAATGATAACTGGGTTGTTTCACCACTTCTGCAGTAGGCAAAGGTTACTGGTGAAGCTTCTGGCTTATTTTCATGCAGACTTTTTCATGCTTTATGTGCTGTGGTGTTGATGTTCTTGTTTAAGTACTCTTCCATGTTTAATTTGTATCTGTGGTTTAAAAATCTAGCAGTAGGCTGCAGAAATTGGTGGTTTCATCTCTCTCCAGCAGTGAATTGGCAGATACCAAAGTTTCTCTGGGGCCTTCTCCAGTAGCAAGAGGCTTTATCCATTAATTTCTTTTTTGTGGTCTGTCACAAACATGAAAACATTTAATTTATTTTGGCATTAAATGCATCTCTTAAACGCTCTAATAACTGCTTGTGAGAAGGAATGGAAGCAGTGTATTGACAGTATCTGGCAAAGTGCCTGAAACGAGTAAGACACTTGTTTGCCATGAAGTGTCATGTATGTAGTGGGAGGAGAAGGAGATGAAAGATGGAGCAGCAGCCCTGGTTCGTGTTCGGGCATAGCCATTCCTTTGTTACATGGTCTTGAGTAAGTGTTTTTAGCACAATCCTTCTTCTTGGGAAGTGCCTTCAGGTTTGCTGACAAAGTTGTCACCTTAGAGCTGTGTTTTATTGTTCTTATTAACAGAAGATGTATTTGTCAATCCATTAAATATCTAAACTGTCTTGGATAAGTTTAAAAAAATCCCCTTGTTTAAGGGAAATAAATTGTAAAATGTTTTAAATAGAAAAAATCTAAGATGCAAAATTGCAATGGAGTTTGCATTTTTAGTTGGTTTTATTGGAAGGGTGTTTGAGTCGTGGGTGAAGGTAGCTTTAGGAGTGTTTAAGTGTTGTTCCTGGAGCTGATTAGTGCTGAACTCATTTTGATTTAGTTCTATCTTTCACCTTAAACTTAAATTTCACCTTAAACTTAAGTTTGTTGTCTGTGCAGTCAGACTGTGCATTGAAGTCACATAGCTTTTTTGTGGGGGAAATAAATCTGTTTGTCTGCCTTGTGATGTCACTTTGGCTTTCAGTTTCTCATAGATGTCACTGTCTTTGTTTAAATAGGAAGCAGAGGAGAGATGTAGGAACCTGGGCCGTCTCTGTCCTGCAGTGTGCAGTGATTTTTCAGGCAGTGAGGCTTGGGTGTTCATGGAAGAGGTTGATGTCAAATAGAAGTTTTTAACACCCACTTACCATTACCTTTTTAGAAAAACTGGATATACCAAGTATCTGTTCAAGAGAAAGCACAGTTCTGCACCCTCGAGAAATATCAGTTCCTTCTACCTAGTTTAGTTCTGTGCTACCACATTTGTCTTCCTGTTGTCTGCCAGCGCTAGGTGTGATTTTCTTTTCCCCCTTGATGTAAATGAGCCTACTAAGAGGAAAAGTATTGAAATTTAGTTAATTGTATTGAAATTTAGTTAATACCATAGAAAATGGTATTAATTTTCCTTTGTATTGAAATTTAGTTAATACCATAGAAAATGTCTCCCTAGGGTAAAAGGACTTCTTTGGTTCATGTAACTTCTGCCATTGTAGTATCTTGGTGTTTAACAAAGACATAATAATTTATTTATCTTAATAACATGTTTTCTGGCTGCCTGCTAAGGAAATAGGAGTATCATTTTACAAATGTAGCATTGACATGTGAAGGACATAATACAAATTAAATTTAATACAAATTAAACTCCTTTGTATTTATAGGAATGTGCCTATACCCAAAGTTTAAAGGTATTTAAGCTTGTAGCACTTGAAACCCCCAAGGCTGAGCTCCAAAAAAAGTAAGTAGTGAGATCATTAGTAGGAGAGCAGCAGGTTAATCCCGCAGTCCTCAGCTGCGCCCTGATCCCGCAGTGCGCTGTGACACCCGAGTCACAAGGTGTCCTGCTGTCGCTCTGTGCTCAGCCCAGTCCTTCCACAGCCCAGTGGAGCTTTCATTTGCAGCACGACTGCCAGGCTCCTTCCCTCTCCTCCTCCACTTCTGCCTTGTCAGTAACTCCTGTCAATTCATGGTTACTCAGTTTGAGTAACAGCAGAATAACATCTTTTGTAGTGCTAATTTTCTGTTGGTTTAGGTGCCTGCAGTGACTCACGGTAGGCTCAAATGAGTACCAAAGTTGACACAAAGGAAAATCCACCATTCCGTGCTGAGAAGGAGAGGGTTTAAACTGGATCAGCAAGCTAATCTGACTCATTCCTAGCCACACAGGCACTCGTGTTGGTACAACGGAGGGAAAGTGCAGAATTACCTTTTGGAGATGAACGGTCTGTTTTTATTAGCAGCCCAGTGTTAAACCTGCTTGAGCCAAACTGAAATCACACCCTCAGGCCATGCAGTTCATGAGCAACCTTTGCTGCCCCAGCGGCCTGTTAAACTCCTGCCTTGGGAACTGCTTTGTTCCAGGTCATGGTGCCTCTTTCCTGACAGTCTGTGTGTGCCCTCTGTGCTTTTCAGAAACACACTCATGCAGAGGAGTGCCTGAGCTTCCCTCGGGACTGGAGTTGAGTTGAGGATTCGCTTGTGCTGAAGTGTTGAGTGGGTCGGGTTGTGGGGGCAGGAGTGGGAGTGCTGAGGTGGCTCTGACCGTCTGCCAGTGTTGTGTTCCCTGCCAGAGCAATGGGAAGCATTTAAAGAGCCTTGGGATTCACCCAGTGTTGTGCAAGAGGTGGGCCACAGCTGGAGGCTACAGGCTCCATGGCTAGTGATCTGAGTAAGGTAGCTCAGGATTACTCTACATGTGCTCTCAGAGAGTGCTTGTTCTCTCCATGGCCTGAAGATCTGCATTCTTTTGAGAGAAGAGCCATAATCAATAGCAGTTTTGGTCTCCCACCATCCCTCTTTCTGTGCAAGCCAACATTTCACATGTGGAGCAGCAGGGAGGGCAAAGCCCAGGGAGAGACAGGTTGTCTCTTTTCCAGGACTGGGAGTGAAATATTAAGGACTGGAGTTGATGTGGGAATTAGTTTCATTCTTGTCAGCTTGCTTGAAAGAGTTTCAGAAGAACCTCTGGCTGAGTGTGTGCCTGTGTCATAGCCATGCAATTCTCTTCTAGATCTTTCTGTAGCAGAGGCTGTTTAATAAATGTGACAAGCCCTGTGAGGTCATGGATCTGTTGAGGAAAGTCCTGCTGGGTTTGTTCCCAGTGGGTGGTGGTCCCTGGGGATTGGTGTGCTGAGCATTGCTTTTTCTCCCTGTTGAAAGTAGATGTCCTTTGGGACAGAGCCACAGATCTGTTCCCAGCTTGACTCCAGAGAGGCACTCCTGTTTGGAACAGGGCTCCAGGTCTGCCTGGTGAAGGGTTTTGTGGATGTTTGAGAGGCTCATGGAAGGTCTCCCTTGTGCTAGAAGTGATGCTGAGACCCAGAGAGCAGCCTGGGAAAGGGTGACTTGGAGGGTTTGGAGGCTGGAAAATCATCAAGCAGGGGACAAGGACAGTGTGTGCACTTGTGTGGAAACCACAGGGCCTGTGAGAGAGGTGATGTCAGGATGGCCTGGAGGGTGCTGGGCCCTGGGGAGCAGCACGGCTCCCACAGCAGTGCCAGGGCAGCAGCTCTCCGGGGATGCAGCAGTGGTGGCAGGAGAGGAAAGCGGTGTGGAAAGCAGTGAAGGGTGAGCTGGGGAGCTGAGTTGTGTCCTTGTGCCCACTCTGCTGTGGCTTCCAGTTCAGGAGGATGTGCTGAGCACCAGCTCTTCTCCAGGGACCCAAGGCATCCATTTCCACCATTCAGTAGGGCATGCTGGGATTTCTATCCTCTCCATTTCAAGAAATATATGAAACCGCTTTTGCTCTAGCTGTGAAGAACATCTGTTTTCAAATATAACTGTCCCTTAAAAACCCATATTGCAAAAGAGACCTTCTGCTTGGATGGGTACATGTTTGGGATTCTCCTCTGCACCGTTCATCACCTCAGGCTCTCCTTGCTTCATAGTCCAGGGAGTTTGCTTGGGAAGCACAGACTCTTGCTTCTGTGTACATTGGTTTTCTCTTCTATTTTTATATAGATGACTACATCAGTATTTATAAATGAGTAATAGGGATTTCTTTCTTTTAGGTCTCTTTGTAAAAGAGAGGCTCACTTGCTGAGTGCTAGCAAATTCTGACAGCTCTTGAGTGAATTCCAGATGTAGTAATAACCCACCTCTTCAGAGTTGTTAATGTTATTTTTTAAGTCCAGATGCAAACTAATAGGGGCTGATTTTTGGTACAGTTAGAAGTCTGTATTGTGGGCTGTTTTGAGTACTCCTATTGTTATATTCTATAATGAAGAGACTGGGCAATACATGAAGATACTTGGTTATTTTGTCCATTAAAGCCTAACCCTGTGAATAACCCTTTTATCCTTTTCTGTGAATGTTAATAAATCAGGGGCTTTTCTTGCAAGATTTGCTGACAAGAGAAATTTAATGTGTGTTCCTCCATCTATAAAGTATTGACCAAAATGTTTTTTTGCAAGAGTGCCTTGGAGTCTCTTGGTTTGAGTTTGGTTTTGTTTGATTAGTATGTGTGCAGTCATGGAAGTCAAAATATGAAGCAGTGAGCACCCTGGGTACTCACTTCAAGCACCAAATAGTTAATCCACTGAAACTGGAAAAGATTATCTGTAAGAACTGAATAGCTGTGTAAATAATAATGTTTGCAGAAAGGTAATAGGTACAAAATGTTTACATTTGCCTATTTTAAAAATTATTTGCTGGCACAGGTTTTCAAGACTTCTTTCTGCAAAGGACAATAAATACAACTTTATATATCAGAGCAAAACCAATAAATACAATGACTACTATTTTATTAAGTTTTTTTGTAAAGTGTTCAGGAATGTTTATTACTCATGCACTCTCTATGTAGGCGGATACACAAAGATAGGTTTGTTTTTTTCTACCACAAATGGTAGAAGCAGGGTACACTGAAAGCCATTGGGGAGTTAGAATTTGTCAGGGAGACAAGTACCGTGAGCTCCTGAGCTTAACTGAAGCTCTTGCAGCCACTTTGATTGTACAGGGCTCAAGTCCGAACTGTGACTGTGCTGTGTGTTATATCTGGCCTTATTTTAACCTGCGTGTAGTGGGCCTAGACTCTCTGAGGTGATAATGCAGTATCAGATGAGAAAAAGGTTTTATTTATTACAAAATATGAGTGAAAGGGTGGAGGATGTGTTTTATAATTGCCATATTTAATGCAGATTTTCCATTTTTAGATTTCACGCAGTTACCTGTGACAGCTCCTGTTGAGTAAACTGAGACTGGAACATCTTGTATCAGCTCTTGTACCTGTACCTGCCACGATGAGAAGTTGCATAAGGTTTCTTTTTTCTTCTTAATTCATGCTTTTATTGTAATGTAATTGTTATAAGCAGGTCAATTAGTAAACACATTCCTTTAAGGATTTTTTTCTTTTTTTGCCTAACAAAAGTTTTCTTCTAGAACTAAAGGGTATAACCGTATTAGTATAAGTAGTATATCAGGCCAAATCACTGATTATGTATTAAGCAGGATCAGTTCTGAAAAGTACTGATTTACTTCTCCAGACTCATGAATGAGTGTGCTGGTTACTGCTGCTTTTTGCTGTCAAAAAAAGTGTGTCAAATTTAACTTGTGGTCTCGGTCTTTCCCATTGGGTGACTACCAGACTAAACATGAATTAGATATAACTGAATAGCTCATATGTATGTGCAGAACCCTTTGCTTGTGCAGATTTTCCGTAATTTGCATCCTTGTATAAATTAGCAGCTCTTTCATCCAGGATTTCATCTCCCAACCTTTCCTACATCACTAGTCAGGGTTTGAGCACTGATTCCTCAAAAACCCCAGCAGGATTATGTGAAACCAGGATGGATGCATGTTCTGTAAGAACCTGAGTGTTTGCAGCTAATCTGGAGACCAAACCACTGTGTTAGAATATTACCACATGTCACATGTTTTTATTTGTCAGTGATTGAGCAGGAGCTACCTAAGAACAAAATTCCAGTGTGGAAAGGCAGTGAACTTTCTCACTGTGTCATAGTCTAGTACTTGCAAAAGCTGCTTAGGATCGTGTCCTCTGCCTTCTGTTCGCCGCCCCAAAATGATGGGTTTGCTTACACTCTTTTTATGGTCAGAAGCAGTCATATACTTCCAAAATGAATGAGGTGACAACATAGTGTACTTCAATGAAATTTTAAACCCCTGTATAATATTTCACTAAACCTTTCAAAGTTTTTTGTTGTTATTGTTAGGTACTTCTTTTTTTCTAGTGACAGAATATTAAACAGCAAACACTGCTTCCCTTTTAGGCCTTTCAAATCTGATATAACCTTGAAAATTTCTCTAAAACTTTGAATTTTTAATAATGTATTTTCATTTTGAGTTTTTAAAATAGTATACATTAAGGTTTGAAATAACAATTGTTACAGAGAAAAATGCATGAGCAAGCCTTGTATCTTAATGAAAACAGTCTTATTCTTTTACATTGTCATTCAAAGTGGTTTTCTTCATGGAGGTTAAATGACATTTTGTATAAAATAAAAAACAACAGAAAATGTACTGTCATGTTCAGCTGCATTGGTTTTGCTTGCTGTAAAACACAATTGCCTTGCAGCTAGCACTCCAGCCTCAAGTGAAGGTAGAGTTTTGCTTCTCCATTGTCATCAAAACGGGTTTTTTTTTATTGAATGTTTAGTGATCCATTTAGCTGACTTGGTGTTCTCCTGGGAATGGCAGTGATAAATCTGTTGGGCATGAAGGCATTTTATACTCCATCTCCTTTGCTTACCTGGTATCTTCCTCTTCAACAACATAGCCAACAAATAAAATGATGAGTTGAAATGCAACTTCTGTTCTTCAGTTATACAAGGAAACGGGGGGAGCCTTTATATTGCCACCAAGGAACTTCCCTTGTGTCATGGCTCAGCTCTCTCCTTAGAACCATCACCCTACAAAGATACTGGAACTTCTCCTTCTAATGAAGCCACTAGAATATATTTTTCTTTCTTGTTCAAAAAGGCACTGCACTTTTCCAATGTCCAATTACAATTACAATTAGTTACAAGCATAGATGCTCTGTGAATATCACAGTCTGAAATCCATTGCCAAAATCTTAAGACATTGGTACAGGAGCTCTCTCTCCCTCTCTTGCTAAAGTTTGCTATCTCCTAATTATAAGATTTTGAAGGGAAAAAAGATGGAGTCTTACTTGGCCTGTAAGACAAGAAACTACATTTTCAGAAGATACTTTTTAATCTTTCAAAAATTTACATTTTGAGTGAAAAAAATTGCCTTAATTTTTAAAATAAACTGTTTTCAATAGATGACTTGTAATAGCCTCACTTTTGTGAAGACATAACTGAAATAATTAGCAATTTACTCAGGGTAAGAGGCGTACATCAGAGCAGAGTTCTAGAGCTGGATGCTTGCTTTTCTGAGCCGGGGGACAGTCCACGGCATTTTCCCTTTAGCCTGTCCTTCTGGAGTGTTCCTTAGACCCTTTCTTGCTATGCAGCATTTTATGAAATGGTAGGGAAAGCACAATTTATGTTTGTAATTCAAAGCAAAGATTTACAGGTTTGGGTTTTATTATGCAAGGGTGAGCCAGAAGAGGGCTTGACGTGGGACCTTGGCATGGTTATTGCAGAAATAACCAGAATATTGCAGAAATGGAAAAGGTTCCCCTCTCCTGAGGTAGGGATAAAGCTGTTGGGATAACTGCGAAATCGCGTGGTAGGCTCCTGTTCTGGAAGGGCTCAGTGCCTCTCTAACCAAGGAAAGTTGTGAAACCTAGAGAGAATATTTTTTGAACAGGCTTGACTGTTTGTCAGACAGGGAATTTCTTTGGACAATAGTTTGTCTAAAGGTATTAAATGAGTTGCTTTAATTTTTATATGTAACAGTGTTTGGTTAAATGCTGTTTCTATTTTGTAGGCAGAGAGAAGTTCTCCAGCTTTATAAGGAGAAAAAAGATACCTCCTGAACTGGGCCAGGCAAAATTCTAGTACAACATATAACTTTTTGAAAAATGGGTAAACTATTGCTGTGTGAACTCTGGATTCAGCTTTAAAACATCTTGTTCTATGCTGCTATCAACAACAGCATAATTTTTCTGTCCTGCAGTAGCTGATTGGCTGGCTCATGATTATTTTCATTAAGTATCCTTCAGTCACAGCCTAAGAACATAAGTCTCTTCAAGCGATTACTGAATTTGCCCTTTAGCCTATTTAAGTTTGTTTTTTATTTGTCATTGCTTTTTGCCTTTGATCTGAAAATTAAAACATATACACATTCATTTTATTTTTTTTTAAATATTTTAAATCTCTTTCCCCCACTGCTCCTTGTTTGTAGTAAGCCCCTACTGTGAAGAGCTCCTATGGTTTATTTGAGTATGTTTCTCAGGGTGCTCTGCAAAATAGACTTTGATGTTGTTTGGTTCCTTCAAACTAATGATGCAGTGTTAACAGTGGAGTTACAGCAACTTGTTAGGGAAAAAGATGATTATGAAATAGTTTCGCTTGGAGTTTTAGGAAATTTTATGTTTTAGGGAGAGATGGAATTAATGTCATCCTGAAAATGAAGGATGTTGGATTGATCCGTTCCCAAAAGGACCTGCAGATCTAGGATTAATGAAGCAAGGTTTCTTTCCATTACTGCTGAAGGATCTTGCATGACTTAAACATTACTTTTTCAACTCAAATCTCTTTTCATTAGGGTTTTTAGAGAGTTAAGGGTGAAAATGTCAAAGAGTGTAAGACATCAGGGTGGAATAACACATCTTATGAATGACAGTTTACTTAATTTAAAATTGTCAAAAGCTGTGCATCTTATGCATACATCATTATTAGTTGCTTGATTTATGGTATTGCTTTTAATGAGTTGTGTCAATACATTTGAAAAGGCAACTGAGTGAAGTGCATTTGTAGTTTATTATGTACAAAACACTGATTTTAATAGCTAGTGGCTTCTTGGCCAGAAATTCAGAAATTCATCTTCAGTCATTATGGCAACCGTCCCTGATTGCCATATGGATTTCAATTATTTTGTTGATTTATCTTTTTAATCTTTTAGACACATGGCATAATTTCTTGGCTCCTTGACAGTAGAATACATTAAAAAGTTACATCATCATTGTGGTCATTGGATATGCTAAATTAAGCTTTTATAAAAGACAAAGTGAATATCCTGGTATCATTAGGATGATGCAAAAAATGTTACACATCTCTTCATAGTGTTGTTAGGAATTTGGGGATATTTCTAAGCTTTTTTCCAGTATTTACTGAATATTAGTTAACTCATTGTCATGTTTATTGATGTGCCAAGTGGGCCCATTGAATACTGGGTTCTGAGGCTGAAATCCTAGGACTGATAGGAAGTCCCTAGGAATAAACCAGCAAAATTCTGTCACATACAGAACTTTCCTCCTCTTGGGTGGGTGTCCCAGTGTGTCCATTGCTTGGAAAGCATTTCAGCATCCTTAATGGTCAAGGTTCCTGTACACAGAGTGGTGATATTGCCAGTGTTCTTAGGGCTTGTTGGAGGCAGATGATCTACAGTCAGAGGTCATAGAGATTCCTTGTGAAGGTGCACGTGGAGGTGCTCTGATGTTGTTGAAGAGGATCTTTTAAATTGTATAATCACAAAACATTTTCAGATAAATACATGCCATGCACATGTCATTGTACTGCAGTACACATGGGAGTGGAACAGTTCCACCTTGTGTATCGGTGTCTGGTTTTGTTTGTGTATGGGCCTCAGACTTCCAGCCTTATTTTGGCATAAAAAGACCTACTGGGATATGGATTGTGATACTATGTTTGAAAGTGCCCACCTGCCAACAATAATAGTTTACCACTAACCTTTTCTTTTCTCTTTTCAGATCTTTTTGGATTCCTGTCTAGCTGATCCATGCTTCCAAACTCTCTCTTGTAACATTCTCAAGCAGCCAAAATGAAGTTGAAGCATAACATCAACCCTATTCTTCTACAGTTTATAAACTTCATAGTCCTGGTGTACTCCCTTGTAACATACATTCCATGGTACATACTTTCAGGATCAAAGCAGGCTATAGAAAAAGCCAAGCAGGTTAAAGCCAGACCTGTGAATAATAAGCCTGGGGGTGCATACAGATCTGTTAACAGTCTGCATTGCTTAGCTTCAGTTTTATATCCTGGGTGTGATACACTCGACAAAGTTTTTAAATACGCTAAAACTAAATATAAGGACAAAAAACTCTTGGGAACACGTGAAATTCTGAAAGAGGAAGATGAAATCCAGCCATCAGGAAAAGTTTTTAAAAAGGTAAGTCTTTTGGCAGTCTGCCTTCAAGAATTTTTTCCTAAGTGTATTTACTTCCTTATGCAACATTTCTAGTCCAGTAAAGCAAAGCTGGTGAAAAAATAAATTTCTCTAGTTAGATGAAGTAGCTGTGAAAAAAGTTAAATTATCTGATTCCCAATCTTTCATCCCTCGGCATTTAAAGCAAATCTAAATGTTTTTACATTCTTGAGTAGATGTCCTTTTTATGATTTCAGCCAAAGAAAAAACACAAGTATGTTTTAGGCATTTGTTTTAATATTCAGCTGGTGATGTAAGTAGCTTTAAAGGTTTCTTTTTTAAGTGAATAAAAAAAGTCTCCCTTTGTGTTATTCTGAACTGTAATCAGATAAGTACACAAAAATTACTAGATGCCAGTACTCAGATATGCCTTTCCAGCAGACTTAGTTGTGATTTAAGGATTTGCTGTTGTGTCCTGGGAATTCAGGACTTAAATGAATTTTTTGTTTGGAAACGGATGGTGCAGATTTTATTGGAAGTCTTTTTGTCTTTGAGTCTCCTTGAAGGTGAGCTACTCTGCTAATCTGTAATCCTAGTGTGTGTGGGAGATGTGATTTCAGTATCTGAAGCAACTCTGTTGTTTCAAGGGACTGACTTTCTATAGTGTATAATATTCAAGCCTGTGTTATCATTGGCTGCTTTGTATTTGTTCAGACAGATTGAAAGATGCACTTTTGCTTGAAGAAGCAGGGCTGTAACAGAATATGAATGTTTGCACATCTATGTGTGTGTTAAAGGTCTGCATTTCTGTATTAGAAATTGCTAAATCCACGATAGATGATTTTTAGTTAAGATTAGTTTCCTTGCAGATGAAAAAGATTTCTCTCCAGACTGCTAGTTTTAATTCTGATAGAGGAGTATGTTTAAAATAGAATTTGGTTAATATATGGCAAAGTTTAGTTCTGTTAAAATCTTTGTACAAACTTGTTAGTGAAACTCCCTCTTAGCTGTGGAGTTAGTTTTTCAGTACCAAGGAAATGCTGGGATGAATGGTTACATGTAATCCTTCTTGATGCACATTTTGCTGCCTCATTACCCTATAAAGAAACAGAAAGTTCATGTTGTACAAAGAAAGGCTTCTGAGCACAAATCAGAATTTTGGCTGCCTGTGATATGTGCCCTGTTTTTAAATCATAATTGCTAATGTAAGACTTAAGAACTTAGGAGTTTTAGCCTTTTCCATTATGCAAGCAGAGTGCTGTGAATATTGGAAAGCTGAAGAATGTTTTTGTTGATCTACTTAAATTACTTGTTTGTGAGTATTTAGACTTAGAAATTACCCAAGTTAGGTAATTTTGTCTAAGCTTGACACAGGGGTTCATTATGGTCGATTGCCATACTTGCCCTTGTGGTACTTTGTTCCAAGTTGTGGCATTATCACACAAGTCTGCTTTTAATTTTTTTTTTTCCATTCGGGAATACAGTGTTTCTTAACACCTCCTGGCATGTAGCAAGTGAGGAAAATCAGAACATTTCACAAGATACCTCACTGATCCTAATGTCAAGGTTCCTTTTCTTTGATTTCTATCTTTCATTCTGTGCCACTTTTTATTGCCTGGTTCCCTTCAGCAAAGCCAAAAAAATTGCTGAGATTTGTTGTGCACCTTTTTGAACAGCTGCACCAAGTTTAGGTCTTAGATATATAATATATGTAATTTCTATACCTTACAGGAGCTGCTGTATATTTATATATTATATATATATATATATCTCAAAATAATAAAATATTCAACTTTTGATTATTGGGAGAACTATGTGTGCTCACACTTAGAGCTAAAATTATTTAGAACTTCTTAACATCTTTAAGATCAGATACTACATTAATTTATTCTGAGAACAATGATATCACAGATAATCTGTAATTTCTTGAACGTTTATGATAGTGTATCATTGGAAAAATATTGATTTGTTCCTGTGCAGATGCCAAAGTAGCAGAAATTCATGGATGTGAATAAAATGCAAATATTTGCTTATGCACTTTGTTGCATTTCCTAGGTGGTTAGTTTCTGTTTCCTTCTATAGTGTACTTCTCCAATTTCCTTCTCCAATCTCATGCATACCTAAGATTAATTTCATAAACCATGTATTTAAGTCAGGATAAAATAATGTTGAAAATACCTCTGAGATTGAGATGTAACTAATTGGAAAAATGAATTAATTTTAGCACAGCTTAAATTTTATGATGCCCAAAGGATGAGCTTTATTCTGGCTGATTGTTTTATGTTGTCTTAGTTATAGGTTATATTGTCAGGTGCTTGCTTTGATCTGTGTTGGTATGTGGATTTTGCTTTGTGTGTGTTCTTTCATTGGTTTAGTTTTTGAGGGAGATGACTGTTTGTTTTGAGGGTTGTTTGTTTGTCTTGTTCTGTTTTAAAAAGGGTTAGTAAGCAAGAACAGAATTACTGGGAACATAATAAATAAGGCATAGTGGGGAGAAGAAAACACAGTTTTATTAGGAGAAGATGATGTTTCTAAAGCCTGGGAGACTTGGGTGCAACAGCAAGCCCTTGGGAAGTCAGAACTTTACTCATTATTGTTGATACTGGAACTGAAGTAAAGGAAAGTTCTTGCCATGCCAAGTCATTGAGCAGTAAAAGAGTCACTTAGGATATTGAAAACTAGATTGCTTTGTAAATAATATTTTAGGGTGGGTTTTTTAAGAAGGGTTCAGCTGCAATCTGTTTTCATGTGAAAAAGGCCAACAATTGGACACTTGAAATAACCTCCTTTGTATTTAATTCAATATCCTTTTACACAAAAATGTATTTAATTCATGATCACAGTTTTCCAAATCATAGTCTAAGCTCTTTAAGCCTCATAAGGTACTTTTAGGGAGGTAACTGAGGTCAGGTAGTTTAATGACTCTACATGTGCCTACAGCTTTATGGAGAACATTTTATGACACTTTCACACAAAAAAAATACAATATGTCCCTAAAATCTAGGGAAAAGAAACATTGGCTGTGCGTTTAGTCTCTGCTTTTCTGGATTTCCAGATACTAATGCAGTCTGAACACTGCTAATAATGCAGTCTGAACACTTGCTAGTATTCTGTGCTGCGTGACAGATGTAACTCACCCTGCAGTTAGAGTCTGGAGCACGAGAGGGCAGCGTTTTCCTATGGAATTCTGTGTTTCCAGGTGAAACCCCAGGGCTGCAGTCCCTGCTGGCTGCTGGTTGTGGGCTCATTAATCTGTGCTCCGTAAACTCGACTCCTTAGGCCCTTTTGCCAGTTCTTGGACAGAGTTCCTTCCTTTCCGCGTGTAATTAGTTATCAAGCAAAAGTAACGTCTGAAAGTAGTAAAGTTAAATGTGTGTGAATGTTTAAAGAATTATGGCACCTAATGCCAGTTTTATCAGCTGTTTGCAGCAGAAACAGAACCACAGAATTGTTAGGGTTGGAAGGGACCTCTGGAGATCACCCAGTCCAACCCCTGCCCAGGCACAGTCACCCGGAGCAGGTGACACAGGAACACATCCAGGTGGGTCTGGAATGTCTCCAGAGAGGGAGACTCCACACCTTCCCTGGGCAGCTGTTCCAGTGCCCTGCCATCCTCAATGGAAAGAAATTCTTCCTCGTGTTGAAGTGGAACTTCTTGCATTGTAGTTTATGGCCACTGTTCCTTTTCTCATCACTGGGCCACCACCGAAAAGAGTCTGGCACCATCCTCTTGGCACCCCTTTGAGATATTTCTGTGCATTGATGACATCCCCTCAGTCTTCTCCAGGCTGAACAGGCCCAGTTCCCAAATGTCTCCTTGTAAGAGAGATGCTCCAAACCCCTCATCATTTCCTTGGCCTCTGCTGGACTCTGTCCAGTAGCTCCTTGTCTTTCTTGCACGGTACATTGGAAAATGTTAGCAAAAGCTACTGAGGGAAAGGCCAAGAAGGCAGACGGGTTTGGAAACATTCTCCAACATAAGGAAGCATGAGGGAAACCATAACCTGCTCTGTTGTCCTGCAGAGGAAACTTACAGAGAAATGCAGGAGACAGGGACATAGACAGAGGCAGTATAGTAATATGTATATATGAATATCTGTTATTCACTAATGTGTACATAATATAAATAATATGTCATAGGGAGGGAATAGAGAAGAAACTCTGGGCATGGGGAGAAGACATTGGAATTTAAATATATGGAAGGCCGCAGGAAAGTAAAACTCAAAATTACTGCATTGAAAAAGCTCTTGCCTGTTCTCATGTCAGTGTTCTTCACAGATGTTTTTTTCTATTAATAACTGTAGTTAACAGTGCCATACAACCTTGCTGTGGATTTTTCCTTTTTAAGAAAAGAAAGCACCAATAAGGTAGTCTTTCACTACATTTCAAACTTGCTTAAGTAATGAGGATGAATTATTTAAGAGAATTTAAAAGGGAAAAAGGTAGAATCACAAGTGTTATTTGGAGATACTAATTTTTGGCCATTTAATGATTTATTTTCCGCAATTCAGTGAGTTACAGAGTGAGTAGTGGAAGTTACTAAAACCTGTTATGGATTGACAAACTTACCAGAAACAGTAACAAGAATCTGCTTGCATTTCTTGGCCTAATTATGTGAGCAGTTTTCCTGAGGCCAGGCTGTAGACAGAGTATAATGGGGGAGTGTTACCCAATTTACTGCTATAAATTGTTTTCAACTGATGAGCTTGTTAAGAGCTTCGATGTCTGCCAAAAATACTGCCTTTGGGGAAAAAAAATGTCCCAAATTGGAATTTAAATTCCAAATTACTGAAATTTGGATGGACAGGAAGAGGTGCAGTATTTTCTTTGGAAGCAATAAGAGTTTTCCACACCAGAAATATCTTGGTGTGTTGAAACAAAAAGGGACTCCCAGATCCCCCCTCGTCCTCAGGGGGCTGTGGCAGTGAGCATCAGCCTGGGGTGAGCCCCTGCCCCACATGCTGCCATTTCAACCTGATCTTTCTGCTCCAGAAAGGTTTTGGGGTTTGAAACAGCCCTTTTGCCTCTGAAACAGAGCTTCTGTAAATAAACCAGGAAAACCTGAGCAGATTTTTGCATGAGAAATACATATTTTCTGGGGGAATTGCTATATATTACTCTTGCTGGCAAGTGTTGTTTTTTGGGCTTGTTAAATGATATTTTCCCATGAAAACATTTGAGAAATTTCCAGCAGCTGCACATGTACCTGTTTGTCGTGCTAAACAAGTAGGTTAATGAGCAATATGCAGTGAAGCCGTAGTAGGTACAACTCAGTTACCTAATTGTAACTTGAGCAGGTTGGAAAAGTGTCTTGACAAAGGAAATCTACTAGATTTTATTTTTCCATTAGAGTTTGAGAGAGATTTTAAAATATATTTTATTAAGGAGGCGGGTATGGAAATACAGGCTCATTAGAAAAGTAGTTCCATGTCAAAAAGTTGTTAGATTTGACAGCTCAAAGTTTGAAATTTAGTTCAAATTGATGAATGAAATATGGAAAAAGGAATGAGGGAGGACGCAAAAGTTTGCTTTTCTGGCTTTCTTTAGTGTTTGCTTGCATTTATTACTAATGCTGTGTAAAGAACACATCTGAAATACTTGATTAAAAAACTTATACTTTTCAAAGTAGTCTGTGTGCTTATATGAACAGATGGGTAGGGTATAACAATTTAGAGTATGGATTTTCACTATAAAACATCTTCATGTTATATCTAGATACGAGAAGTTCTAGGATGGTCTCAAAGAAGTGTCCTGTCACTCAGTAAGGAAAGTACTGCAAGGTGCAAGTGCACACATAGAAATCTGGGTAGTGACCTGTAAATTCAAATCCAGTTTTACTGTGCACCAGCTTTCCCGTATGGAAAAGTGAGATTGCATAATATTTTCTACGTGACTTCTCAGAACTGAGGTTTGCCAGTAATTTCCAATCCTGTCTTCTGTCCCGCTTTTGTTTAACAGTAAAAAAGGGCAAAATTATTGCTACTCATCCCCTTGACATTTGTTTCAGAACAAAGGGAAAGGGATTTCACAATTTCTGGCTGAGCACCCATGGATATGCTGCTGTCTGGATTCCCATTTCCCTTTCTGGTTTATTTATTTTTTTAATGAACATCTGAGTGTCATATTTGTGTAGGAGAATTGTAGCCCAAATATCCAAGAAAACATATATATATATAGAGAATGTACTCTACTAACTAGTGCTTTTCATCCTTTAATTAAACCAAACCTTTTTAAAACATAGACGTATATAAGCCACACACAGGCTTTCAGGGGGCTTCTGAAACTATAAAATATGGTGGGAGTAGCGTGCTTCCCTCATGTGAAAATAGAAATGGAGGTGATAACTTGCATGGAGATATTGCAGTATTTGTGTTGGATCTTCCACAGGCCCTGTAGCTTTTGGCAAGAAAAAGTATCATTTTTATTTTGAATAAACTGCTGTGATAATTCGATCACATGGTACTCAAACATCTGTGGATTCTTTGTGTGGGTGAAGATGTAGTAGGACATGTGTTAAGGATTTTCATTTTCTAAATTGATTTTATTATTCTTATTAGGTCATCCTTGGCAAGTACACCTGGCTTTCTTATGAAGATGTATACATTAAAGCTGTTAATTTTGGAAATGGCTTAGCAGTCTTGGGTCAGCAGCCAAAGACTAACATTGCTATCTTCTGTGAGACCAGGGCTGAGTGGATGATTGCAGCCCAGGCCTGCTTTATGTGCAACTACCAGCGTGAGTACCTGTCTTTCCTGAAGTTTTTATGTCTTCTGATCTTACAATCTAAAAATAAAACTCTTTCTTACTTGGCTTTATGTACTGAGATAACTTTACCTAGATTTTATATAGAACATTAAAATTTTCACATTAAAAAATACTGCATAAGGTAGAAACTGTGCGCTTTGTAGCCTTTTGTTCTAATGAATAGAGAAACCTGTATCTGTTGGCAGATGGAGAATGGTTTTGGTAAGTACAGTTTGCTCAATGAATTCATGAGAGGTTTATTTTCTTTTCATCTCAAATCAGTACAGATTCCCAAGTTTCTGAAAACAAACAAACAAAAATCACACATGAATTCATTGACTCAGTTTCAGGAGTTGACGTCAAACCTTCATCTGTGCCTGCAAGTTTTGTTTTATCTGGATATTTTGTCAGTTCTTCAATTTTGATTTCGGTTAGGCCTGTTTTTCTTGCTCAGGAATGTACTGAGTGCTGATCTCAATGTGCTATAGTTGTTTAAATGTCTGTTTCATCATCACTCCTTAATATGTCCTTCACCTAACTAAGCCCAGCCTGGCTGGGTTCTGTGCTACTCTCAGGAGGACATATGTCCTTGTCCCTCAAGGCATGTCAGAAACTGCTGTTCCTCACAGGCTTTGGCCTCTTCCCTCCTGTGCCATATTTACCCTCCTTCAATAAGAGATGGGCTGTAAAAGCCAGACGTGCAGAAATTCCTCATTTCCTACCTACATACACTAAAGATGTCTATGACTTAGACTTTTTTCGGATTTAGAAACAAGAAGATTTCTATTTAAATGGTCCCTCTGTGCTCTGAGCGTGAGTCTGTCTCAATTTGAGAAACAATATGTTGATGAGTAGCAGTTTTCATTTACATAAGCCTTTACTCTTGTCTCTGGTTATTTTACATGTACCTTTTGCTATAATGTTCCCTTGGTGCTAAGAATGGAGTTGGTGACAAGGTGCCCTGCCCTGGCCCTTAACTTTTCAAAGTCAGCCTGCTTGCCTTGTGTGACAGCTGGCTCTGTGCACAAGGGGAGAGTGGATGTTGTGTACTGGGACTGTAGTAATGCTTTTCACGTGGTCTCCTGTAGTACCTGTGCAGCCAAACTGTCCAGATAAAGATGGGCAAGATGGGCCATTGGCTGCAGGGATTGTAATCCAGAGGACAAAGTTATGTCCCAGCCCTCTGTGCTTGTTATTGACTCCAATGGTGTTTAAGTTTTTTATCGAAGGCCTGGATGATGGGGCAGAGTGCAAACACAAGAGGTCACAGCTGGTGGCATGTTGGGGGCAGCAGCCAGTACACTCGAGGGCAGGGCTGATGTGCAGAGGAGCCTGTCAGCTGAAAGAGTGGGTTGTCTGGAGCCTCATGGAATTCAGTAAAGGCGCTTAAAATTTTCTCTGTGTGTGCTGGGGTACATCATGCACCGGTATAGACGGGGGTACAGCTGGGGAGAGCAGCTTTGCAGGAAAGGACCTGAGGGTTCTGGTGGGCCACGAGTCACCCAGGATTTTGCAGCACCTTCTTGCAGTGGAGGCCAGCAGCATCCTGGACAGTGGTGGCATGAGTGTAGCAAGTAGGTGCAGGGAAATGATCCTTTTCCTCCTTCTGGACACTGGTAGAACCACATCTGGACTACTGTGTTTGTGTTGGGGCTTCCTAATCGGAGAAAAGATGCTGACATCATGGAGCAAGTCCAGTGGAGGGCTGCCGGGATGCTGGAGGGGGTGGAGAACGTGACATCTGCAGAGAGGCTGACAGAGCAGGGTCTGCTCAGCATTAAGATGAGTGAGTTCAGATCTTGTTGCTGTCTAAAACTACCAAGTGGGAGGATGCAGAGGAGACAGAGCCAGGCTCTGCTCACAGAGGTGTGCTTTGATACCACTGGAGGCCACAGTCATGAGTTCAGTGGCAGGAAGATTTGATTAGCTATTAGGGGAAACATCTTCATTGTGAGGATGGTTCTGTATCAGAACAGGAGCAAAGAATGGTTATGAAATCTTCGTCCTTGTAGATCCGTAAAACCCAAACTGGCCCTGGCTCTGAGCATTCTGGAATGGATGGTGCATGCAGATGATCTTTCCAGGTGCCTTCCAGCCTAAATTGGTGATGGTTTTTTTGGTTCTTCAGTGAATAAATGCTGCTAGCCTGCCTACCAGAGCAGAGACCTGCTCTGACTATTCTCAGTTCAGATGCCTGTATTGCTTTTAAGCTACATGTCTCTGTGCCAGTTCCCTTTTATCACTTTTGGAATCTGTCAGATTCCTAGTAGCTATCCTGGGAATAAAATGCAAAGGCTTGCATCCTTTTTTTTTTTTCCTTTGGAAGGGAAGCACATTTACAAATCCTAGGGAGATTTTCTAACTTGAAGGGGGAAAAATCTGAGCTAGGGGCTGGCTATTGTGAGCAGAATGGTATGCATGTGTTTTTGGGTTTGTTGGATTAGTGCTTTAAATCCCCTTACTGCGACGTGCCTCAGCACACACTCTGACGTGGTGTGCAGCATCTAAGCTGTGTCATCTTCCGTGAACTTGGCTGACTTGTGCTGGCAGATGAAGAGGGAGCTGTGCAGTGTTCATGGGCTGTTTGCAGAACGAATGGAAGATTCAGATAATGTTGAAGTAGTAGTAGTGGCAAGACATTGCTAAATGGCTTATGTTAGCATTTTCCAGTGTGCGGGTTTCATACCAGCTCACTGCTGTGGGGGTGTTGTGACATTCTTTCCAAATGTGAAATGTATTCAGTCTGATGGCGTGGGCCCAGAACTGATGTCAACAGAGCGGGTTCATCTGCTTCATATATAGTGTTGGAAAGAGTGCCTTCTGCACTGCAGAATTAAAATGAGGAAAGTGATGTTTGTGCAAGTAATCCATAGCAAGCGATTTTATGGTTAGAAATACTTGCTTGATTTTAAATGTGACTTTTAAAAAGTTATCTAAGTCTTGTATTCGCAGGAGGTAGAATGGAATTGCTAGTTCAAAAATGGAAGAAGTAATATTAACATGAAAACAAATTTTCTTCCAAAGTACCTCTTCATGTGTGAGAACAGCTCTTCACCAGGATAGGCAGATAAAACGCAAGAGTGCATAACCAAATTGTGGAATAGGAGAGGTTAGGTTTCATTTTTCAGTCATGCTTGAGCAGAAGTGGTTTTGTCAGAATTAGATTTGGCTGAAGCCTTTAAAGGTCCATTTTGCTTTTTATTTTTTGATGTACGATGGATGCTGAAATACTCAGTTTAACATTTCAGTTACCTTGAAATAAATTGCAAAAGTTCTATTTGTTTCTTTAGGGCAACGTTTTGTCTTCTTATATGAGCTGGCAAATTTAGTGGTGTTGGGGCTTTTCTTTTTGTCAAGACTTTGGTCAGATAACAAAGACTCACTTGTTCTATTGCATGCGTAAAAGTGAATACAAAATAATCCCTTCTCAGTATGTTTTCAAGAGGATGAGAGAGGAAAAAAAACTATCAAAACTTTCAGATTTACCTGAAAAAATTTTAGGTGCCAGTGTGGAGAAACGAGAATTTCAGAGATCAGAGTCATTGCTCCGTTTTGTTCTCTCCCTGACATCAGTGCACCATCATATAAATGGTATCTCTTTCTCCTTGGCTCTGTCATATAGCTGAGTGCCTTAATGGACTTATTTGCAGATGAGTAATTAAGTACCTCTGTGGTTACTCCCCAGATGATGCTTTGCCTTCTGGGCGGTGTTGTCGGCTCGGTTGTGCTCGTTGGCTCGGGGCAGCTGAATTTCTGCTACATGTTTATATAACAGGGGTCACTGCAGTAAGTAGAGAGAGCTCGTGGGAACTAGTAGAGGCACTCTTCTGGACTTTGCTCCCACCAAATTAAAGAAAACACAGTGCATGTGCATTTGCCCTGCAACAGTTCTGAACTATGATAGACTGTTTTAACAAGAAAAAAATAAGTAGAGGTCAACTATTTACTTTTCTGTGTAAAAAAACTGCTTTTGAGTTCTTTCTTAGTATGCTGCACTGGGTTAGTAACTCCTTGGATTTAAAATATTAGAATAAAAATCTTAGAATACAACAAAACTTTATTTATTTTTTTTATCTTTGCTGCAGTGAACATAGTAGAATTACAGTCCTAATTTACAATGGGGTGTCTTGTTTTCGTGATTACGTTCTTTAAATATTCAGCTAAATACAGACTAAAATACAGAAGATACTCAGATACCTGATGTGACAAAACTCCCAGCATGGATGTTGTAATTACTGATTGTGTTGGTTGACCTCAGAGCTTTTTTGGCATATCCCTGTTCGGCGTTCTGCTTGGAAAATAGGAAATTATTATTTTTTTGAGAGCAATACTTCTCTTCCTCTTTGAGCAGCCTTTTTCTTCCCCAGTCTCTTCTGGTCTCTTCTTATTCAGTTCCCATAAAAATGGCAGGAAATTAAATACAGTTTTAAAGGTGTTAATATGAAATCATTGTTTAACACACTCACTGATGAGCTGACCTTAAAAACAGGAAACAGTGTATCTTATTGTCAATTTTCTAAATATTTTCTTCCCTTGCTATTCTGTATGATTCTCATGATGTCAGTTTAGGGTCTAATGATTGTGATGATTAAACCTTTATTACTTTGTTTTAAATAGATGGCAGAACAGGATAGTCACAGATTTATTCCTGAGTGTGAGAATTCCTCTGCTGATGACACATACTGCCATTTTGTAATAATTTGTTATTAGCAGCCAACTGTAAAGGGTTAGTAACGGAGTATGTGAATTGAATTCTGGAAAGAGAAGTCACATGAATGAAAGCTGTTTCTTTCCTGTGTGCAAGAGGAATGTTACACAATATTTAAACTGAGAATGTTTGCCTACTTTTCAGATGGTAAAAACAATGATACAACAGTACAACAGTAGATCCAGGAGAATTTAATAGGGTGAGGTGGTTTTTGTACCTCTAATTAGGCCTTGGAAAATAGTAAACAGTCACATAGAGAATGGTTGTTCATGATTCCTACTGGGAGTAACTGAAAATTACATTATATCGAAATCCACGTGAGGAGGTTTTTTAAGTACAAAAACTGTCCCACCATACTGAGCTGAAAAATATTTTTACTGTGTTGCCTAAGTTGAAATAGATTAATCTCAGTTCTTTTTTGTAAACTATGCTTGAAAATGTAGCCCAGAGCTTGACCATTTCCCCTGTTTTGCGTTTCAGTTGTTACTCTGTACGCCACTCTGGGAGGCCCAGCAATAGTTCATGGGCTGAATGAAACGGAGGTGACCACCATCATTACTAGTAAAGAATTGATGCAAACAAAATTGAAGGTCAGAAAACTGTTCTTTGTCTATCTCTTTGCAATGTGTCTGTTCATCATTGTTAAATGGCCTGTTTCCATTGTAGAGAACGATGATTTATTGCCTTTCCATAAGGCAGACACTTTTGGAATAAGATTTATATATCTGTCTTCATGTACAGAAAGCAATAGTTTGTTTTCAGTGAGTTTTAGGCTCCTCAGTGACTGGAGAATGAGCCATTTGCAGTATTGCAGAGCTGGAGTGCTGCCTGGAAAAACACCTTTACAAGAGACTGCCATGGTTTCTAGGTGGATTTAGTGCCTATAAATGTAACAATGGGAGGAACCGAAAAATATATAAACTGCATATGAAGAGCTAACTGTGATCATGCTCCTGGCTTATTATCAGCTGTTTTCCCAGCAGAGAATGGCTTTCAAATCTAAAGATGGGTGTTTGAAGAGTTAGAGCTGTTTTTCCGTGTGGGAAGGGAAAAAGCTCACTAAATATTAGAACAGTCAAGGAAGTTTTTTGACTTACTGATGGAATACCCAAGTGGAACAACTAATCTGCATGATCATTGTGTTTTGGGGAACCTGGACCTTTCAGATAAGGTAGTTGATTTAATGAAAAATTGGGCTATTGTGTAATTTGAATGCGAATTTCCCAAACTTTAAAAAGAAGTTACTAGAATGACGGTATATATGCCATGCACATTTGTTTCAGCTTGTAGTAAGAGAATGCATTTGCTCTGCTAGAGGTGATGATTATCTTCTGTGAGAAAAATGATAAATGTCTTATAATTCATATTTTGCTTGGAGTGCTTAACTACTAATTTTCCATATTTTTTGCCAGCTGTTGCTTATTTTAAATAGCATAATAACCAAAGAGCTACCTAAGAATTATTGTGAGCTCAGTATCAACAGTTTCTCTGTGTTCTATGGGAGTGGAAAGTAAATTATGTCTACAAATCACTGCAGTCTTATTTGTGGGGTTTTCATGAAATAAGGTGTAAATCAGTAAATGGTTAGAGAAGTTTTTGGACTTAAAATTGGAAAGCTTCAAGCTTTGCAGCTATTTGAGCTTGACAGGTTTATCCTCTGATATTTAAAATTCTAAGATGTTTTATATTAGTGCTTTTTTAAAATATACAGCAGGATAGCATGGAGGATTTTGTTCCTGGGATTTTTTTTTTTCCCTTCTTGTTGGCATAAACCTAATTTTTAATTCCTGAACACATTTTTCATTTCCACAGGAAATTGTTTCTCAAGTTCCACTGCTGCGACATATAATTACAGTGGATGGCAAACCCACAACGTGGTCAGAGTTCCCCAAGGGTGTCATTGTTCACACCATGGCATCTGTGCAAGCCATGGGGGCCAAGGCAGACATCGGTAGGTTCTTCCTGTTTGGACCGTCTCATTTGATGCCCTAATTTGACCCTGTTGAGTAAACTTGGAGAAATTGCAGATTTCAAAATTACACTGATTAACCTTTTCTTGTCTGCATTTCCTTTAAGTAAAACCTGTGTGGTGTTGTGGTTTTGTTTTTTGGTTTTTTTGTTTGTTTGTTTTGGTTGTGGGTGGTTGGATTTTGGGGTGTAAGTTTTGATTGTTTTTCAACAGAGTAAAATGCTTTTTGTAAAAACTGACTTCTCCACAATCAAGTGTTACAGGTTGAAGGATAGTTTTTAGGATAAGCAATTGAGGACAGAAACTTAGAAAGCATTTTTATGTTCAGACATATTAAAACCAGGTTATTCAGGGCACAAATGGAAAATCATTGTGTATTTTATAACAAAAGAAATCAGTAATTTGTTACCATTAAGTTTTATAAAATTCACAGACAGCAAAATGTAAAATAGCCATTTGAATCTGATAGACCTTGGTCACTTATTACATTTCTGAAAGCATCAATCTACTATGTGAATTCATTCGAGTCTATTTCTAGACTATGTAAAATTTTTAGAACCAAAATTCAGAATGTTAGAAGTTATTTTAACTATTATAATAAATTTTTATTCTTGACTTGAAGAAGTGCCAGTCCTAGTATCATCAGTCCTAGATTTCATTATATTCAGTAGTTGCTTTCTGCTGTTCTTTGTGTTTTCAGAATATCTTAACTACTGAAGGTACATGAATGTTAGTTTGTATTTTAGGAGTAGGGAGGGTGGTCAATCCATCTGCTCTTCATGTTTAGGGGAATGGCAGATTTGCTCCCAGCATTGTGATCTCTCAATTTTTTTAAAAGATGGTTTTTCCCTTTTTGATATACGGGTTTTATGTACTACTAAAGCTGCTTAATATCACACCAGTGTAAAACTTTTTGCAGTAATTCAGTAGCTCCTTGAAATTTGTTAATGTATGTGCAATGTAAAAAGGCATTTAATCTTTCTTCAGTCTTTTAAGTACCACATACTCTGCACTACCATAGAGGAGCATTATCTTTGTCAAGTTAACCATTCATAAACTGTGAAATGGTATCCTGAATTGTTTATGGCCAAGCATGTGCAATTAATACTAAGTAGATGAACTATTGCTTATGCATTTTTTCCTCTGTGTTGTTCCATGTGCAGATAGGCAGGATTCAGTGAGTGGGAAATGATTAAATATTGCTTTCACGCTTCTCACTCAATGTGTGCATTGTGCCACATGCACTGTGTGTGATGCAGTTTCCTCTAAGTAAGCACAGTAGTTTTTGTATTTTCTTGCTCTCAGCACAAGTATTTAAAAAGCACTTTAATCCAATTAAGGCAGTTGAACTTCTTTTAAATATTTATAGAGGTTGGACCTCAGGTTGGCTCGGCAGTGCTTTGCCGCGGGTGTTGCAAATGAGGCAGAGTGTTGTTCCCTGCCAGGGAGCACGTGGGGAAGGAGATTGGCACAGCGGGATGGACCCCGTGGCAGCGTGGAGCCAGGGCAGGGAACCCTTCTGAGGCAGGGGTGCTCAGTGGTGCTTTGGAGAAGCCAGAACTCTGCCTGTTTTTCTCTCCCCTGTTAGGAGTAGGGGAAATATTAAAGTAAAACTGTTGCTGTGGTAGACAAGGACAATCAGTCAAAGTATTGCTCAGCTAATGCAAAGCTCCTACTCTTTGTGAAGGCACTTAAGCTTGACCACAATCTTTTATAGCAAAGACAAAATGTAATAGCAAGAATCCTGTGGTGCTGTACTGCTGTGACTGCTGAAATGTGTCAGTGTATGAGATCTCCTAGCCCAAGAGGCTATCCATGAGTAACACATCCTATTTTTCTAACAACTTGCAGGAAACAAGCAGCCATCCAGGCCTGTGCCCTCGGATATCGCAGTGATCATGTACACAAGTGGATCCACAGGAATTCCCAAAGGAGTCATGATCTCCCATTGCAACATAATTGCTGGAATAACTGGAATGGCTGAGAGGATCCCAAATCTGGGGTATGCACCAACCGTTACTTACCAGCAAATAAAGAAGTCTTGTAGTTGCATTTAGCTTTAGATTGTGTGTAAAATATGAACTGCTTTATATTGCTGTGGCTGTGATACATCATGCTATGTACTGATGTCTGAGCATCTTCCAGCACTGCACTAAATGACATGACAGCTTCATGTGTCTTTGTTCTCTCCTCTTTGGTGTGGGGGCAGGACCAGGACACAAAAGCCTGTGAGGCTGCCTTGCACTAGAGTGGTTGAAAGCTTCCCTAAGCAGTGCTTTCCTCTGTTAACATTTAAATTCTGTAGCTTATTTCTGTTTGGTCCAGTTTTAATCTTGTCCACTGAGTTGCCTTTGCAACCATAAGACATGGTTAATTGTCTTGGGTTGAGTAACCCTCACCCTTTGTTCATGCCTCAAACAGTACATGGTATGCAATGCTTGAAACAAAACCCGTGTGACTTGAGCTCAAAGGCATTTTCTACTTTCTCTAGTTCTGCAATAAACTCGGCATAAATTTTGCTTAATGATTAGTCTGAGGACTGTAGTGATACAACATAAGCCTATCTTTTGCAAATTTTTTGCAGGGAAAAAGACATTTATATTGGGTATCTGCCTCTTGCCCATGTTTTGGAGCTGAGTGCTGAGCTTGTGTGTCTGTCTCACGGGTGCCGCATCGGTTACTCTTCCCCTCAGACACTGGCTGACCAGGTATGTTGTAGATGTAAGTCTTTATTGTTTAAAAAAAAAAGGAAATTAAAAAAAATTTACTTACATCAGATCTTTGTAATATTTCTTTAAAAATTTGTTTCTCATGTTAAAGATCTTGAATGTGTCTGCTAGTAAACTTGTTCTTCACTTTAGTCCTCTAAAATAAAGAAAGGAAGCAAAGGGGATGTTACTACACTTAAGCCAACTCTAATGGCAGCTGTTCCGGTAAGTAACTGAAGGATGAATGATTTTAAAACCCTTTTTAAAAATATAATTTATAATTCAGATTTTTAGCAACAAAATTAATACAATGACCATTTAAATAAAAAAGGTACAGTCTTTGATATTAAGCTGGCTTAAAATAGTATTTTTGGTATTATTTGTATGTTGGGGATAAACATTCATCATATGAGCATCAACATTTTTCAAAGTTAAAATAGCAAGAGGGAATAGATTCCCATTTTAATTAGTCACTTATTGTTTGTTACAGTGAATGAGTGGAATAAAGAAAGTTGGCAGCAGGCAGCTGGGAATTAACTGCTGCTTCTGCCCAGATTTTGCTTTCCTCCTTTCTGTGAACTCCTTACTGTCTCTTAGCAAGGGAAGAGAAGGGAACCTGGGAGTGGGGTTGTCACCTGAAGTGTACTTGAATTTCTAAGTGTTTTCTTTTTGCTGTACTGTATTCACGATTCTGTTTCTTGGAGTTAAAGTTCTTTTTTTTTACATAACTAGGAAATTATGGATCGAATCTACAAAAACGTCATGAATAAAGTGAATGAAATGACCAGTTTCCAGCGCAATCTATTTATATTGGCCTACAACTACAAAATGGAACAGATTTCCAAAGGTTACACTACCCCACTCTGCGATAGGTAATGTTAACTTTATTTTTAATGGCACCAAAAAATCACTTATCAAAGTCTTGCCACATGAGCAGTATCTGGCTTTTGTTCTTTCCTTCATTTTATTGTTGACACTTTGAACATGAACAAGTCTGTACTTAAGTGTAAATTGAAAGTAGTTTGTGTGATGGATTTAAATATTTACTAATAGAATTTAAGTGAGAATTATTTAACTTGAAACTGATTGAAAAATTACATTTATTGCATTTTCATCAGGAATTTAATAATAGATTTATACAATTTCTGGAGAAGACGAGAAGTCTATTCCTATAGAAAACTGTAGACTTCATGTTTTCACAGAAGAGAGTTATGGTGTGTCTGAAATTGGAAAGAACCCACAAGGATCATTGAGTCTAACTCCTGGCTTCAATGAGAGTAAAGGATAATGTAATTTCAAAACTTACACAATTTAAAGTATTTTTAGGAGAAAATCACACAAATCTGTGTTCTGAAACATTTAACCATCTTCAAACCGGAAACAAGCTTAGAAATCTGTGCTTGTATTTCTGAAAACGTCAGTGTGGTCCTTCAGGGTTTTCCTTGGATGTATTTGCAGACAGTGGAAACTTCTAGTTCAGATACAAAACCAAGTGCTCTCTTGTTTTGTTCACAAGCACCAAAATGCGCTTTCACCTTTGCGTTTCAGCCTTATCTTCCGCAAGGTGCGGATGCTGCTGGGCGGGAAGATCCGCATCCTGCTGTGCGGCGGGGCGCCGCTGTCGGCAGCCACGCAGCGCTTCATGAACATCTGCTTCTGCTGCCCCGTGGGGCAGGGCTACGGCCTCACCGAGTCTGCTGGCGCCGGCACCATCACGGAAGGTGGGTGTCACTGCGTCCCTCTGCCGGGCTCGACTCTCACCAGTTGGCACTTCGGTGGTGCCACCGAACAGCAGTGGGAATCCTGGATTTGCGTCTTGCCATCAATGTGTAAAGCAGGGGGAATGCTAATTTTGATGCATGGTGACCTATGTAGAAAATGTATGTTCTCATTTGTGATAGAGCAACCTGTTCCGGTGTGAATGGGATCTTGGTATTGTTGAAGTTCCTACCGGAACTGAATAAATTTTTTTCAAATTTTTTGGTGTATATTAAGATGTTAGGAAGATAAATCTGCCTGCACCGCATTTTAATTTAATATAACAGATCCTACTGGTTTCAGTTTTCTTTCAGTAACTGACAGTATCTGTAAATACAGCCATTTACTCTCTTAGCAGTATGCATTACCTTGGTAAATCCATTGGGGTTTTTGGAAGTTTGGTTCTATGAATTAAAGTTCAAGAATAAGTAGCAGTTAATTTTTACTGAAGATGCAGGACAACAAAAGATTTTATTTTTTCTGATCAGTTTTGGTTTTTGTTTTTCTGAAAATGGTCTTTTTTAAATCCTAGTTTGGGACTACACTACAGGAAGAGTGGGAGCACCCTTGGTCTGTTGTGAAATCAAGTTACTGAACTGGGAAGAAGGTGAGAATTCCAGCATATGATTAAATTGTATTGTGTTTGTAAAGAACTGTATTTTTCTACTGGGCTTTTCTCAGTAGCAGTAATTAGATTATTTCTTTGCTATTTAGATTTTAAATGCTACTTTTGCTTATAAAAGTTTACTCTTGGGGAGAAGAAAGGTACAATAAATTCCTCAGTGTTTTCTAAAGGGGGAAATACCCAGACAGAAGCTATCAATGCAAGTGGCATTTGGACTAGGTAGTATGCGTGATACCTTCCGTTGCCATTAAGAAATTATTTAAAAATAAGCTTCGTAATATTATTCTCAAAGTCATTAAAAATCGGTATGTAGAATGGAAGCTGAATGGATACTTTATAAAATACATATAATAAATTTTGAAATGCATTTAGGTGATTTCCTTTTACTCTGGGCTTTTATGTGTTGTAGAGAAAAAGCCTATTTAATTTGAGCCTGTGTGAAACTGATAAAGCACATTGCTTACTACTGCTAGAAGGATGGCACAAATTTTTGCTTTGGAATGTTTTTTTCATTCTCATTAACTAAATAAAAACCCTCATCCACTTAGGTGGGTATTACAACACCGATAAACCATATCCTAGAGGTGAGATCCTTATTGGAGGACAGAATGTGACTGTGGGCTACTACAAAAATGAAGCACGAACCAGAAAAGATTTCACTGTTGATGAGAATGGGCAGAGGTGGCTCCATACTGGAGACATTGGAGAGTTTCATCATGATGGGTGTCTAAAAATTATTGGTGAGTTAATAAATTCAGGTAAACATGTATATGTGTATGTATTCATATACACACACATTTTTCAGGGCTGTGAAATACAGTAATTAAAAAAAAGAAATCTCCATATCTTGTCATGTAATCTAAAGCCTTCCTGTGTATCCCAGGGAAGTTCTGATGTGTTAATATAAACTTGTTTGTGTGTTTTAGAAGTTGATTTTTGGTTCATTTTGAAACAGTCTTAACACTGATTCCCTAAGTTAATGAGACTGGGTAGTAATTAGAGAGTTAAGTATAAGCTAATTGAATAGATAAGCTGCCTTATATTGTATAATTTTGTACAGTTGTGTACCTCACGTAATTCAGGCTTAATTTTTTTGGTTCCTATTGTTGTTTAAGTAAAAGGTAAACAGTTGCTCTTTAAATATGGATTTAGCCTGAAATAAGTAACAAAATGTCACCAAATGGTGCATACCCTGACTTGTGGGTCTGGAGCAGACAGCACAAAATGTGTGCTCCTGGCTGACAGTGGCTTTTGCATAGTCCTACTTGTCTTTCATGCACAGGATGGTGCTGTCATATAGGAAATGCTGTTCTAAAGGCAGAAAATGCATGGAATTGTAATGTCCCTCATTTTGGTGGGAGAGACAGAATGATAAAATACAGAGTATGGAAAAGTGACATTAAAGGTTTCTGGTACATTCATCAAACGTGAGTCAGTCAGAAAAATCTAAAATCAATGTCTAAAAGTTTTCTGTCCTGTAATTAACGCTTAATTGCTTTCTTCCTCAACAGATCGCAAAAAGGATCTTGTAAAACTGCAGGCAGGAGAATATGTTTCTCTTGGCAAAGTAGAAGCAGCTTTGAAGAATCTCCCCCTGGTAGATAATATTTGTGCATATGCAAGCAGGTAAGAGCAGCTGATACTTTGTTATTGCTCTGTTCTTTGCCTGTCCATAAGCAAAATTTTGTGCCACTTGATGTGTGGAATATTTTTAATCAGTTAAAGAAAGGATTTTCCTTATAATGCAATAGAGTAACTCTATCAAAACTAAAAGATCTGAAATCTGTGGTTTTATTTTTCCTTTCTCATTTGTTGTCATCATTTATTGGAAAATACCAATGAGTCTTTCATTCCCCCTTCCCCAATCTGCAGAGCAGCTGAGCTCTATTGCAGTAATTACAGACATCACTCAAGCACTTTGGAGGTTATTACCTTTACAAGCCCTAGCACTCCTTGTTCCTTGCTGTGTTTAGTTGTGATCTGCTCTTCAGAGGAAGTACTCTGGTACTTCAGAGAAAGGTGGTGGAAAAAGCCAACAGCCCAGTAGCTGGCCTTGAATTAGTTACTTTTCTTTAAGACCTGCAGTGTATGCCACCTTGGAGCTTGAGAGAAAACACACTCTAAATACTGTGCAAACATACAATAAATGATGATCAAATGTAATTTCTATTTACTTTCTACATGTACTAATAAATGAGGTGATAAGGGCTTAAAGATGTCTTAAGTTTCTATTTCTAGAATTTCTTACCTCTGACACATATAAATATACTTCAGGTGGTCATTGTTTCCTGTTGACATTTGACATTGATGTTTGGGAAGTTGTTTTGGAGCTTTTAATTTACCAGAAGTATTCTGATTTCCAGTATGGTCAAAAAAGCCCCACTTTACTTTGATAGAAGCCAGGACAAGCATACCAGAGAATTGCTCAGTGGTAATAAATAAAAAAAAAAAAACTTTTGGTTTGTTCACCTGTTTCTCTGTAATTTGAGGGAGTTTTTCTTAACTAATGGTAATCTTTCTGTAACTTTACTTTCAACCATTTTGGATCAATAGGCTTGCATACATTGGGCATGCCATTACTGAGAAAATTTCCATTCTATTGAGCTTTATTTGTGGTTTGGACTCATGGAGTGAGTCTCATATTTGCTGGCTTTGACAGCCTGAAGTTGTGACTGTTCCAAGCACCCTCTGTAATCTGTGGAGAAAGAGCTTCCTACATGTGATTTCTTCTCTTCCAGGATTGCAGTTCACTATTGGGCTTGTGCTACCAAATTTTTATGTTAATTTTGCCAGGTCAACATAACATTGGAAGCTAAAATGCACTTGCCAGACAGTCACTTGACTCTGATAGGCCATGTCGCATCTATTACTTAAAAATAGGAAAACCTATGAGCAATTTTTTATAGGTAGTTTACAAACAAGAGTCCAGGCCAAGGACAAATGAGACAAGACATTCCAGATTGGTTTTTCTGTTGCTGCTGTTAATACTGTTAATGTGTGTCATGTGGCCTAAGTAGCCATGTAATAGAGTCCCTGAATGATTGTCCATATGCACATTTCATTGTGGGTTTATGCTCACCTCAGCAGTCTGAGCTCAGAGGGGTTTTGTAACAGTGCCTGTGACCTTTCTTAGATCCTGTCTCTCCTTATACTTTGCCTGGGTGATTTTGTATGCAGGAGGAGTCCTTCATTTGTAGATGTTCTGTCTCCCATGTGCAGAAGGACAAGGAGGGCAGGCTTTTACAAATGGGTTTAATATGTGATATGACCTTAGATTTTAGGGTGCAAAGCTCCTCTGAACATGGTAGTAGGGCACCAGAATTGTTTGCATGATATTGCTACTTCAAAAACTGTATTGACTTCAGACAAATCAGTGAGATAAGGAATAAAACATTTGCTGAAAGGAATCATGATTAGAGCTCTGTCAGGGGAGATGCCTGCTGCTTTATCAACACTTCACCCACCCAAGACACATTGTGTTTGAAACATCACCTCAGGAAAATAAGTTCAGTTACCTGAGCAATGAGCAAACATGGCAAAAACCTGAGGGAGTTCTCAGCTGTCATCTCAAGGAGATAAGGACCAGACTTTACAAAATAGAAGCAGTGATAGCTATATGTAGTGCCACTAAGTGTTTCAGACCGTAAGTCTGAGAGCCATACTTGAGTCGAATCATAAGCATAGCAAGGGAATGAGGCTGCCTAGTGTAGGACAGACATTTTGGCAAAACCTTTCAGCATGGGAGAGATGAGTAAGGAGGTCCTGAGGACCAAAGTCTGAAAATGTCTACTTCATGCTGTTATAATCACTTCCAAGACTGACAAAGCTAGCAAATACGAAAGATCTGCAGAAGGAGCAGTAAGAGGGAAGTAACTGCTCTAGAGGGAAGATGTACCTTCAGGATACCTCTCAAGACAAAACAGTGCTTTAGCATTTAAACTGCAACAAGTGAAGATTTAACTTTGTGGCACAGAATGAAAATCTACGTGTTCCAGGAACTGTGAGCTCCAAGGTGTTGTTTCCCAGAAAAAAGCAGCTGGATGAGCCTGTTTGTCCAGAACAAGTACACTTCTGCTCAAGGGGCTGAATTTTAGATGAACAGAAAGTTTGATGCTTCCCAGCCAGCTGATTGCTTCTATATGCTGTTTATCCCTTGAGATGCTGGTGATATTGGATGTGATCTTGAGCATGTCAAAAGACTGCAGGAGCCAGGAATGAAAGTGCCAGAGTCCTTTGTGTCCCGGATGCCTTCACATACAATACTTACACAGCAGGGAGCAGACCCTAGATGAAGTTTAAAAGGGTTCAGTACAGAGTACAGCATGAGTGTGCATGAGGCAAAACGGGACAGAAGCAAAGGCAGAAGGTGAGATGCAAGCAGTAGTGATACTGAGGTTAATCTGAAATCCACAGGTAGCACATCTGAAGAGATGGACCTCATGAAAATAGTCCAGGGGAAAAACGGCAATGTCTGGGCAGGAGCATTTGAAGGCATGATTTTGGAGGAAAGGGCACTGCTTAAATTTCTAAATAAACCTAAGAAAGGAAGCAAGACTAGAAAGGAGACAAGGAAAAAAAAAAAGGTAACAAGTCTGAATGAATAAATAAATAGCTTCTGTGGACAAGAGAGGGACATCTGACTGTTCTGATGTAAACTGCAAAGATGAAGAAGAGTCAGGAATTGCCATCAGGAACAGCTTATCCATGCTGCAAGTGAGGAAGCGTTGGCATTAGTGCTTGCTGATGTTTAAGAAAGATTTAGACAAACATCTGTTAGATGTATCTGACCCTGCTTCAAGGCAGGTGAATTGATTAGGAGCTCTTCTGAGATCACTTTCAACTCTGGCTCTGTGATCTGCTTTGTTAGAATATGTCAAGCTGCTGTGTGAGGTTCTGTGCATCTTTTGCCTAAACTTTACACCATCTGAAAAACCTTGAATACCTTTTTCAGAGTGAATTGCGCTTTAGGTCCCAAAGCCTTTGAGATCACAACTTCCTATATTCTGGGCACGTCAGGAGCAGGCAAAGATTGCCAACAGTAGAGTGAGCGTATGGACAATCACTTGAAAGAGAAAGAGAAGTCACTTCCCTTACAGAAACAGCTGTCCTTGGAGATGTGTTGTGCATATGCTCATTCCACAACCTGCTCTCCAACCCCTCTTCACTGCAGTCCTCTACTCCTCTACAGTAACTGGACTCTGCAGTTGAGAGGAAACTGAGGTAGGGAAGCCGCACACCAGTCTCCATTCCGGGCTGCAAAGCATGAGGAGAGGCAGGGTGCAGTGACATCGTATGGGTACTGCTTCCCAAAGCTTGGGGCATGAGACACAGTGGAATATGCATATGGACAGCACACCTTGAAGCAATCCAGTTATTGTAAGGTAAGTAGCTTCTCTTTCTACTTATTTTTAAGCAGGCAAAGGTAACTTGTGTACTATTTCAGAAAGATTGTCAGGTGAACAAAAGCCAGCTGTTAAGAGCAATATCTCTGTGTGTGGTGTAAACCCCCTAACTTGAAATGTTATTTTTGAAGAGTTGTTTTCTTTGCAAAATTCATTCTAAAGTACATTGTGCTTCTCAGTTTCCATTCTTATGTCATTGGATTTGTTGTGCCAAATCAAAAGGAGCTCGCAGAACTAGCACGAAAAAAAGGATTTAAAGGAACCTGGGAAGAGATCTGTAACAGTCCTGAGATGGAAAAAGAGGTACTGAAGGTGCTAGCTGAAGCTGCTATGGCAGGTGAGTGGCTGGATAGATGGTATCAACCTTGTGGGCTCCAGTGTCTGTAAAACAGATAATCACAGGCCTTAAAAATTAGTTGGGCCAATCCTTTTGTTTCGTGGAGCTTCTTTTACTGTGGTAAATAGCTGAGGAAAGAATGTAAAAACAGGGCAAACTTAGTAAGTACAGTTCTCTGTATGTGTCTGGTGTTCTTTAAGATATCTATGTAGTATCTTGTTGGCCTAGCTGCTGGTCCAAAAACAGTGTGGGCCATCTGTAGATCCATAATCATAATATGTGTTAGGTATCAGACAGTCTCACATGCTCCACACCAGTGTAGAGCTGAAATAAAACCTCAGTGACAGGGGCACTTCTGAAGAATTTCCAAAACCAAAGCAGCATCTTTTTGGGTTAGTGACTTTCAGAAGACTTTCCTTACATTGACTCTTCTAGCCACATTTGCAACTTGCTCAGGTATTCCCTAACAGTGTCCATAGTATCTCATGGTGAGCTGTGTAGCTCAGCCTGTTTGGGTGAAGCAATGCCTTGTTTGTCCCAAGCCTTCCATTTGCCCGTTCAGGTTGGCTCAGCTGAGCTCTGCTCTGGGAGAGGCAGTGAACTGCCAGGGGTGGCTGTGATTCTGTCGGTGTGGATTGCACTTTCCCCTCAGTATCTTTTCATGCTAATTGGCCCCAGTCTGTCAGGGTGTTCTGGTGCAGAATGCAGCAGTAGCACAGAGATGTTTTGTTTGTTCTTCGTGCTTTTCTGTGTCAGAGTACAGTTTCTCCTTCTGTGCTTTATTGTAGGAAAATGGTTACATTTAGGTTTTGTATTGAAAATACCTCTTTTTACAGCTAATCTGGAGAAGTTTGAAATCCCAGTAAAAATCCGTTTGAGCCCTGATCCTTGGACCCCAGAGACTGGTCTGGTGACAGACGCGTTCAAACTAAAGCGCAAAGAGCTCACGGCATTTTATCAAACGGACATTGATCGAATGTATGGAAAAAATGTAAAATAATCCTCCTCTGCACCACTTTGCTACGATGAGCTTGGATCAAATAGGAAATACTTGAATTGCCTGTCTCAACTCAACACTTGAGATCAACACACGAAACCACCATTCCTCATTTCCAGCTTAAACTGTTCTTTCTAATGACATCACCATGATGACTGGCAAGTTTAGTAAAATGTTATGGCAGCAAACTTGTGTCTGTCTCCTTTTTTCCAGTTTTCTCTGCTACCTTGTCAGTCTGTGGATTTTCCCGGGTCTTTTTGGGAAACCATGATTCTGAAGCCTCAAGTTTTTAAACATTTATAAATCCTGTATAATGTTTAATTTGTATCTTTAAAATTTGGATGTATATAGAGAGAACTTGGCTATATAAGAAATGGTTATACTGGGGGCCTTTTTTTACCTAATTATTTAAAGATAAGAAGGTATTGATGTTGTGACATTATGTACATTGAAAATGCTTGTAACAAGATAATTGTTGAACAGAGGACCAGGTTATTTGCTGCTGTGCTATTTTTCTGTGTAAATCTGAGGGAGAAAATGTTTGACATTCCAGCTCGTGTAATACACCTTCAATATGTGCCTAATGGTTACTTTTATTTTTATCTGAAAATGGAAGGATGGTCATGGCACAGCTCTGCCTCAAGGCAGGTACTCTTGCAGGTGTTAGTTAAAGCTCCTTTAGTACAGAAGATGCTATTAACACAGCAGAAGTTAAACCTAAGAATAATCTCTCAGATACAGAAACTCCTTTTTTAAATAGCTCGTGACCATTTCATCCAGAGTTGAATTGTGTAGTGCTAATATGAATTCTGATCATTAATTTCATCTAACACTTTACAAGCTTGACAGTGTCCTTTTAGCAGAGGGACTGTAGCAACCTTTCTCTTTTCTCATTAGGTTTGGACATTACACTGGATTTGCTCTTTCGTTGTTTGTGAAGGTTTGGCAAGACCCCTGCTCTGCCCTAGCTGCAACCCAAATCTTACTGGGGGGATTTTTAAAGTCATAATGACAGTTATGTTCTCAGCTCACACAGTGCCTAGCTGCCCTTTGTGCCATTAAAAATCTCCCTTTGATTCTCTGTTCCTTGGTGTAGTACTTTTTGCTTTAAAAACAGGTATTTGAAGCATTTGTCAGACAGAGTTATTTGTGTTGCTTGGTTTGTTATCACCCAATTCCTACTTTGGGAAGGAGTCTCAATTTCTGTTTCACTAGAGATTCATGGATATTGTTTGAAAAAATATGGGGGTCCTTTTCTTCTTCAGTGAGTGTTCAGATTTCTTTCAGATGTGAATTTTGTTTTCAAAATATTTCTGGAAAGAATATTCAGGGTTACATGAGAATGTGAAAAGGCATACATCAGTCAACTTTGTGATGGAGCAAATATTAAAACGGCTTTAATTTGGAGATTACTCTCATGTGTATCATTTTCTTGTAGTACTAAAACTCAAGGTCCTGATGCTCGCTTAGTCCCCTGCAGTGGTAGCACAGAGCAGTGCTGAAGGACAGAAGCTTTGTTTGGGAGAGGGAGTTCCTGCTGTTTGTCTTTGTGACATGAGGTTTTGGGAGGTATTTGATATGCAAATGCTCATTTTGTATTTTTTTAAATTAATTTTAAATTTTTTTAAATTAATACTCTCCATTGATTATAAAAAGCAGATTCATAGGAGTTGAAGGTTATCAAGCAGGTTCCCTGTACTTCAGTTTTGATGAAACAGGGAGGTGGTTTGTGCTAATTACAGATTTCCCCTGCCCTGTGTCCGTGAAGAACTTAACTTTTGGTGTAAGTAACCAATGGAAATAGAAGCAACAAAAATAAATCAGAACCATATTTTTGAGATTACTGCCTTTAGATATCTAGATCATAAATGAAAACCTTCTGGCAAATAGAGATAAGACAAATGTTGAAAAATAACTGAAGAATCCTAATGTGGAAAAATTGCCAAGGCTGTAGGGAAGTGTCACACCATGTATTAGACATTGCTAACACTTAAATTTGCATATTTGCTCCCTCAACAGGTTCTTAAATAGAACTAAGCACAGACTGTGCATTGTTCAAATATTTTTGTGATTTTTAGTGAAAATTAATAAATTGCTGAAGTACTATATCTATCACTTGGCGCATTGCGCAGCAGATTTAAGAAAATAAATCTGTTTTTGGTTTAACAAATCTGAAGTTAATATTTTATTCTGCTCTTGATTTAAACCAAAAGGGTTTAAATCCCATTTGGACAGGTTGCATAAATGAAACTTTTAAAATTGTTTGAAAATAGTAGTTTTTAATTGTTTTTTTTCTGATCCAGTCACAAGATGGGGTTGCAGTCTAACTGTGCATTTGATTTTACAATTCAGGTTTGTTTTATGTTCAAAATGGATGTGATATATATAGTTCTTCCTTCATTAGGCATCAGATTCATTGTGGACATTTATTTTTTCTACAGAATGTGAAAACAAAGCAGTTCATTAAGTTTAGTCTCAGCGCTGGAGATAGAAAGACTTCTAAAAATCTTTCTGGTGAGCGTGGGTTTTTTCTTTTGATTTATAGACAAAAGACTCCAATACTCACGGACTCTGAGTACTTCCATGTCCCATTGATCCACCTGTGCTGTGGGTGCTGGGAAGCGATGGGGCTGTGATGGGATGTTCAGCCAGGCTGCAGTCCTGCTCTGGGGCTCCCTCCCTCCCTCTGCTGCTCCTGCCTCCCCGTGCTCCTGCACTGCTGAGCACAAGGACAGCTTCAGAGGGGTTTGTTCCAGCCCTGCAGAGATGCACTGCTTGTACCTGCTGGAATGCACTGCACGTGTCCCAAAGGCTGTGGGCAGCTGTGCAGGAACTGGGAAGTGTGTGCTTGGAAGGAATGGTCTCTGTCACGTGGGGGATTTTGTCATGGAAAGAGCTGGAACTTTAAACAATCGGAGTTCAAACTAAGAGCGAGGGCCATATACCTCACCTGAAGGGCCCCCAAGAGAGGGGGATTTTTAACAAAACTTTTGTAAATACAAACTTACCAGGTCTCTCAATCATTGCAAATTGTAACTACTTGCTCTGTTGTGAAAATCTATGTATTTCATTATTAAAATGATTGACCAAGAAATTCCAGGGATGCTGTGAATATCTTTTAAGTTCTGCAATTCTTAAAAAAATTACCAGGACTTTAGGCTATTATTCATCTAGATGTCTTAAGTGTTCTTTGCAGAGCATGGTGTTTCTGAGGTAGGTAGGAAATTCAAAAGTTACATGTCAGAAAAGACAGTGCAAGGGCGCTGCTGCTGCTGTAGCTCTCTCAGAGGCAGGAGCATATCTCAGTGCAGAGCTGTAGTTGAGCAGTGAAAGATTCTGCTGAAATGGAAATGAAAAGCAATGTGTGACTGGAGCTAAGAACATAACATGTACCTACATCCCTCTGCTTTACAGACAGGATGCAGAGAAGGGTATGGAATCAAAAACATATATTAAGAACAACCCTGTAAAGATCATAAGTTTATGCAGAAATTGCTATAGGACATAAAACCCCTTTGCAATAACCTTTGTCCTGCTAAAATTCACAAACTTTTTATTCTGTACTAAAACTACATTTAGGTGATGCAATGCAGCATTTTTAATTTTTATTACTGTGGTGGTATTAACTACTTTGGACTCAGTATAATAAATGTACATCTGTTTCTTTACTGGTAAGAGGAACAATTTTCTACTTGCCTACACCTTGGACCAGGCTGAAATGTTAATTGAATGACCAGTTGTATATTGTTGTAATGGGTTATTTAATGTAAACTCATTTTCAATGTGATCTTGGTTGTTACTATGAACTGCCTGAACATTGTATATCCTAATTGAGTTATATTGTATGAATTATTTATTTGTAATTGGATATCATGTTTCAAAAATAAAATTAATTTCACAAATTGGGCTCTGTATGTCCAGTTTTTTCAGGGGCACATGGTTGACAATATAGAGATGTGTTTGTTTATTGTCAAATATTTCCAATATGTGTGACCATTTGGAACTGAATGCAGGAACAGGAGTGTTAGCCTGGATTTTCACTGCAGGGAAGTTAATCCTGCTCAGTCAATTTTTATTTGCATATGCTCTGCCATTTACCTGGCTTTTAAAGCCCTGGCTGTGGCAATGCCTGATGTAAAGCTGTAAGTTTATGCCTTTTTTTCATATCCAAGTGTGCTAGGACTTGTATTTGGTGTGTAATTTTCCTTAAGTATGTGTGTTGAAAGGTTAAATATTAGATGCTTGCAGTTGGACTTCTTAAGAGACCTTGAGCACTTAAATTTCAGGTTTTGATTACAAGCTCACAAACCACTGCTGGTAACAGTCCAGCCTGGAGGCATCTCAACAGAGGCCTCTTTTTCCTTATTTTGTGTGTCTGTTTGCAGGTTCCCCAAATGCCCAGGGTCATAGTGCTGACAAAATGCGAAACCTTCCCTGCTGTATAGCTGATATTTTTTTTAATCCACTTAACCAGCCATGAGAAGGCTTTAGCTTCCTCTAGATTCAGATACATTCAAAGTAGCTATTTTTTTTTTTTCTTTCAAAACTGCTAGGGGGTTTTAAGACTGAAAACTTATGTCAAATATTTTAGGATGATTCACTTTAATTTTTTTTCCTTTTTTTGTTAGACATCTATAGCTACTAGAATGCTGTTAGGGGTCTCTGTTGAAGAGAAATATGCAAGTTCAGAACTATGTTACAGGTAATTTGTTACAGCAACTAATTTCAAGTAGGATAAACATAACCATTTTTCCAAAAATATGTTAATGTAGCCATTAGAGAGGCATGGGATCCAAAATAGATACAACAAAAATACAAATAAAAACATTGTAGACCTGAGTTTCTGTTATGGTCTACACCAAAAAAATCTAGGGCAGGCAGCAGGGAAAGGGAGCTCCTGAATAGTTGAAAAGGTGAGTAATTTTTTTAAAGAGAGTTGTAATGCTTGGGAATAATATTTTAAAAATCTGTTGTTATTTCTGTGTAGAATATCTATCTTGGCGCTAAAAGGAAGCGCCAGGCCTGTGCTCTGTGTAGGGAGCAGGACCTGTCCTTCCCTCTGTCCCTGGGGAGCTGCTGGGGTGTTTTGGGAGTGGCTGTGCTGGTCACCGAGCCCGGGCTGTGACCTGCCCTCCCTTTGAATGTTCTCCTGCAGATGGAAGGGGAATGGTGTGGAAAGGTAGCTCTGGTTTCCCTAGAAATGATCCAAAATGATTTGTCTGCCCTGGGCAAGGCAGGAACAGATGACAGATGTGTGTTTTCTTTATGCTGGGGAGCCAGTGGGAGAAATATTTCTGGTTTGGGATGAAAGGTGCCAGTGATAAATGGGAAACTGGGGAATGTTCCCAGGCAGGGATGCACATGGATAGCTGGAGCTGACCCTGAGTACAGAGCTGGTGGCAGTGGGGCTGTGTCTGCCCAGGGCTGGAGGGACAGCACGTGTGGGTGGCTGAAAGCTTCCGAGAGTGTTCACCAGTATTTTCTCTAAGTATTCTATTCTATTCTAATTCTATTCTATTCTAATTCTATTCTCTAAGTATTAAAGTAGACACCTGTGGCTTTCAGCAAGTAATACCTGTAAGATTTGAACCCCAGATTTCATTCTATAGATTGGCCTCCCCATTTCATTCCTGCTTTATATGCAGACCAGGGCTTGGCTTTAGCTGCTTCCCTGCCCAACGTACAGACCCTGCAGCCCTCGCACAGGGCTGGCCATTGGGGCACTTCCATCTGCAGGGGCTCCTGGATGGGCAGCCCCAAGCTGCTGCCTGGTGCCCAGTGCGAGCTGGCTGGTGGAAAAGCAAACTCTGTTTCCCTATTGGTAGTTGGGTGGGTTAAGTTTCCTGGGAGCACACGTACCCGAAGGGACAGTGCAGCCTGTCATGCATGAAATGTCAAAAAGATGCTTTTTATCAGACTTCAGGGTTGCTCAACATTGGCAAGTGCAACAGCAGGAAGAACCACGGACCGCATTCAAATCCCTAACCCCTGAATATCCATATATTCCAATGTACCCTTTCCCACTTTATTACAAGTGTGTGTTTAGTTTATTTTTTTCCCTACAACTGTAATGCTTTCTGTTGGTGCTAATGTTGGCTAGGGTGGTTTGGTCTTTGTTTTGGTAATTATTTGCAGATAATTGAGAGATGACTTTATGAATGTACAAGTTAAACTTCAATGGAAAAGTTTATATGGCTTCCCCCTGATGTGCAATCACAGTAGTGTTTGGCAACGAGCCTAGTGGCTGGTGACCTTCATCCCTCTGAAATGTTGAGATTTTGACATAGATCTTTACATTGCATAAGTTTCCTTACATAAAGTAAATTTCCGTTGAGTTTCTACTACTTCAGGCTCCTAGAGAGGTTGAGGGAGAAAGAAGCATTAATTTGAAATATGAAATTATTAATAGCAAAAGGGACTATCTATCAAATTCCCGTAAAATTCATTGTATCCCAACCTGGTAAAACATCCTGGATGCTTAGCTAATAATACAGGCTTTGAGTTAGGGATTTATCTTAATGATGCTGGTCAGATACCGTTCGGTTTTTTTTAAAATAAGATTTGTATCAGGGATTTTTCTGCAAACTCTCTATTTTTGATACATTTCCTAGTACCATATTTGTGTAGTTGTTTTTAAGTCTTAAGCATAGTTACAAGACTGAAGAATGATTTGGAAAGCATTGTTCCTGTTATGCAGTGTAGTTAGAAGGTAGGCTGTGGATGTTTAACAAGCTGTAAGGAAACTATTTGCTGAAACTCATGAAGCATTTTATGTTTCATCAGTTCTCTGGATCTCACACACGTTTGCTGGGTATTTCTGCCAGCTTTCTTGGAAATGAAGCGCTCCTGCTTAATTTTGTTGCAATTCAGGACCTAGTCTGTTCCAGCTAAAGCAGCGTCACATAATTAGCAGGAAGGCTGAGAATGCCGATGAGCAATCTGAAATGTTCAGCATCGCATCTTCTTTCCTCCCCTTCTTGCCAAAGTTGCGTAAGAGCCATGTAACAATAGGGGGGAGGAAAAAAGGGAGATTCTACAAGAGTAATTTCTGCATCAAAATGGGTTGACAAATTACTGATTTAATGCAGCTCCAGTGGGATATCTGCCTGTGCCTGTGTACTCCCGTGGGCTGACAGGCAAACATTGTGCAGGTGACCTGCAACAGGGCAGATTTAGGGCCGGAAGGTTTTGGGGTCCCTTCCTGGTGCAGACCTCCATGGAGCTTCTGAGGGATGGTGGGTCCTGCTGAACTGTTTGACATCTCCCCAAGGACGTCATGAGTAAAATGTGCTAAAATTTCTTTCAGAAATTTCTTTCATTTTTATTTGAAATCTTGATAAACTTGCTCAATATTTCTTTGAAAGTATCTCCCATACAGTTATTCCTCCTTGTGCTCAGTAATGGATTGTCTGGGGTTTTCCAGGACTGGCAGGTGACAGGTCAGGATGAGGGCAGCATGTGCTGATGGGGAGTGTGTCCCCTTGTGTTTTGCAGTAATTTTCCTAATGTTTTCATAAATAGATGAGATTTGGGACTTTCCCCGGAATTTTTCCCGGTGTGACAACGGGATACTTGTTTTTAAATAATTTTTCCATTTTCTCTGATCAGTTTTATTTTCCACCAATAACTTTTCATTATACTATGGGCTGATCAGGTCTTTCTGGTGTAGTTTTCTCCAAATCTGATGTTATGTCTTTGTTAATTATTTTACAAAATTTACAAAATGATGTAGTTAAAATGGATTGCTTGTGCAGGAGGCATGATGCTCTCTGTAAGTCTTGACTGTGAGACATCACTAGATAGGATTTTTTCTGAAATGCTGGAACAGTGAGGCTGTGGCTGCCAAGTGTCACCTGGAGCAGCCTGTGCTCAGGGCACTGTGCAGGTGTGCTCCCACCCTGCCCGTGTGGTCCTTGTGGGACAGTGAGCTCATTTGATGAAGAGAAGCAACTCTGTTTGAGAAACTCCTGTTGTGAAAGCAAAGGTTTGCTGTCCTCAGCCTCTGGCTTGAGGATCTGTGAATAGCCAGTGCTGCTGGTCTGCAGCAGCCCCATTTCAGTGGGAAATGGAAAACCTGATTTAAAAAAAGAATTTACGTTACCCTGACACCTTTCTTCTTCCATTAGGCTAAACATTCCATAAAATTAAACAAGGTGCGGAATTGCCATGTGATGTCTGACAGTTTAAGTGGCCCCAGGATGCACTCCTGGTGCCAGGATGCTGCCCCTTCACCCCTTCTCCATCGCCCTCTGTGCTGGGGGGCACTGGCTGCCCCTCTGCTTTGCTGACAGCAGCTGAGCCATCGGCCCTGCCCTTCTGTACCACAGTGAGTACCTGGTTAATCCCCTGTGCTGCTCCATCCCTCCCTGGATGTCCCCACCTGAAGGTGGGGGGTGCTGGGGGTGCCAGGCTGTCCCTCAGGACATGGATTGGGTGCTGGAGTAGGCTAGAGCCCAGAAACTTCCCATCTGCTTACACCAGGAGTGATTTTTTTTTTTTCTCTTTTGTAGCTTTAACAGTTTAGATGGGCTTTTAGGGCCCAGGCCAATCCAGGATAATTGAAAACTGCACTCCAACAATTCCAAGTATTCGGATTATAATTATTTCCATCTGTTTGTCTTTGTTTATTTACTTTTTCAAGAAAGTTCCAGTAGTACTCAGAACAGCTTTATTGTGATAGAAATTTCTAGCCCATTGTGATTTGCAGATTCCTGTGCTGATTCAGTGCAGCAAAGCCTTAGAAATTCTCTTTAGGAGCACAGGCTGACACCACTTCATATTTTCTTTCCCTCTTAAGGCTGAGATTACAGCCAACTTCCTGTCTTCTTTCAAGTTTTGTTTAAGACCCATTTTAAAAATCCTTTGGTTGCTTCTCTTCCATGCTCATATTTTAGTCCCTGCATCAGTCTGGGTCTCCAGCTATTCCCTTGTCTGACTGGAGCCGGTGCATTGGGAATGTCACGGGGGCTCCTGGCCAGGGGTGGGCTCCTGATCCAAAGTTTTCCAGGAATTTGGCCTGGGTGGCGAGTGGCTGCTGGCCGGGAGAGGAGCAGAGCTGTGTTTTCCCAGGGAAGGGCTGCAGCCCACATCACCTCCCGCTCCTTCTCGCTGCTGAGTGAGGGCTGGTGCCAGACCCCACCAGGCCAAGGGAGCTTTTCCTCCTCACATCAGGGGCCTTTGGATTAAGCTCAACCCTCACAAACAGTGACTTTATGCAGTGAAGGACACTGCTGTGCCAACCTTTAGCAGAGGCTTCAGAGAATTATACCCAACTTCCACTGTTCCATAGTCCTGCTTTGGTTTTCTTCCCAATTAGTGTCTTCTTTGCCCCTATTTTTCTTACTACGTGTTTTTGACTTTGCTACCAAGACCTTTCTCATAGTTTTCAGAGAGAAATAGCTTTAAAGATTGATACATCTCAAATACTTGATCTCCACATCATCTCCACATCTGGTATCTTACTCCTAATATATAAATCATTCTTAAAATAGGAAGCAGGTGTCATCTGTAGCAAAAGGCTTTCTGTATCAACTGAGTTGACAGAACTCTTGTCAAAGTTTTTTCTGAAATATAATGACTTTAATTCTCTTCATTATCCTCTCCCTTTATCTGTTTTATTCTGTAGCTTATACCTCAAGCTGCCTCCGGATGTTTTTGACGTGATGTGATGTGACCAGGCATCACTTCTGGAGGTGCTTGCAGAGGTGGGAGCTGTGGGCTGGAGCAGCCTGGCTCCTCTGCAGCTGCACAGGACACCCACCTCACTCATGGGGCCCCCAGCCAGTGTGGGGTGATGGGGACATCATCAAACCAGTGTCACAGAGCCCCTTGTCACTGCAGCCACTCCGGGAGTGAATGCTCCTGCAGCTCTGAGGGAATCAGTAACTCAGACCGTCTGAAGTTGGATAATTTAATTGAATTTTTTTTTTATTTCCTAGACTAATGAACTGAAATGTTGGTATTGGTAGTTTCAAAGCAAAAAAATCTCTACTGGTGTTTCTCTGCTGGTCCATGTGAAGGTCTTAAAAGGCAACTATGTGAATCTCTTGGGGCACAATTTGAGTGCATTCACTCCCTGAAACTGCAGTGTAAGAAACCTCGGCTGGCTGTAGGTGCAAAGGATGGCAACAGACTTTTGTACTATTTAAATATAATGTAAGTAATATTAAAATGTAACTCAGGGGTTTTGTGCTGGAGCTGACTCAGTCTTTTTCTTTTCAGTCACTGGGCAAAATAAACTCCACAGCCTTAGAGGGAAATTGTGGGAAATGTTTGTAGCTCGTCAATGACTCAGTTACGATAGCACTTGCGTGCAGCAGATGACTTCATGAGCAGCAGTGACATTTGTTTTCCTGTGAATTTGGGAATCTCCCACAAGAGCAAAGACCCATGGTTCTGACCTGATTCGCTCACATTTTGGATCAAGAACAAAGCAATACCTTTAATTATTGTAAAGAATTATCTTCCCAGTCCTACTTTATTTATTTAGAAAAGACTTTGACTGTCTATTTCACAATACCAAAGCAAACTAAAAAAACTTTATATCTTCTTAATCCATCCTTTGTAGTTTTCCTGCTGTAAGGGAGAGCCCCTGACCTCCCTGGAGGTCATCTTCCTCCCGGGCAGTGACCCAGTCGTGTTTTCCTCTCAGTCCTGGAGCAAGTGGCTTGTCTGGGGACAGAAAGAAGGGTGCAAGTTGGAAATCTCCACTTCTCCCACGCAGGTATTGTCACACCAACCTCAACAAAATGTGTTGGTTTGGGGTTCTTATACCTCTTTTTTTTTTTTTTTTTTTTTGGCCTGCAGAATTTTTTTCATAGATTAAGAATTTCTTTATTTTATCTGTTTAGAAGGCTAATATCGAGTTCAGCTGAAATCAGGTCTGAGGGTAAGAATAGTCTGATTGCTGCAGTAGAGGTTGGACGTTTCTTGTGCTGTTGGCTTCCTGCAGGAGCCTTGACATTCATCTCCCTCTGCCACTGTTACCTCCCTGCCGAGGGCTACAGACACGGATTGTTACCGATGGAAACCCTGGAATATCCAGCCCGGGAAACGTGGTGATTGCTGAGTGTTGGAGCTTTGGCTCAGACACAGAGATCTACGGGACTGATTTCCCCACTGCGGGTTCGGAGTTGCAGAAGCAGCAGCATTTCACAAGTGCTGTGATTGCATCCTGGCAGAGGAGTAGGGTCAAAGATAACAACGTTTGAGCAAAACAATGGGGTGAGGTGAGGCTGGCTGGGATTTCTCAGTCTGCCTGGCCTTGTGTGTGCTGAGAAGCAGCAGTGCTGGCCGGGCTCTGCAGCAGGGCTTGCCCCAGCCCCAGCCCCTGGATGCTGATCCCAAAAGCTTTGTTCGGGATGCGTGGTTTCTGTGCCCCTGTCGGAACCCCTGCTCAAACCATCTGCGTTTTGAGCAAAATGGGAAAGCAGCTGAGAAGTGTAGGGGCTGTGCTGTGGGCTTCCAGGGAAGGAGGAGGGACCCAGCTGCGAATGTAAGCAGACAGGGAGAGCTTTTTAACACTCGAGGGAGAAATGGGTGGAAATGGAAACCTTGGCCATGTCCTTTTTTTAAAGTTTTATTTCACTTGCTAACTCCGAGCAAGTTGTAATTCAGAATTCACAATTCAGGTCCCCAAATGATTAAAGTAATGGATTTAGGATTTTATTTTTCTGGTTTCCTGGTTATCTGAGGCATGCAAAAGCCATGGGCTAAGCTTAATTTGACTGCTTGCAAGAGCAAGCAGCCTTTTCCTCTTGTCCTGTTCTCTTACAGCAGCCTCGAATCCTTCTGGGGTAAAAGCCGACGGCAGAAGATTATTAGCGGATGTTAATGGGGAGTCAGAAGTGTGAATGGTGTCTTGGCAACAGCTCAATAGTGTCAGATGAGTATCTCAGTGTTGCGAGGTATCCGCTTCAATGGGGACATTGATAACGCGGGTCCTGCTTAAGGGTGCCTGTGAGTCACACAGAGTTTTGAACGCCCCCAGTCAGGGACAAATTTCCGCTATTAAAAATCCTGGTACAGAGGAGATTGCTGCTGCTGGGTTTTCCTCGCACTGTAGCTGCCTCCCGGGAAGGAAACCTTTACCTTTCATCTTTAGGAAGCAGTACATAGTTCATATAGATGTGAGGGATCCTCATTTGGTTTTTACTTATGTTTAGTGCGTATTAATTGTTGCCACTTTATCGTTACAACAATAGAAATCCAATATGTTTTGCCTGTGATTTGTTAACCAGCTCATGCAGCTTTGCTCCTTGTTTTCAAATCCAGATTAAAACTTCTCCTAGACTTAGTCCAACAGAAATGGCCCTAGAATTCTGCATTACTGTGTGTAATTGGCTACATTACACTCCCTTATTAATTAACATGATGTCATCGAGAATTGGGAGTGAGTCCCCTGCCCCGGGTGGCCTCTGCTTGCCTCGGTGTCATGGCAATCTCATTTCCGTGCGGCGCCGGCTCCTGAGCATCCCTCGTAGCCATGGCAACCCGGGCTGGGAGGGAAGGCCAGGCTGGGATGTGCAGCTCCCTCCTGCTGGAGTCCTTGCTTTCAGGGAGCTGCTGCTGTCTGTGGCACTGGCCTGGCACGTGGATTTTTCCATGTGATAATGAACCTGCGTGGTTGTTAACCTGACCAGTTCTGAAATGAAGGCTTGAGTAAGAAAAATGAAATGAAAATGCTATTAAATTAAGGGGCAAAGCCTAGGCTCACTTTATTCATAAGACTTCTAATATCTTTAATTTAGCATATTGGCTGCTTTCCTGAGCTAAATTACAGCAAGGCACTGGGCAATTTATTTGAAATGTCTGAGCACTAGGTACCCAAATTAATGTCTGCTTTTTATGTTATCTCTTTTTCCTTTTTGAGATTCATCAGACCCTGAAACCAGTTGGGGAGGGGGAGGATAAAAAAGACACGAACCAAACACCAAAAAACCTAAAAAGACAACTGTGTGTTTTAGTGATGACCTAGACTTCCCCACACTGAGATGTTCAGTGATGAGATAGAATCTATTACAACTCCCATCTGCAGGGAACCTGCTGTGGTTTGCTGAATACCAAAGAAAGTCCATGTGAGCTGTGTTTGAGAGGGAGCTGATGGGAGACATGGACCACAGACCAGCAAACATTAACCTGTGAGACCCGGGAGGTGGCTGCAAAGGGGACAGATTTGGAGGAACACAAATGTGGTATTCTGGGGCACAGTGAAGAGGTGACCAACCCCTGTTGCTATCAACATCAGTGGGATACAGCATTAGGAGGCAATTTACAGAGCGGAGCTGGTGGGGATCTTATGTAGAAAAGGATCTAGGTATTAGTGCCGAAGGGCAGAACATGGTTCACCTCATGGAAAAACAAACCACCCCAGCGACTTCAGTGGGAAATGATCTCTGTGTGGGTTTGCTGTGCCCTACGGAAATGAGCAGCTCCAGGCTGTGCCTGTTGATGGCTGTAATAAAAGAGACACTTTCTTTCCTTGAAATTAAGTGTAGTGGGTGACTATGAACGAGCACCTCTCTGGCTGCACGAGGGCTGTGGGCTCCCTACAGGAATTTTTGGGATCTTGTGATGTACATCAGCTCCGCCCTGCCTTGTGAGAGCTGCGGGAGCCAGAGGGGCCGCGGCAGAGACAGGGCAGAGCCCGCTGGCACTGGGGGTAAGTGGTGTGGTATCCTCAGGGATTCCTCATCTGTACACCATTTGAGTGACTCTGCAGCTGCTTTTATCCTTTGCATAACTCAAAGAGATTAATTTGGGGGTTTTTGTCCCACATCATGCAGGAGATCAGAACAAGTTGGTTCTGCTCTTGTTGCCTAAAACTTGCACCCTGGCACAGCTCATCACTGGCAATTTTGTGCTGTTTACATTTTAGTCATGTTCTGTAGCAATCTTCAGAGAGTCAGCATGATATTAAAACAAAAAAAAAATAGACTTTATAATAGATCAAAACATTGATTGGGATTTATTTTGTTTTATGTTGTTAGTTCTTGGGTTTAGGAAAAAATAATGACATATTTCAACTTGTTGATTGGTTCAGCAGCAAATCATAAAGCTTAGTTGTCAAAACTGTCAAAACTCTTTAATCCCAGAGAACTGGCTTTTGAATTTTTTGGTGAGGTTTTTTTGGTGACTTTCTTTTTTTTTGGCTTATGCTGCTAGCTAATCCCAATGCTGTTAAATCTACATTCACCCTTTCATTTAAATCTGTTATTTACAAATGTAAATGAATTCACATTAATATTTTCTCGGTCTGGGCTCCAATCCTAAGAAGATATAGCAGGCAATGAGGACCTGGGCAGGGAACCTTCCAGAACAGATGCACTCATCTCTGCTTGAGAAAGAGCTACTATTGGAAAAAAAAAAAAATCTGACTAAAGCATGGCTGAACTTTTGGGAAAAGGAGGAGCGTTAGGAGCTGGAAGCACAAGCTCTATGGCTGGAAGCATTCCTGGAATGTGCCTTGCACCAGCCCCAGTGCTGGTGGTGTGAGGGCCAAGGTGCTGAGCTGCACCCCCAGGGAGATGTGGCAAAAGGAGTTTATCTTTGGGGAGAAGGAAGAAACTGCTTTTGGCAGCTCTTTCTTGAAGGGAGGTGTTGGGAAAGTACTCGGAACCCTGCAGAGCTGTCCCAGCCCAGAGTGCTTCACAAACGTATGGGGTTTCATTGCTATTTCAGGGCTCAGAAAAATGAGAGGTATTTCACTGCAGAAAAATGCAGTCTTGCCCCAGCACAAGCACAGCAATTTGGTTTGATATGGCACGTTATATTTATAGCCAGAAATGTCAGAGAAAAGACACAGAAATTATGGACAAGTAAAAGGATGTGTGGCACTGAGTAATGTATGTGCTTGTGAGTATCTTTCATTGTATTTTAGTGTTATCTCTTTTCTATCTCACTTCCCGCCCTACCACTATTGGTGAACAGGTTGATTTTAGAGAGGTTTTAAGGTGGTGCTTTGGCAACCTGTTTTTTGAAGGACACTGATGGTGCAACTGAGATAACTTGGGAGAAATCAAAGGAGAGGGACAAGAGTCACAGCAGGAGAGGGTGGTGGAAGGTTTAACTCAGAAGGTGGCAAGCCCTGAATCGAGGCAAGGACCACGAGTCCAGCATAGGCAGAAGTCAGATTAGCTGTTCCAGTGTGCATTTTCAGTTCACAGTGTATGATTTTGTGTATGAGAACAGGCAGGCTGTGTCCTCTTGCTTCTGTACTGCACAGAGTATGAAGCTGAGCCCGTGGGGGCAAGGGATGCAAGGGTGGTGGGGGGAGGCAAACCTCTCCTGGGCAGGTGAATGGCTGGGCAGGGTGGAGGTCGAAACCATCCAGAGGGAGGGCTGGAGTAATGGCGGCACGGATGGGTCAGGTGGGAGAGAAGTTTTGTGGTAAGGAAAGGAGCAGGCAGTTGGAAAAGCCATGGAGCTGATGTTCTGTGTGCATCCCTGACCGTGGTGGGAGCAGCCAGGGCACGCTGGGCTTGGGTGGGCAAGCAGCAGTTCAGAAAACCAACATCAACCTTCCGCACCCCATACTGATGTGAAAATGGGCAGCAGCGTATGAAACACTCATCATTCCTTCAGGAGCCTCGCTGAGGAAATCAGCTAATGGATTCCCTGCCTGCAGTGCAAGGGGAGCGCAGAGCCTGCTGTGCTGAGCCTTTCTGTCTGCCAGAGCTCTGCTTCCCTTCCCTGAGTGCTGATTTATGGGAGCAACCGCCGCACACCAAGAACTGTATTTGCAAATAATGCAGTGGTTATGCTGCTTTCAGGAACTCCTTTAACACTTCAGTCTGAGAATTGATTAGTACTCAGTGATGCTTGAGCACTCAAATTCTCGTGAAAGGGTTGGGAAATGTTGTAAATATGGCTACGCAAAATTCTGTAGTAATGTGACTCACAGGAATAGCTATTCATCCTATGTGTTTAGATGTATTTTTTTACATTTCCTATCTGCAACAGGAATATTTTTTTTTCTCCAAACACTCTGCATTTCCAGAACTTGTTGGGAAAGCACAGGGTCTCCTGTATCTGCACAGAACTCCCCACTTCCTGTCACTTCCTAGTTTCAAGTGAAATACCAGCCTCATATGAAGAGAAAAAGACCACACAAGACCACATGTTGTTTACTTTGGGCTGATTATTCACATGTTACAAGCAGCCAAGAGAGGAAGAGAGTGTTTTCCCCTAAGTTCTAAAAGCACAATTCCATCAAAACAATGGTTGTCTTTGCTTTAACAAAATTTGTTCAAGGGATGATGTCTCCCCACTGAGATATAAATGCTTGCATTTGAAAAATACATCCCTCTGGTTTATTTTATCATTTGCAAGTAAACCACCCCTGCCTAGAGTAGGCATTTTTGTGTTGCCAAGTTCCTTTTCTTTGGTATAATTTTTAAAAATCCATTTGAGAATTCAATTTTGATTCCTTTGATCAGCCTTGCTGTGCCATCGGTGTGTGCTCTCTCCCCTTTCTGCTCCCCACGTGGCACAGGGGCAGTTTTCCATGGGTGGTGGGCACAGACCTGGTGTGGAATACGGCACAGAATATGGTTCCTCGTGTGGAATGTGGCAGTGATTCCTGGAGGGCTGCACACTTTGTTCAGTTTGATGCTAGGTGCACCTGGTCTGCAGGGTGGCCACTGGCAGCAATGATGAGGGAAATGTCAGGAGATCTTCTCCCTGGGCTTTTCCAGGTCTCTTGGGACTCTTTCCAACTGTCTTTCATGCAGGAGGTGTGGGAGGGTTTGGGGTGCTGTTACATCAGTCAAGGTCCTGGTAATGGAGGATTAGATTATTTAAACTCCATCAGTTGTCTATGCAAGGCTGGATTAGGAGTGCTTGTGTTAACTGAAGGAAATAAAGCTTTTCTGACAGGTAATAAAGAAATCCTGTCCTGTTAAAGCTGGCATGATCCTGCATTGCTTACAGCTCATTCTCTACATTATGCATTTAGGGACTCTTTCTCTGCACACTCACAGCTGTGCCTAGGAGGACTCATACCAAAATACTGAAACACAGGAACAAATCTTAGCTTCAGTTTTCAGAAATCACAGCTTCCTGCCCTTCCTTCCCTGCTCTGCCATGCAGAACTCCTCCCTCTGGAGAGGATGCACGTGCTTTCTGTCCTCTTTGCTGCACACCTGGGGTTCATCCCATTGATGGTATTTACACCCCAGATTGCTATTTTGTTCCTTTTGTTGTGCTTCCAGAGCAGACTCTTGGAATGAGAATACAAATAGCTGTTCTGAGTATTTTATGCTCTAAAAAGTGAATACAGACAACAGATGCCAAGATGTAATAGATCAAACTGAAGCGCTATCTTAGTTGCTTCAGTTTGAAAGGGGACTGCTGTAGAGAACAGCAGTGATGTAATCTAAGCTGTGTTTGAAATCCCATGAAGATTCAGGTCAACAGGGTTGAGAGCCAAAATTAATGGATGTTTGCTGTAACAGCTACAGTTAAATGTGGAGGTTTCACAACCGAAACTCAGAGGGAGCGTTACAAACGCTCATGATGCCGAGTGCCTGATGTTGTAGAAAAGTGAACATCAGAGGGAGAGGGTTCAACATCTGGTATTCATGTGAAAATAAAAATCTCACAAGCGCTGAAGGTCACAACGACCTGGCATGCTCTGCTGACATGGCTGTGAAACAAGGATGGGCTGCTTCTTACTTTGTGAACTAATTTTGCAGGATTGGAAGAAACAATAATGAAGAGAAATGTGGGTTGCTCCTCTAAGGTTTTGCGAGTGCTTTCACTTTGGCTGGGCTGGATGAGTGCCACTGTGTTAGCACTCTGTTGCTTTCATCTCTGCTCTACACCTATTTCTGGGAGAGAAATATCTCTATCTGTATCTCCCCCTGCACGTTCTTCCTCTCCTCGGGAGATCACTGTGACACTTGGCTTGTAGTCTTTATTATATGCCGTTGTGAGTTCCTAAAGGGGTAGAATTGCTTTTGTAGATAGTGCCATGTTGACCTTCCTCTGTTTCCAATCTCTTTTGAATGTTTCGCCTTCAAGAGCAGTGCTCAGACTTAATATGAAATACCCCGTAAGTACTGACAGATACTTTAATCTTAGAGCAGAAAAATAGACACAGACCACACTGGAAACCAGACTGGTACAATGCTGTATTAGCAGTTGTATTGCTAAGACTCACTAAAATCCTGCTGGGTTCAGTGGGAGCTCTGGGCATGTGTCTGAGGCAGAACTTGCAGTACCAAATGTTGGCATCTTTACCATTTCTTGATGTATGAAAATTAAATCCTCAGTGCTGTGGTTTAGTAGGGCTAAGCAACAGCTGCCGCGCTGATTTCAGAGTCTGTGGTTTCCCCAGTGCTTAAATTTTTGTCTGTTTGTTTTTCTTCTCAAATTCTTCAAAGTGTGATCAGCTTTGAGAAGAGTTACACCTCTGAGCCTGGGCAAGTGAAGTCACTGCGTGTGTGAACCTTGCCCTGTTCGTTTCATGAGAGAGGATCCTGCTCCCTTGTTCTTCTTGGCTTCCAAATATCATTTTCAAAAAAGAGCAAAATGACCATGCCATGCTGGGCTTCTACACAGCCAGCAGAACTGAGGAGGAGGAAGAGATTACCTGGGCTGAGACATGGATTGTGCAAATGGCAACAGGTGCTGTGTAGCTGCTCCTACTGAAAAAGGCAGCAGAGCACCAGCTGATATGAACCCATCCTAGGAAAATGTTTGCTGGCAGGGAATGCATGCTTGCTTTCCTATTTGATCTCTGGTTATGTTCAACTGGACAGCTAGATGTTTGTCAGGCTCTCTGTAAGCTTTCTGCCTTGCCTTGGGCAAGCATTTCTTAACTTTTCCAATTATTTTTCAAAAGGCCTCTAAATATTGATACATATCCCTTTATCTACAATTTGTATTTTAAAAGCCTTTACTAATGTAACTCAAAGTGCTAATTCTGAGCAGATTAGATTCAGAAGCTGTTCAGAGAGGATGAATGGACCTACATAGGGACCTTTCCATAGTTGGGAGAGCAAGCAACTATCTCTTTGTTGAAGAGACAGAATTGTGTGTTTGGATTTGCCAGTGAATTTCTTCTAAACAAATGCTAATCACATTTAAAGGCTCTTGATTTTTTTTTTTTTTTGGTGGCATCTAGAATTTAGTATGTTGCTTGCTGTTTTGGATCCAAATGGAAACAAATAATGTTGAACACATTTGGGGCATACAGAACAGCTGACATTTGACTCCAAAAGCAAAGTAAGTTTAGAGTTTATTTTGTTTTTAAAGGTAGTGCATCCAGCAGATAATTAGATTTGGGGGGACAAAAAGTAAAGGAAAAAGAAGTGCATTTTCAAATCAACCATCCCTACATCCACTGTGTCACATCAAAGGAAAAAGGTAAGGTAATGTGAAGTATATGTTTCATGTAGTTGCATAGAAATATATATTGATAAAATAACTTTGTAACCTGTCTTACCTAAAGGAAACAGAAGTGAGGCTGTGATGTCTTTGGACTCAGAGTCTCATATCAGCCACTGAAAGGTTTTTTTTTTTTGGTGTAATTTCTTGTTATTGCTATCATGAGAGTTACCTGTTTCCACTTTATTTGTTTTCAGTCACTCTTAGCTTTCTGAAATTCAGTTTAGAGGTTGAAAAGGAATGTCTCTCCAAAGCTACAAGACTCCTACAACGCATGCCTTACAGTAAATGCTAAATTTAGTCTGAACTGTTATTACAGATATCATTGAGGTTTTCTGTTGTTTGTCATCTCTCAGGATCAGAAACCAACTTGCCTTTGCAGATCTTTGTTGTGTGCTTGGAGAGCAATTGCACACTCCAGACACAGTTTTTGGGAAATCTCTTGCCTCTGCTTGAGTTGGGAGTGTGAGTGCAGATGGTCACCTGGGCTGTGAGATGCTTCTAAATCCTGTGTTTGCTTCTAGTTATTAAAATAATTTTTTGCTGCTCTGGTTGCAGAGAAGGATCTTCTGTGAAGGTTCAATAAAATTTGAATTAAAGCAAACTAAACTCTGAAGTTGGAGAGAAGGCTGAAGCATGCACCTTCTGGAGTTGTATTTGTATGTTTTCCCCAGTGAAGACAGTAAGGTAACAAGGCAGAACTGTAGCATTTTACTAAGTTTTTTATTGTTGATAACGGAGCAGACCATTACTTCCATTTGGCATCCAGATGGTGACACAGAATACTATGGATGACACTGAGGAAATTGCCATCTTCCTCTAGAAATTGCTTGTGTCAAGCTTATGAAGGATGTCATCTATTTCTGAGTATGAAAAATAGGAAGGCCAATGGAAAATAGCTCTGAACCTGGAGCCGAGTGCGAGTGGCTCAGATGCCAGCCCAGCCCTTGTGCTGATGGACTCAGTGAGTGTTGCATTTTTGGGTGGAGATCTGCCAGGGCGTTACCCTGCTGTGCCTCCCAGCGCCAGACTTTTGCAGGCATTATTGGATTCATTTCACTTAAGTGGCTGAACTGATGAGGCGTAGAAGCATTAAGAGCACGTAGTAAATCTCATGAATTTCCTACTGGTAATACACTTATTAGTGAGGAGGCACAGGGGAGCTGCTTCTGCCCCTCATTGCCTGCTCTGGGAATGAGTGTATGACTTGCTTGCTGCTTTTGAACGGTTTTATTCCAACGCAGTCACAAGCTTCACTGAAAATTGTTTCTGGGTTGTGCAGAACTTGAAAGGAGCAGGTGCTGATGTTTGTTTTAGGAGAGGCACTGCCAGTAACTTTTGGGGGCTTTGGGTCAGGTCCTTGGTGAGGTGTGTGTTTGGCAGCAGGACTGAAAGTCAGTATGTTCCTCTCAGCATGGCAGGTCCTTAAATGCACGACTGGATCAGGAGCGCTAACATCTATTTTATGATGTCTTCCTTTATGGTGTCAAAAGCAGCTCCAGTTTTACTTTAATTGAAATAACATAAGTAAGTGAAATATATTGATCATCTTTTTGATCATCATCTGTTGGTTGTCCTTTGCCAGCTGTAGTATCTGGAGGGTCTAAATGAAAATTAAGCCCATACTTGCATGGCAAAACTCTCACTCCCTTTTTTCCCTAGCAGTAAATCCCCAAAGATTGCTTCCATTAAATGCCCACGTGCAGGAATGAAAAAACCCAATTCCTCTGTCTTTCCTGCTTCTCTTTTAATTTTTTTTCAGATGATAACTCTAAAAATGCACATACCCGGGTACTCTTTAGAGTGATACTGTCAGCAGACACTCATCAAACAGGCTCAGCTTCCCAAAGGAGCTGGCCCTTTAACAACTGTCTGGTGTGTTTCATCTTATTAACTCACTAACCAGGACAAGAAAGATAAATGCAGCATCAGACCATGGATTACGCCCATAATGAAGGGTTAGGCATGTATTTTCCATGGCAGCCTGCAGAGTCATCTGGGTCTCTAAGGAGGTTTCATGTTGTGTTCATAATAGATTCTGTCTTTGTTCAGTTTTCTGACTGTCCTCAAGTTTTTATTTGGAGAAAGGGCTCGCATTATATGATCCCTTAAGCCATGTTGTGAATTCCTGCCCCATGGGATGCCTCAAGCCTCGATGTTTGCGTCCTTTGGTGACGGAGGTTGCTGCCACAAAAGGCTCTCTAGGAGACAAGGACCTTGAGAAAAAAAATCTGGCGTCAACAACCATGTTGTGACCTTTTCATTGTTGGAGTGCCTGGCTGTTGCTCTGCTTTATTGGCCTGAATGTTTTCCAAAGGGGGAATATGGAAGGTGGTAGCCACAGAATGAGGATTATTCTTAAATGTTATAGCCTTGTTTGGGATGGGTGCAAAGAAGATGAAGAGGAGCATGCGGGAGGCAGTTGCTGAAAGCATAAGAGATGTCCAAGTGAATTTTCAGGGAGAGTTCTCTGAAGTTTGGGGGAAAAAAATTGATCTGAAAGGAAGAAAGAAAGAGACATCAAAAAAGAAATAACAAGTAAGCTTAACTAAAAAAAAAAGTTATTTCAAATTAGGCAAGCTTTTTGTTGTGATCTATGGCTTTACAATATAATTTGCAACAAATATAATTTTGAAACACAAAACTAAAAGCTCCAATTTTCAATTTTCTGGGTCTTCTTTTTGGACAAAAATATAGTTTCTGCAGGGTCCAGAGAGAGCTGACTTATGGCATCAGTAAGCAAGTGGCATATGTTCTTCAGGTGTTTATTCCTCAGCTTCTCGCTACCCCTCCTCTTCATGTCTACAGAAGGCTCAGGAATTCCTTGCAGACCTTTTTAACATTAAACTGTTTTTAAGAACCACAGGCTAACAGATGGAGATGTAGTCATCAGCTAGCCAAAGTAAACATAGTTGCAAAGAGTTTTCATCAATAATTCTGCAGAATTATGCAATTCAGCCATCTTTCAGTTAAACTTTTGGGGAATTGCATGCATTTATGGATGTACCTGAGCAGTCTTCCTGTGTCCCTGTAGGGTGGTCCAGTTCATCTCAGTAATTTTGTACAGAGCTTCACCTACATGCAGATTATGCGGGTTTAGAGCAAATAAGGGATTCTATTTGCAGCTGCAGGTGCCTACAGAAGAGCTGTTCTGGCCCGGCTCTGCTGGCACTCTGCCGGCAGCCCGGGGGTGTCTGTGCCTCTGGATGTGCCTTTGTCCAGGTGAGTGGTGGCACTGATGATGGGAGGCAGCAGTTCAGGCTTTAGGTGGCCTTGTTCCCAGGATCAAGCAACTTCCAAGAGGGTTTCATGGGCAGAGAGGAAGGATTTCTCCCTGTATTGAGACAATTTTCATTGACCAAATAATGCGGGACACTTCCTCACCGGTCTGTGAAAGTCCCGCATGAAAAGGTGTTGTTAAAACCTCGCACATTGTCTTTAATTTTTCAACCCCTGAATTTCCAGAGTTGCAGGAGTAAATATCACATGGAGCTGAGAAAGTTGTGAAGTAAATATCCCCTAAAGTTAAGCAGAAAAATCAGAGATTTGCTCTGGGTACCGCTTTAGCCTACAGTTGATAGGCTCTTGTTGCCTGCTCGGTAATTTGTCAGGAGCAGGGAAGAAGAATTCAGACTTGGCAAGCTGGTGCTGCAGACAGATTTTGTCAGATGAAATCCCTGTAGACATTAGTCCAACATCAACAGCTCCTGAGCTATCACATGGGAATGCACAGGGAGATAAAACCAACATCCTAAAGGGAGGATCCTCTATTTTAAGGTGCAGAGAAGGGAATCTGGCTAATGTAACTCTTTTTTCTTTCTTTCTGTAGTCCTTCAGAGAAGTGATGGAAAATGCTGGTTCCAAACACAGATAGAATTCTGTCTTTTCTCGAATTCTCCACTACATCTGAAATTGCTTAACATCTCTCTCTTGCCTTTTCCTACATGTGCAGAGAAGTTAATCCTATCTGCCTTTACCTCAGAGGGATTGTGAGGGCAGAGTTTGGAAAAGAATTTGCTGTCTATGCAAAGAATCCACAAGTGACTGGAGGGGAAAAAAACCCAGACCTACCGTTGGGAAACTCCAGCACCAGTCTACTGCTTTCTGGAAGTGGAGTGTTCTGTTACATAAACATCCTTGAAGCTTTGCAGAAGGGGTGACATTCACATGTGGGGCCTGACTAATTGGGCTTTGTGTGTGAAGAACGGGGATGGAGAGGATAAGGAAATGAAATCCCTAAGGTGCAAGCTGGGCCTCCTTCTTCCCATGGCCTGGACTGTTGCTTACGTGTTGGAAAGGAGTCTCGGAGCCTCCTGTGCCACGGAGCTGATGAGTGGGAGCTCTGTGGGCCCTGCTGCATCCTCGCTGCCCTCCCCAGTGGGCTGGGGGTGTCCTGCTCAGCCCAGCAGGCATCAGAGAGCATCCCTCTAACCAGACATTGGTGATGTCTCTTTGTGCTTAAATCATCATTCATTCAGCACCCCTGGCCTCTCTTTGGGCAGAACATCAGGCAGGCAACATTAACTCTTGGCTGCTTCTACAGAGGCAGGAGGGGGCTGCAAACTTCAGGAGCCCCAGTTTGGTCCCTGGAGGAGTCTGCACCCTCCCACTGATGATGTGGGGAATCCACACCCCATAGTTGGTGCTTTGATGGTCAAAGTGAGGTGGCACCAGCACCCCTCCACCCAAAACTCGCTCAAGACTCTGGCACAGTTCTCCCCAGCCCCACACCTTGTGGCCAAGCAGAGCTGCAGGTGGAGTTGAAAGTCACCACTTTGTTTTCCACAATTTCTGAAGCTTTGTCACTTTGTCACCTGTTTCCTCCCCCATCTCTTTGGGGAAGACTGTGTATAGCAGGCATCTAAATAACTTGGTAGTGTCTAATATAAAATTCCCATGTATATTTTTCTATATGTTGTGACAAACACAGAATAATGATCTGCAGGTTTTCCATTCTGTGTAGCAGCTCTCAGGTCAGATTTAGCAACTGGGATGTTAAAGGAGCAGACTCACAGGCTGAAAGACCCAATGTGGAACTGGTTAGGAAAGAGTAAAATCTGAATTCCCAACTCTTTTTCTTTTCACAGCTGTTAAGAGTTCAGTGGGTTGAACTGCAATCCTTCAAGTTCATCTGTTGACTCCAACACAAAACTATTATAAACTGTGCCTCTAAAACACGTGATGAAACATTTCTTGAGAGCTATTTATTCCAACTGCAGCAGAGGAAAGTTTTCAGAACACTCGGCATTTGGTAGAGGAAAGGTCTCTTGAGCTTTGCAAAAGGAGGAATTATTTGCATACCGGCGTAAGTTGCTTTTTGATTTTTTTTTCCTGCATCACTGAACAAAATAATACTTCTAACTTTCCTTCATCATAGAAACATGATCAAGTAGCACAAAACTATGTTTAAGTTCCTAGCAAAGTATTTCTGTACAGTTTTCTTTCTTTGATAACGTGAATCAGGAGTTTTATAATTAATTAAGATAATTTAATATTATGTGTTTTCTTTCCTTTAATGTTTTCTGTGTCTGATAAAGAGTTCATTCACCATGCAGGGGTAATGCAGGGGTACAATGGACTGAGAGCTTCAATCAGGTGTGGGGTTTGGAAGCTTGCAATTACAAGGAGTAAGGAAGAGTTTAGGGTAACCTTTTTTCAGATGTTTCTTTTACACCTTTGCTCTGTACATTGATCTTACATATCCATTTACATTCTCCTCCAGGCTTTAGCTGTGGTAAAACACTTTCCATGCTGAAGATGGACCATGCAAACGTGACCCAAGCTATGCTTGATGCCGAATACCCCAGCACAGAGAAGAGCAACAGCAATGAGTATTTCTACATTCTGATCGTCATGTCCTTCTACGGGATCTTCCTGATAGGAATAATGCTTGGCTACATGAAATCCAAAAGAAAAGAGAAGTCATCCAATTTGCTTCTGCTCTACAAAGATGAGGAGAGAGAATGGGGGGAAGCTGTAAAGCCTCTACCGAGCGTGGCAGGGCTGAAGTCCGTGCAGCTGCCCATGATGCTGAACATGCTGCAGGAGAGCATGGTGCCGTCCCTGTCCTGCGCCATCTGCTCCATGGAAGGCAGCAGCGTCAGCTCCGAGTCCTCCTCCCCAGACGTGCACTTCACCATCCAGGAGGAAGTGCTGGATACTGAACTAGGGGAAGTGTCAGAAACGCCCCTCAACGAGAGCAGCGAGGGCTCTGTGGAAAACATCCATAAGAACTCCTAGCACTTGCAGGGCTCCCTTGATCAGCTGCCGAAGCGTGAGTGGAGCTCCCGCTGAGAACTTGTGGCTCTACTTTTCTGCTCTCCAACCAGCTCTGGACAGGTATCTGTGCTCCTGGGCCCAAGGTGCTCCTGAGAGCTGGCAGGACGAGGAAGCAGTGGTACCCAACTTCAAAGTGTAACTTGCACATAATTGGGTTGCTTAATTTTAATTTTTCCATTATTATTTCTTACTATGAAAGCTAAGAAAATGGTGAATATATGTACATTTTCTAATGAGGTAATTATTACTGGCATGTCTCTGCATATTTCAGAATTCTGTAAATGTCTGGGAAATGTTTGGGGAAATTACCCTCATGCAAGTGCCTGGTTCTTAAAGACAATGGGTAATGCTCATTCACACAAAACTGTGATAGATTAGAAATACTCTTCCTGTGTTTTTCTTATGACAAACCACAGCCAACAACACATTTGCTCAATGAGGCCTTGAAAGCTGTACTCGAAGGGAGATTGCAGCATGGCTGGAGGCTGACCTTAGGTACAGAAAGAATGAAAGCCAAAGCAGAAAAAAGGAGGCACCGAGTTCCTGTGCAGTTTGTAAAGCCTGGCTTCAGACCTGTGACACTCATCTATGTCTTTGCTTAAGTTATACCTGAACTGGCTGGGTTAGGTTCACCACCTTCTGCTGCAATCCAGCCTGTGACTGAGTTACGAACAGGAAAAGTGGTTTAGTATTTTGCTTTTGTGTTGCTTAAAAATGTGTGCATTTGGTCACTAAAGGCAAAGATCTGTTAGTTAAAGGAGTTGTTAAAAGATCTTTGTTACAGGCTGTGAGACATAGAAAGGCTTGAACAGATGCTGCTCTGTTACGCCCCCTTGAAAAATAGGTGGAATTCTGAATGGAATTTAACCTAGCAAGGACGAATTCCTGGCCCCACTGAAATCGTCAGCTGAGTCAGGGATGGGTACAAGACTATGCTTCTCTGTTTGGAGTCAAATTCTCTATTTGAGGTCAGTAAAATTTCGTCCATTTACATCATTAAAGAATCCAGACTTTCTGCTCCATTTAAGCCGGTGTAGGTAAACATTGTGTTGCATCTTTTTTTTAATCAGCTCGCATGTGACACATGTATTTCTATAAAGCTATTAGTAACTAGTTTTTAAAACCACCACAGACTTCCCCCTCCCCCCAGTTTAATGGTACTGTGACATTTTTCAAATGCTCATGAAATTTGTTGTTAAATTATTGCACTTTTGAAATAAGTAAAAATTAATAAAAAAGAAAATTAATATTTCAATCATACCTTATATTTTATAATAACTTATTACAGTGTTTTGATTAGTTTTGAAGCATGAGGGCTGAAGAGCCTGAATCTAAAGCATTGCACAGCAAAATATTTGCAAAATGTCTCCACGTATTTCCTGCACTAAAATAGCTCTGTGATTTATCCACTGGCATTAGAGCTTGAGAGACAGCTTGAAAAACATGAATGCTGCACAGCAGAAATGAACTGAAGGCAGATTCTGCTGTGCTCCTGCCGCTGGGAAGGGCTCAGAGGGTTAATGGGATGTGGGGATCAGGGATCGCTGCCTCTCTCTAACCACAGCAGAACAAAGGCTCCATTGTGCTTGCAAAGGGCCTGGTGCAGGGCAGGCTGAAGGCAGTGGGAGTTTTTCCATCGACTTCACTGAACTTTGGATCAGACCATATAAAGCTTTTTGGTAGATTTACTCTAAAAGGGGCTGTTTTAAGTTTGAAAGGAGCCAAATTAAGTTTGGCACTTTGCCTGGAATCACTTGAATCCTGAAACTTTCCAAATGAGACTGACATGCGCAAGTTGTCACATTTTCCATTGCTTTCTCCTTCGTCCTTTACTTTTGGTATAAATGTATTTGTATCTGTAAAAAACTGATGTATATAATTCCTAACATCGAGTTGTATATAATTGTCTCATGTATTTAAAGTTTATTGTTTCTACTGGCACTAATTTTATTTAAATAAAGAAACACATTTCCTGGAAAAGTCTCCATGTTTGTTCACTACATCAAATAGATTTCCAGTAACGAGACTGGGCACGATTCCTACAGGATCCTTTTCTCAGCCTCTTTTTGCCATGATTCCATGTGCTTTACAGAACTGCAGCATTGTGGGCTGCCTGCAGGGCTGAGCCAGGTGCTCCAAATCCACCTTTGGTGTTTTTCGGGGCATTGGGAAGCACACTCAGGTCCTGAGTGTGTGCAAGCAGGGCCACAGGGATACCCTTCTGCAAAGATCTGGGGGTGCTGGGGAGGCACTGGGGAGGCTGGCAAAACTGCTATGGAAACTTGCATTGCTTATCCAGCCTCTGGATATGTTTGCATTTTGAGTCTTGGGGTTAGATTTGCATTGTAGGGAATCATGTGAGCTTGAGTTGAGGTTCTGGACAAGTATCTGACACAGGTCTCTGACCCCACTGGGTTTTCACTACTTGGCCATGGCACACAGCTGGCTTTGTCACCAGCTTTGACCCTGGGTCTCGCTGCTCTCTGCCATTCCCATTATTATGCAGAGGGGAGGTTTTCAGAATCTGGCTCCCAATATAGAGGGCAAATATTTCAAGGCAGCTTTGCACTTTTCTAAATCTGTCGAGTTATGTGTGCAGATTCACCAGCACTGGTTCAGACCTGCTTGCACAGGGGTGATTTGAGGTTGTTTCAAAAATCAGATTGCTATAAAGTTATATCTGCTCGCTTTCCCACAAAAGCTGCTCCCCTGTGCTCTGCTCTCTTCACTCACTCTCTATTAAATAATTTTAAATAATTCTGGGGCCTGGCCACAAGCTCCTGTGGCCCTCGAGCTGCCCATCAGCAAGGCTGTGTTTCCCTGCAGCAGTGCAATCTCCCGGGAAAGCCATGGTGTCCTGGAATAGCGGGTCAGGCAGGAACGCTGCATCTTCCACATTTACCCACGCTGCTGGCTCGGGGTTTCTGTGTTTCCATTGCCACAAGAATGAATCAAGAAACTTCTGACAGCACTGGCGATAAGGAGGAAAAGCAGAACAAAATGTAAGCTCTGCTTCATGGATCAAAAAGGTGGCTTATTCCAGCGGTTTCTTATGTTAAATTGAGATGCTATAAAGGGAAACACAGTGTGCTTTGGGGTCTATATATGCTGAAGTGAGCTACTAAACACAAAATGTGGCCACTCTCTTGCAGACTGGGATGGAGCTGTCCTTGTGTTGTGGGGGTTGAGAAAGCATGTTTTGAATGTATTTCCCTTTGTCCTAAGGCGTTTGTCCCTGTCCAAATCAGCGTCTTGATGACACCGGAGGAAAAAAAAAAAAGGAAGCAAAAACCTATTTTAGATACAAAAGTTAGATGCATGTGCAAGTGAATGCAATGATACCTTGAAGACAGTCAGTTACCCTAGACTGACAGGTAGCTATTATTCCAAAATAAAAGAAAAGTTGTTAAACTTCAAAAGCTGCAGATAGAAGGAAAAAAATTGCTCCCATTTATCTTGTTTGAAAATCCTTTTGACTACTAAGGAGTAAAAAAAAATTTTTTTTTTTTTTTCAAAAAATGAATGCCATTTCCAGTGTGTTTCAGTAACTGAGTTAAGCTAGATACAGAGCTAATAGATCTTGGCTTGAAGGCCATGATAATTGACTGTAATTTGACTGAATAGAGGTGATTTCTTTAACAAATGCTTTCTTCCTTAGAAGAATACAGCAATTAGGCTCCCATTTCTTGGCAGCGCTATACCTCACACATTTGCTGCAGTAGTCAACACCTGCCACCTTTGAGAGAAAATGAGAAGATGGCCACATGTGCCCTGTGCACAAGGTCTGCCTCTAGAACGTGCTGTAATTGGAAGTGCCAGCTCTCAAGGTTGCCACATTGGAATCTGTGATAGGAGCTGTCCTAAATCTATCAGTGGATCATGTACAGACACACCTGAGAGGGTTCTCGTTCAACAGACTGAACCTGCTGAATAAAAGAAGGGGGAATGGAGAATTTGTCTCTTCCCCAGGCACAGGATGTGCCAAGCTCTCCCAGCAGAGCTGTGCTTTAGCCCAGGGCAGAGCTGACCAGAGGAGGAAGGTTGATGAGAGGATCCACTTTCCCAGGAGCAGAGCACAGTCACAGGTGGTGGTGAGGCCAGGAGCCTCATGTGCTACAGCTCATTGCAGAACTTCCCTCCTCAGCTTGGCCCTCTGTGGGTTCCCTGGATTTGCTCCTTTCTCAAACAAGTGCTGGCACTCACCCAGATAACCAAATCAATTCTCAAAGAGTTGAGAAAGGAGGAAATTGATAAATTCTAAAGTAATTTCTGTTTCTGGGCCCCCAGTGCATGATGCTGGACGAGGATATGTGTACTGCTTGAGGACAAGGGGCACACACATCCCCAGTGAAGACCACGCTTTTGCCACAGCCATTTCAACCAAGAGGTTAAACCACCTGCCTTTAATGTTTATCTAAAAACTTCAGAGATGGAGGGAATCACCACCACAGGAAAAATGAGCATTCTCAGAGATGCTCTAAGTGGGTGCAGCACAGAATAATTGGATGTGCCAGGGGCAATTGTGGCAAAGTTGAACCATGCTCTCCTGTGATTGTTGACCTACCATGGTCACGTTATGATCTTTTTGGAACTTGTAGCCCTAGTGGGAAGATGATTTCTTCCTGAGTTAACAGTTGGATCTAGAAGAGGCATAAAAGTTATTAAAATCGTTTAGGCCACTGGTTTTCCTGCACTGATCATATTTGCCTCTGTGTATTTGGTTGATTTGCTTTTGTATTTTTTCCATTTTCACACGCCTCTGCAGTTCCTACTGTGTACAGCCAAAAATAGCTGCAAGAAGAGCCACCTTCTTAGTGCATCAACGTTTCTGCAACCAGCTCAACTAGGCAAGAAAATGGAAAATAATCAAAAAATCAATGAGCACCAGTTTTTCAAAGTTTAATTTTGTTTTGTTTGGTTTGGGTAGGGCTCTAGTTTGTGTTAGAGCAGGTTAGGCTGAGGCTTTTGCCACAAAAATAAGTGACTAGAAGAAGGATGGCAAAGGCAATTGGATGGTGCATTACAGACTATATTCTGAGCTCTATCCCTCCATAATCTGTTCAACTGTCCTGTGCTTGTCTTGATTATCATATGATGCTACTTATATTGCTCTCTGTGAAAATATGTTTCTGATAGATGTGAAATGCTTGTGAATTTTAGATGAAAGATATCATATAAATACAAAAGCTCTTGCCCACTCAGGAACAACAAACTTTTTTTTGCCCTCAGTACTACTAGATGCAACAGTAGCCACTGGCAGCAAATGTCAATTCCTAGCATTTGGAATACTGCAGCTTGTCCCTCCTCGGGCCCACAGAAGCCATGTAACAGGAGTTTTTGCTTCGTTCCAAGCTGGAAAGCAAGGCAGTAGTTCTGTGATGTGGGAGACGAAATTCAGTCCCCCCTTCAGCTCCAGGTTCACTGTGGTACTCTGGAAAATTACTTGCTCTGGCTAAGACTCGCATTTATAAACTGTAAAGGAGAGCACACCTTCACTGCCTGAGGCTGATGTGAAGATAACTACGCTGAGAATTTCACAGTGCTGAGCTCTGATGTAAAGTGAGAAAAGGCAGAAGAGTTGTTTGTCCTGGGAGAAGGAACAGCAAAATTAAAGACCTTCCTCTGGTGTGAACTCCAGCTGTTTAGATGGAACTCTCATGTGATGCCTCCAGGCCCTGCAGCTTACCTGTGAATGCTGGACCTGGAGCAGCCTGCTGTGGGACAGCTGGGACAGCTGTGTCTCATCCCAGCAGTGAAAACATCAGCTAAACAGTGCAGGCAAGAGGATGTGAGACATGGAAGTGGTTTTGAATCCCACCCTAGCCAATACACAAAAGCTGTTCTTTCCTTCTCCTCAGGAGGGAATATAAACCCTGCACCTCTAAGGATGTGTATCCCCCTCCTCTTTCCTCAGAACAGGACAAACTGATCAAACAAGGTTTCCTGTAATAGATGAGAGAGGAAGAGAAAAACCAATGCTGCCACTATTTTTTAACAGGTATGGAGTGATACAACTGCCCTTGAACATAACACAGGAGAGCCTCAGTGGTGCCTCTTTCATGACCTTAATGCAAAACCCATGCCATCATTTTCCTCACAAATACCTGATGCTACAAAATGAGCCATTGCAATCGCTGATCCTGTCAGCAGCAGCAGCCACTGAGTGTCAGTAATTGCTTTCCAGCCTGCAAGCACTGTCCTGCTGCTGCTGCTGCTGCTCTGGGAAACAAGGAGCACTCTGGACACTTGGAGAAGCACAGAGCAGTGCTGGGACTGCTGAAAGCACCGCTGGGACATTTTTCCAGATCAGACTTTCCTCACTCATCACTGCATGAGAGCACTGTGGAAATTCGGGGGATGTGCATCAAGTGCATATGTGTTAATTCTCATCAGCTGCACAGGATTTTACACCAAAGGATGCTGTTGACTTTGGTTAGAAGGATGGATGTTACCTAAGAAATGACACTGAGGCCAGTGAGTGATGTGATGCTAGCACCTACCCATGTTTACCGAGAAATTGGTCCTTATGGCTCCACTGAAGGAAACGGCAGCCAGAGATCTGTCACATTCTGTTGCTTGGGGTCTGTCTGCTCAGTGTTAAACACAATTAACTTCAGTCATATCTAATTAGCTGCTCTTTGGCCAGGATGTGTATCTCAGATGGATGTTCACTGCAGAGATTTTTTTCTCTTATATTTATCGAGAATGCAAGACCAGATTAAAATAATTGTGCAGCTCACTTCTGCAGAGAGGTGTAAATGGCTGCTGAAAGGGCTGACCTTCATCGTGCTGCAGTGGCAAGAAAAATGCTGCCTTAGAGGTGCTGCTCAAGGCTTTTATTGCCTCAGGTGATCTATAGGTACTGTGCTTTGTGTATGTATTTACACACTGCATTACGCATTACTTTTGTAATAAAACTCATGAAGAACATTCAATATACCCCAGGATTTCTTCTGTCAGTAAAAAAAATTTTTCCACAACTTCTCTTCCGTGACCTTTAGCTTGTCTTGTGAAGTACTATCATCAGGAACAAGAAGAACATTATATTCATGTGGAAAGAAGAGTACAAAACATTCATATGGAATAGACAGAGCTTTGAGACTAAAAGTGTCCTATATAGAAATATTTGTGAGATACATGTGTGTCAGGGAAGTATCAGAAACCCAGGAGCTGAGAGTAATAGTACTAGACTCTCTGAGTCCTTGTATTTATTTATTTATGATGTCTAGACAGACAGTGAATTTTCCCTCATTTTTCTGTCAAGAGGTGCGTCAGTTTGAACTGAGAGAGTCCAATAATTGGACTTCTATCTGTATGTGCATTCTTGATGTGCCTATTTTCCCCCCTTACTACCATTTGTCTACAGGACCATAGCCCAGGGAAATTATTTTTTCAGGCCTAACCTTTCCTTCTTTTTCTCTACTGCATAAAAGACATAGCTTAAGGCCCTTAAGTCAGGTTGAATCTGATTTTTTTCTATTCCTTGGCACTTTTTAATGTTGACTGCTACCATCTCTTTTGAGTAGCGCAGTACGTGCTTTCCTACCAGCTACACACGCTGACATATGGTTACCATCAATTTTATAGGGGCCTGGAAGCACACGGGATTGTGCTCATTTATCCTGTTATAAAGTGGGGCTCAGAATTTGTAACTTCTAGTGTGGGTCACTGGTTCAAATGCAAACCCGGGACAGGACTAGCCGAGCTTGGTGCAGGGACTTGAGATGGCTCTTGTGCCACTGGCTCTGTGACACTCAGCACACTGAAGGAAGTCATTTGAAGATGAAGAGGAGATATTTTATGTTTCATTCTGCAAAAGCGGCAGCAAGTGGATGATGTGAGTTAGCTGCTGGAGTTGCTGGCTGGGGGGGAATGGTGGAGCCCTCTCCCCTGCAGCCTCCAGGACAGGAGCAGTGATGATCACTGACACTCCCCAGCTGGTATCTGCTCCCCAGAGCACAGTGCCAGCTGGCACCACTCACAGAAAGCTTTTGGGCCAGCAGGGTGGAAGGTACAGGGGTTACCAGCCCCTTTCTTAAGCTGACACTGATGTGGGAGGGTGGACCTTCTCACTAATGTTACACTCCAAGTGGCATCAAGGTGTGGTGAGGGGAGGGACAGGCTTCAGGTAGGATTTGGGGAGATAACCCTGCATGCCCCCCAACCCCTCCAAGCCAGGAATTTGTCTTTCAAAAACAATGTCTCTCCCTTTCACTTTTTTTTTTTCCTTTTTGTTCCCTCTGGGCTCTGGAAACATGCATTTTATTGCCACACAGCAACTTCCCTGAACTCTATCTGGAAGATTAATGGTTTATTGAAGAACAGGCAGGATTTAGATTGTCATCAAGAGACCCATAAAAGTAAGCATGTAAAAAGTGTTATGGAAACAGAGCGTGGCCCCTTGGAGTTTTCAAGGAGGGAAGCTGGGCTGTACACATGCCCTGCATCCTGCTCCCTCACCCCTTGCTGGGAGCACACGTGGAAGGGCAGTGGGAGTCATTATTTGTGCTGGAAATGAATGAGTCCCTTGCAGTGAAATTTACTGTAAGTGCACCTCTGCCCATGAGCTGGGTTTTTTTCCAGGCTAGCTTCTGCTTTGTTGGTGCGTGTGTGCATCTCATACGTCACTGGGAACACATTAATGACCACCAGGAACATTTCTTTTGGAATCCTCACAGATATCCCTAGTGATCCAATTTGAAGCACTGCCTGGAAAATGATTAACTCCTCTCTTTGGTCTATGAGGGATTACACGATTCTGCTGCGCCACTTCGGGCCACAGCCAGCTCATTCCTGTAGACATCCTTGTGTCCTCTCCAGGGACCTGCGCTCTTAGGGAGTCCTGCACGTAAGCTATTGTTGCATCTGAAGGCCAAACTGTTCCATTTAAGCATGGGTCCAGAAAAGCGACTGTGCTGCCAAGCCCTAGGGAAAGACTGGGCTGCACGCTACCCTCTGAGCCATGACAGAGTGAAAACAGCACCCTGCTCTCAGGTCAGCTATGGCCCTCAGCCTTTTTTACCCCTAATTTTTTCACGAGGTTCAGCGTTGGTGATTATTCTGTGTGTAGAAATAACGGCTTCGCTAGTCTGCCAGGCATTGTGAAGTCAGCAGTGCAGCCAACACAGTTACTGTGACCATTCCCCTGATTATTGAAAATTGGCTGATTTTTCCTCTCTCATGCCACCACGGGACCTGCGTGTTAAAGCCCAGACAGAGCTGAACAGGGAATGCTAGAGCTGTAACACCACAACTGGCTTGGGAATGGATTTCTTTGGTGAAGATTTAAAAAAGAAGCTCTGAAGATTTATTAGGACAGCTCATCCTCATACACATAATCATTTGCTCCATTAGCTTTGATCCAGCATCTTCCCCCAGTACTTCAGTTTCCATGGGCTCCCCTGCCCTCCTCAGCACCATGGGTCACTTTCTGTTTATCATAGTAGAAGTACAATTAAAGTAGTAAAATAAATCCTGTTTCTTTAGCATTTCAAATTTCTTGCCAACTCAGTAAAGTGCAGGTTTGCTCTTGGCTCCTCTCAATGGCAGAGTTCCCTGATAAATGGCCCCAAAAGAGACCCAGTGGCCCTGGACCCTGCAGATTTTCAGGTATGTCTATGGGGTCTCCTCACACTGAACGTGTTGGGTTTTTTGTCCAATTCACACCAGATTCCTCACCTTCAGTCACAGATGTCACCGAGGGCTGTTTTACCTTCAGCCTGCTTTTAACCTGCGTTTCACAGATGCTTGGTTTTGCATTCTCCTCCCCTCTGTGCCCTGGATCAGCAGGACAGGGAATGGGCTGCCTTGACACACAGCTCTGACCCCCGTGGGGCGAACTGGGACCTGGGGTGCCCCAGCACCCCCTTCCACCTGCTGTAGGAGTTGACTCTGTCAGGGGTGAGGAAAACCATTGCAGAGATGAGCTATGGCCACACAATTGCCCTCACACAGGGTTTCTGTGCAGCCCTCTGGCTGTTTTGTTTATGCACATGGAGCTACTGGAAGTTATTGAACAAGTCCCTTAATTACACTGATAGGCTCTCAGAAGAAACTGTCAGGTGATAAAAACATTGAAACGAGGAGAATTCCTTCCTCCAAGCAAGGGCAGCAAGCGGCGTGCAGAGGGCACTGCAGAGGGCTCTGGGATGCAGCCCAAGCCAGCGCTTTTTCAGTCCCATTGCAGGGACTCTCTGAGTGGTTTTTGTGAGGTGCACCCCCAGCCTCCCTGAGCCTCCCGTGTGCTCCCTGAGTCCCACGGAAGCCCCATGCCTCCACCTGGGGCCATGTGCCATGGAGGAGCCTGGGAACTGTGGTGGCTCAAGGCGATGGCAAAGGGCAGGGGCAGAGTTAAGGCACCAGGCTAACCCTGTGAATAACAAACCTTGTGATCTCCTCCTTAATCACACCTCTCAGGTGCTGCTGCTCACAACTTTTTGCTTTTTCATCCCCCAAGGCCCGTGATTAGTCCCCTGTAGCCACGTCAGGGCACATTTTATGGTTTAATTACACATCCCAGTCTGAGTACTGTCTTCAGTTGCTCAGCCTGTCAGGCCCCATTAGCTGAGAGCATCCACCTTGCAGTGCTGAGCAGCCTGGGGAGAATGTGCCAAGCCTATCCAATGAGTGTTTCATCTTTGCTGCTTCTTTAGTACAAACTGCTCTGACATCTCCTCATCCTTTGCAGAGCTCCCTTGTGAAGGCTCAAAATGAGAGTGAAAATTCAGCAAGTGCCTGTTCCTGGGACTGGACCCAGGACAGGGAAGAGGGACGTGGTCAGTCCTTGGTGGTGGTGGTGACCACAGCTGTGCTCTCAATCCCTGGGTAATCAGAAAGCATTTCCTCCCCACAGGCTGAGGTCTGCTCTAGCTCTGCCTTGTTGATATTTGTGAAACCTCTAATTAGCTGCCCTTTCATTTTGCTTTGTGTCTGAGCTTGATACTGTGTCATCCGCTTTTCTCAGGAGTTTTAATATTTCCAGTGACTTATGAAAAGGGCAATTCTGTCAGGCATTTTGTGACCTTTAACTTGGGAGAATGTCGCTCTTGAGGATGATTGTGGCCATTTTGTCTGCTGTGTTCCTCGTAGTGAGAATTTTTTGATGATGGTCACTCTGGAAAATCAGGATGCACCTTTCCAAGTGTGGACTGAGGAATCCCATAGTGAGTTCCTTTCTATCCAAGCTGTATACAAAGAAAATCTTGTTTGCTGTTTATTGCCTATAGTGAATGACCTCAAATGGGCCAACTGGCCTGTGAAGTCAGAAGGAAAAAAATCTGGTGAATTGTAAGTTTGTTGGGAAAATGGTATTTAGGTCATCCCAAAACTATTTTTGAATTCAGGTCAGATTTTCTAACTAGTTACTCCTGGGATTTTTTTTTTTTTTCCCTGGGAGTGGATTAATTTTTCCCTTTTACTAAACTCAGGGGTTAATGCATTTGCCCAGAAACTGGGAATCCCTCATACCATTTCAGTCTATGCTTGGGTGGAGCTGAATAATCCATTCCCACTGAATTTCCAGAACTTTAGAATATGTTAGGAAGAAAGGGCAGTACACCCGCAGTATGTCCCACTGGACCTGTGTCCCTGCAGTGTAAAATATGTATTTCCTGAGCCAGAGAGAAAGAAATTACAAATACTCCCTACTATGGTGGTTAGTGAATACACAGAGGCAAGAATATATTGAATTTCTGCTATATAGTCCACTCTGACTATAACCTGTATAAAACTGTACAAGAACATCAAGACACTGTGAAATTTGGTTATTCTGTAGCCTGGCAGCCATAGTGCTCCCATAAGAGACGTGCATTCTCTCAGGGCAGAGGTAGAAATCAGTCTGTGGATCCACTGCTTCTTGGATTTAATCAGGGAATTAAATATTCTATCATTTTCTTTTGCTGTTTAAGAGGCAAAAGCTTTGTTGAAACAACTGTGTTTCAAGTCAAAGCCATGCTGATTTAGTTTTTGGTGAGAAAACATCAACTTAAATTTGTAAATGACCTTTTTGACTAAAAACAGTTACTCACATGAATCTGTCAAGGTAGGGCCTTGTTTGCCAGCTGCTAAAGGAGGGGTTAAAAAACAATTCAGCTCACAGATTTTGCAGGTTGGGAGAGGTGATGTGGTAAACAGAGCTGACACAAAGTAATGTGGTATGTGGTTTGGATGACATGAGTCGGATAGGCAATGGATTAGGGGGAGGTATTAGACTCTAAGCAACTGTGTTAATATTTAAAAACAACCTGAAAGTGATAATTGGATCTCACTAACTGCCTCAGTATACTTGTTAAAGGTGCTGCTAGCCACCACAGACTTCTCTAGTGTAAGCATAAGGGAAATATCCACTTCATGAGACAGAAAGGACCATTTGACCTCTTTTATCCTCAGTCTGTCCTGAGCATAGAAGAAAAAGTGGAGCTAGGCTGACATTTATTTTTCTGAGAAGAAACCAGCCTGTCTTTAAATTGTTCTTTGGCTTTTTCCATCTGATTTTATAAATGACATGTTATTTTACTGTACCCTTAACTGGAAACAGACCTTAGATTTTGATGAGAATATGTCCTGTCTTTTTCTTAGTAGCTGCTGGTACTGGGGAAGGTGCAGTTGGCAGAATATCAGGGGGAAAATCCTACAAAACAACTGTTAAACACAGGCTTTTGGATCAGTTCAGGACAACTCACAACATTCTCTGCAATTTTGCCCATTTCCTTATACATCTGTTTTTACCGGGAAATGAGAAATTCCTTTCAGAGTCATGAAGGATGAAAATACTGTACATAACCTATAAGAAGGCTTGAATTTCAGCTGCACCTCTACAGCTTTTTCTCGTTAGCTGATGGGACAGCTAATGGTGGTGTAGTAGCATCTCAGTGTTGTCACCTTTCTGCCCTGTGCCATCTGATCCATGCAGCAAACAGCTGAAAATCACCCCACGGCAGGTGCTGTAGAGACTGAGTAGAAACTTCACACACATATTTTAGGTTGCCTTCCTGTAGGATCTGCCTGTACAACATCACACTGGGAAGAGGAGGCAGAATGGCCCAGAGTGTGGTGGTAGAGCAAACAGGACACTGTAGGGTGGGCCATGTCCCAGGTCTGTGCCTGACACAAACAGTTCATTGAGATACTGAGATGGCCCAGAGTTCATCAGGTTGGATATTTTGCATATGACTGTCTTGGAGGAAGGTATCATGCAGTTTTAGCCTTAGTGGAAGTGGCACATACCTCATCATTCCCTGTGTGCCTGAATTTTGTGTAGTAATTGGTATTTGGTGTTTGCTGCTTCAGATTTGCTGCAGGTTAATGCCCAGCCATGGATCTCTGATTCCTGTGGATGTTAGGATGTGCTGATGTTTCAAGGGGAACATGTAATATTCTGTAAACGAATGCACAGCTTTCCCTGGTTACTGGTTGACAGAGAGAGCAGGATCCAGCATAATCCTCAGTTCCAGGATTTATCTGTAAACAAATATCGACAGGAGAAAAGCAGCAGTGCAGCAGCTTGCCCTGCATATATTCTCATATATTCAGTGAGGAAGCACATGGGATTTGCCTTATGAGCTGTCAGACCATGGAGAATTTCCAACACCATGGCACTGCAGAGGTATAAAATTCACTAAATGCATTTACCTGCTAGCACTATGAGGCTAATATTCCTGTCTTAATAAAAGTACAAACCCTGTTGGACAAGTCATTTACAGCTCCATCACAAAGACTGCACAAAATTTATTTATTCTTTTCTAGTTCAAGAGAAGCCTAGAATAACAAGCTAGTCAAAGGGGAATTTTAATGAGACTGGCCTCAGCAGAAGAGTTTAACTCAAGCACATGGCTCAGAGACAATATCAACAGGTGACATCCTTTACTTTTTTCCTCTAGGGGCCACAGCTGCTTTTCTCCTTCCAGGACCCTGGTGTCCCCCAGTGCAGCCCTGACTGGGACCAGTCCCTGCACAGCTCTGGGGCAAGCTGTGGGTGCTGAGCTCAGCTCCTGGGGCAGGGTAGCCCAGCTGGGGCACTTGTCCTTGCAGTGTGCTCTGGGCTTGCTGTGCCAAACCTGGGCTGCAAAGGAACACCTGGGCCATGGAGGGAGGTGTGGCTGAGGCCAGTCAGGGTGATCAAGCTTATTAGTGCCCTCAGGGATTTGAGCTCCTCTCCCACAGCTCTCCTGTTTGCTCTCACAAGATGGAAAGCAGGAAGGTGTTACTTCAAGTACTGCTTCTGTGACTGGAAGGTGTGTTTTTGGTTTTTTCCTGTAGCTCTCATTTGTGATTTCTTATTAATTTTATGTGACCTGGAACATTTTTGCAGTAAGAAAGCAGTCAGGCTCTTCTGGTGGAGGAATTCGTAAGCATGGTGAGATCTGCTGTGGTACCTTAGCGTGTAATAACTGATCCCTGTGGAACAAGTGCCTTTCCAATCCACAGTTCTGCTCAGTTTTAGGGAGATTTGTCTGTAGATGCCTGTGACACATCAGGAAGATGTGCCTTGTGAGTTGCTCAGAAGGAGTGGAAGGGCAGCTTGTTAAAGGTGGGTCAAGTCTAGATCACAGAACTTAAATTCTGCTGTTTTCCCTGGGGTGGCTGGAAAGTTTCTAGTGTTTTCATGGCAATGAATCCTTTTAGCTGCAAAGCCAGGGTTTAGAAGCTGATCTGTGTCACCACATTTGACTTCAGTCCCTAGTCCCACGTACTTGCTGAGTGACCCAGGCCCAGTGTGTGGGTGGGCTCTGTGCTGTGTGTCCCCAGCTGTGCCCAGTTCACACAGGATGTGTGCACGTGGGATGCATTTCACTGAGAGCCTGGTGTTTCTGCAGCAGGAGCTCGTGCTTTTGAGCTTTGTGGCTCATCCCTTCTGTCCATGGGTTGGCTACAACCTCCTGTGGTGGTGCACCCCCATCTCTGAGCTTTGCTCCAGCTGGGTGGTAAAGTGCAGGCAAAGCGGGAGCAGGAGGCAGACCTGCAGATGCCACAAGACAGGCACAACTGCACCAGGCTAGGTCCAGCTTTCAGAAATTGATGATGAGCCTTAATGTGGGGGTTTTTTTGTGATTTGGTTGTTTGTATTGTTGTTTTTTATGGGGTTTTTATCCTGCAAGGCCAGAAAATGCACAAACTCATTGACAAGAGCTCCTTTTCACTGACAGTCCCTGCTATCATCACTAAACCTGGGCAGAAGGTTTTAAATAAATATTTCAATACTCTTTAAAAGGCAATTAAATGTTCTAAGCAGAAGAGTCGGAGAAAGGTGCTACAGTTGGGTTTCAGACCTATCCATTGTATTTCCATTTGTACACCCATACATGTGCACTCCTCTGTGTGTGTGTGGTCTCATGGTGCAAGAACAAAACCTCTGACAGCAGGGAAGGTTACATCAAAAAGCTGAAGGTGCTCTGTGGACCAGGGTGGCGATTTCAGTCTGCTGCTTTGTTCTGATGTTTCATGTGGAACATCAATAGCTGTGAGAAGGCTGGCTCTGTCCCAGAGCACAAGTTTCTTCAGTTACTGTTACATACTGGCTTTGGGAGGTGTTGGTCCAAAAGTCTTCTGGAGCACAATGAGAGAACCCCGAGACATGGTAAACTGAAGAAAAAAAGAATGCATGTTTTTATTTTTAAGTATCTGTTCCTTGGAAGCTATGGAGCATATTAATGGCTCCTTCCTGTTGCCTTTCTTCCCAAGCTTTTGTGTGACTTGCTGTCTCACAGCAGCAGCTGCCACCTGGAACTTGAGGGGAAAATTACAAAGAATGGTTATCACCAGTGGGTTGGGCTTTGTGCATTGCTTTTATAAAAGGTATGGGAAAAGTTGCCTGGAAAAAACCTGCTAAAACATAATTATTACCTGGGGATCTGCCTGTGAAAAGCAATGTGAAGGCAAGATCAGATCTCAGAATCTAGTGAATTACTGACAGAAGAGGCTCAAGGAAATGCGAAAATTTGCTGAAGAATTCCCAAAGCCATTTTTTTTAGCAGAAGCTATGAAAATGACAAATTCTGCTCAAAGTTCATAATGCCTTGCTTTTTTGTTTGTTGTCCATGTTGCCATGGCAGTGGAGCAGTCTGTGGAGGTAGAAGGGATACTCTGTACTGCCCTTGCTCCTGGGAGCGAGCATGGTGCCATGCCCTCGAGTCCCTCAGGCAGAGGAGCTGCTGCTCCAGGCAGGCACCAAGGTGTGCTGGACATGGTCCTGTAAAATTGTCAGCTGCTGTGGCCACCTCCTTGTTCCCTGTACCTTTCTGTGCAATGGCAGCACAACCCTGCCTGGCATTACTTTTCCCTCTGAAGTGGAATATGCCACTAGGATTTTGCAGTCTGGGAATTACTGATCCTTGCAGAGGTCAGGTACTGTGCAGGTCCTGGTGATCCACCTGGCTTAGAGTCAGAGTTTTTCTCTCATTTGCAGGCGGTGCATCATTTTGGGAAATTACAGCCTCCCTTTCTTAGAGGCACATTCCCTGTTTCTATTCTTGTAATCAGAGCTTTATTAAGGTTTAAAATTATCAAAGTGACCACTGTGGTCTCTTGCTGAGAAAGGTGCTGAGCAACATATGCCAGGATGCTGAGAGACTATTCTGTGCCAGAATCTTGGAGATACTGTGCTAGATGGCTTTTCTGGTCTATCAGCTATCAGCCATTGTTATCGTCATTATAAGCTTTACACACATACCTTACCTAGGGGAAAAACAACTACTTACACAGAAAAAGCTTATTAAAATATTTACAAAAATGTAACAAGATATTGTGTTACTGTTGCTGTAAGCTGCTAAAATTTCTTGGATAATCACAGTGTGATAATCACACTTAGACTTTAAAGGGATTATTCGGTGCTACTGCAGTTTGGATGCTTTTATTCTGCAGAAGTCAAAGGAGACATTTTTTCTTCCTGTTGTACAGCTAAGCTGAGCAGAACTTGGTAGCTGAAATCCTTGAGCTGATATGCATGGAAACACAGAATGATAACATTTTGAGTCACTCTCAGAGAGGCTGCAGGTTCAGCAAATGTGAGGCAGTAAAATTGTATCTCCATGAGAAGCAGGTAGCTTATGCAAACGCTGCTCTGATCAGCCAGGGGCTTGCAAGCTGTTACTGGCTTTGCAAATGAATGATTTGGTGAGCAAACCATGACTTCCAAACAGTTTGGCCTTTCACAGGTGTGCAGAAAGGAAGGTACAACAAAACACAGGTCACGGGGAGAAAAAACATCTAGTCACACTTGTAGTGAAAGCAAATAATCTGTGACACTGCTGGAATTTAGCCCACTGGTAGGTCTGTGGATAAGGGCTTTTTAGAAATAGACCTGTAGAGCTGGAAAGACTATTGTTCAAATTAAGAACCAATTCTTAGCTATGTTATGAAAGTTTGCCTAAACTGTTAAGTTCCTTTCTAGCCACATCCAAAAAGGGGTGTGGTTCTGTGTTATGTACCACTTTCAGAAAGGGGTCAGTTCCTAGAGATATAAGGTGTAAGGAGTAGCAGAAGCTCATTGCCCTCAGTGTGTCTGAAATATTTTTTTTTTTTAAAACGAAGAAGGATTGTTTGGGTTTGTGTATCACCTGTGTGGGTAAATAAAGGGCTTGGGTGTCTATCTTTGCTATAAAAGAAGTTTATATCATCACAGTCAAAACTTTCAGGTCTACTTAAGGACAGAATTTAAAGAATTTTGACTTCACAAAAGCTCTAAAATTGCTGTTCAGGTTATTTTTAGAAAGTTGTGGCTTTCTCACACTACCATAGCAATGAGTGCTGCCAAAATCTGCCCTTGGGCACAACTTTCATGTGTCTGGGTCTGTTTGCCAAGTGCTTGGTGGGTCCTGGCACCACTGCAAAGCATGGCATGCTGAGGCAGACTGTGAGCCTCTGAGAAAGCTCTCAGGTGAGCAATGGGTCGACATTTAGGTGCCCATGGCTTCTCCAAACTCCTGATAACTCTAGCAGTTCATTGCTCTGTGGGTATTAATGGTGCCAAACAAGCAGAATGCACCGACTGTGTAAGCAAAAGGCACAGCTGGGGAAGGGCTCCTCAAAGTGGTTATTTACTAATAGCAACCTAAGGCTTCTGCTCTAGGGCCCTGGTGTACTGGGTTAGTACTCCTAAACTCCACCCAAAGCCAGTGTTTGTGAAATTGCTGTGCTCATGTGCAGAGTGCTGAAGAATCCCATTTGCTGGGGCTGCTGAGAGTGGCTCCAGTGGTTACAGGCTCTGACAAAGACCAGGTCTGCCTGCTCCTCTGGGATGGGGTCACTGCACGAGGAGCAGAGCAGGCACTCCAGACATCCTGTGCTCCCTGGAGCACATCAGGCTCACTGCACACACAGCAAAGGACCTCTCTGACCTGTCAGAGACACGACTGTGGATACCCCATACCCTCTGAAGAAGTCTCTAGTGTTCTCTAGAAATAAGTGGTATTGAGAGACCAGACCTGTTAAATGCAAGGATGAGGCTGAGAGAGTGATCATCTTCTTGTTTCCTGGTGCTTTGTTTTCTCCAGTGCTAGAGAACACTAACATTTTCTTCAGTCCTATCAGATCTTATAAATGGATTTCTAATCTTAAAACTCTGGTTTAATCTCAAAGCACACTAAATTTGAATTCCAGTCTGTTAAACCTACTTAAGGCTTCTATCGTTTCTTCTCTGACTATGCAAAATCCTTCTGTTCATTTTATCCTTAGTAATGACCCCATGGTCTAATCATTCAGTCACAGAGCAGACTGTGTATATATAGACCCTACATCCTTCCAACCAGTGTGGTGTGATTTGTGTGTCCTGAGACAAAGCAGCACCTGCTGTATTTTATGGCTAGAATCTAAAGATTCTTGTAGTTTATACCTATCTGATGTTCTTAGCTGAGCAAAAATAACTCAAAACCCCCAGTAGCTTTATCTTTCAGAGTGGATAAGAGCAGTGTGTTAATGTGTGCAGAGGCAGTGCTATCTTGTTTCATTGGCATGGATGCTGCTTTTAGGATTGATAGTTCCTGCTGCCTTTTACCACTGAAATGTCTCTGCAAGTACGTTTTCCTTTCTTATTCTATTGTGTTATAACTCAGAGGCTTGGTTAAATATCTAAATAAAATATATAGATAACCTAATTCAATCAAGATTGGATGTAGATATTTAAATGCCTTATCTCTAAAGAATTCAACAGGAATTGAGCACACTTACGTACTTAAAGGTCTGAGTGTTAGTGCTAACGAAAAGGGCTGAGTGATGTGGTTTTTTGGGTTTTAGGGGTTTTTTTATCTACAGGTTGGAAAGAAAAGGTATTAAGTTTTCCCTCCCATGCTCAGTTCCTGACCTGTCCACTGATTTCCCAAGGGAGGGAATGCTTTGAGATGTTCGTTGGAGTTGGGGCTCTAGATTTTAGAAACTGGGAAAGACAGTGGGAGTGTATGGATTAAGGGAAGAATGGTGCCCCTTAAGCAGAAGCAATGTAGATAGAAAGTGCATCAGGCTGAGGATGGTAAACACTTTTAGCACATGTACATGCCTGATAGGATGGGATATTCAGTGATATTCATGTTCCAAAGATCTTATTTCTTCTCATGAACTGTCTGGTTCCCTTTCCCTTGGAGCTCTTGGTGTTCACTGTCTGAATTGATGATGTGGGTAAGATCAAATTCAACCTGACAAAATAAGTCAAAGGATGTGAAATTCTTCCTTTTTCCAGTCTCCCCTGTGAGCAAACAAATGTCATTTCACCCAAGTGAAAAGTTGTTCCCAACAGAGCTCAGACTTTAAAACTTGGTGAAATTATGTAGTTTTCTACTTATGGAGATAGTTCTGGGGTTTGTTTTTGTGGGGATTTATGTTTTGCTTTTCTTCCTTGTTATCCTTAAAGTGATATATTACAAAGGATTATTCAGTGCTGGCAACTCATTGTTTCCTGCCCTTCCTGTCACCTTCCTCTAAAGCACTTGGGCATCACAGGTTGTGGGATTGGGCAGAGGGGCAGTACTTGGAAGGGGTTTTGCTTTGTGCAGGGATCCTATGATGTTAGGAGAGCAAGTATGTAGGTTAAGGGATGAATCCCACTTCTCATTTTGGCTTCTAGGTAATTAACGGTGGTCTGTTAGCTACGTCATCCTTATTGTTTTTGTTGTAGTCTCGTACAAAGACAGAGCTAAGGGCCATGCCTGTCCAGCAGAGGTGTGATTGTTGCCAGAGTAACTGACTAAAGCATCAGTTTTAATAAGTGTCTAAAACATCAGCTAAATGGCAGCAACAACACCAAATAGGAGTGTGAAACTGGAGGATCTTTTGGGAAAACAGGAGCTGTAACAGGAACTCTTCATTAATTAAGACTCTGCAATAAGCATAGTAATTGCTCTGTTTGGGCTGGTTCTTCCTAAAACTTATGACTAAGCTAAAGAAACAATTTTGGGATGTGGTTGTAAGAAGGAACTTGAATGTGAGATAGGGGGAGGTGGAAAAAATGAGGCCAAGGAAAAGAAGGGTGCCTGTGGGAACAGCTCAATTTATTATTTTTTTCTCTTGTCTCAAATAACCTTCATTATATAACCTCAAAAAACTTTGCTTTCACATAATAAGACTTACATACAGAAGCCTAAACCTGGAAATGTGTGGTCTTTGGCTTTGCTAGCAACCTTTTACAAAACAAAAAGAGCCCTGAGGACAAGGCAGCTTGTTGTTTGCTTATCTTTAGAAGGTATTAATTCAGTCTTGACGTTCTGTACTCTCCCTAGCCACAAGTAACGTGATCCTATGAGGGATTGCTAACAGCTAAATGCAATGTTTAGTCTTCAGACTTTTATAGCATACAGCACTAGCAAAAAGTTTTGCCAGCCAGCTTGGAAATTTCCTGTGGCGAGTTATAAATGGTGTCAGCATTAATGTTGGTGTGGGTGAAGGAAAGGATCTCTGATTCTTTCCAAATTTGACATTTACACTTCTACGGTTAATGTTGTCTTCTAATTGCATCCCCGTGGCACCCAGCCCTTTCTGAGGATCCTTTTCTGTGGATAATCTCCACTTTTTCATGTGTGTGCAGCTGTGATGTGGTCTAACTGCCTTGAGCTGCTCCTCACAGAGGTATCATGATGTCAGAAGAAGTTTTCAGAGCAAATCCGTAATTATGAGTAGTAACAAATTGTTAAGACTGAATGGTGTAGCCTGGGTGTTTTGAAGCTATTCAAATATGAAATTACTGAGCTGCTAAGTGTGGTGCATCATGTAAGAGTTAAATTAGCCTTGGTGCCAAAGGAATAGCAGATGGCAAATTGATGCTGATTCTCAAGGGAATCTGGGAAGATTGAGTTGGGTAAGGATGACTTTGTACAGGAGAAAACGATTAAGCAATTATAATAAACAGTAGAATTAATAGTCATACAGATATGCTGAAGAGGAGGAGAGATTCACACAAGGAAGCCATGCTTTACATTTATGATGTTTTTGTAAGGTCACAGTAATTAAGGAGATAATTCTCCATCTGGCTTATGTTAGAGTACCAGAACTTCTCAAAAACCCCAAACAAACAAAAACATCAAAGAAACCCAAAACAAGCAAAAAACCCCAAAACACACACTCAAAATTCCTCACAGAGGTTTAGTTAGGAGTAAAGCACAAGTTTTCCACAATGGTTGGCAATAATAAAAAAGGCAGAAAAATAAAATTAGGGAAAATACTAGGAAAATAAAAGAGAAAGCATCATTGTAGTTTGTTTTTGTCTCACTTAGTCTGTGTGGTTTTGGACTTCTCATAGCGTTCAGACCTTCTGTGAAGATGTAAGAAGGGCTGACATGCAAGTCTTAAACTTGGAAGATATGATGTGAGGTAGAGGGTGGGAAAGGCAGACCACGGCAGTTTATAAACTCAGAGATATGGAAAAGGTGACTAGTGAAGGCATATTCAATATTTCTCATGACACAGGGTCTGCAAGTACATAATGAAATATCCAGCTGACAAGTTTAAGACAAACAAAACCCCCCTTACTTTTTTTTCCATAGAAACATAATTAAATGATGGCATGCCTTGCCACAGGATGTTTTGAAGGCCAAAAGTTTCAAACCATTATTACACAAATCAATGCAAGAAAAAATTCCTCAAAAGGCTCCTGAACAGTAGATACAGTCTCTGGCTGAGGAAGTTCAGAGATGGGAGGATACACTAGGGAAATATTATTGTATATTTGTGCTACTTTCGCTAGGCATCCCAGCTGCTGTGGGGGAAAGGCAGCAGATTAGAGGGATCTTTGACCTGACCCTGCGCTTGTGGTGTTGCTGGGGAATCTCCCTGGTATATTCCAAGGAAGCATCTGTCCTCCTCCAGCTTTCTGCCCTGTGAAAGGCTGGCTCCTGTAGATGTATATAAAGTCAAGCCTATAAAAGCCATTTTCAGTGTCCTCTGCCAGGGTTCCTCACACATCAGGACAAAAGAGGCTCATCTCGCCTCTCGCTTTCTTAATACAGTGAATAAACCCAGCGTGGTGGGGTTTCTGTTCATCCAGTGGCTGCACAGCCAACCCATTTCCTTCCCAGCTTGCTCCTGCAGTGTGTTTTATGCTGCCAGGTGAATTTTCCATTTATAGATTCCCAAACTGCAGATTCTCTGAGACATATATCCTACATGTGAATCCCAGCACAGCAAACTTGCCAGAAGTTTACCATCTGTCTCAATAATAAAAATTAGTAACTACAGGGTATGTGAGATATTTCAGTTGCAGATGCTGCTGCTGTTTAATCCACTGTAATTTAAAAGGGGGATTTTTGTGGGTGGTTGAGAGTGGGTTTGGTTTTTTTTGCTGGGTTTTTTTTTGTTTGTTTGGTGGTTGCTTTTGAGGTAGTTTTTTTTGAACAGGATTTTAACTCCCATGTTTCTGAAACAGCTGAAAGAAGTTTTCTCAGAAAACTTTCAGAAAAAAAAAATCCACCTCAGTATCTAAAAAAGGAAAATTTCAGAAAAAAAAATTTGTTTGAACAGACTTAAGCACAAGTGAACACTGGGATTTTGCAATCTCCATATGGTAATGGTGTTTTTTATGTATTTGATAGCAACATGCAACACAGAGGGAACTTCTGAGAGTCCATTATTTTTCATGTTTTCATACACATTAGTGACGATTAACTATGCAGATCCATTGAGACAGGTGACTATTACACCACTTTTTGTCCCAACTTCTGAGGAAATTGGGTTTTATTTCCTGTGTGCTTTTCCTAAAAAGAGTTAAAAATATTCAAATATTCCAGCTTCAAACTAAAAGGCTCCAAACAACATAATTGGATACTGTATGGGAAATGTTTAAGTTGGTAGCTTAACATTCATCTGTGCTCTGGCCAGACGCTTCGAGAACAGCTGTGGAAGTGAAAAACAGATGAGACATTGGATCTCCTATCTTTGGGAACAGAACGGAATACACAGTTTTAATTTTCCATACATTTTGAATGCTCAGCATGTTGATGGGAACACAGCTTTAATGAGTGTGGTGGCTGTGCCACCTTTCCAAGCTGGTGGCAGCCCTCCCAGGAACCCTTTGATACGTTCGCTGGAGTTGAGCTGAGGAAATCTGTAGTACTGCTGTTCTTTGTGGAGTTCTCCTGGGCAAATACCCTGCATTCCTGTTAGATAACGTCCTTTGGAAAAGGAATATCCGTTTGTCTTGCTGAACTAGCTCAGTTTGTGACTGTGCCTTTGGATTGCATCTTTCAAGCACTGTCGATCTTCCTGCAAAGGGAGCCTGACTGCACCACCAGCACAGAAATGAACTGACCTAGCAGTGAAAGGCTCTGCTTGCTGGGTTTTAACTGAAATTGCAAATACCTCAGGTTTCTTTTGGAAGCAAAACAAACTCCAGAAATTTCCTCTTTGTCTAATTTTTCCTTATACAGCTTCTCTAAGAGCCATTTCCTCACCAATAATTTGACAGGGTTTGTAAAAAATGATGCTCATTTAAGAGGATGTCTAAATTGTAGGTTGTTTTCCTTGGCAAGGTGAAACTTAACAAGGCATGAAACTTCTCCTGTACCCTGAGACATGGTTTGCATACAAAGTGTGCTTTGAGGGGAAAATACACAGCTTCTCCTTCCACGTGTCCATCTTCCCAGCGGCAGGTCGGAAGGTAAAAGGGAAAAATAGTTTTCTCCTTTGTTTGTCAGGCAACTTCATTTTATGTTTGCCTTAAGTTAAAGAGCTGCAGCCCCTGGTTTGGACAGAAGATAAAGGCACCTGTGCAAAAGAGCTGGCAAAACGCTTCTGTTCCATTGGTATTTGCAAATTAGGTCAAAATGCCATTGTACAAAAGGATTTACTTGAGCAGCTCTGGTGCTGTTTGACTTGATTTCTTTGCGGTGTGGAAAAGAGATGCTTTACAGAACCTCATCTGGAGAGAGACTCTCTCACTCAGATATTTGCTCTGCCTCCTTGGACTCGGATGAGATGAGGTCTTGCTGAGACACTTGGGAGGAGTTGGCTGCAAGCACCTGAGGTGTTGCTCAAATTTCTGAGCACTTCTGGCTCCTGTATGAGAGAGCTCTCAGGATGGGAATGAAGCTGTAATAGTCTCTGAGGACCATAATAAACCTGATTTTTCTCAGCTAAGTTTGGTGGTGGTCAAATGGCTGCCTTGAGGCTGGGAAGAATTGCATGGATTGTTACTCCTCTAAGTGGGATTTGGTGAGGCTGGGAGGTGATATGGCTTGGGGCAGCTGCTTGTGGACAGCCAGAAAGCCTCTCGCCAAGTTATTTGAGGAAAGTGCAAGCTCTCTGCTCTACTGCTGTGTTTTTCCAAAATTAAGACTGTGTTCCCTTTCCCCTACTTAGTATTTTCTTGTTTGTTACTTCTCCAATGATGCCTATAAATTAGAAATACTGAGCTCGTTCAGGAAACTAGAGTTTTTGTGGGCTGTGCTCTTGTGAGTTCTATGATTTTCGGGGGGGTTATGTTTCGTAGTTTTGTTTTGGTTCTGTTTGCTTTTTTTTGCCTGGTATCATGTACTGCTTTTTTTATTTATGCCAAAATGTTCCAGGAGCAGGTTTTTTTTGGAGATGGTGGTAACTGCTGCCACAGAGATGGTGCTGCTTTTGGCACTGAGCCCTATGACCTGCAATTGGTGCGTGGACAGCTCTCATAAAATGCACTGGTTTCGATATTGCTGGGAACCTCTCAGAAAATCTTCTTGTATATATATAAAGACACCCATTCCCTTACCTCCCTCACGGAAAAAAAAAATCAGTGGATCCTGGTGAAGTCAACAGTGCAGCTGCCACAGAGAGATGTTGGGATGTTTCCACAAGGCTACAGATTCTGACTGTCTGCCCTAGTCATAAGTAGCTTGTACAAACTTATTATATGATTTTTTAAAAAATATTCAAGCTCCCAGATTATATGAAAGACCAGTAAGTACCTACTTAAATGCAATGCCAGTGGAGTCTGGCAGTTAATCTCTTAGTAGATGAGACATATTTATTTGCTTGAAAGTGCATTAAGTCAGAGAGAGGCCTTGTCCTGAAAGTCACATTTTGGTTTACTCAGTCACCCCTAACACTCTTAATAATCTGATAAATAACAAATTGCTTTAATAAAAGGAAAAGGGAGGAATTAATTTCTTGACATCCCCCACCTACCAAAGCCAGGACTGTGGACCTGGCTACCCATGTATGCATGATCTGGAAAACTGAAAGCATGGCTTAAGAATTGCCAGAACCACCCTCCCTACCTGACATCCTCTGATAACTGGAAGGAATAAATGTCTGCGAAAGTCAAAAAAACCCTCCAAAACAACACCAACAAAAAAGTTTTTAAAAAACGAAAACAGCACCAAAACAAAACCACCCCCCCAGTCATATGTTAGGTGATCCTTTTCCTAAAATGCTCTCTGATTCATTTTCTCATTCTTCTGTTGTCTTTTTGAGACAGAGTAATAAAAAGGAAATACTGAATTAAACATGTGAACAATGGCTTTTGACTAGAACACATTTTCTTACCTCTTCATGTCAAAACAATTCCTATCACTTGACTGGGTATTTTTAGCTACTTTCTGACAATTTATCTGTTATTTTAGTTGTAACCTGCAGCAAAATTTGGATAATAGATGTGAATACTAATCGCAAAACCATATCATCACTGCACAGGAACAGCTAAGGCTATTTTTCCCCATGTGCATTATTCTCTTTTTATTGACAGTAAATTCTATTTTCATTTAATGACCTAATTATCAAACACTGGGAAATTTCTGATCCTTCATAGTTAAGCTTGTGTTTTACCATTCAGAATGGGGATTTCACTTTGGTTTTTCCCCCTATTTTTATGATTGGCAAACTCTCTTCCGCTGTTTCTGTCCCTGTTTGACCTCTTCAGATTCAGAGAATGTTGAGTAGCACAGGTCCCAGTTTAGGTTTTTGGAATACTGCTCTTCTAATGTTTTTTAATCTGACAATTAAACCTTTGTTTCTGTCATTTGAACTTACTAATTCTTGAAAGACACTGCTTTATCCTAGAGCAAAGCCAGAGAGCCCACAGAAGGGTAGTGGCTGTCAAAGCCATTCAGAAACCTGCGTTAGTATTTTTGTGGGGACATCCTGGTACACTGAGTAACTTTATTAACACATGATGAACCCCTCAAAGCATTCTGACAGCTTTGCTAGGCACCACTGTGCTTGAAAAGCACAATGACTCTTCCTCATTAAATCGTATTTATCCAAGTATCTATTGATTTTGACATATGGTAAATGTTTTGCTGGCTTACATAAGCAGAAGTTGCTCTGTTATTGATAAGAACACCCTTGATCCATTTTAAGAGATTTGGGAGATGTTTGCCCAGTACACCCCTCTGCAAGTGAGGAAGATTTACATGACAGGCCTGGCAAAATTTCATATTAGAGTCTCTTAGAACTCCTGGGTGAACGCTCCCTGGTCTTGGCAATTTATGGTGTTCCAGAGCTGGGCTAAAGCTGCCTGTCTAACACTTAGGTCTGAGGCAGCTCCTCAGACTCGTTCCTGGGGCAGCCTGGCTTAGTGCTGAACCTGCCTGACCTCCCTGTGCTGCACACCAATGGAAAGAATTCCGTAGTGTTTCTGAAATGGGCTTATCTGCTCAAGTGTTTATATCTTTATGATCTGTTGGTTTCTGAAGCGTTCTGGCAGGCTCCTGGCTTCCAGTACTTTTGCAAAAGTTTTTTTGTTAGTAGTCTTTATACCTAGAGCAAGTTGTACTTTACGTCAACAATGAAAATATTTTTTTTAAAAATGTGCTTTTACCTTTAACTTGACAGAATTAATTCCTTTTTCTGTGTTCTCCATTTAGACGTATCTTCCACACTTTCTAATTTTTTTTTTCTTGTAATAGCAGTCCTTCCTCAGATGTTTAACCATTCTGTTGTTCTTATTGCTAATTTTGGAGTCCTTTCCTCTCAGATAACTGTGAACTGAGAGTCTTTATGTAATGTTTTGAATTGCCTCCCTGCTGCATGCAATTGCACTACTCTTGTAGCTGCTGTTTTAAATTTTCTTTTAATTAAGGTTTCCATTTTTCTGTAATTTCTTTTAGAAAATTTTATATTCTTGTGGTGGAATTCTGAAGTGTTTTCTCTCTTGTAATGTTATTAGAATTGATTATAATGTGGTCATCAAAGAGCAGTTTTTCAGTGATCCAGCTTGAGCCACATCTTGTGCTCAAGAACCACATTTCATTTGTTTTCTGAGGTTATTTCTAAGCTTATTTAAAGTTCTGTATTATACCACCATGAGTTTTATCCAGTCAGTACAGAGGTAGCCAAAGTTTCTTGATCATGTCAGTGCTTATAGCCTCTCTAATCCTCAGCAACATTCTTTGGTCACTTTTATTATCAAGGCTGGGCTTGACGTCTACTTCAGGTTGGTGCTGTAGGCCAAGTCTACAAGGGAATAGAGAGACCCTGTAGCATGGATGGAAGCATCTATTCTCTGTGATTTTTGTAACTTTTAGAAATATACTATGACCTCCACCACCAGAAATATTTGTTTTCATCCTTACAAAACATGTCACTTGACATTCCAGTACCTCAAAATGCCTCAGAAATATAATGTTCAGCCTGAAATATGACAAATATTGCATATCAAGCTTGAAGTTTTGAAGCAGACTTCAATGTCTGCAAAGGTAAAATCTAAGATTGGGAGACACCTGAGCTTTGAGAAAGCTCAGATCACTGCACTGAAGCTCAGCCCACCTCCCCAGGGACAGTTCTGCTGGTGTTTGTCAGCTAAATAAAGCAGAAATATTACTTCTGTAGTGGAGAATATGAAAGGCATTTTAGAAAGCCACAATTAGCTGCTCCTCTGATGATCTCTGGCAAATGGTTCCTGCTGGAGAGGCCATTGTGAGCAAGGCCAATTTGCTCACTGACTTTCCAGTGTAGAATAACTAATTTACATTACTCAACAGAGCTGGAAGCAGCTGATGTTATTAGGAAGAAGAAATAAACAATTGTTGTTGGGAAATGAATGGAACAGTGTATTTTGCCGGCGATAACTAGACCGAGCTTCGGCACTTCTCAGGCAGAATTACAGAGATAGTAATGAAAATTGCATAATGAACTGAAGTACAGCAGAAAAACATGTCTAGCTGTTACGGTAGACATTGTGCAGCTGAATTGCTCATTATTAGGTGGCTGAATTTTCTGCAGGCTTGGAAAGGCACATGAATAATTTTGTATCGTGCAGACTTTGGAAGTAGAGCATGGGCTTGGGTGTGTGAAAGAGAATTTAACTGAGGGGAATGGTTGTGTGGGGTAGCACTGTGGAAACTTATTTACTCACATTATCAGCTTTCAGGCTTAGGTAAAACTCTTATTAAATAAAGTTGAGACAAGAACAGAACACACTACTAATGTCCTTCTCTGAATCAATAACAGGGCTTGACTTCGTTTCTTGATCAAGTATATATATATATAAATCTTAACTCACTTCTGCCTTAAGAAAAACGATTTTTAAAAGTGAATATATATATATATATATTCACTTTTAAAAATCGTTTTTCTTAAGGCAGAAGTGAGTTAAGATTTTCACATAAGCTCTACTGGTATCTGATTGGCAGGAAATTTCTTCAAATCCCTGCTTGCAATTACCCAAGAGAGAAGTGTTCCTTCTTAAGAAGAAAGTAAAAAAGAAGTGCTTGAAGAAAAAACAGATAGTTGTTCTAAGTAGCTGGCAGGAAAAAAGAAATCAATAAAAATAATAAATGATGCTGGGCTATCCTAGAAATTCTATTTATATCTTATTTATCTTAGGCTGTACTTCTTATTTAGCATGCTAACATATTTTAAAGTAGAGTTAATAAGTTGCTAGTGCCTTTGTTTTCAGTGAAAATATGTAAAATTGACAAGGCTGTCAGCATGATTTAACACTTGTTTTCCTGGCTGCAGGTTTATTATTTTGGTTAGCTCTTGCATAAAATGTTTTCACTGAGCAAGAGAGTAAAAAATGGTATTATTTACTGTGCTAAAATTTTGAAACCTTTCTCTCTGTTTAGGAGAAGCTTTGATTTGTAATTTGTTACATGCAACTCTTTAACAAAAGGTAAAGAGTAGGTTGGTTTGATAAATTTATCTATCTCAGCCAGGAAAAGGTTTTCTGCTGCCCTAAGTGTTTTATTCCACCTGCATGGAAGCCAAGGGAAGCACTTAGTGCAATCAGGCTGCAGCACTGAACTGCTGAAGGGTGTCATGCCAGAACTTGAGAGCTTTATGACATTTTAGAGAAAACAAGAATCTTGAACCTACTCAGCCTCCAGCACTGAAGCTGGATGCATCTCCAATTTTTTTTTTTTTTTTCCCCCCCCAGTAAAACACTGAGTTTCGCATTGCATCAGGCATTATTTCTGGACTTAAAAATTCTCTACCTTCAGCACCAAAACTCAACTCAAATTACTGGTGCAGAGGCTGCATCAGCCTTTCAGGTGTTTTGGACAGCCTAGCTCCACTCCCTGTTACACCTTTGCCCACTTGCAAGGGCGCACATTGCTCAAATCCTGCTCAAACAACACCATTGACCATGCAGGCCAAACAAAGAGAGGAGCAAATTTAGGTTTCTTGTAAAGCCAGAGGAAAGGCTGCTTTACTTGTGTTGACTAACTGCTGAGGACAGCCTTTGAAGTTTAAGAGGTGGAAAGATTTCTTATACAGATTAGACTAGAAATACATTGTTTTTTATTTGCCAAAAAGATAATTAAAATGTTTCCTTTTTAATCAAAGGTTTCAAATGAAAATATTTCTGAAATAAGGACTAAATTAAGATAATTGTTTCCCCATGGTGGTTGTGGAGATGTTAAAAGGAGGTGCAATTCCCTTTTTTATCCAACCCACTCAAGTTCAGTTCACGTATCTTCTAAAGGAGTTGAGCTCAAACCATTCATTGCACCTCTTCAACCACCCAGCTCTTTGTTTTTCTAAGTTAAGTTATATAAAATAACATGGCTCCTGGGGGAAGGGCTGAGGGAGCTGTGGAATACTTTAAAATGTTTGGGAAAGCTTCTTTGGATTTCAGATCCCCTCTGTCTGCTGAAGAAATTCAACGTGGTCCCTTATAAGGTGGTGGAATGGTCGAGTTAATCCTTGGAACTTCCAGCCACCACCAATATGGAAAAAGCAAGTTTAGCATCTCACCTTCTCCAAACATTTTTCTAGTCAAAACTGTTCTGCAAGTAAGTGACTGGCATATAAAGCAGCATTTTCTATCTGATAAAAGTAATTCTACAGAAACAGTTGTACCTTGTTACTGCAATTATACCTGGAAAAAAGGTCTACTTTTGAAGGTTTAGTTTATCAGCAATAGAGATACTGTTTGACTGTTTCCAGATGCCTATATCTATGCAATAAAGGTAGAAAGTTTATTTCCCAGATCAGTAGCCTGCACTTAAAAAAAAAAGTTTAGCACCAAAGAAGTATGCATGTCCAGAACTTTGTGTTTCACTCATAAAGTAAGAGAGATTTTTATTCCCTGGGAATAGAAAAAATGCATATTGCAACTTTTAATGAGTCATTTAATCTCCTTCCTTACAAGCTGTTCTTCTCTAAGATCAAGTAGTATTGACTGTACAGTAAACACATCTCTTCCGTTGGTAAACAATTTGCTTGAATTACTTCTAAATACAAGTTTAGTATTAGAAATGCTTCTCCCATCCACAAGTCCCTCATCCCTGACCAGAGAAGGTCAAATTGACTGAAACAATCATCCGTGGAATTTAAAGCCATAGATTGCATTTAACCTTATTCTGAGGTGTTGGTAAAATAATGGGGAAAAATGTCTATTGCCAAGGAGCTGGTGAGTGAGCTGTGGCTTTGTGGTCTGTGTCCAGCTGGTGGTCAGTGCTTCGAGCTGCTGCCATCAGGCAGACCCTGCACTGTCTGGAGTTCAGGAGCCTCAGACTGTGCTTGGGTAGCTGGGAAAGACCCACACCAGGCAAACAACAGCCACGGGGAATTTGCCGATTCAGTGGGCAAGAAGTCTGAGCTGTCAGTCCCTTAAAGTCAGTTCTCCAGGACTGATGTGTTCACGTTTGTGAGCTGAAAAGAGCACAAGGGGCTGCACCAGATCTAGGGAGGGAAAAATGAAAGGTCTTGCAGGAAGCAGTGGTGTCTGCCTCTTCATTTCTCATGGTAGTAACTCCTCCCTTCATGGCTTGTCCTACCATATGCAGGAATCTCTCAATATTCAGTAATATAAGTACCATCTGCCACGTGCCAGTGTGCCTGTCATCCTCTTCCTAAAGGGACATGTCTGTGATGCCAAGTGTCTTGGTTGTGTTTGTGTTGTTCAATACACATTGCTACACAACTGTGTAAAAAAAAAAAAAAAAAAAGGCATAATGAGAAAAGTGGTCAAAATAGGAAGGAAGGAGTCTTGTGATGATCCTGCATTCCTGGGGGAATTTTCTAGATGGTCTCTGACTGTTTCTGACAGATGCCTGACTCCAGAGAAGACCAACTCCAACCTTTACTGTAGAGAGCTCTATCATGCCTGAGGAATGAATATGTTGCCCACAGCCATTGTTACACAAGAAAAAGAGCCTATTAGATATCTTGGGTATACACTGTGGACAGTCTGAAGGCAAGGATGGAAATCCTAAGACCTTCAGCGGATGTTTCTCTGTCAGACACTGTGGGTTTACATAACATGTATGTGCATGAACATGCAGAAATGGCAGAATGTTGTTGAGACACCACGCGTTTTTTGAACTGTCATTGCTCACTAATTGCCAGTGTACCCAGTGGCTCACAATTTGTGAAAAACAAACCACATTCTAGTGTCGTGAAAAAATTATTTAGTTGTTTAGAAATTGATGGAATTAGTGTTGAAGTTGGGAGGAGCAATTTGGCTCAAAAAACAACAGCAGCCATTGAGGGAAGGAGACAAAAAAAAGTGGTAAAGTTTAGTATCGTGTGCCGTATTTGTATGATCAGGAAGTATATTACAGATTCTTTTATTCATCACCAAAAGCACTTGTGTGATACAACATGTAATTAAAACCAGGTTCCTAAAAGTTCTTCAGTCCAGCTGAGGTTACCATGGTGTGAAACAGTAAGTTTGGAACTGAGAGCTACTTGTGCTCAGTGCTGCTGCAGAATTCATTTCTTAAATATGAATCCCTGTTGCAATACTTTCCCCCAAACATTTAAAAGCCTGTTTCTATGCCCAGTTTTGTTCCTTATATAAACTGGGGTTTTTTGTAATGAGAAAGGCATGTATTGACGAGAGGCAACAGTTTCAAGAGATATCTGTAAATAGGTAGTCAAAGTAAGAAATATCACTTAGCAAGTTCCTTTATGCTGCAGGACATTTACAGAGCGCAGAGGGTGCAGGAGTCCATTTTCATGTCCCCAGGCTGAACTCTGCGACACTTTCCTATATGATGCAATAAGACAACTTTTCCTAATGTTGTACTAGTAATGCAGTATTCTCCCTCTTTCAACATACTGTACTTCTCACCATGCATGCTTTTATCAAGTTGCTCAATCTCTTTTCCCTCTAAATAAAAATGAGGATTTTTAAAAATGAGAGTACCATGTGAGAATTTGTATGTGGTCCTTTGATGTGAACAAAAGCTGCTTTCCCATGCCTAGTCATCTGTCTCCTATGTAAATAGTTCTGATTGCCAAAATGTTACAGTTGAATTTTATAAGCCATTTGTGAGCAGAGGGAGAATGCATGCTTACTGCAGAATGTTTTCCCATCGTATTCATTTGACATGACTTTTAAAGGCAATACTAAAAAGTTTGCTTTAAAGCAATTAACACAGGAATAGTAACAATGCAATTAAAATATATTATACAGCTTTTGATTTTAATTGACAATATATTGCATATTAAACTGGGAGGGGAAAATCTTGCTGTAACCGAGATTTTTCTCTTTCTTTGGCTCAATGTATGGCCATTAATTTGGTTGGATCCTGGTGCAGCTTTCAGAGAATATTGGGTTAGATGAACTGAATGATTTGGCATGTTTCAAGCTCTGTCCATGATTCTTCATTTGAATAAAATTTCGTTGGATGATGGCTGGGCTCCTGCAGACTTTCCAAATGGAACATCTCTCTGCCAGTGACCACAGCTTTACTGTAATTCTCTCTATTCAGACAGGCCTGAGTTACTCTGCTGAGGAGCCTGTACTCCTGAGAAAGAAAATGGGGCTAAAATATAGATATGTTTTATATATAGATATATAGAATATAGTTTCATAAATGAAAATCCAGGTGTTAAAATCTCCATCAGATGATCAACTGTTGGTATATTTTGATGTGTTCAGAATCCTTCCTGTATCAAACAGGGATCTGCACGAAATACCTCTGCTTGACTTTTTGTCTTGGATTTGTGTTTGGAGTGATGGCTCCACATTATTTTCAGTAGTTTTCCATGCAAAACCCTTTAAACTTTCAGAATATTTTGAGATATGGATCCAGACTTGAAGTTTCAGTATGTAGGGCACTTCGTGGGTAGCCAGGGCTGGTTGCTTTGTTTGTTTGCTTTAAAATCACACAGTTATCTGACCCTCCATCCTGAGGGGAGTTCACCTCTCTTTCTTGATCACGCATGTTCAGAGCTGGAACAGATTAACAACTTCTAGAAAGCCCTGAGCGTGGTAAAGCCAGACCCCTAATACTCTGATTTGAACTACAGTAAGAAAATCATGGATTTTCAAACTGGCGGAAGTGTGTAAAGAGATCCACTTTGCTCAGCTTTGAGTGCCTTTGGATATGTGTGGGCATATGACCCTGTAGGACAATTCTGTCCACTTCCGTAGGTCATCAGGACAACAATGCATTTACTTACAGCTTGGATGTTCTCTGCTTCTTTCTCACAAGTGGATACTGCAAACAGTTGATCAAATTACTCCAAAGGAGAACCCTCATCTCAGCACTGATAAAGCCAATCTGATCGGTCAGGTATCCACTTTTTAATGAATGGATGACAAGATGCCACTGAAACTTCTCAGACCTTTTTCCTATCCAAAAACCACTCTCTGTAGGCACTTCAAGAATTACAGGGTTTGCTTTACTGTTGGTATCTGTTTCTTCAATATTTGAAAATGCCACTTCTTTTTGTGCCTGGTTTTGCTTCTTGTTAAGAAACCAAACTGTTTCTGGGTCACCTTTCTTCTCTGATATTCCCTTGCATAATGAATTATGTCAAAAGGACTTATTTATTCTGCATAGATAAGGTCTGACTGCAATAACAGGAAATTTTAGCTTTGTTCTGCTTTCTATCCAGTTTTATATCTAAATTGACTAAGGCATACAGAAATCAGATTAAGTGACTTCCTTCAAGTCACGCAGTGAGCAGCTCATTTTGGATAGAGTCCCAAGACGATACTTGTGGTTCCCAGCCCTCCTCTGTAACCTCCAGACCGCATTGCCTCCCCAATGCACAGCGCAATGAATTCAGTCTGAACATTAAATTATAGCTTTGGCAATGAAGTAAGAGCTCCCGGGGCTCCCATATTTGCTGTAACTTGAAATTTCCAGAAGGGTTCCTCATTGTGGTTTCCACAGCCTTCCCTACTGCCCATGGCAGTGGGGCCCAGTGTGTCTGGAGAGGGTTTCCAAGGGCCACTGCAATTCTGCTGCCAGTTCTCATGTCAGCTACACAACAAAGTAAAATCTGTGGTTCTTTGCCACTAAAAGAGGATCGAGTCATCACAGTGATTTATTCCATTTTTCCTGACTTTTTCAGTCCGCGAAGTCACTCAATATTGGCAAGTTGATGGTGGATTCCCATCCTCAGAACAAATGTTTACTAGTGGGGAACTCTGTGATCTTGCTGTGGAGAAGGAGATAATGAGAGGGGAACTTAAGATCAGATAAATGTCTGTCTTGAGGGAGGCTTTGCAAATAAATGCAAAATGCCTTTGGTTGTTTCTGTAGCCACGCAATCCTTCCCATTAGTTACAACAAACATTACATGGGAAGATGCCTCTCTAGATTACCTGGAGTCAATATCCCATTATATCCCTACAGGCCTCTGAGAAAGGCTTTCTTTGATACATCCCACTCTTGTGATCTGGTGAGGCTGAGAAAACCAGACACTTAAATGTTCTCTTTACTGCCAAGTTTTAAAAACTCGCTTTCTGAACCAGAAAAGAAAGACAGCAATTCAGATTTTCAACTGTGCTTTGAGTTTTTGTAGCTCACAGGCCACTGGAAGTGATCTCCTAGGTTATACGTGATAAGAATTATGTTCAAAACATGTGAAAAATTGAGCTGTCCCCTTACAAAGCAGAATGATGTATCAATGATACTTTGACTGTGTGAAAGTCTTAAAGGTTATTAGTTACTTCTGAAACAGAATCAGTATAAAGCTAATGATCCAAATAGTGAAACCCATCAGGACTGGTTCTGCTCTCCACTGTACTGGAGAAAACCTCTTGCAGTTTCACTGATTCCTTGCGGAAATCTGTGAAGTAGAATAGAAAGAGAAGTCCACTCTTTGCAGAAAGCTTCCCTTTCCTCAGTAAAAGTGTCAAGTTGGTTCAATTTTGCCTTAGAAGAATAATAGATTTGTCTTTGTGTTATTTTACTCAGTGATTTACTGACCTTATACAGCAAATCGTAAATTTTTAGTGAATTTAATTTTCTAGGTTTTTCATGCCTGAATAAAATATAATTGTCTTTCTCTCTTTTTGTTGTGCCTAAAAATTATGTCAATTTGCCCCAGAATAGTCACCTAAAATGTAGTTAATACCTTTCATGCAGAGCTGAGAGAAAATTAGCTTCAAGTTAAATGGCAGTATCTTATTCCACTAGATAAAGAAAAATAATTTCACTGGTATAGCACAATTTTGTACTCTTGGTCTAATATGTATCTTGTTCTGCTTTCCCTTCATCTCAGCTAATAGAAATAGTAAAGATACATCACAGTTTTTCAAAAACAAAGAAACCAACTCCCTTAAAGCTGCGGATAATAGTGCACCCAAAATGCTCCTAATGAGTAACCTGGGAGTCAGGGCTAATTTTTTGTGTGAAGTCACAACGTTCCCACACTGAGCGTTAAGTGTCCTTTCAGCACCTCTGATGTCACACCACAAACATCTCTTCTTTGTGTGCACTCTATATAATTAACACATTCCTTCAGTCACTGTCATCTCCCTCCTCCTCCCCCTGCGGCCTCATCCATTAGCTCGGGATTGACAGAACAATGGGCTTTGCCAGCTCTCAGCATTTTAGGAGTCTGAAATATTATTAAACTCCTGAAATCAGGCAAGGTTTAGAGAATCCTGTCTCTAGACAGCTCATCTTGGATGAGCCCATCCGTAGCTTAAGAAACACAAACTTGTATTTCTTCAATTTAAACCATATTAAACCATAGCTTACATTGCTACGACTGTATAGAGTGCTATAAATAATAATTTAAAAAATCAGAAAGCTTCTATATAATGTTGAAATTTATTGAAATGACTCTGTTTATAAAAATCAACATGTTTAACCAAGAGCAAGGCATTTTGGTATAAACATCATAGTTTCTTGAAGCTCTTTTTTTGTTCCACTGAAGACTATTAGTGTTGCTAGGAAGGAGACAGAAACCATACTGTTTAGTCACAGCAAGGACAGTGTGAGCTTGTTTGTTCACTAGCTGCCAGAATGGGAGGGAGTTGCCACTACTTTTCTCCGTGTTCATTTATCTTAAATAGTTTAACTTTTTTGAGTGTTAGAATCCATATTTATTGGTTGATAAACTATGTGACAGTGAAATAGGGAGTGAAAGACTCTTCTGCCTCCACAGTTCCCACCATTCCCACAGCTAACCTGAAGGACAGATAAAATTCATACTAATGGAAAAGTTCTTGTTTTCAAGGCTGAGCAGCCTAAACCATGGCACAGAAATGCATTCTGTCAAGCTGGGAGCAGACAGTTTTGGAGGCAGAAAAAACATTGCAGTAACCCTGGTAATTGTTTGTGTACATAGAAAGAGACATGATCTTCAGAGAGAACGCATGGGTCTGATCACGGTTTTAGCTCAGTCCCATGTCTAGCTTGGGATGGCCAGTGGAGCAGCACCGTGAGTGGAACCGTGATTTCCTGGAGGGTGCAGGTGTCACACATTGTCCTGCTGTGGCCAGGAATGAGGAGGTTTGTGTCACCGCAGAGATCGCGCTGTTCTGTAAGGGATATCCTAAGGAAAGGCCATGACAACAGCACATCCCTCCCAGGGAAAATGTCTGTGAAAGCCCGACTGTGACCTAGAAAAGATGGTGAGAGGAGGAGTTGTTTACAGCAAGCCTTCATTGAATTAGGAATCTGAACACTAGTGAAGTTTTGCAAGAGAACTAAGTCCAAAAGAATCCAGCAGAGGTGGATCCCTTGCCCAGCAGCAATAGTACAAACAAGTCTTAAATAAACAAAAACCCTCCAGCTCTTATGCCAAGGAACAGGCTTGATCTGTGTGTTTGAGGGTTCACACAAAATCAAAAGAGACAGAGCTCTGTCTGGAATATCAATATAAGTTATTGTTATTCAGCAACTGGATAAAATATTGTTGCAGAGCACAACTGTAACAAAACTAGTCTGAGAAAGTATACAAAAAGTATGTGCACAGCTTATCAAATTCTTCTACTTTATTAATAATTTTCTCCCTAAATTTTGAAAAATGGAAAAAGTTCAGGCTACTATAGTAAGCCTGAATCAAGATTTCAGTTTGGAATTTAATTGTGCTCCAGGCCCCTTTCAAAGAAAATTAATTGTTCCATAAGTTAGGAAACACTGGTGCATCAAGCTTCCAATAACTATGCAGTGACATAGTGCAGTACAGAGGGTTTTTTAAAAATGTGGATTTTCACTGCATAGTGTATGGTGTCAAGGATTGATTATTTCATTCCTTCAGTACCTTTATTGCTTTCTCTGACCCTCACAGTGCCCTGCTCATTAAGAGTTTTCCTTCCTTGTGTTTTTTAACTGGCATAGAATTGACAAAAAAGGATCAAGCTTATGTGAACAAGAACATTGTTATCCACTTCTGTCCTTTCAAAGGCAAATTGAAAATTTCCTTAGAGTGATTCACAATTTCTCCAGCTATTCCATCCTATCCCATCCTATCCCATCATTTTGACTGGGAACATCACTGGCTCCTTGTGGTATTTCTCTCTGAAGATGTAGTCATTCATTCTGTTATCCTTGTGCTTAGTGACAATAACAATTTATTTTGTTTGCAACCCATTCTATGCCTGTAATTCAAACAGACTTTATGCCTTAATCTACTTTGCATGTCCACAACTCCATCCCTGCAGCTCATTCCATCACTCAACTTTTTCAAGTCTCAAATATGTCTTGTTAGTTCCCTGTGGTGATAATGTGCTATGAGGCCCAGGAGATAAGAAACCATTTCTCCAAACTTTTCTGAGTTAAAACTTTCTGCAGGTTTAGCAACTGCTGAGCATCTTATGTGTCATTCCAGTCCTGCACAGATAAATATGAGTGTCCCTATGCACATAGATTTGAGACATAAAACGCAGATATATTCTAATACAAAATAAACAAATAGCTTTCTTGCTTTTTCTTTCTGTTGTTTGAAATTCCTTTTTGGCACACTGCATACATACTTCTTCTGGCCACATAGCAATGCAGCTGAAAAAATTGTCACAAAGTTCAACAAAGGGAAAGTGAGAGCCAGGGCTGAGTCATTGCATGTATGAGAGCTGGGAGGAGGGAGCGTTGGACTGTACTGACAGAGATTCAGAAAATGCTGAGGAATAATCTATCCCAGAGAATGCTGGCAAGCTATCAAGAAACAAAACAAGAAACAAAATAAACCACGGCTCCACAAAGGGATGGAAACCACCCCCCACAAAGTCAGCCAAAAAACTTTCCATCACAATGTGAACATCAGTCCAGCTCTCCCTAGTTTTCCCAAGATGAAGCAACTGCAGCATTGATACTTTCAGCAGTTAATTTAAAATATTGATCTAACAGATGCTCAGTGCTGGGCTGTTCACCTGAGCTGGTACACAGGTACTGCTCAGCAGGTGTTTGGAATGCCTGTGGTGAAATGTCACCAAAATGTCACTGAAATGTGTATCAGGGAGCTGGGGGTGACAGTGTGGCAGGCAGACAGCAGCCTCTTTTCAAGGCTCCCATCCCTGAACGAGGGCACAGAAGGTCCAGTGAGAACAACCAGGTCCAGGGAAGAGTCCAGTGATCACCAGACAAGTCTGATGACAAAACAGGTCCAAGGTCAAATGAAGAAGTCAAGGCAAAGTGAAAGTTCAGCCTGGTGCAAAAATGGGTGAAGTGAACCTATCATATACTTCAGAGAAAAATCAAATACATCTCCCAGTCCAATGGGCAGAGGGTGCCCAAGTGGAAAGTGCAGGCGGGACAGCACAAGCCCTGCTTCTCACACTTTCCCTGTCTTTGTGGAAATTGGATTCAAGGTTATACAGCTGTGTGCTATTAGAGCAGCCTTTGGACGTAGGCAAATAAACCTTTAGAGATGGAAAGACATTGTAGAAAAAGATTATAGAGGAAGGTGTTTATGAAGATCCCTCAAGACATCAATGTATCTTGTACTCAACAGAGACGTTTGGAGCCTGGAGAAACCTGAAACTATGTCCCATAACATCCTGAAACATGAATTTGCAAGATAGTGTGGCTTTTTGCCTTCTGCTGTGCTTGTGAGAACTCGTACTAGGTGCACATCTGTGCACATCTGTGCACAGGTAGCTGTCACACCTAATCAGTCCCTGCCTCAAAGGACAGAACCATCTCAGTGTCTCCAAAGGAAGACACAACAATCCCTCTAGCAGATGGTATAATGCAGCTTTGTTTACTGAGAAGTTTCCTTTCTTGTCCTTTACTTTGTGCACAAAATTTCACTGTTTAGAAATCAAATTGTTTTCTTATACACTATCCTATGTATTTTCAAATTGCACACCTGAGGGTGTGGTTCATATACTTATTGATAACCATTTAATTTTTATATTCTTTTTAAGTTCTTTTTAAGTGTGTGCCCTCAAGGACCTTCCAGACCATTCTTTTCTGTGTCACTCTCTAATTGGTAAAACCAAGCTCCACTCTCCCACATTGTGGACAATCTAGCTGAACAAACAGAGGAGATATCAGCACTTGTGACTTTATGGGAATAGAGGAAACTTAATTTTATTCTTTAATTTTATCACAGTCACGTCCTTCCAATCACTGACTGTGAGTCATGTGGAATACTTTGGCCTTCATTTCAGTCGATTTGTTTCTTGTTCTTAGTTTACTTAAGGTTACTGAGGGGCTGGGACTGGATTTCTCTTTTCTCAGGATAGGTTTTTTGATTCAAACAAATCAAGAGCAATAGCTTTGCTAAGTACATCAATTTGTGTATTTTCATTTCAGGGTGCCTTTAACAAAATTGTGTTATGAAAAAATTCCTCTTTCTAAAGCTTAGTGCCACCGTACTAGATTAAGCACTCCTTTGATATATTGCCCCCTCCCCAGCAACTTCTTCCTCAAGGACATTGCATGGATTCTGTGGTGGTAACTGTCACGAGCAGCCCCACTAGAGCTGCTTCTTGAGCTGCGCCAAGCCAGGCTCGAGTGTTTTCAGGACAAGGGTCAGAACATCCTCTCCCCTGTGTGCTCCAGAACAACTTGTTCCAAGAAACAATTCTCCAAAGGTCAAACTTTCTGATATAAGACCAGCTTAGAAGAAAGCAGTGGAAATCCTACATTATGATTTTATTAGACTCTTGTCCCTTTCATCTCCCAGAATTTTGTGCTCAGCAGTGTTCTTAGTAGAGATCAGTAGAGAATAACTCATACGAAAGGTCCTGTAGTTTTCTGAAAATGGAGATCTGTAGTTTTCAGTGCACAGTTTTGGCTGCACAAAATTTTGTTAAGATTTCCTGAATCATTGAACTATTCCTTTTTTCTATAATCCCCACTATCCTTTGGCTTCCATCGAGGAGTTTCACAAAGAATAACTACAGCTGAGCAAATATAAGGGTTCCCTTATTCCCTGGACTCCACGGTGAAGATGGGAGAGGAGGAGGCTTTCCTGGAGGAATCTCTTGTGGCCATAGAGGGATTCTAATTTGATTTGAAGGGACTCATGCCATTGCAGTGGTAGATTTTTGGCTACAGTCAGACTGTGAATCTTCATATAATGGTCATCCTGTGGGTCTGAAGTTTCAGTGTCTTAAAAGTTGCGAAGCACTTTGCTCTAGCTCTTCTGAGGTAGTCATAAGAGAATGTCTTTGAGGTCTGGGAGGAAAGAAAAGGGTCCAGAATACTGGAAAAGGGCGATCCTGAAAGCCTGCCTCGGGAAAGATGCAAAGGAAAAGGAAGAACCATCAATTGAGCAATGTATTTTGGATGCCATGTTAGAAATTGTAGGTCCTGGAGTAAGTTTGATTCTGCATATGGCAACGCTCAGATATATGATGAAGTTGTGGGTGTTTTCTAGCCAACATCTTAGCTGTATGCTGAATTGTGTGTGGGATACTTTCCCAAATACAGGCTAGTGAATTATTAACTATATGCAATTCCATTACAGTAATTCCCATGGTTGCCTCTTTTAGTGCATTGAATTGATGAAACATGATCTAATTGCAAATCAGAGGCAGAAACAGCAATTTTTGTAGTAAATGTCAGTTATTTAAGTCAATAGAGTGCCTTCCTTCATTGGTACTTGAATTTAAGTTTCATTTTGAAAGCTTAAACTTCTCCTGTAACCCCCAGGGCTAGTGGGCCAAAGTCCCATGCTCCCTGCAAGATGGCTTGCTTAGCAAGCAGTCAGCTCCACTTGCCAAAAGCTGCACAGAGTGCCTGTCTTACAGAGATATCTAAAGACGTCACTGATTTGAGAACACCAATGCCCACAACAGCAATGCTGCTCCTGAAGGACTTTGCATTCTCTGGCTTGTTTAGGTTGAACATTGGCACTCCTGCAATCAGCCTCTTGTTGCTGCTGGCTCTGGCTCTGAATAGAACTGTCAAAATTAAATAAAGCGGGAAGACAGAACTGGATTTCTTGGCATGCTGAGAAATGTTCAGTCCATCCCTGTGGAGCAGGGAGCAATGACCACAGGGCAGTCTGTGATGGCCTGGTGCCCTGAGAAGTCCTTTGGCATGGGCAGATCCGAGGAAGTAAAGGGAAGGCTGTTGGTGGCAATCTGCTGGGCAGGTGTGCTCTCACCTGGTGCTGGCTGGCAGATCTCACCGCCAGCATGGGCACTGCTCCTGTCTTCATCAGCAAGGTGAGCTCATCCCTCAGTGCAAACCCTTTGCCATGGGTCTGTATCTACAGTAAGAGAGCCAGCTAGGATTTGGGAGCTATCTTGTCATGAACCTCCCTGCAAGTTTTGTCCCACAAGTTACCCAGGCTGCGAGCTCCAAGCAGGAGCTTTGTGTGGAGTCTCATTCTTCTTGGGTGTGAGTGAGGGCATCAAGATTGCCAGCAGCAGTGAGGTGGATAAACATCCTTCTGGGCATGGGGGAAACTGTGAGTGGCAAATTCATGGCCCATTTCAGGGTGTCCTAGCACCTGCAGCTCCCAGATGTACGAGTTTGTGGATTTTGGGGGTAGGTTAACCTGTGCGTATAATTCAGTGCATTTTAATACCTCTTTAATTTGATATTTTAAAAATTTTGTCACCTGACAAAAATGCCAAATATTCTTCAGCTTGGCGAGAAGATGCCTCTCTGGCCCTTTTAAGCATTTAATGGTTAAGGGAATAGCTCTGAAGGTCTCTATAGGTGTATTGTCAAAGAAAAATTTCCACGTGAGTCTTTACAGAGACGGAAGTGGTTTACAGGACAAAAGAAAGTTTAGAGAAACTTTTTTATTTTAAATTCGGAAGTAGCGATAATTATATGTTTTGTACTTCATGTGAGCTTTGTGGGTTTTATAGTGCTCTCATAAAACAAAGCTCTGTCATCCTGGCTGGCAAATGAGGCAAGAACAGGGAGGAGCAATGGGACATCCTGGCCATGGAGATCATAGGCGTCTGCCCTCTCAGGACCCTGAATCCTCCTCTGCCAGCCCAGGAATCCTCCAGGTGAACTGTGTTAGAATGAGGAGCCTTGGAAATGTAGGACACTGACAACAGGAGCTAATGAGCCTTCCATTATCTTCTCTCCATTTCAAACCCCTTATTTTTAGTTTCGGGATGCTTTGGTTTCCCATCTGTGCAGCACAGTGCCTCAGGGAAACTGGCAGAGGCCTGGGCATGTTTCCACTAGGAGATAGATTTCCACTGTTGTTGGCCTTTTCTACTGCTAAATGCTTTGGTTTTGATGAATCAGCATTTTCCTATGGAAAAACATTCCTTTGGAGGATTTCCAGTCAGAATGAAACCAGGATTCAACACATTGCAAAATCCCTCCAGAACAGGATTTATTCTCTATAGCTGTATTTATAAGCATTTTTACTCTCCCTTGGTTTCTTTGTATTAAAATAAAATAATAGACAGATGCAAATATCACTGGCAAATACATTTGTAATGAGGATATCTATTTTTGCCACTGGAAAGATTATAAAGCGTATACACGTTTAAATATAGGACCTGGAAAGGAGGTAAAAATCTTTCAGATTCCTGTGTGGTGAAATTGTGAATTTTGAGACCTTACTTTGCAGTGCAGCAATATTAGAGGTCATGGAAAATAAAGCAGTTTAAACAATTTGGTATTTGCTTTGCATTCTCCTTGTAAAACAGACTTAAATCTAGGCACGTATTACTGAAAATTGTAAATTTGATCAGACGTTTGTGAACATATGTTTATATTTGGCTTTGGTTGATTTTGACTTCACGTTTCTTCTGGCTATCTATGCTGGGCCAAAACATAGCTCAAGCTGTTGGAAAAGAAGTATGGCCATAAATCGGTGTGGGTGTGAGCAATAAATGCAGCCCTTCTCTCCTGTCCTCCGTAACACAGTAGGTGTGAAACAAGTCATTAGTTCAGAGTTACTAATGTGGGAAGACAATTGTACATTTGTCATGCAAATCCACATCCTTCCTTTCACAAATTAGGCATTCCCTTAAAATAAGCGTAATTATATTGTTTGATTGCACGTGTAAATAAATGTAGTCCCTTCCTTTTCATTGAATGAAGAGTTTAATGCTTTTGAACCCCCCATTCCTACAGGATTTGCACAGGATCTTTCCCAGTCCATGTCAGCTTCCTACCTAGAGTTCAGCTAATCCATAGATAATCCTTTTGCCTTAAGATGAGGTAGCAATTAAGGGTGATTCAGTGACCTTTGGCATCTCTTTTAAAGCAGCTGAAGTTGAAGGATGAGCTCTTTGCACAACCCCATCTGTGAAGATTCCCTCTTTGGTTAAAACTGAGGAGGGAAGAACTTGTCACTTAAGTTGCACTTCAGAGACAAACTTTTGCTTATCATTGTTATTGCGGGCAAAGAAGGCAATGCCACTTGATAGCTGTGTCATCCTATGAAAAGAGATCTCCCCGTGGAAAAATATCCTCAAGTTGCCCCTGCAATGGAGATGTCCCTGCTGGAGGCCTGGTTTGTGTCTGGGGAGGATGGAATTGCAGGTAGGCTAGAAGTGGGGTGAGATGATCTGACTACACAAGCTCTGCCATGCTCAGATCGTGTGTTTTGATGCCAGTGCAGTTAATGGCTGGCTGAGTATGCTGAGGAAACTTATAGAGGTGCAGGATTTCACACTCCTCTAACCAGCACTTCCCTTGAAATGAGGCTTTTGCAGCAAGTAAGACCTTAACCCTTCACACACTTAAAACAGCTTGTTGCTTGATGCTGTTTTATTCCTTTGTATCCCTCCTGTTGGATCTGCCCTGTTGTTTATGCTGTGTGGAGGCAGAGGAACACTCTAGTTAATTGTGATGGGATCAGGGATGAAGCTGAAAAATGAGCAATAGCAACAGCAAGAGAAAATCTCTTTATGTGACATGCGCCAAAAAAAAAGAGAAAAAGAAAGAAAACTGGAAAGAGGAAAATATTGTGTATTATACCTTTTATGGTTCTGAGCTGCAGAAGGCAATCACAAACACAACAGAGCTACTTGGAAATTTTTAAGTAGCTGTTTGCTGACTGTATGTAGACTTGGAAAGAATAAACGTTGTGAATTATGAAATTTAGTTAGCCTACTTTAACTAGAAATAAATCTGAGACATTAATTTCCAGTCAGTGTGATCCAAAGTCCAAGGGTGTTTAGATTCAGAATGAATTATTTGTATCTTTCTCTAATTAGAGACTCACCTACTTAGAAGATTGTATGCTGAGGGAGCTAAACTTGACTTTTCCCCTGTGTAGAAGTCACACCGAATATAATTTAAAGAATTTACGCTTAGCACCAAAACCAGTATTCCATTTCCTAAGAGACTTGGCATTTGCAGCATGGAGTTCATCAAAGAAGCTGACTCAGCTCTAGCTGAGTTGAATATCTGACTGTTGGGTGTCTTCTTTAGACCTCGGTTAGGAGGACAACTTGCTATGAGCCATGGGGACAATAAAACATAAAAACCCTCCGTAAAGAAGGGTTCAGCTGTATTAAGCCGTGGGAGTGACAGAAGGACACGGGGTCACAAGAGGATGGGCTAGCTCAGTACATATTTAGTGTGAAATTAGTGTGAATTAGTTTATTTATCTTTGGCTATATCAGTATGTATTAGTGTGAAAGTGCACCTGCCTCAAGAGACTGCTCAAAAATTCTGTACTCTGCATTCTTTAAACACAGAAGGCAAAGTTCTTTTGCCTTTTAGGGAGCAGAAGGAACCCAGTATCAGTGGAAAAATTTCCAGGGGTAAGACTGAGTTTACTTTTCTCCTACTTAGACTGAAAAGGAGCCTTTCCTCTGGCTGAAAGCAAAATTTGAACTGATCTATGGGGTACAAAGTTCTCTCAAAACCTCTGATGTGGGTAAGATCAACTTGTTACAGGACTAAGTCTTTCCTGTGAAGACTTTGCTGGTTTGTAAAGTACTGATTCAGCACATCCACTGTGGCCTGGGTAATTTGCAGGACATGCTTTATTAGCCTATAGTGGCTTGAAGAATAACTCAGCTAGAAGTTCACTGCTGATTTTTCCCAAAAACCTAAAAACATTTCAGATTTCTTAAGCAGTCATCACATTATATAGGCAAAATTATAGAGGTGAATGCTTTTGTAATAAATTGATGCTGTCATAATTTTGTATGAATATCGATATTCTTCAAATTAATCCAAGATGCCTGAATTGTAATCCACACCGGGTTCTTTTTATTTATTCTAGGCTGCAAATACTGCAGGTATTCCTAGCTCAGGATGCTTACCTGGAGTCTGAAAGGAGCCACATTCACTGTTCCTAAGCAATCATTCAAATTGCTTTTCTACGGTAACTTCCATTGAACTTATATTTTGGGGTTTTTCCAGTTTAATGGAACCTTTGGCTCAGGTTTTGAATGCAGATGGTTTTACATAAATCTTTAATGAATATGTTGAACTTGGGTCACTTGAACTGCTTTTAGATGATTCAACGTTGACTTTTGCTGTTATCAAGATCCCAACTTGTGACCACGCACCAGTATTTTCCTTTCTTGCAGAAAAATTATACTACTCAGGAATGGAACATATTACTCAGGGAGGGAAATTTAGCTCATCATTGGATAATAAGTACCTAAGTAGGGATAAATATTTTCCCCTCTGTCATATATACATATGGTTGTTAAATACTTTGGAAAAATATCTTGTTTTCTGAAACTGATGAAAGTTTGTTAATAGTAGAAGTGGTTTAAAACAATTCAGCTATTCTAGCAATGCATGCAGAAGTTTCGGAAAATTTTCTACAATTTATTCTTACTGTGGAAAAAATGTTTTGTTAGCAAGCCAGCTCCTGCTTCCAGCACCATTTTAGGCCAAATGATCTTGAATTGGTCCAAGAACCAGCTGTCTTTTTTGGTTCAGATCAGAATGGACAGACTGAGCTTTGAATAGTAGCTTGATCTTTCCAGTGGTTAGCTACTGCTTCAATTTTGTATTTAAATTACTAATGATCAGTTGATGATTACTATTCCATGAGTGTTTAAAGTCCCAGTGTCCCATTTGTGAAATGAACTGGTGTAGAGACCAGCGGAAAAGTAATCGTAGCCTTAATTCTCTGTTCTGTCCTTGGCACAATGAAAAAACTAAGGAGAAGGTGAACATCCTCATTCCACATTTTGGCTGGGTTTATTAATAGATTTGCATTTATTAAATTAGTTTTTACTAGGCTTTCATTGTGTCACAGGTCAATATTCTCTCTGCGTACTCAAAGGGTGGCTCTGGAAGTGGAAAGCAAATTCTTTTTATGACCATGATTTATCCTCATCTTGAATACTGTATCATATTAGCAAAACATTTACAGTGTGAGAGATGTATGAGTCAAAGTATTACATTAATAGTTTAAACTGAAGATGGGCCAGAATTTTTCTGTGGTGTCCTCTGATGTGTGTGTATAATGGAGTGAACAACCAAAAGGAAATTTGAATGTGGTAAATCAAATTGTTGCTCAACTCACCATCAGGAACCAGGAGAAAGTTTACACAGCTGCCTCTCAGCAGCTGTGAATAATAAAGTATATTTCTACCACCCTGTAGACACAAGTAATATTTTTACCTGGGTGAGCAGCAGCACTTGGCTGAAAACAAGTGGATGAAGATATCACGGGTTTTTGTTTGGTTTTTTTTCCCCTTGTTTTTTTGGGGTTTTTTTGTTGTCGTTTTTGGTTTTGTTTTGGTTTTTTGGGGGTCTTTTTTGTTATGTTTTGGGTTTTGGGGTTTTTTTGTTTTCTTTCGATTTTTGGGGGGATTTTTGTTTGGTTGGTTTTTGTTTGTTTGTTTGTGGTTTTTTGGGTTTTTTTTTTTGGACCCCAGTAAGGTTTTTGTTAGTTTCTTCTCTTTTAATTGGGGATTATTGACAATATTTGCTTACTTGGGGTGTGTTGTGCTGGAGATCTTCAGCACAGGGTTGCCCTGCAGCTCCTGAGGAGCTGCACTGGTCCTTCCCCGGAGGCAGTGGGAATTCTGCAGGGTTGCTGCTGCATGCAATGGGTCTGGCACGGATACAGAGTTGGGATTCACTGGCCAAGCACGAACACCCAGAGACTCAGGGCATTTCTGGGGTGCCCTGTCTAGATATCATGTCCAAAGGGCCGGGTTGGATTCAGAATGATGTCCAGCTCTGCCATGGATATTTTGGATTATTACAGACAATCCTTTTATTGCTTTGTTTCCCAGTTTCCCCACAGTGAAATAAAATAATGCTATTTATCTTCTCTGAAGAGTGTGGCGAGTTTGCAAGTAGGAAGTAGGATGAAAGGCAACAATTTTATTTTTAAATATTGGCACTTAATTCTTGAATATTATCAATAATTTCTGAATACTTTCATTTCTTATAACCAGGTCCATACAACCTCAGTTCACCTCCCTGTAGTGACGCCTTTAGAGGTTCTGCTCCACAGCTGCTACGGAGATTTCTGTAGGGCTCTGGTATCGTTCTGGGCAGATGATAGCCAGGCTTTGAGATAAGCAGGCTCTCTGTGGATACCTCTGGTTTTTTGCATGCATTGGAAGGAGCATCAGAAGGAAGTGAGAAGGAGGGAAGAGAAAGCACAGGCATTCAGAGAAACAGGACAGCGTCTGTGCTGTAGAGCTCTGATATTCTGCTCGTCTGATCCCTTACAACAAAATATTGGCAAGTTATAATCCATTCAGTTATTCTCTCAGTGTGAAGCAGTGATTTGCAAAGGCTTGATCACAAGCCTCAGCTTTCTCTTCCCCTCCTCGGTGCTCCATCTCCATCATCCTAATGTGTTAATGCAGAGACCACTGCTTGCTACCATCAGCTGTCTTGCAGAAGGACACCTGCCAGGTGACAAGCACTCCTTTCCATGCTGCCATGTGCGACTCTGCATCTTGCTTGCCTTTAAACTGGTCAGTCTCCCTAGACAGAAAAATGCTGGGCTGAGAATCAGTTGCTGCACATGTGTGTGTGACAGTACTTCTTGGAGTATATCAGCTGCTGGCTTAGAAATTCAGAACTGCTTTCTCTAAGAACAGGAGATGATTTAATACATTTAGAGAGGGGTCTTATCAAGGTTAACAAAGCTATCTGTGCCCTCTGCACCCACATCTATTATTTCCTTTCATCAGAAGCAGATGAGGGTCTCTGCACTGCTCTCCCTGCTGTGGGTGCTGTGCTGTACAGGGCTCTGCACCCCTGACTTGTGCTCAGGACAAGGGATCTGTGCTCATGGGTAGCTGATGATGGTTCTGTTCTTCAGCACTGCTCTCTGCAGAGCTGGGTATTTCTATCTACTTGTCACAGGGCAGAAAAGTTTAAAGTGTTAAAAATCTTGTGTTTTGGCTTCTCGGATGTCTTCGGAATCTGCATGATGCCGAATGCACCAGCCAGGACAGAGCTCTGCACCGACAGAGCTGCAGTGAAGCTGCTTCTGAGCAAGTTCATTTCAGCATCCTCATGAGGAAGGAGAACTCCCTCAGTTGGCTTCAAGGAGGTGCTGAAGCTTGGAGCATGAATTGCCAGGTCCCAGACACAGTTCATGCAGAGAGCAAGTGGCTCCAGGGTGTGACCCAACCTGCTTCTCTCTCCCCATCGACCAAGAAGAGTCAGGATCTGACAGAGGCACTCAGTGGGAATTTCCATCCTGCAGCATAGCCAGAGGGCAGAGCTTTTCTACACTTAGTATTTAGATTTCTTATTACTGCTCAGACCATGGCGTTCCTTTTGCTTGTTTTGGCTAGGCCAGGTATGGACTTCCCTTAAGCATTTTTTGATTAAATTGTTTATTAACACAAGATTATTGTAGAGTATTGCATCTCCTCAGTGCCACGTTGGGTTAAAGCACCAGCCAGCAGTGTGTCTAAGCTTTGCACATCCTCACTGTGTGGTGTTGTGGTTAATGTTGCAATGAGACACCAGTCCCTTGCCATGTAATATTAAGCAGAAAAAGATATAATTCACAATTACTGCTCTGGTAGTTAAGCACGTCACGTTTCCATACTGAACTACTAATGTGAAGGGAAGAATAACCCAGACCAAGACTGTCAGCTTCTGAAGGGGCTTAGCTTCATGGAATTCACATGAATAAGCTCAGATCTGACCCACAATGATACAGCCCATATCACCTAAAGTATAGCAGTGACATGAAATCTAGGGCTTGTCACTGTTTGGGCAACCCAAGCCCTGTCCCTGAATCATGGAGATGTTAAGTTGGATAAAGAACTTACTGTGTGCAAAGAAAAGACATTTTTATTGCTTTTAGCAGACATATGGTACTCATATATAGTATAAGTAGCAACAATAGAAAAGGTTTAATAATTTTGACTCATATGAACTATTTGGTGCAAAGGGTTTTGGATGTAATTTCAACCAGACAATGTGAGGAACAGGATGGTATTAAAAGACTGCCGGGGAAAAGCCATATGCACACACAAGATGGAATAAGACTGTAAAGAAAAGTGTTTTCTATTCAATATTTTGATTTCTTTTCCTCTCCTGCCTTAATTTGAACTCAAATCACATCCAATAATATTTTAAAGGACCATCAGCCATTCTGCATTGACTTGGGAGTGGTTTTGACAGGAACCTTTTTTTTTTCTGTCAGCTCAGAAAGAAGTGGGTGATATTTCTCCTGTGCTTCTGCTGTTCTTGATAAATAATCCAGGATTTTGATCTGTATGTTGGGGAGCTTAGTAATCAGGGAATTTGTAAAAAGTAATGACTCACCTGAACCTTCAAGCTAAAGATCAGCTGTGATTCACCTGGACTCTACTAATTGTCTCATTTCAGGCTGAAGACTTCCATCTGTTCTAAATTTAGTTACCATGGGAAAACAATAAAAAAGTGCATGTACATATGTTTGTTCACTGATACTTGACTTTCCCCTCTAGGGGAATAGGTTCATAATTCTGACATATTTTTATGAAAATAGGCAACCTAAAAAAAAAATTGAAATTTGTAGACTTGCAGGAGACTTATTATATTTGCCTTATGTTATATTGCCTTATAGTATATTCGACTTACTACATTAAACTGTAAAGAAATGTAGGGGAAAAAATCCAGATATGGAAAACTACTTATCCTGTCAAAGAAATTGCAGTCATAGAACAGTCATCTAAATCTTCCACGCCATTGTAAAAAACTACCACTTAATTGTTTCTAGTTAAAAAGAAAACAAACCATAATGAGAAGTTCTTGGGATATAGCAAGTCAAAATAAGGGCACTTTTGCAAAACAAATAAGATTTTCACATGAGAATCACTGTTTCCAACTCAGCCCAAATCCTTCTAAGCTTTTAAAGAATCATTGTCATTTCCATGCATTCTCTTCTGCTTGTTGTTTAATCCTGTGTAACTTGCAAGTCAATTACTTCACTGTAAGTTTGTGTTTATGCACCTAAAGTTAGGCTGCTTTATTTGCTGAGGGTGATAATAATTCACTCAGCTACTGGCAAGGAGACAGACTCCTTTGTACTATTTACAGTGTGCCCATACATTGGAAAACAGAAAGAAAGTGAATGGTCAGGGTGAAAATTGTTTGGATGTTAATATTTCCACAGGGAAGAGCACTTAGGGTCTGGTGCAAAATTCTTTATTGTTGCATAGATAGAAATCTTGTCCAAACAAAGTTTAATGCTGTATCATAGAGCCTATGTAAAAAACAGCTGAAGGCAGTCTTGAAATCAAAATTAGACTGGCAGGGTGTTACTACCTTTATTGCCTTTTTTTGGGCAATAAGGATTTTGAGGTATTCCTTGTGTGCCTGGAATTTTTCAGCAATACTAGCTTTGGCTGGTGAGGGTAGCACATCAAGCACAGAATCTGTATTTTGGATATCTCATCTCACCCCTTCTCTTGTTGCTTAACTTTATGCTATTTCCCTCATGCCTTTTTTCTCTTTCTGCCAAGGAATTCAAGGTTGACATCAACTCCTAAAAGTTTTGTGCCATCGGAGATGCTTCTATACCTTGATAACTGTACTGTTTATTTGTCTCATACACCATTTTTCTTCCTCTGCTTCTGCCCTTTAACTTCACAGTGTCATTCAAGGACTCTAATTTCTTCCAAACCCCAGCACAAGTGTCTGGAGTTTGGTAGCACTCCTCTCTTTCATATTCTTAAAAGTTTAATCACAACACAGGCTCCCTTCTGAAGTCTTTCTTTTATGGGGATGTTCTTGTTTTATTTTCTTTCTACACTTGAAGCTCAGGCTTCCTCCTGACCCAGAAGGGATTTGAAATTGGGTGCAAGTTGTCTGTAGATGAGGGAAAGGTAGTGGGCTTGTTTTGATGCCCATTCCTGACAAAGGGGTAAGTTTCTACTGCTCTCAAGATATCCTATATAGCTTTAACACCCATTAGTTGAAAGAGGACAAGAAATTATATTAGAAGTGTTTTGGATGGAGCTTTAACAGTGCCCGGATTATAGGATTTTCTGTGGGCAAAATATACAGTAGAAATTAATTCATACAAGATGGAATATTCATGAAACTTGAACAAATTCTCCAGGGGTCAGGCCTTTTAAGTGCTGTCTTAACTTTTTCAGGTTTAAAAGCTGAGTCCCCAAAACTGTGAAGTCTCAAGTCCACATTCCGTTGGATTCCCTGTGCTCACTGGTAGTATTGTGTGTCCATGGAAGGCCAATGGAACAGGGTTTTGACCTGGCCTGTGGGACCAACAAGACACTACTTTCTTGTCTGACAGAAAAATCCCACTCCTTTTGTGGACAAGTCTGTGTGAAAGCAATGCAACAAGAGTTTCAAAAAGATCACAGAAGAGAGACCTTTTCCCAGCTGTGAGCAGATGAGACACTGTGCTTTAGAAGACAAGGCAAGAGGAAAATTATTATCAGGGTTAAGTCCAAATTTAAACCTCACAGCATTAGGTCTGGTTCCATCACCTTGTTTGTGTGGGATCCAGCAGTCTCCAGCTTCCTGGTGAAGGGACACTTCCACAGAAGAATCCATTCAGAATTCAGTTTTTCTGCATGTCCAAACCCAGACTTATTCATTTTCCTTCAGGGATTTCACTAGCAAAGACTTCTTAAGAGCCTAATGAGAAACACTAGGCAGCCTCCACAATTGCTGTTGGGATCTTCCCGACCTCCTACGAGAGACAGCACAGCAAGAGGGCACAGCGTCGCTTTATGAGCAGAGACACATTTGTGCTCCTTTCTCTGAGAGGCCTTTCATTGAAGAAGAAACATTTTTAATTTTGTTCGGGGCCTTCTTTATATTTCCCTTTCCTCTGAGTTGCATCAGGAACTTTTAAGCCCCTTTGGTGTACTCTATTCTGCCTTTTTGCCTGGGGACCTTTCCCCAGAACCTGCTCAGGTTCACAGATTACCAGTGTTATCAGGACTCAGTTTTGCTCAAACTGTTCCTTTTTTCCCCATTTCAGATGTGTGATGACTTCTAGCACGGGATTTAGAGTGAGTCCAATCACACTTTGCTGGTGAGGTTCGAGCAAAATAGGCTTTAAGGAAACCACGACAGACTGTCTTACCTTTGTATCCAGACTGTGTGTGGCAAGGGACACTTTTGATAAGCTTTTAAATCTCTTAAAAATGACACTCTGGTTGAGGACACTGAGGAGATGGTCAAATCTGACTGGTTTGTGCCCTTTATTGTGGTAGAGCAAAAAAGGTTATAACAAATATGTGTAATTAAAAAAGCTAAAATGTCAATGTAATTAGTCTTTTTAGTAGCTTTTATTTGTTAGCTTACATGTGACTTCATAATTGCAACTAAACCTCTTGTGAGAAGATTCCAGTTATCAATCATTTTTCTAAAAGAAAAAATAGTTTTATTTCTGATACATTCAAACAGATACAGAAGGACAACATCTCGTTCAACAATCCTGCAACTTTTTATGCTATTTTTTTTTTGTCTCTTTTGCCTTCAGCGCACAAGCATTCACTGCAGTAATAATGACATCTCACAGCCGTGGCAATGGCAAAGTTCCTGCCAATGTTCTTTGCAGCTCTGCCACTTTGGTGAGTGCTGTATTTCTTCTACGCAGAACTGCACAAGTTTCTTGTCTTTGCTTTTAACAGACAGCTAGCAGACAGCAGTTTCTGCTGTTTTTCTCTCAGCAGAAACTCTACTTCAGCAACTGTGTGTTCTGCTAAGCTTGTCTTAGGAAGTTCCTGGAAATTTCTTCCCTGTCAGAACTTTCTGCTTTGCTCTTTGACACAATAATCTTTAAAGCATAGTAGTCCCACAGGAGTATTTCATGAATGTAAGCCCCAAATGGTATGAGATTGGCATGTGGAGCTTCTAAACCTGTGTGAATGAGAAATGCCTTTTTGGCCTATTTGGAATCATGTCAACTGGCTTCATCTTCTCTGCTTAGCTTTATAGATGTGATAAGTATGCCTCAAATTTTGTGTATATAACTGCACAGATTGGACTTTTATTTTTTTTTTTTTTTAAATCCAGTAGCATGTAAATGATTTACCATGACATTCCATTTGTGGTTTGGTGGTCTTGGAGAAGCTGTTTGCGGTGATTTAGTAACTTCTCCAGACACTTGGTGAACCTTATGCACAAACCTGTTTGACTGAGGTTTTGGGACACCAGGTGAAACCAGGCACATGGTACTCAGCTTAGGGACGGAAGCTGGACTTTCAGGGGCAAGTGCAGATGGGAGGAGCCCTTCTTGAGACAGCAGATGATGCACGTTTTACAAATTCTCCCTGTAAAGATTGCTTGCTTGTTTGCTTTCATCTTGTAGCTAAATTCAGTTATAATAATTATAAGTTGTCCACTTAAATCCCTTTTGCTGTTGTTTTATTTACCTCACATTTATTCTTAAACCATAACTCTGTGTTTTCTTCAACAGCTGTCGTACTTCAGAGCAGACTAACCTCTTTAGCTTAGCGAGGAGTATGAGTGGGACTGTTTCATATGTGCTTTTTATGATTGCAGTCACTAGCAAACTGCTTTAACTTCTGTGGGGATAAAAGACTACATAAATCTCTGATTATGGTTATTATGACTATGCTAACAAGAGCTGGCTGAGGAATAAGAAATTCTGTCTTGCAACAACCTCTAAGGTTTTGAAATTCCCCATTGGAACAAGATCAAACCTTTACTGTCTGTGAAGTAGAGCTGTTGAAACATCCATTTTAAGATTCCCAAGTCAGACTTTTTTTAATTTGGGATCTTTGTGATTTCACTTGAGAGCCCATATACCTACCCTAACCAAACTCCAAATATCATTAAATAACATTTTATTCAATGGAAAATGTTTTGTCAAAAACCTTTTGAAAGGCTGTAACATTCATTTCTGGGGTTTCCATTTGAAGGAGAAAACATTCTTAAGCTCTACTTGGGGGAATGGGAACTTACTGTATTTCTTTATTTTTAGAGCTTTGGAAACAGATCATAATGGAGGTGAGATTATTAAACAATTGACAAGGGTGTGCATTTAGGGTCTCTACCTTAAAAGAGAGTGCACACCCCATCTCAATGTCACTCTCCCTTGGCTTTGTGCACCACTTGCTTTCTTCAGTCACTCATGTGACACTTGCCAATTTTCAGTAACCACAGAAAACAGGTCTTTAAAACACCCAGGGAGAAGTATCAGATAAAGCCAGCATGCAAAATGTATCGTGTTGAAACAGAATTATTAGGTGACCTCTGGGAGAGTGGCCAGGGGGAAGGAGGATAACTATGTGTCTTGAAAATAAATTGTCCTTCCACTCCCTCAAAAAGGGAACGTGTGAAACATGTTAAAGGTCTTTTACCAGCTGGAGCTTTCAAACGTGTTAAGAAAGCAGAGCAGCTGTGCAAGGTCTGCAAGGCTGCCCACACAGAACTGCACTTCAGAGCACAGGGCGGCTGAGGCAGTGCTTAGGTGAGGAATGGACATTTCTTAGTAAATTATTTTGCTGCTGTTAAACAGGCTTGAATCCAGATTTCATTCTGTGTGTCCTTAAACTTTGCAGGGACAATGTCTTCTTATATTAGTGTGTTTCAAATGGACATTTTTTTGTTTTTTTACACAAAAGTGGTAACTACACACGCCTCAGATGTGGCAGGGGAAATGAAATCAGGCTGTGTGCTGTGTCCTTGGAGCCTCTCCATACCCGAGAATGGAAAGTTCCCATCAGTGTCTTGTGGGACTTGCCCATTATGCTTTTTATTCACACTCCTAAGAATCATTTTGAAAAATGGATATGTTCCTTCTGTCTGGTAGAGACTGGGCAATATCGTAGAAAAAATCTGTTCACGGAATTAAAAGAGAGACTTTTACCTGCATCCATGTCATGATTCTCTTGGTTCTGCTTATATAGCATCTATTTCTCCCCTATTCTTCTCATGCGAAGAATTCGTTGTATTGATTAATTTCCAAATATCTCTTGTATTTTTGCCATCTAAAATTTCAGCTACTTGCCAGCTTCTAAGAAGCAAAAATATCAAGTAGGGATTGCCTGAGTTCAAGCTCTCGTCTGTATTTTCTGGATGAGGAATATTTTCGGCACAGCTAATCTTTTCCACCAACCCTTTTTTGGAAACATGGAGGGCAGAGATAATGGTCTAAGTGAGGAGGGGCAATAAACTTTTTTGACTTTTTGTAATATAGTGATGTGGTATTATCTGGGATGTGTCCATGCGGTCTGGTTGTTTGATGTTGAGCACTCCTGTGTGTTTCAAAGCTGCAACTAAAAATTCCCAGGAGCAAGAGCACAAAGAAAGTGACTGGAAGGGACAGCTTGAATAACCAGAAATACCCTTCTGAATTGTTTCTCCCAACTCCTTCTTGTGTTTCCATCTTTCAACAGTTTCTTTTCTCCTGTTGGGGCACCAAGTCCCACAGAGCAGGTGGAGTGGCAGCAATACTCACATACATAAAATTAACAAGGCAGACATGAACATTTGGGTGGGGTTTTTTGTTATTGCTCTTTGTTTGTTTTATTGGGTTTTGGGTTTTTTGTTTTATTTGCTTCTATTTGTTTGCTTTTTTTTTTGTAACAACTAGTTTAAACATTTCTTGTAACTAGGCTTATCTACTGCTCCTCCAGCAGCCAGGAGTGTTTTGTTTGTTTTAGCTTGATGCCTAAATCCCTTAAGCCTCCCAGAAACTTACTCCTGCATTTCAAAGAGCTCTGTGAATACAAAGTAAAGACAAATATAAATATGCAGAGTGAACTGTCACCCTAGCATTACTTACTTATTACTTACTTACTGTTCATTTGCCTGTGATGATTTGAGTGCCTTTGTCTCAGCTCATTTCTGCAGTCTTGGTGTTGCTGTTCTTGGTCTGCTGCTCTTATTGGCATTCCCAAGTTCCCTCTAGTAATTTTTTCAGGATTTCTTCACTTCCAAACCTTGTAAACCTTGCTCTTCTGCTCGATGTTGTTCCCAGTCTCTGCAGCAAATCTGAAGGATTTGGTCTGAAAACATGTAGTTCCCATTTAAGGATTAAAATAAAGCTTTTCCTGAGAAACTTAGAGCAGGGTGGTATCATGGGTGGATGTCCTTTGGAGCCCAAGAGAAGACTGTGCTGCTCTCAGGGCACTAGTGTGACTCTCCATCCCTCACCAGTTACCCATAAACCATGATGATTTAGTCCCCTTGGGCTCCCCTCTGCTCTCAGGTGTAGGTGCTGCTGATCAGACTAGAGAAACACAACCTGCAGTGTCCCACAGATCCTCCATGTCCCACTGTCCCTTTACTTCTCTCCCTTCGCTGCCTTCTCTCCAGTTCAGATCCAGGACCTGGCTCCACTCAAGTTCTTTTGCGTTTTTTCTCTCATCGACTGATGGAGGGAAACATTAGGAAGGCATCAGACCCTTGTGGGTTGTGTAGGTGGCAAAATGTAATGGCTTTGTGTAAAACGTAAAGCAGTTGCATGGTGAAGCCATAAAACCAATAAATGAATAGGGTCATGTTAGTTAAAGGACTCCAGAGATTGCCTTTGTTGCCACTAAAAGCTGTTAACATGTCACTGCAGGAAGTGACAATGTGCCCATGTAAAATTAATGTTATTTAAGGTAGCTTCATTACACAGGAAGCTAATTCTAGAGCTGCTGTTTTAATGACTCAAACATTCACAAATTTACCCCTAAGCACTTCCCTCATGCTAATGCAGCATGCAGAATAGATGCATGTTAACAGTGCTTTGAGACCTTTTCTAAAATTTCCCTAAAGTTCTTTTTCCTAAATCCCTTTGCATTCAGTCCCCCAGGAATCAATGAAGATGCCCAAGCTACTTGGGTAATTCAGAAGGCAAGTGGCTGTCTTGCAGCATCCTTGAGGCCTTTTCCCCAAACAGCTGATGCTCCTAGGGTGTGTGCCACAGCCCACAGGCAGCCTGCCCTCCTTTCCCACAGCCCAGGTTTTGGGATCTTCCGGAAAGGTGAGCTGTCTGTCCTTCATTGGCAGGATGAAGGGGACACAGCTTCACAGGAAGGATGTGGGGCTTTATCCTCATCCCAAACAGCTGTGACCTGTGCTCTGTGTTCTGTCAATGTGATGCCTTAACAGGGCTCACCTGAAACAGAGGCCAGACAAATTTAGGAGAATAAAAAGTGGACAAATTTATTAGGCCTTTAGGTACATTCAGGGCAAACAAAGCCCACTTGTGAGGCTACACCCAAAATGGGCACTGAGTCAAGAGGTCTTCACATTTCATAAGTTCTGTCTCATTAGCATATTGGGCCTCTATTCACCAATTACACCTTCAGGGGATGATGTCAACCACCCCCAGCCTGCTCCCCCCAATTCGCTGTTGTTTACCTATTTTAGGGCTCTGAGGCAGCGAAAGTGCCCTTGGATTTTCACCCAGAGGAATTGTTTTGGCTAAAGGTGCTGGGAACAGAGGTTTTTAGCATTTTATATGAAGCCTAGAACTACACCCAAGCTACAGATACATGAAGAACGGAAGCTAAAAATTCTTAAGGCATCAAGTGCAGCCCTGGGCCAGCACACAGAGGCACACGAACCCAAAACCATCTTCCTCACCACTGGAGCTCCTAGCTGCATGGCTGGAACCCACCCTGGCAGCAGGGTGAAAACACAGCCAGGGGAGCTGGAAGCACGAGGGAATGTAACCCAGTTGGCTCGTGGGGTTTGCAGATGGAGTCCCCCCGGGTTAATCACTCAGCAGCTAGAAATCAAGTGGAGCTGTTCCCTGAAGTGCACTGTGAAAACAGGAGTAAAAAAAAGAAAAATACATTAAGCCAATCATTATAACAAGGAAAATAAACATGCAGATAAATCATAACAGATCGAAAAGCAGTAAGTTACAAGGACATGTTTTTGTTGGTTTTTTATAGTTCCCACTGAGCTAAGAGAAGAAATTAAAAAGAAAAAACTTAACTGGTGTTGAAATCAAATTGCAGCATTCAAAAGAATGTGATTAGAATATTTGTTTATCCACCCACCTCAAACACTCTCCTTCTCTAGGGGACACAAATATTGCAATCATAAGAACAATTTTAATTTACGTGGGAAATACATCTTCATTTTGCCCTACTTATAATTTGCTGAAGGGAGATGAGACCCAGTGCTAGAAAGTACTTTTGTGGGAAGCTTCACTTGATAGATTTGAGGGAGAAAACACTGTGTGATCAGTAGGAAATTGCACTTCTACTGCCAGCAGTGGTGTCGTAGGTGTGTGGTAAATCCTTATGGCAGTTTTCATGCGTATGATTGAAGTGTTTGGAGCTGCTTGTGCAAATGAAATGAGTGGGATTCTGCCAGTGCTCAACAGCTGTGATGAAATGGAAAGTATCACTCGTAGTCATATCCATTGTCTTAATTTTTCATGTACTTCTATTAAAGAACTCTAAGATAAAACAAAACTTTTAAGTCAGATGGAGAAAATAAACTCAGCTGACATGTCATCCTTCTATTTTACTCAATAGTCTTTAGAACTAATATGAATAAAAATACTGCTGTGCTCTTTTCTGCAACTGTTTTCACTACAAAAAGTGCATTTGTCAAGACCATTTTTAATGAAAAATGAACCAAACAATGGAATGACATCTAGATAAGTGAGTGAGGGAATACAAGAACATAAATGAGGAATCACAATGAATTTTTCTCAAGGTTATTTTTTAAGTTTTTGTTTGTGACATTTTCTTTGTGTTGGCATGGAAATTAATACAAAAAATTTGTTTTAAAATGTCAATATGGGAAAAAATATTCCTGGTCAGAAATAAATCAACCCAGCACAAGTACTTCAGATCCTATTGGGAAGTTGCCTTGAGCTCTTCTGAGAACACACTGTGTGAATTCAGGACTTTACTTTTCTCTGTATCTGTTTACCACAGCGTTAGCTATAGTTCTGTACTGGAAGGTGTCTGCTGGAATGGACACAGCCTTCATCATTCCCATTTTCTCAGAGAAAAAGGTTTGATCAACCCCGATGTTTCCATATATCTTACCCAAGGTTGGTCTCTGTGTTTCACTTGTTCTCCAAAATCTACCCTATTTCCAGATAGCAAAAGACAGTGGTTTAATTTCTCCTGTAGAAGGTCTGGTTCATGAATAGCTGACACTTGTTAATGTGATCCACTTCAATGAACACAGATGTACTCCTTTGTCTTACTTTAGATTGGGACAAAACCCAGTTTTTACTCTAGGTCTTGAATTTGTATGTGGGGCAGTACAGTGATATTTGCAAAGGAGTTCTTGTTTTGTATCCCACCATTTCACTGCTACTGAATTTGCCTTTTGTTATTTACAGTTGAAAATTTTTTTCTTCAAATACAGCTGCAGAAAAATGTATGTGCATCCTGATCCAGTTGATATAGAAATTGAGAAAGTTTCCTCTTTCCCAAAGCTTTTTGCTTTAACTGCTAAAGAGTATGAGAGAAAACTTTAAAGACCTGTGTTTGAGTGCAAAGACAGTTCCCTGAATGACCCATAGCAGAAAATTGACACCACGTTGGTTTGATTCCATTAGGCCCAAATATGCGTTTCCCATTTCTGCCTGAGAGCAATGCAGTCACATTCGCAAATACTGTATCCTAGTGCTCTCGTGAGGGCATGTGAGCACTAGGCTTAAAACCAGAGACATCTAAATTGAGATTTCTGAAGTATTGGAAATAGCACGTCTCATCTTGAGGTTTAGGCTCACAGAATACAGAGGTGTAAGCTCTGGTGGAGTGTCTGCTTAGTGTATGAGTCTGCATTGTGATTGTAAAGACAAGGAATATTGGCCTGAGCCAGGATCTGGTCTTTGTCACTTGGTTAGAGAAATGCAGGGTTCTCTAGCAATGATGCTCAGTTCTCTACTCCTACTTTGCTCCAGCTAATTATTTTGAGACTTCTGGATTTATGAAGCTTTGACAAAATTTTACCAGGTGTCAGACACCACAAGTATAAGAAAGCAAAGATTATCATTTTACTTTATCCAGCTTTCTTCTGTCAGCAGTATTCCATTTAACATCATAATTTTGCTGGTACAAGAAGTGTCAGATCAAAATTTTAATGTTTACTTTGTTTTATAAATCTTTTAAAAAATCTTTTTCATTGGTTGTAGTGGTTCTCTGGTTAAATCTTCTTGCTCTTTAGTGAACTTTTGTGCCACAAACTCTTTCTGCGTGGAGAGAGATGGATTTCCTGGTGTTACTGAGTGACATCGAAGAGCCTCTCTCTTGGTTGAGAGCTAGCAGCAGCGTCATGGGAACAGGCAGTATCAGGAGGATGGAAATTTTCCAGATGTGCTAGACTTCCTTTCGGCAGCTGGGGTCTGGTGAGTTTAGCAGCCAAATCTGCAAGTTTTTGAGCTGAAATGTGGATTCTCTCTGTACTGGGTAGGAAACCATCTTCCCTGCTCACATCACATCGTGAGACGCGCTTGGTTTATCCTGGCTTCGAGGTGGCAGCAGGCAGATAAAAAAAGAGTTTTCCAAACTGTGGAAGGCTGCTGAAAAATGAGATTAATAAATAGTGGGCAGAGTGAGAGATGGTGGGCTTCAATAGCTGCAGGAAGGTGGTGACTTAAATTTGGTGTTAGGAAACCTTTTGGGAGGCTGAAATGGCAAAACACTGGATTCTTACCCTGGATCCTCTTCACACCTGACCTTATGCCATTTGTGACAAACAGGGCATTTGCAGCTCTCTGTGACATGACCCCTAAAGGTGACTTTAGACCCTGTTTTAAATTATTCAAGTCTCTCAACCTGCATAACTATGGAATGTCACTGGCTATTGCTCTGTACATTAAAACATCATGCCGTTCACTGCTCAAGAACAAGCTCGTGCTTTCTCTCTGAACTTCATGAATTTAATTCTGTTCTTTCCTGTTGATATTGGCAAGTATCTATCAGAGAGAGTACCCTGTGTGTTTTCACTGTAGCCATCTGTCCTGGTATTAACAAAATGATTGCATAATCCAAACAACAGAATCCTTTGAGAGAGGAAGAAAAAGAAAGATACACACGAGTCATGTGGCTGACATGCACCACAGTGATCCAAATAATTGTGGAATAAGAAATAATAATAATGTATTAGATTTCTCAGTGGAAAAATGCGTGATCTTCTAAGGAACAATTAAAAATACAATATGCAATAAAAGCACTCAACTGTAATACAACTGTGTGCCTCAGGCTCCATAGCATTTATAAAACAAAGTCATCTTGGTGTATTTTAAAACTGAGAAACATAATTAAAACGCCTTCTTGACAAGGAGAAGAGACATTCTTTTCCCATTTGACTGACTTTCCTATCTGCCCTCTCTCTGCTGAGCACCCAGGGAGAGCAGGGACCAGTCCTGTTCTGCACCAAGAGGTCAGGGTGGTTGGGGCTCCTCATTCCCCCAGCTCCTGCAGCATGTTCAAAGCAGCATCTGTGGGCACTGATATTACGTGGTGTCTACCTAGAGTGAGACAGATGGCAAATTTGGTTTATTATTGTAATTATTGAGCTGTTGAGTCATATATGTTGCTTGAAAGAAGGTAAGGTTTTAACATGATGGAGAGTCTCAGCTGTCACTGACTCTAATTAATCTGCTGGGAAAAGATTGAGACCTGCAAGTAGAAGTACAGCTGCTCAGGAAACACTATTAAAACCTGCAGGCATTCTCTGTTCTGTTATAAAAATCAGTCCATACAAGTGAATTCATGAAGTAATTTCAGATTGCTTTGTTTTCTTACCTGAGCCTAAGTTGAGCAAGACAGCAATACCATTTCTGAGACCGTCCTAGAACTATAGGTGGGATATAACTGTGAGCCACTTTGTGACACCCCAGGATTTAAAATAGATTTGTGAGTTTGAATGGGACAAGTGCATGTTGTGGTGATGCTTGTGACATTTTTCTTATTAAGAAAGAGATAAATTCTTAAGTTTTTTGGTAATGAAGAATGCAAAAAAAGGGTTTGTTCTAGAATCTCTAGAGAAAAAGTCTGTGACTTGCTGTGTCCTTTTTCAGAGTAAGAGCTAAGCTCACCTTGACTGACAACAGACTGGCCAAAAAAAATTGTGTTAAAGTAGGATGATTTCACACAAAAAAGGATTATCTTCTCCTGTTTAAAAATGAAATTTTGATGATAGTAATGATTCTTTTAACCAACCGCGGAAGTGATAACATTGTAAAACACTTGAAAGTTGAAAAAATTATAAAGAACATATCATTTTTTTCACCTCCTTTTTTTTTTGTTAGTCTATTTAAGCTTTTATCCTATAATTAATTATTTGAATGCCAACTATTTGGTTCTGGTGATATTTATAGCCCAGATAATTTATTATATTCGGTAAGAATTGTTTTTTCTAATGGTTTGTCTAATTCTGTTTCTTTTAACTTGGTAATGGCTGGGAGAAGCTCAGCCCATTGTCAAAGGCAGAGGCAGAGAAAGAGCAGTTTCTGATAACTGCTGCCTTTGATGTTCATAGCCCATGTTCCAAGAAGAGCAGACAAAGACTGTACCTTTGTGCTTTCAGCAATTTACAATAACCAACATAAGGTTCAGTATGCTGGCAAGCAAAATGTAATTTATTTTACTCTCCTGGAGAAAGACTTTCAATGTATGATGTGTTATGGTTACTGGATAAGAGGATCAGGGGTTGGTGTGATTTATATATACTCTCACTAACGTTTTGCCATTTTTTTCCCGTATATGGAAACTGTGAGGATAAAGAGGGAAGATTTGAAAACTAAAGAATATACTTTTGATCTCCAGGGAAATGTGCTTTCAGATTAAAGACTCTTTGTTGCCCCTTTTTACCAACACAAGTAAGACAGGCAAAAATGACTGCCCAGAGAAGATGGATGGATCTGCTGGTTGAAAACATTTCATCTTGAGATGATATGCTGTGCTAACTTTGGTTCTCTGTGAAACAGCAGGGTGATGTGCTCTTTACTTTCCTTTTTAGCTAGAGCTAGTGCTTGAGGCAAAATCCAGCTCTTGCTGTGAGCAGGGCATTGGTGTGAGGCGCCTGACAAGAAGCCAGCAGCTCCCATGTTGCTCCGAGATTGGTGTGGGAGAGGGTGGGCAGGTTGGTGGCCAGCCTGGCCTTGTCTCCCTTCTCTTCAAGGCATTGTGCAAAGGTTTGGCAGGAGAAATGCACAGTGCCAGTCTGGTTAGGGACAGGAGGCCAGTGGTGGCAGCTTTCTGCAGCAGTCTTCTCCTCTCTTGGTTAGTCTAAAATGACTTTTTGTAAGCCTCAAAGGCCTTTCCTACACTGCTGTTGTTGCTGTAATGATGAGCACAGACCCAGTGGTAAGAAGCCTTTGTGGAAAAATAGGGGAGGTTGGTTCCTTCATCTTTTTGGCCATAAAATCAAGGGAAAATTGCAACAGGCTGTTGAATCCCAGCTAAAATTTTTCCATTGGGATCTGTTCCAATGGAGAGCACATGGTGATTTGCAACCAGATAGATTGTCTCTCAAGTCTGTCCAGCTTGAACTTGGATAACTCAGGAGAGGAAAAAGAGACCCATGATGCTACAAATGCTACAACAAGTTTTGGGTTTGAAATTGCAGAAGTTCTTGTGCAAAGAAAATATAAGTACAATGGAACTGAATTCAATAAAGACGAGCTGCAGTAGGGGTTGTGCCTGGAGCAGGACTCCACAGCTCCACACAGCTTTATTAACAATGAAGAGAGCACAGCCAAGACTTTTTTAATGAATTTCTGATGCCACAGAAGGGTAGTGAGAAACATTGCTCAGAGCATTGCTTCTACGAAGGCTTGCACTTCTGCCTCTCCCTTCCTTAAACTCCACAGTAACTAGGGATGGAGACATATATTGTTTTATTGTGAAGGAAATTAAAACAGGCTCTGACTTGGAGGAAATCTTGCAGAGGAACCAAAAAGATTGCCTTGCCTTTGCTTGTGTTTATGGATTCAAGAATCTCTCTAAGGCAAAAGGCACTTTGGGATAGAATTGTGGGAAACTTGTACTATTCTGTTCCTTGTCCTGAGCGATGCAGTGGCTTGTGCTGGACACAGATCTAGAGCTGGTTTAGAGCAAAGGAAGCTTGCACCATGTTGTGCTTCAGAAATGGGAACCCACCCTGTCCTCTCATCTCCCCACACCCATCACAGGATCAAAGCTTGCTCTTGAAAGCAGGCCTGTAACATGGCTCTGGTTGCTGACATTTCCGCTTTTGCTATTTATTTCTGGCATTCCTTCCCTTGGGCCGAAAGGCTGAGAGGTACAATCTGTGTTTTGACAGACTTGGTTTTTGTTTCTCATTGAAGTAAGCTTGGAAATGGGCTTCTTCCCTGCATCATCTGATGGAATAGTGGGTGGTTCTCTTTTGTGTTGTGGTGATTTTATTTCTTCCTACGTTGGTTATCAGGACTGCATTTTGGCTTTATTCACCCCATGCACATTTGTCATTGGTTTTCAGCAACATAAATATGTGGTGACAAGAATGAGGTCCTTCAATGTGAAGGAGGTGATGACTTACAGTAATGATTTCATCTTTAGCAGACTGGGCTAAAGGGACGAGTTTTTACCAGAATAAGTGAATAAATGTGATGCATAAATGGAGCACTTGTGCAATCAAAACATGCTCACCTTTCTTCAGCACGATTTAACCTTTCAGGACCATTTTAGCATATACTGAAGTGATGCTGATCTGTCAGAATCTGCTGTCCTCAGCACCAGAAAAGAGAGACTGGTCACATGTGGCTGCTGACCTTGGCGGCTCTCTCACAGGTTAAATGGGAGCTTAAGAATTATATATTTCTCTCTGCCCTTAAGAGCCAAATGGCTTCATGGTGATTTTAATCTTTTTTCTTACATTTCTGAATGTGAATAAAAGCCTGAAACTTTGGCCTCAGTGTACACAAGAGACTTGAAATTACAAAGGCATAAAACAATACCCACAAGTATTTAATTTCAATTCTTTTACCTGGTCCTTTGTTTTTTTTTGGGGAAGGGGAATTGATGTGGGACAGTTTTCAGTATTTGAGTTTGACAGCACTGTATTTTACAGATCCCTGGGGTAATGACTGTTTTCCTTTTACCAGTCTTTGCTAAGTACTGAAATAGCTGGTGTGGATAATTATTATAGAAGCAGAACTGGACAGTTAATGTGCTATTGCTTCGAGCTCTTTGCAACTCGAGCAGGCATTACTGCATAGGTTATATTTGACTCACATTTTGAAGGTTACCTTCACGTCCTACGAGAACCAGAGACCTTTTGTCTCCTGCTTTTGTTTTATAAAAGGCTTTAAGAAACCCCCAAGACACTCAAGAACATCAAATTTTAAGTGAGGGTTTTGGTTTTGGTTCTTTTCTTCACAAAGGAATCTTTCTCTTACAAAGAAACTGATCCCAATATATAACAAACCTGGTATCCTACTGAACAAAAGCAGGTAACATACCAAAAGAGCCTGGTTTCTTCAGTCAAGCTGTCAGTAGCTGAAAAGTTATGGACTAATGACCTTGCATCCCCTCCTTTGACATGCCATGCGATAACAGAAACAAACATAAAAATAGCCTTCCAACCTGCAGGCTACACACTTCAATCCCTGCATGCTGGCTCTCTGTTCTGGTGCTCACATTTCAAGGTGATAAGTGCTTTTTAAACATCGGTAGAGGGCAAGATGAAGGGAGGGGTGTGTGTTTGAGCAGCAGGGAATGCTGAAAGTTGAGTTCCATGGTCTTTGGGGTGCTCTGGTGAGCAAGATCAGCTTTGCTGATGCATTGCACTGTCTGATATCTGGGTCTTGGGCAAGCCACTTGGAAAGTGTTGCTGTGCAGAAAACCCTGGAAGCGAATCTTTACATGCAGATGGCAGATGGTTAAAAATGCTGTTTGGGTTTGCTGCTGCTGCTGTACTTACTCCATTAGAGAGAAATCAGCCCCAAGGACTCGCTTGTGCATCTGCTACTTGCTTGCTCTGAGGCAAAAAGAACCACCAGAAAAACTTCTTTACCAACACAACTCAGTCTGTACTCTGGGTTTTTTAGTGACAAAGCTCTACATCAGGGCAAAACAATGTCTGTAAGGGGCACCAGTAGTGCAGGCAAAGTATCACAACCTGCAGAATAGAAATGTATGAATTTAGAGCAGTAAAGAAGTATCCCCCACATACCAATGAGGCCCAGTCATGTGCAGAGGTGCTGGTGATTGACTGCTTTAATTGGAAACCAGAAGTTGTCTATTATGGATGTCAATACGAGACTGGTTGAGCATTCCCACAAACATATTTCTGAGAGGAAATGACGTGGGTGATGTGTATTGGAAAAAAAACTCAGAGCATCTTTTGAAATGTTTGCAGGTTTATTTATCTAAAGACAAACAAAATAGATCAGGAAATATCTTAGCTCTTCCATGTCTCTTTCTACTTGTCAAAGGATAGGAATAACAATAACAGTAATCCCAGGAAAATCTGAAATGCAGATATTAAAAATAATAAGCACAGTTTAAAATGTCTGAAGGATTTTTCAGAGTGCTCTCCTGGCTGGGTTATTTTTTCCTTTCCTGAGCTGGCTGGAGCACAGTCCCTGTTGTGCAGATTCTGTCCCTTCCAGGCAGCCGTGCTGCAAACACTTTGGGTTTGTCACCCCTGGGTCCCCAGCAGTGACAATTCAATGCCTCCCTGTGTGCTGCTGATGTGGGGCACTGGCTCCCCTGCAAAGCAGCCCGAGGGCCTCCCGAGCACACCTGCAGCTCAGGCTGAGCAGGGAAAGCTGGTCTATGCACATCCTTCTGCCTCAGCATCCAAAAAGAGCAGCCTCGGGCTGCTGGGGGGCTCGGGCACTGTCTCCGGCTGGGGATCCACATCCTCTCAATTGCTCTTCACATCTGGACCCAGCCAGGGCTTGCACACAGCTGTGGGGTCACACCTGCCCCATAAAGGGCAGAAGGTGCTCCTGCTGCAGGTGTGAAGTTGACAAGAGCCAGGACAGAATTAAAGATGTTTGGTTTATTTTTTTTCCACCAAAGTTATGGAGCTGTGGCTCTGAACTCTGAAATAATTGGTGCCTTTGTATGAAAAGACCTTTTGCACAGAGTGATTCTATGGAATAGGAATTTGTTTCCAACATCACATACTGCGTTTTCTTTGACCATTGTTAGTGGCTGTCCTAATCACTGCTTCTAAGAGCAGCCAACCAAGGCCTTGCCCAGGATTTTTCCAAGAGTTACCACAGGTGAAGTGCCCAAAGGGAAGCAATTGTGTGTTTAAAATGGCATCAGTGTGGAGGACAGCATCAACCCTGTCTCGTGTATTCAGTTCTTCACCAGCTGGGGGAATGAGCAGCATGTTTTATGCTGAATGTTGAGGGATCAAGGGTGGCTGAAAGCCATAACCTCTCCAGCTTTCTATTTTTTCCAAAGGCTCATTCTTTTCCCTGATGTCATTAGTGTTGCTATGGAGTTTCACAGTGCTCCACTTGGAGGCTGTTCATGCAGTTACTTACACACACACTTAAATGACTTAATGAAATGTATACAAACTTTTATTGAGATGATCTCTGCTTTATTGATTGTCTACAGTCTGCTTGGTAAGATATAAACATTGGGGAATACTTGGTCTCTGTCATTGGAGATTTAAAATCAGATCTGGCAGAACTAATCAGACCAAAATGTAGGCCACAAGAGCTTTGGCTTAAAACCCCCAACAAAATAAAAAACGAAACTCTCTTGGTCTGAAGATGTAGTGAGTGATGGAAACTGCAGTGATGGAAAATGGAACATGTACTTCATTCAGTGTCAGTACGTGCTAGTGTTGAAGGTTTTGTTTTTTTCTGTGTCAGGTTTGAGAAGAGGAAGATCAGTATTCCCTTCCCCTGACTGCTCCACAGGTGCTCAGGTCACTTTACTTTTGTTCAACAAGACACAATGCAGTAGGTTACCTGTAAACATTTACTTAGTTCACAGAAATACAAGCCAGTTTAAGCTACAGTAAAAGGTGTTAAAACTCTTGTCTCAGGTCAAGAGCATGCTCAGAGGCAGCTCCTAGGTCTCAGCTGGTACCCAGTGGTTTCCAGTTTATGAATCTGAACTTTGGCCTTCATCCACAGCTCTGTTGAGATCAGTCTCTGCTTAAGAGATTTGCCAGCACAGCTATCCTAATGAAACAGTCCTTGTGTAGACCCATCTTTTACAGAAGGAAAAGTGCATTTACTGTTTAAGTTTACCAGTTCTGTTGAGTGAAATAAGCCAGACCAGCAAAACGACTCTGAAATTCTGTACTCTTGGGCTTTGTCTGCCAAAGAAATGTCAGTTATACCTAATTAGTTTACTTATACCAGCAAGGGCTCATACTGGAGGGTTGGCTTTATTTTCCTTTAGATTCTTGTGATTGTTCACTTGACATTGAACCTGTGAATGGAAAGCAGGGAAGATGGGGACATTGACAGAGTGTGTGCCACAGTCCTGCCATCCATAGTGTTTCAGCAAATTGAGCATCCTTCTGTACTGAGTTAAGTAACTCCATTGATTTTAAGAAGATTTTTCACTTGAAGAAATCTTCATCAGATTCAAACCTAAAACTGTACTACCACAGAGAGAAATCAGAGCTCAGGTTCAGGCTTGGCTACATTGAAGGCAAATACCATTCACATGGAGGAGTGCTGTGGTATAATGTGATTTTGTCCATCATATATGCTGATGACAGATTTGGGTGTTTAATCAAAACCCTGTAAGAAATCATTCATAATGATATAGATCTGTAAGCTTAGATTATTGATCTTCAGGCCATCAAATATCACACATAATTTACTGGGGAGGTCAGTGTTGTGATCTCTAACTTCAGTGTTATCTGTAGTGTGTATTTACAGCTTATTAAGCCTAGAACAAACATTGATCTGGGGATCTATTTCTCAGATTTATCATTGTTCTGATGCCAATTCCCCTCATTACTAGTCTGAATGCTGCAGAATCCCTCAAAGATGTTCACAAATGCCAGGGAGCTCTGACACTGCTGACTTGCCTGGAGCACATAATGGATTGTAAGGAAAGGCTGTCTGCCTGTGTATGGCTCCAGTCACGCTGCCATGAGGATGGAGCAGCATAACAAAGACTTTTCAGAAATCTTTGTCTTGTTCTTGTGCTACAGAGGCTAAACATCTTGCCCAGTGAGGCAAAGGCTGCTTTTGCTCACACCCAGGTGGCTTGGCCACCTTCACAAGAAGCTGGATTGTAAAGCCAGCACATGTTCAGAGCAGTGAGAGCTGAGCACGCCCAAGGAAGTGCCAGCTTTGCAGCCTGGGGTGCACCAAACCTTCTGAAAGCGCCCTTGAAGTGCTCTAGTGTTGTCAATAAGCACAGGTAAGGTTATGAACACTCCCTGTTGCCCACCTGCTGCGATGCTGTGCTGTATTTACCCTGGGCTCATGTTTTGCCCCTATTCTCAGATCTCTCCAGTGAGATGTTGTTAGCATATTTACCGCTCAGAAGTGTAGAAAAGCTTGTCACAAATTCTGGCTCTGCACCCTGCAGTGCAGATGGAAGAGAAGGCCAAAGCCTGGCATCACACCCTGCTCTGCCTTTCTCTCTGATGATGATGATGAATATCAAGTCATTCTTGCCACTGCAAATTACACTTTGTGTGTTTAAAGTAGAAGTATATATATTTATGACTACGTAATAATATGAAGTGTAGATTTAATAGACCAAGATGGTGTGCTTGTAATAGGACTGGCTTATTTAATTGCTAGCCTTAACCTGAAGTCTAAAGCTACTTCAAAAGATGTGGCAGCCAGAGTCTGAAAAGTAAGAATATATTTCCGTGTACTCTGTTTTTCCCTGCATTAACAAATGTGCTTGTACTCTGACAATAGTTTCAGGCCAGGAAAACAGGACTGGAGAAGGGAAAGTAATTTCCTAGCATGAACTCCCAGTGGTACCATGGGGCAGGGAGGTCCCTGTCAGCTCAAGGTTCCACAAACAGGGAGGACTTGTACCAACTCCTTTCATCAGCATTATTGTATATTCCATGCTGGGTGTCTGAAATGTGGGGAGCAATATGAACTTGCAGGACTGCTGAGATCTCCAGGGAACAGATTTTTCGTTATGTTTCTGACCTTCCCACTTCTAGTTGGTCTGGCATTTGTGTGAGGACAGTCTTTTCCTCTTTGGTGGTTTAAAAATCTGCCTGAACTGCACTGCTAGAAAGTTGGCTAGTGGGAGAGGTGCAGATGAAACATGAGTGGCTTGTGTGGATTTCTGGTGTTTGTTTGAGAAACATCCTTTCAAAAGTAACCCAAGATGAACCCACATCCTTAAATCTGATCTCTATCCTGAGCTACAGAAAATCTTCAGTCGATTAGGGCTCCTGCAAATCTCAGCTAATTGCAATGGTAGCAGTATTCTGAACATTGCTTCCTATCACCTGCTGTCTTGGCCCACAGAGGCAGCGAAGGCTGTATTTCTCTCATTAACTCTCTTGCTCTCTTTTCTTTCCATTTATGTTTTAAATTAAATAGTGGTCTGGCTTTTGGGCAGCTGAAACAAAGGATTCCCCACGCTGGTTAAATAAAAAGTCTTTTCACAGTCACAGCATAGCAGAGAAGAGCTGAGAAGAAACAGGACACAGCTAGAGATGCACAACCCCTGGAACTCCCAGCCCCCAGTGACACTCACTCCAAGTTTCCCAGTTCAGCCCTGAAATGTGTGGAGCTCTGCTTGCCCTTTTCTTTGATGTCCTCTTCATTTCCTGTTTGTTAAGTGATCTGAAAGTAAAACAACCAGCCAATCAACCAAGGGAAAAAACCTTTTCATAATTATACATGGGGCCCAGCTGTGTAAGCTGGGCTGCACAGAGCTACCCAAGATTGCCAGAAGGGCCCTTGTGCCTCATGTCCTTCACCCTGTGGGTGCTCAGCCCTTGCTGAGGAATTGCTCTCTCCTTCCTCTGAATGTCTGCCCTCTTTGGGAAGCATCGCTAGCACTCAGATTCATTAACTCCTGAGCATGGTCCCTTTTTCATGGCAGTGTCTGTCAGAACTGCTGCTGCTGGGGATGAGAGAGAGTAAGGGAGCACAGACAGGAGTGCCACATCAGTCATCTGTGCGAGTGTCATTGCAGCAGCCAGAGAGATTTGCCACAGCACCTTTTGATATTAGCACTGAGGGTAAATGACCTGCAGGGACATGACCTAGCTGCAGTCACAGCGTGACTTGCAGAGGGCGTGTTACAGCCAAAATAAATGGCACAGAGTATGGCAGGAGTGACCTGTGAATGATGCAAAAAAAAAGAAACCCAAAACTTCCTCACCTTGCCTGCTGCTACAGGAATACAGGCTGTACAAGGGGTTGTCTTGAAAGTATTTGATTTGCTTTGGAAGAGAGAGAAAAAAGTAGGAGAAAGTCAAAGAAGAGGAATCGAAATGTACTGCTGCAACAAATATGAAAGTTAGACTACATAAAACTAGGTCTCTGCAGACAAGGGGTAGGTAAATACCCCTCAAGCACCTCAAGCTCAAGTGAAAATGACAGTGCTTAATTCCAAGTAAAATCTATTACTCTCTGAACTCTGAGTGTACTGACAAAGGCTTCAGTCTTTTCAATAGACTCAATAGCACTGAGTGAAGCGGGGGGGGAAATCCCAAACATTTCTGTACATTCAAGCTCTTTTCAAAGAAAATAGCAGGAGAAATTCAGTGAATTGATCTTTCTCAACATAACTTTATGAAGGGCAGCATGGGTAAGGAAAAATATGCTTTTCTAAAAGAAAAATGTCACCTTCTCACCTACCATTCATAATCTCCTAAGTACTTGATTGCTATGTCTATAGATAGAGGGTTTGAACACACAGAATCATTTTCAGACTGATCCTCTTCAGTGACTTCTACAAAGCCACTTCATTTTTTGCTTCACCTTTGCCATCTGCAGAAGGTTTTCTGGCAGAAAACACTACTTAAGAGCTATTTTGTGTGTTTCCTTGCAGAAGCTGTTCCAGGCAGCAGACAGCCTTGCTGCTTCCTGACCATCAGCTCGGCAGGGGCAGGGCACAAGCTGGGGCTCAGGCACGTGCAGCGACCCCAAAGGTGGTTGGGGGATGTTCTTCTTGCTGAATGCTTGCCCCCCAGCATGTCCCACCAAGGGAAGCCTCCCCACGCTGAGAAATGCGAACAAGGCACTGACAAAATGGGTCAGCATCTCTCCTCCTGGCCCAGCTTCCCTCAGCCCCAGCGGGACTGGTGCCCTGTGCTGGCCAGGCCAGGTCAGAGAGCTGCCCCAGTCCTGGCCCTGTGCCTGGCAGCCCCTGCAGAGGAGCTGACAGCACTGGTGAGGGGAGGGCACTGAGACACCCCCACCTCCATCCAGCATGGCTTCACCACATCCTCACGGAGAGCCTGGCGGGTGGTGGGTGAGGCTGGGGGCTCTGGCTGGGCAGCTGTGGGCAGCTGTGCAGGGGGCTGTGCAGCTGGGGGACAGCCCTGCTCGCTGGGTGTCTTCTCCACCCCACTGTCCGTGCTGGAGGGCACAGCAGCCGTGACCTGTGCAGGGAGCTGGCCCTGGAGGCAGCACCTGCAGCACAAGGAGAATCACACAGAAATATCTTTGCTTTACTTCTCCCAGGCTCCCATCACTCGTGGCTCGGGGGAAACATACAGGAATATCTCTGCTTTGCTTCTCCCGGGCTCCCATCACTCGTGACTCAGGGACTCACGGCATTTCTGCTGTTCCCTCTGGGTGCAGTGAGCTAGGACTAGGATGAGCATTCAGAGAATCTTGACACTGGTTAAAATACAGAGACTTGGTCTTCTGACTCAGCCCCTGGATTGCACCTTCTCTTTCCTTAATTCCCATGGGAAACCAGCATAATGACAGTGGAAGGTCACTTGTACTTGATGCCTCCCAAAGCTTTCTTTCCGCTTAAAAATATGTAATTAACACTCTTAGAAGGGTCCATGAGCTTGGGCAAGGTATATTTTTTCTAGTAAACGTTGTATCTGTCTGCTTTTTGAACTTCCACACATTTTTCTCAGAATCCTTCAAAACAGCCCAAATCTAGCATTGGATGCTTGGGGTCTTCCTTGCCTTCCCCCCTCTCCTCATACTATATTTAAAATTCTTAGTTCCAGGAAATCCAGATGAGATGAAAGCTTTCAGCTCTAACATTCTAGATGCAAGTCTTATTAAATTCCAAGCCCCAAACAAAGCAACGCTGTAAACTGGGAATAAAACTGAAATGAAGACAATCAATCACTCTCAAGTCAGTTCAGCAGCTCATACAGACACATTCTCTGTGGGCTCATCACATTCATATTAATGGACAAATTTGCCTCTTGCATTATATTCCATACATTACTCTGTGTAATTAGAACCTAATTGGAAGCAGTAGGCAGCATGCCAATATTTGTAACATTCAGAAATCATTCAGAGCTTCAGTATCTGAGGAGAAACCTGATTATTTCTCAGAGACATTTCTGACTATGCCTACAAAGAAATCGTGCTTTTGGGGTCTCCTTCCTCTGGACTTCTAGGTTCTGGGAAGCTGAAATGCTTGCAGGTGCAATGCTAAGTGATTACATTTGTAATTAAAAGAAATCCTTGTGGGTCACAGGTCTATCCAACAAAGGTGATTGTTATGCCTGCCAGCTGCCCCAGGCTGAATCTCAGCATTAAGAAACTGCAAAAGTGTGGTTATCCTATCCATGAGGAAAGGCTTAAGGGTGGTACTTGGAAAAGACCGCACGGAAAAATCACAGACCTGCTTATTCTCCAAGCCGAGGTTGCCTGTGGAAGGTACTGGAAGGGTGGTTGCAGGTACTGGAAGGGTGCCCTGTGCACAGGTTGTATTAGAGACTGGGAGTTTGACTGGGGAAGCTGAATGTGACATTTTGCAAAAGTAAGAAGCTCATCCCTTCAGAGGAGTAAGTATTCACAAGAGCAGCTGATGCGTAATGTTTGCCCCACATTAAACACCCCCAGGGAGCTGTTCACAGCTAACTGTGCCCTCAGTTATGTTTGTTACACAGAGGGTTTTGAATAGCAAGGATTCTCCATGTAAAGGAAAACCTTATCCTAAAACAGAAATCTGTTCTCTCCAGGCCTGGCCTGTTTTATATTCTTGGCTACAGCTGTGAGGCAGAGACACTGTCTGCAGAACAAAGCTTGGAGCCCTTTAGTGGGGTAGAACGTTTGGAAATTTGGTCACCTGTCTGCGAATATCTGCTCGTGCAGCGGCGCTTTGTCCAGGAGCAGGTGGAGCTTGTTCAGTCATTGGTTATGGACTCGGTCTCTTTTAACTCTTTTAACTCTGTTCCCATTATCACACTTTTCCTGCTCTCATCCCCTTGTTCACTGGGCGTGTCTCTACCTTTGCTGCCCAAAGGCTTTGTGGCTATGTATCCCTGCTTGGGATTTCCCACAAGGGAACTGGTAATTACCTGTGGTGGTCCCTCACTTCTTGTTCCCTGAGCCATTGTTTCCACTTCATCGAAGCTCTGTACAGAGGAGAATAAATTATGATGACTTCTAGCTGCAAATTTTCTCTCAAATAGTTTCCCAGGTTACAATGTATGAAAAGTTTTTAATCTGTAGAGGGTTTTTTTGTGAAAACAAGCTGTCTGAATATTTGTGACTGGCAACTGTTATCGTGCCAGAAATCTATCTACCAAATTCACCCTTCTTGTCTGTGAATAAGGATGATCATCTTTAGCCAGGTTCCAAATACGTTCCTCCAAAAGGCAATGGAGGAAAAGCTAGAGAAAAAGACATATTCCAGCCTGTAAGTCAACCTCCCTCTTTCAAAATTCCAAAGTGGGAGAAAGAAAGGAAAAGGAGACACATAGAACTCTTCCAGAAGCAATCAAGGCTTGTCCCTTTTTCTCTTCAGCCATTGGATTACATTAATTTGCTTAATAAACTTTAAACATTGGAGATAATAAAAGTCTGAACTTCTTGTCATAAGGTCAGTAGCTCAAATAGCCTAATTTTTCTCCTGACATCTGATTCTTAATTTTCTCCCTGCTTATGGCCAACTAAGAAAAGTTGCTAAAGTTTATTGGCCAGATTGGCTCATTTAACCAGAAGTGAATATTTCACCCACACACTAAACCACTGGGATTTTCTCTAATGCAGTAGATGTCATCTATAATAAGTCCCTATTAATAATTAATTGAGTTCCTATTGGGACTGCCTGAACAATTTTCTTTGCTTCTTGTCAAACACCAGCACTGTGCAGTAGCCTAATTTCATCTAACTGATTGTGTCGTGGACAAGTACATCTGTCCTGGGTGATGTGACCACCCTTTCCCCATTTTCCCTGTGACATGGGTTGAAGACTTTAAAGAAGGGCCCATAAGTGCAGATTTGTCATGCTGTCTTGTAATTTTGAGGGCTTAAAACCACTGGGGGGCCAAAGCAGGCATGTATGTTCTAATACAAGGTGTTTTAATATCTCTCATGATCTTGCTCTGATAACACACCTTCTTCCAGCTGAGGGTGCCACAGCCCTTGTGATTTCTCTGGGGCTTAGGACTTCAGGTTCTGGATTATTCCAGGGAGTCAGTCAGCAGTTTAGGGTGCATGGTGTTTCCTCTGGCCTTGCTCCTGGAACGCTCTGGCCAGGATAAGTGGTGTCACTGACACAGTGTGGTGCACTGTGCTCCCCTCCCAGCCCTGCTCCGTGGGTAACGGTGTGGGCAGTGCCACGTGTCCTTGTCACCCACCCCAGCTGGCTGGGGAGCACTTTTAGGGCAGGTTGTGGTGAAAGACAGTGAGACCAGATGCCACTGTTACAACCACGAGTCTGGAAACTTTGTGGTTTCCCATGTCGATTTAGATGAGCTTGACAAGGTACATTTAGACCAAGCAGAGCCCTGCACCCTGGCTGCCTCCTGCCACTCCAGATTGCTCCAGGATCCTGTTTATATGGCTACACTCCAGATTGCTCCAGGATCCTGTTTATATGGCTACACTCCAGATTGCTCCAGGATCCTGTTTATGGCTGCTGTCTGAGCCAGGGACTGGGCAAGCTAGGACTGACTGACAGCGCTACTGGCAAGAAGCAAGAAATTCCAAGTCTTAGACTTAGCTGGAGGGGTTTTATCAACATAAACATGGCAAATCCTAGCAGAGTCCAGCACTTGTCCCTGTTGGCCCTGTTAAAAATAATAATGTGTTAAGCTGGTCGAGTAAGTGGACTACTCACAGTCAATCAGTATGGGAATTTTGATATGACTCATTTCTTACACTTGCTCTTAGTTACAGCTGTACTAAGTCTCAGCTGTATAAAAGAGACCTAAATCAGTTTTGAAAGGAGCAGAGGAGGAAAGTGTTTCATTCTCTGATCAGCCCTCAATTTCGAACCACTATTTTCTTTTGTTCAGAGATATGCCGGAAATAATATTCAGGGGAAAAAAATTTTAAAAATTACGGAGGGTCATTATTATTCTTTAGTTTATTTGTTACATGTCACTAATGTGGAGCAAGATTTATTTCTTTTGTTTCGGCTCCAAAGGACAAAGGTCATTTGTTTTGCCTGAGGGCTTTAGTTGTCGCTGGAGTTATTTTCCTGGTTCCAGCCCTGTTCTTTCCAGGACATGTCCTGCTATTTGAACTATCCCTTGAGTTGAACAGGCTTAGCTAAGCTGGAGTTTGTGTCCTGATCTGCACCCAAAGTTGCATGAGATTGCGTTTTAAAAAACAAAGCCTTGAGGATTCAAGCAGCTTTAGTCTCCCTGAAGATATAAGGAATACATAGAATCTCTGAATCTACATCCTTTATTCCTCGACCTGAATAGGTTTTGCTCTTTTATCCTACTGGGATAAAAAACTTGTGGTCTCTCAGGATTTCCTGGCTCATGAGGAACCTCAGCTACTGCAAAGCCCATAAGTAGCTGCACATCAACAATGCTCTGAAATGCTGCAGAACAAGATTCTGCTGGCTCTAGAAGTGCTGGAGCACTGAAGAAGGGAGGATGGGGCTGACAGGGCTCACACAGACCTGCTTTGCTGAGAACTGCTAACTTTTCTGAGATACCCTTGAGGTACCTTAAGGTAATCTCCCTTCAGGTGGGAGCATCCACCAAACTTACCGCCTTTTGCCTAGATAGGACCATAAACCTCACCTTTATAGAATCACAGAACCACAGAATGGGTTGGGTTGAAAGGGACCTTAAAACTCATCTAGTTCCACACCCCCTGCCTCAGGCAGGGATGCCATTTCCCAGATCAGGTTGATCAGAGCCCCATCTAACCTGTCTTTGAACACTTCCAGGAATGGAGCATCCACAACTTCTCTGGGCAACCTGTTCAAGTGCCTCACCACTCTCACAGTAAAGTGTTTCTTCCTAGCATCTAATCTAAACCTGCCCTCTTTCACTTTAAAACCATTGTCCCTTGTCCTGTCACAATCTGCCCACATCAGGAGTCCGTCTCCCTCCTTTTTATAAGCCTCTTTTACATGGTGCATTAAAAACCCGCAGTGTCTATTTTTTTTGCCATCCTATGTGTCTTCATAATGTGTAAGTGACTTTAGGAATCACTTTCTTCAAATCCTCAAACTTTGCTGTGTAGCTGAAGTGCTAAGGCTTTATCACAGTTTGTTTTCCCTGTGTGAATGAGTTGTGTGTTTGAATCCAGCCTTTGACTTCAGAGCTCTGCTGTGCTGTTACTGTGAGGCCTTCATAGTTTCAGACTTAGCTGCAAATTGCTTCTCAGAGTTTTTTAATCCCCACTCAAATTTTGTGAGGAAGAGGATCTTGAATGGAGATACAGGTTTGGAACGTAGGGTTGAATTCTAGTTCTCACCCTGATTTCCAAGGTGAGCAGTGTTTTTTTTACTGCTGCTGTGTGCAAGGCTGAGGAATCCCAGTGAAAGGCACCACAGAAGTCGACTCTCACCTCTAGTGGAAATGACTACTGGAGGACCAGCTAAGCTGCTTCCTTTTCCTGAGTGAGAATCACTCACTTCAGGCATTAATTATTCAAAGTTGATATTTCTGCACTATTTAGGAAGAATCTGGTGGCCCAAATGGCTCCAAGAATAGCTTCCCTTTGTTATTTTTTAATGTGAACATTTTAGTTTGTTTCATCATCCAGGCATGTTCTTGCTGAAGCTGTATACATCACCCTGCTGAAAGCACATGAAACATTTAACATCTTAGCCCAATGTTTTTTACCTGAATGTTGAGGGCTTGACAGACAGCAATTTCTAAGGTAATAGTATATAATAATATATGTATCAATGTGTATCTCCAGAGGAGATAAGGATTTTAAGACTTTGATGCTTTTTTTGTAAACAAGTGGTCTGCAAGCTGCTTAATCCGTGGGTTGCATGTGGAATGCAAGCCTTCCTGCCAGGTAGGTGAGGCTGCAACTGCTGCAGGCTCCCACATGGTACAGAGATCCACCACCAGCAGCCTGATTTGCCTCCCTGAGCACTTCCTGGGGGCTCATTGCAGCAGTGCTATCAATCAATAAGCAAACCTCTGCAGTGGCATCACTTGTCTGACTTGGTTAACTTTTTGAAACTTGGCTGGGAGAAAGGCTGTCAATGTAAGAATGAAAAATGGAAACACCGATTGTTTCATCCTTACTACCCCAAAATGACCATGTGCCCAAAGTCACCCTTTTTCAGCATGTTTGGTTTTTACAATGGACTGCAATCTGAGAGTAATTAGCTGCACACTTTCCTCTGAATAGTTGTTATTGTTATTAAATGTTTTTATCATTAAATGTTTTTGTCATTAAATGTTTTTATCAGCCTGAGCCACACAAACACAACAGTGGAAGATGATGGCTGCTTCATGGGCAGTTTCCAAAGGATGTAGGAAACTGTGGGTGGCCAGGATGAGCTGAGCACGGGGCGAGAGAGCTGTGGTTGTATAAAAAGCATTTGTCACAGCAGAGCAGCTCCCGAGCCATTTTGTGCCATTTGTAAGGGAGGCTGTGAGAAGTTTTAGTTTTACTTTAAGTGAAAGTCTATTAGCCTTTCACACAGCCAAATCGTTTGATGGACTCACAAGGCGGATACATATGGACTGAAACTGCATGAAGACGTTTCCTGTTTTCATCCTGTCCTTAAATGCCAAAAACTTGGGCCTAAACCTGAACTAATAGGTGAAGTATTTGGAAATACTATAATAAAGCCATAAGTAGCTTCCAAATGCTTCAGCTTCCAGTCCTGTGTCTTTTCTGGCTCTCCCTCCCCTCTCAGCTGAGACCAAACACTGCTGGCAGTGAAACTGCAAGCACAGTGTGAGCAGAAAGGCTGATCCAGGACAGAGCCTTGGATCCTGCAGGGTTTGGTGGTGATGGAATGCAAGACATCTAAATCCTACACTTCACAGAGATAACAAAAGCTACATGCTATCACAAATCAACCTCCAGTGTCTAGGGTCACTTATTGCTCTACAGATGAATTAAAAGTGGAAGGTAGTCCTTTCAAGATGTTTTTTGGATTTAATAATGGTCTATCAAATGTTGCCTGGTTACAGTTCCACACATCAGAAGTTGTATTTACATTTTAGAAGAGAGAAAAGCATTTCCCTGTGTAATATTTGATGTGTTAGAATGTACACAATACTAATTTCTTTGGCTTTCCCAAGCAAATAATTGGGCCGGCTGGTTTTGTATGTCCACAACTACAGGCCAGGATCGTTGCATTTAGATTATGCTTGTTGATTTATTTTAAGTTGTGTGAATACAGAAGTGTTGGAAAATATTCATTGATTTAGGAGTGTCCACCCTGCTGCAAGTTAACATGTGAACCTGAAAAGTTCTGCATAAGATCACTTGTTTTTGTGTGAAGCTATAAAATGTGAGGCTTTGTTAAAATTATACACAAACAAAAGCCACACATCTAATTAATATTTCCAAATATCACAACTAAAGTTCTACTTCTGAGGGGATGAAATTTGCTCACTGATGTGCTTTCCCTTCCAGTGATGTGAGACATCAGCCTTTATCTAAGCAGCAGTCTTTGTGGCGTCAGAGGGAATTTTGTCTGGTTTAGAGGATCTTTGCAGAAGCTCTTCAACCCATTTTTGAATGCTATGGCTTACCAGGACTGTGTTAGGGTTCTGATATACACTGACTGCTGTCTTTCCCAGCCACAACTTTCTGAAATGTCTTTCTCCAAGTCTTCAGTGTCTGTCTGTAGACAGAAATGGACAGACAGTGGGGAGGAGGAAAAAGAAGAGAAAGAAAGAAGAACTTAACCATTGTGGGGTTTTGGTTGTTCTTTTCACTTTTTTTCCAAATATGATATAATGGGCTCTGGTTTCTCCTCCCTGCTGAAAACCCAGAACAGGGAGAAACCTGGAGAAATTTGTGAGGCCCCTGTTTTCCATTTTTATAAAATCTTACTGGCAAAAGAATGAATTTAACCTTACAGGAACTCAGCAGTGTTTTGGCACTGTCTTTCCTGAGGTCTTTCGGTTACCAAATAAATCAGTGCACACAAGAGCCAAAGAGCAAAGTGAAACTTAATCCCTACCTGCATGTTCAAGCAGCCACAGGCTCTGCTGATTAGTTTCAGCCCCGCAGTCACGTCCGCCAGGGCTGAGAGCAGATAACGCATGTTTATTTGATAGCCAAACCACATTGTGCTCTCATTAGCTGGGAATGATTCATGAGCTCTGAGAAGACTTTTCCAACTCTTTGTAGTAGCTAAACCCATGCCTGCAGTCCATGTGAACCCTGGGCTCATCTTAAAAACAACCTTCCTCCTTCCACGCCCTGGGACTCTTCATGCTATAATCACATTCATTATTTTCGCTGTTTGTCCCAGCGCTGCAAGTGGGGACTGTCCCAGCCAGGAGAAGCCACGGGAAGGTGTTTAGGCCCCAGGAGCCTTGCAAAATAGTAAAACAGACAAAAGAATTACGTTTTACAGATAATTTAATATTTGTAATTGCAAATAGATACAGAATATCAAGGCTCCTTAGGAAATTTCTAATAAACTGTCCTACATTCCCAGACTTAAAAATTGTATATGGATTCTGATTTTCCAAGCCATTGTGAGTTGCAAGTTACTAAAGCTATAAAGCAGTTTTCAGTGTTTAATAGATACATGTAATTACTCCAGGAAAATGGAATACTGTAATAAAAAGACCTTGAAAAGCTATTAGTGTAACCATAGGTCCCAATTTGCATTCTACAATAAGCCACAATTCAGATGGCAGTTCATCTACAATGTTGGCATGTCAATAAGAAGAAAACATTAAAAGGCTTATATAAGTATTTTTCCTTTAATATGGAAGCTTTCAGAAGTCAGCAATAACTTGAATCTGCCGTTACCCGAACTTTAAAGCCAGCTTATTTGAGAAAAACCTGTTGAAGAATTGTTCTTTTCTGGAGGTGGATAGAATATAAATTTGTGGGTAAACTTTGTAAAATTTGTCTTTTGCTAAAACATACCAAATGTTTGGTTCCCTCCCCCGATACAGTGATAGACTGAGGGCATTCCTCTCACAGAGCCAGCAAACTGAGGAAGGTAAAATGAGGATGAACATTGCCAAAGACCATATAAGAAGATGCCAATTAACTGGGATGAGGGAATTCAGTGTAGATGTAAATACCACTGGGCAGAAAGGAAGATGTTCCCAATGTTTCTGTGCTGGAAACACACCCCAGTAAAAATGGGAATTTCAGTGACACATTATGAAAAGCAAACATGGACTTAGGGAAGAAATTACCAAGTTGCAGCAGTAAAATCGGGAAAGACAATTTCATAACAATGATCAAATTGCGTTGGGCTTTGCAGGGTGGAAAAATGGTAATTTGGAGGTTGTTGGATGGTTGGAGAGCTGTTTTCCACGGAATGTATATGGCTTTTCTACCCACTGATTTCTCAGACTCCGAAATGCTGGATAGCTGTACCTGTGCAGGTAGGCATAGCCGGGATATGGAGGTGCCTATAGCTTTCCCTGTGGAGCCTCAGTGCTGGCGGGGCTCAGCAGGGCCCTGGCCCATCCCTGCGCTGCCCGGGGGAGCCGGGGCTGTGTCCGGCTGGCCTGGGGCGCTCCCAAGCGTGGGCTGGTGTTGACCTCTAGTGGCGATCTGGGGACCTCGGGGTGCGGCCAGCGGGCTCCGGACAGGTCACCCGCGCCCAGTGCATCGCTCCTTGAGCCCTGTAGGGAACAGCTCGGCACAACCTCGCCCTCTGCATTTCATCTCTTGATGGCTTATGGGGACCTTTTCCCAGAGTGTTTGTTTTCCACACGAAATGTTGCAGCTGTCTGCTCAAGAGCAATACGCTATAAAAGCCCGAATGAAAAGCCCTAATTCATGTCTTCGTGTTCTCCTTGCCCTCCGTGATCTTCCTTTTGTGATAGCCCCAATGTTCTTGGGCCCTTTTGCATCACGAGGAGCAGTCCTCTACCCTCAGGAGCATCTTGGGTGAGGCTGCTCAGGAAGAACAGGACGTGCCTGAGCTGAGTTCTCCCCAACCATTGCACTAGAAACCGGAATGAGACAATTTGCGATGCATATTTTAGATGTGCACTTCTCTTTCAGCCAAGGCATTAAAATTTTTATTGAGGCAGCACGAATTTCTGACCATCTCACATGCTTCTGTGAAACAGCTCTTTCTGGAGCTCTTTCAGAAGCCTGCAGTGCTTCCTGGTGTTTCTGACAGCGCAGGCAGACCCAAAGGATCTCTTGTGATCCTGTGTGGGGGTGACAATTGTTCTGCACAGTGGTGGCCCCAAGGGAGCCCTCATCATGGCATTGCCAAGCTGGAGCTGGAGGTTGGCTCCGTTCCTGTGTCACAAAGCAGACACTCAGCCTCACTAGAGTCTGTGTAAACTGTCAGAGGGTGGCAACGTTTATCCCCAACCTTATCTCATAATTTAGCTGTAATTGAATTCAGCCCTGAGAGCCTCAGTTTGGAAAATGAGAAATGGGCTCTCTTACATCTCTAACCAAAAGTGGGCATAAATAATTGATAATAGATCGAATTTGCTGAAATGTATAAAGGATGTCATCTGTCTTCTTGCCAGCTGTTATGCTGAATAACCGAGAGGTTTTAGTGGAGACAGATGACAATGTTTAACACCAGTCGCTTCATGCACATTGTTCTTATCATTGTTTGTAGTTTGAAAATTGTGCTGGGGGCTAAGGAAGATTAACAATAGGAAAGTGAGTACCAGGGAAACCAACAGAGCTCTCTGAAATGGAAGAAAATGGAATAATGTGTCTGGCACATGTCACAGCAGCCCTGAGGAAGCTTCAAAGCTTGTCCTCCAGCTGGAAGCCTGCCGCTGCGGGGCCTGCAAGGCTGCTGTGCTCTGGTGCATTCCTCAGCCATGCCCAAGCTCCTCTTTAGAGAAACTGCAGTGCCAGCATCATTGTTCTTTTGAAGGGAAGGCAGCTCTTCACTGGGCTCCAGATGCTTAAAGCTGCAAAATAGCTGAACTACAGATGATATGCCTGATAACATGGATTTTTTTTCAGTTATACCACTTGGATTAAGTAAAAGATTACCTCTTCTTACACTTAAAAAAAAAAGAGTGAGATGTGGAAGATCATGACTGCTTGGATAGGGGTATGAGTGTGACACAAGTTAATATCAAAGAAATTATGAGGCAATTTCCTCTCTTCTTGTTGGCCTTTCCCTGTTATTAGAAGCTATTTTATAACTCAATTTCCATGTGTAGTTTAGGGGTTCATGATCTCGAGATGATAGGAATCAAACATTTTCCATGAGCATTGTTTGGTTATATTTGATCTCATTTGCAAATTAACAACCGACATTCAGCATTTCTGATCTTAATCTCAGCTAACACATTCTTGAGCAAAGAGCTGCTAGTTTGGGGCTTTTGTTTATGGTGGTCTGTATCCCAGCAGTGTCTTCTGCTTTCACCTTGTGATTCAAGGCATCAGCTCAGCAGGTGAAATCCCAGGTCTTGAAAACAATGGTAAGAGTCCCCTTTGCATGAGCTGGTTGGATTTCAGCCTTTGGCTTGAACAGCTGCTGTAAAACATTTTATGATACATTTACCCTTTCCAGCTTCTGCCATTAGACAGAAGCTGGCATGGAAGACTCAAGTATGTTTGCTAATTGATAAGCAGACTGTTAAAAGTGCTCGACTGTTAAAAGTGAATTTAAAAAACAAACGCGAAAAGGTGATGGCAAATTCATCCAGCTGAAAAGAACATCTTAAGGATGGGGCTAGTTTTGTTTAAACATGAGGTTTGCAACTTGTGCTGTTCCATCATCAGTGATGGGATGTTCTTGTTGCCCTCTGCTGTAAAGAGTTTTGTTCTAATAAACATCAGAGTTTGTGTTTACATGTAAGAAGGAAAAAAAAGTGTGATTTTTATTTCTGTGGTCTGATTCTGGCAGGCTGCCTTCCTAGTATGCCATCTGGGTTGAAACCAGAAACCTTGAACATTGTAACACATTTGTTGACTTCTGCTTCCAGTGCTTTTATTGCTTCTTTAACAGGTGTGCATTCAAATGAAAACTATGTTCTTTCAAAGCCACAGCTGCTATTTTCAAGAGAAAGCTAAAATATGTTTGTAGACAAACCTGTATTTTGTGTTTATTAGTAACAAAGTCACAGTTCTGGAAATCTTTGTGAAACTTGTGCTGCATTTAATGTTGCTTCTGAAGCTGTCTTCTTAGAATATGCAATTATGTAAATCCAGAAAACAGAAAAAGGGGGGGAATGGGGCATAATCAGATTAATTTCTGTATGTTGTTGGAGTTATATTGCTGGAGATGTTCTGATCAGAGAAACAGGCTAGAGAAAAGGTGAGAAATTTGTACATCAGAGGTGTACAGGTACTGCTACTTCCTCTTATCTCCATGACTGATATTGCAAAGCACAGATTTAACCAGGGGGAAGCTGCATTCATCCCTTTGCAAACAGTAATATAATAATCAACACCCATGCAGTATTATTATGTATCTGAAACTTGCACGAGGAATACCTTTTGTGCTGAAAATAATTATTTCCTAACTTAGATACCAGTCACTTCTGGTCTTTCTAGCTGTGGGATATCTCATGGATGGACTGGAGTCTCCCAAAACTATGGAAATAATCACTGTGTAAGTTTGAGCTACACTCCTTTTTAATGTCACAATTTAGGCTGGCTTTAGAGTGGTTTAACATGTTGTGCAACATTTGCATTCTCTTTTCATTTTGAAGTAACATTCTTGACATCCTTATCAATGGCTATTAGTATGTCTTGTGTGTAACAGTCCTTTGTGCATGGTTGTATTCAAGTAAAGCTTCCCAGCCTGTAAAAATTTTTTGTATTTATTCAGAGCAGCAAAACCCTCATAGTGCTCTTGAATATCACTGAATACATTTCTATCAGCCTCAGTTTGACTTAGTTTATCTTCCTCTTTACAAAACAATAAAAAGTTGTTATTCAATAGTCTTTTTCTATCCCAGGCTGTTAAATAATGGTCTAATGGGGAAAAAAGTTGTGCCAAATGATTACTTAATTTGTAAAACTACTCCAAACAAGCAAACAAACAAACAAACAAACATCTGTTGATTCCTTGCCTGCCTGTTATGTTACATTACAGTGGAGCATTTGTTTTTGTGCTTCATTCTCTTTACTTCACGAGCAAAGGCTGGAAGGAGTCATATCTCTGAGCATGGTGCAATACACAGCCGAAGCAATATTCCCACCACTTAATGGCAACAGCCAGATGCCTAAATGCCTGCTTGACTGAGGTGGGAACGCTAAAGTTCGCTGCTTGTCCTTGGAGGGGAAACATTTGGGGAGGAATCCAAACCAGATTAATTAAATAGCAAATCTCCTGTGGAGAGGCTGTTGGTGTTTAAAGACAGAATTTTGTTAACAGTAACAAAATAATGTATTTTTTGGGGTTTTTCCTCTTTTTGAACAAAGACGTTATCACATTTAATTGGTTCTTTTGCCAGGTAGAGTTCAATTGCAGTGAGACATTTTGTTAATGCAGATGTTGTTGCATGTTCTGTATATCCATGTCCTTGAAGTGTGGTTGTTATAGCAACAGGCTTAACTATTAAACAGGTTTTAGTCTTATATCTGCTTCACAGAAATAAGTTAATTAGGTTTTTGCAGCATCTTTAAATATCATGCTAGCTAGTAAAAGAGATGAGTATCACTTATCTCCCTTAGTAAATTAGCTATAGGGTATTATTTTTTCCCCAGAGGCATCATCTCTAAAATGTGTGTGTTATTAGTCTGCCTAATTTTTTTCTGCATGAGAGAAAATGTGGGAAAATAATATTTAATCTACATATGCAGTGTTAAAATGTGCAACAATGGTTACATTTCAAAGAGCTCACAACCTGGATAATTCCAAAACCCAAATTCCAACTGTAGCCTTTTATCATTGAAAGTCTTAGCCAAACTTTGCACCTGCACTTTATAATTCCCTGCTCAGTGATGGCTATCACTGCCATCACAGTGCTCCAAGCCTGTTCTGCAGACTGTTCTCAGCGAGAACAGAGTCAGACAAACAGTCTGGTGAAATGGGTACTTTTGAGATTCTCTTTTGGATCTGCTTTTCCCTTAAAATTTTTATTGAAATTATAAAAAAATAAACTCTGCTATGTCAGCTCTCAGCCCAAAATTTACCTATTAATAGAATTAAGTGCGTTAGGATCTAGTTGTGGGAGTGATCTCTAAAATCTGTTTTCCCCTCAAGCACCAGGATACAGGTAGAGAGTGAAGGGAGAAACTTTCAATTTCTGTTTGCATCAAGAGATGTTCCCCAGACAGAATAATGGAGCTGTGGAAAGCTTTTTCCAAGGGGTTCCTACAGCGATGCTGAATTCCCGTGGCTGCCTCTGAGCAGGAGCTCAGGTGGGGCTGTGCACTCTGTGGGGTTGGGGCACCCCTGGGGCAGGACAAACCCTGTCCCTCTGTATCCCTCTGTCACAGGGACACAGGCAGCCTCTCCGGGATGCTGCACCCTGTGCTCCTGGGCTGGTCCCATGTGCAGGTGTTGGGGGGCCAGGCACAGGGATGGGGAGCAGAGCCGTGGTGAATTGCGAGGCTCAGCCGTCAGAAAAAGGGCACTGAGAGGTGCTGAGGTCCTTTCTGCAGGCAGCAGAACCTCCTCTTAGGTACTGCAGCTCCTTGGCTTCCATCTGACATCACCTTTCAGAGGCCTGGGCTGTTTTCTGGGTTACAGGGTTTTGTTATGTTTGGGGTTTTTTTCTATTTCTTCTTCCATTGAGACTTCTGAAAAAAGAAAATGCTATTCAATGTGAAATAATTACTTGAGCTTGTACTGCAGTGTGTATAACAGCTTCTGTTGTAGGGCCTTCTGAGACAGCTTTGTTGTTATTCTGTCTTTGGGAGTGAAGCATTTAACTTCTCCAGCTATGGGATATTGCAGCATCTTGATACCAAGCCTTGTGACTAAAGGTTTGCCTTGCATCCAACATCTGAAAAATGCAATGAGAGAAGCCCTTCACAGACCTGGGGAGGGCTGGAGAGGTGGGGGTGTCAGAAAGGAAGGGAGAAGGGGGCAGAATTTGGGGGAATCATTTTTTAAATTAAGAAACCTGAGATTTAATTATTGCAATTACTGTTATCATGATCAGATCAACAAGTTAGGAAAAAAAATTTTGCATTACAATGAGACAACTGAAAGTTCAAAAAGAACAGCAAGAGTTGTAGCTGTGTGTGCATTTTAACATCTTATTTGCCCATGGCACCATGGTAATTGAGCGTACACAAATGATCTGAAATTAAATTTGCGTATTTTTGCACAAGTTAAATGTGTGGGTTTTTCTGGTACGTACGGCCCAGAGCTGCACCAGATATTGACAGTCTTGTTACTAGGTAGAATTGATCTATTAGGTAGTACTGATCTACAAGAAATGTGAATGATATTGATGAATTCGAATTAATTTTTTTAATAAATGAACTTTCCTTCAGTAAACTTCTGCGTTAAGAAGTAGCAATAGGGGATCTATGTAATGCTTACAGGACTGTATGTTTACTCTCATGGCACAGTGCCTGCAATGTATCTCAGTAGTTGTGTTCCAAAACTAGCAATTTTGCAGGGTTTGAATGGCTATAACTCATTGATTGTCACGTGCACCACACAAATCTGTTTAGGGTTAAGTTACTGAATCTACAGTCCAGCTTCCAATGGTAAGAGGACAACCAGTCTTCTGCGACTATGTGTTCAGTTTGAGGGGAAAATGAATCTAGAGTGAAAGAAGCAGCTTTTTTTTTTTTTTTTTTTTGTGTTATAGATAGAAATAGAAATCTCAGTCGTGCCTTTAATGACTGTCTGCAAATTGATACCATAAGTTTGTCAATAGTGTTCTGCCAGCTTAAAAAGCAGGCGTTGACAGAACTCATATGATACACTTGCACAATATGACCTTTTATTTTTAAAAAGGTAGTTTTCAGCTCAGCCTCCAAACCCTGGAGCTTCTTGGTGTCAGAACTGTGTAAGATTTGTTTTGCAAATCTCTCTGCAGCTCTCCTGGCCCATTACTTCCCTGTAGCCCATTTTACAGACAGGTGTGGTAGCTGGATGTTTCTTTTCCTCCCCATTAATCGGCCCCTAGAAATCAGGCCACCCTCCCAAGCTCTCCTGCCCTCTGGGCTCAGCAGCACCGTGGGTTTCCCTGCATCATCTCCACCCTTCACTGGTGATGTGCTGCTCATCCCTGCTGGAGGAGCCTGGAAATTCCATATTGCAGGGGCAGCTCATGGGGTTTGAAGGGCATCCTGCTCTCAGGCTGGTACCCAAGGCAGCCCTTGCCATCCCAGCCTGGAGATGCAGGAGTCCTGCCCAGCTCCCACGTGCCCTCAGGCAGCAAAATCCATCTCCCACCAGTTGTGACGGTGATTCAGCAGGAGCTCGGCTGACTCATTTAGCCACAGAGGAGATTAAAATCAATTCCTGCTTCGGAGAACGACAAGCTGCCCTTTCGTGTCACATTAATCTGCAGCCGGTGCTGGGCTGATGAAAAGCAGCCCAGAATTGTTAGCGCTGCCACGAGAGGGAGCCCACAAATCCTGGGAATGCCACAGGGATTTATGGAAATGGACCAATATAAGGGTTTAAATTTCGTTATTAGAAACAGCTGATTCTTGATTCAAATCAGTTTATTTTGTCCTTTATTAAGTTTAGTTTTTTCCTGAAGTTTTCTGAAGGTGTTAGCAGATTGAACTTACAAGTTGAGGCAACATATTCAGGCTTTGTTCATGATCATTCTGTTTGTTGTATTTTGGTAAAAATTTAACCAAATTCTGCTCTTAGGAAAAAAAAAACAAAACCAAACCCTGTTAAATACTGAAACACCAAACATGTCCAGCAATTGTGCTTTGCCTCACGTAGCATTTACATCGTAACCTTCCTTTCCCTGTAATTGGACTATACACATAAATATAGGGGAATATGTGCAAGGCTACTTCCATTTCTTTTAAGCTCATATGGAGCTCCAGAGGAAAGACAAAACTCAAGAGGCACACAGTCTTTGTCTTTTGTAATGCGTTACAAAACAGCTGTCTGGAGAGCACGAGGAAAAGGCTCTGACCAGCAAAACCAGCCACTAATTGGTGGACAATGGAGGGATTTTATCCCCAGCCAGCACGAGCTGCCCATGATAGACTGGCCTCAGGTCTGTGTGATATTGGAAGCAGCAATGCAGCTTGTATCCCATATTACATCACTCAAAGGAACTGTAGACCAACATATATTCTGTAAATTATAGCCAACATTTAATCACATCATAAGAAACTGGAAAAAAACCTAACCAAACAAAACCAAGCCTGAAACTTTCCAAACAGCAGAGAGAGACTGTGCAGCTGGTATGCTGAAGGGAATAACTCCTTGTAATTACAATTTAAAACTTGGGAGGATTTTTCGTTGTTTGTGGGGACTTTTTTCCTCTCTTCTTTATTTTTCATGTGCAAGCAAGCTGAATGTTTCTCCAACACTATATACATTTCTTGGGGGATCCTAGAAAGGAAAAAGCACTTGAAGGAAAAGAGTGCAGTAATCCTCAACATTTCATGTAACTCTGGAAGTATTTTCAAGGGCTTTTTCTTCTTTCAACAAGTCTCTAGAAGTCACTAATTGGTTTCACCCTGAGATTATTCCCATCTATGAGTCTGATGTATTTGCCTCTGTGACATTCCCAGTTTGCTCTTTGTTTGCAGTGCAGCTGAGGAGCTGGCTGGCTTACCAGGGATTCCCAGCATGATGATGTTCCTCTAACGTCCTGTAAAGCAGGAACCCTCTTGGAGCTCTAGGTCTATTTATTGAACAATCGGGAAGATGCTTTAAAAGCCTTTATTTCCTCTGGCTGCAGCTCCCACACAAGTCAGCAAGCTCATTAAATAACCATTTGAATGATATACACTTAGGGGTGTATTTCCCCATATCCTGCCCATTCAAAAAAGATTCTAAACATGCTTTAGTTTGATGTGGCTGAAGGTTCTGAAATGGGATAAAAGAAGGCAGGGTTCTCACTGGCTGGCAGCTAAGGAAGAGAGGGTGGGTGTTCTGAGAGTTGAGCAAAGCTTGAGAAAGCTGCAGGAAAGAGTACTGAGGTTCATCCAGTCCTGTCATGTCCTAATGCCTTGACCAATTCATCTGCCCAGGCAGAAACCTGGGTTGGTCTTACACCAGGCTGCCTCTGAGATGAGGTGACACTCACTAGACATGGCATGTCCCAGTGTCTAGGGACCAGAATAGTCTTTCCTCTCCCATACCTCAGGTTGCCTTAGTGAAATCATGGATACAGCTTTTACCAGCCAGTTTCCTGGGGCCCAAACTGCTTGCTACTTCTCCTATGCCTCTATGGTGGCTTCATGTGATTGACTTTTAGCTGCCTCCCTGAATTCACCCCCTCCATTATACAAATTCCCATACAGTTTTCCCAGTCAGATCTGAGGTCTGTACTGGCTATGTTGGATTTGTTTTGTGCTGTGTAATCTGCACTCCCTTTTGCCTCGTTCCAATGAGGTTGGATGATATGGCATAGAGGATCCAGGTTGCTGTTTCTTTGTCACCCAGGATTGACTTCTGCTGACTAATGCCTAAGAAATTACATGAACTTTTTACAAAGAAAAATGTGCCATATTGATGGAATTTTCAATCTTGTTCAAATGTCAGGCAATCTGCTTGCAGAAATTAGCGTTCTCATCTCTTGACTCCTCAACCTTAATAACCAACATAAATATTGAACCAACCTTTTAAAACTGAGATTACTCATTTAAATCCAATTGGAAAACATGGTGATGGTAAGGACAAAAATGTCAAAGAAGTTGGGGAGCTGGGTTATATTTGCCAGACATGTTAGGCTTTGAAATCTGATCATTTCCTGCCAATTACAAGTTTGGAGCTGTTTGTGGAGATCAGTTGTGTTGGCCTAGATGTTACAGTTTGATATGAGCTCTTGTATTTCCTTGTGAAATGTGCCATTAGGGTGGAACATGTTGTGCTTCTCTGTTTCTGGTTGCTAAGTACCCATTCTTCACAGCTGTACCTTGAGGTAGAAATTTAATAATCCTGAGATGTTTACTGTCTCTCCTACAGAGCTGCAAGATTTCTAGTAATAGGAAGGAATATGTAACCTCACAGTCAAGCAGTACTTTAATCATTTGGATAAAGGCATATTATGGGCAGGTTTTCCAGCTGGAGTGGTATGTGTGTATAGAAATTAACTCATGTTGGCTGGTTTAGGTGTTGGTCTAGTATTAATATCACCCCTTGGGATGTGAACTTTTGCAGACAAATATGGTACTGGAAGGAAAGGGTAGGATAGAGAAAAAAAGTGATTTTAAATTCTAAATTGCTGTCTTTCCTGAGCTAATACCTTATATCTCTGAAGATGGCTTGCCTTGAAGCTTAAGAAGTGGGCAAATATCAATGCTGTTACATAGTAATATTTTTTAAAACACCCCTGTTATCTCTCTGGAAGAAAAAGGCGTATCACTCCTATTAAAAAGAATGCAAGGGATCCACGCTTTTGGATCTGAGGAAAGCCTGAAAGTCAGCTACAATTTATGTTCTATTTCCTATTATGAATTCTGTTTACCGTAGCTGTGGTGTTGTGGAATTTTCAGCTTTTACACTGATGGGGATTTGGCACATCAGAGCAGAAGGTATCTGCTGGTTTGTTTTCTCAGTTGCTTGGGGAGATACAGAGAATACCTGTGTGCTAGACAAAACAGAAACCTGTCATATAAGGCTCCTATTTGTTGGATGAAATCTTTGCCCTGCTTAATAAGATGCTGATGACTTTGATACCTTTTCCCATTTATGTCAGGGAGGTTGGAACTAGATGATTTTTAAGGTCCCTTCCAACCGAAATCATTCTATATTTCTATGACTCTCTGATTTCCTGGCTAGAAAATTGTAAATATTTGCCTCTCCTTTGGACCTTCATGCCTTGCCCTTGTGTTACTAGTGAGCTTAGACTAGAAGCCCTCTTGCAAAACTGTTGGAAATCCAGACATATTCTCATGTGGAGCTGTCCAAGGACATTCTAGTTTGAGCTTGCCTTTGCCTAGATTCTCATCTGTGACAAAGCTGCAGTTTATTTCTCTTCTACGTATTTGCAGGAATGGCTATTGCTAATGTTCCAAATTAAATTAGAGCAACTTTGCACATTTTGGTTTGCCTTAAAATCAGGATGACAAAATAGCTCCCTAAAGGAAACAAGAGGGGTTTTTTTGTTTTGTTTTTGAAGATGAAACAAGGGTAAAAAGGACTGTCTTGCAACGCAGGGATCTGTAATGGAAGATGCCCAAATTGCCAGAAGGAGGAAAGTGCAGTGCTCCAAAGAGAATGAGACAATAGTTCTTGATGAGCTGTGCATTAAACATGACTGTCTTTAAGCAGAATCAGAAAACACATGCGATATGTGAATTTCGATAGAGTACTCTTCCATTGTTTACCTGTGTTTTATTTTTCCTCTCAGGCCTTTCTATCTCATCTGAAGAATGTGGGATTTTTTAGAAATCAGACAATGAGTTCCCATTCCAGTTGTTATTAAGCACGTCAGAATTACAGGAAACTATATAGGAACACTGTGCTCCTTCACTTTTTGTGGATAATTAACTACCTCAGCTATATTTGGACTTCTTTCAAACTGCAGAATTATTTACAAGAATGATAGATGATAAAGTATTTGTAAAGAAAGTTTAATAATAATGTACATCTACGGGTAGCAACTAAATTCTTAATTTCCTGACTGGATTTGCTCCAGTGTAGGAGTGTAATTTTGCTATCCAAAGTAGGATATTGTGGTGAGCATGCAGCTTGTCATCAGCCCTCCATGAAGGGGCTGTGTTCAATACTTAATATATTTTCTAAGAACCCTGTCCTAGGGAAGGCTATCAAAGACTTTTGCAGGGCTGTCCTGCGTCTCAGAGGAGGGGAAATTCATGGTGTCTTTCACTGAGCAAGTTCTTAATCTTCGGAAATCTTTACAAGAATTTATGATAACCTGAAATGGTCCCACTTTGGGTGATTTGGTGAGACGTTTTGTATCTCAGAGTAGGTTCAGCACTTCCTTTCCCCTGAAACAGTATCTAGGCTTTAGTTGGAGATGAGAAAATAATAAATGTGATCTTTCCCACTGCAGCAATCAAAGCAGCTTTTCAAGCCCCTTTTTAAAGTACTGTCTATGAAGCTCATAAACACATCAAAGAGTTAAAAATAACTACTGTTGTTTCCTTATTGCTTTTTCTCCAGTGCTTTGAATTGCATCCTCTAATCTCCTGGATCTCTTCTCACAAGCCTTTCCAACAAATGTCCCTTGCACTCTGTTAAAAACGCTGCTTTACCACCAAATCCTCACACCTCGCTGTATATTAGCTCATCCTCATTACAGTATCTTCAACTGGAATTTGTAGCTGATCTTTGAGGCTTCCCAGTGGAATCAATGACTTTTTCCTATAAAAATCAATTGTTTCCCAAAAGCTTCCTTCCCTTGCTGGGGATTCAATGCCACCACAATGAAACTGATTCATTAATTAATTTCTTTGCCATTTTGTTGGTGGATTTTTCTTTCAAGGTGAACTATGTTGCTTAACTCATAGATGCAAACGACAAGCAGGGTGGACCCCTGCTTTGTTTATTCTCTGGGTGTGTGGGAAGAAAGAGCAGATGTGTGTGTCCTGAGAAGCTCATGTTGCCTAAGGCCACACCTGATTCTCAGCACAGACCTGGGCCAGGGGTTAGAAACTGGGAAGAAGGGAGAAGACATTTCAGCTGAATAACTCTTTTATCTTCTCTGTGTTTACCTAACTACTGTGCAAAAGCCAGGCAAATCTACCATATAATCCTCTCTTGAGAGAGATGCAAAGAAAGATGGGTGTAAGGCTGTGAATAAAAAGGAGCAGTGGCTTGGAACAACCCAGAAATGTTTACCCACTCCACACAGCAGAGATAAGAACAAAAGTGATAAAGAAACCTAAATCCCACATCAACAGCACAATATTAGAAGGGTGATTAAGATTATGGACCTGAGGGAATGTACGTTGCAATAATGAAAGTGGAGCACCTGAGTTTTGGGCTGCCTGGAAAAATGGGCAGGTTGGGCTGACCTGTGCAGGGTCTGATGGAGCAAAGGAGCACAGGTGGATCCCAGCAGTGCTGGGATGCTGTGCAGGTGCCCTGCCTGGAGCTGGAGCACAGGCTTGCCTGGCATCAGCAATTTGCCCCACGGGTAGCAGGGCAGCCCCGTGACAAGCAACCAAGCAATGGCAGCAAAAGGGCACTGCATTGGAGCCAAGTAAGTTGGGATTTATACCTTGACTTTTGGTTTGTCTTTTCCCCTAAATTCTACCCCATGTCTGCAGAAATTTTTGTGTTTAATTAACCTGTGCAAGTTGCAGTGGCAATAGCTGTTCGTCAGCTTCTTGTCTCCTATATACAAATGTACGCATGCTGTACCTTGGTCAGCTCCATTTATAACTGAGTGCTGCTGCTTTGCACTTCAATGCTCATATATGGCAGCCAACTACAATTAGCTAATTCATTAATTAACCTGAGAATTTGTGCCTCTGGTGACATGCTTTAGCTTTGCTGTTCAAAGAAGGAGCAACAGAAAACTGTTCAAATTCCTAAGGAGGCTGGAGTAAAACTGTGCTGAAAATCTACTTTCCAACGTTTACTATGTCCTGGAAGGATGAATTGAGGCCAGTTGGCAGGCTTTTCTCCACAGAGATGACAAAACTGATAACATTTCATAAGCTCCCACTCTGTATTTCTGTTTCTTGTGACTATTCTTGGAAAGCAGAGTTTTTATGGGTGCTAATTATACCATTAAAATGCCAACTATTCATGTATTTTCTAAGAAAATTCTGTAATGCACACACTCACTTACACTTCTCTGGATCCCAGTGATGTGCTGGTGGGTAGGTGTGACCCATAATGAGTGAACACTTGCAGTCTGTCTAAATTAAGGAGAGCAGACTAAAGCAAAGATGATGCAAGAAGCATGGCATACTCTCTCCTCCTTCCCCTGACTGGCCAGGCTTGAGTAAACTCTCAAGACCAAGAGGACATTCCCTGAATGCCCAGTCATGTCCTGTCATGGAAATGTTAGAAGTCTCTTGTCCTACAGAGCATGTGTACATGTGTACATGTGTACGTGTTAGGGCCACAGCTTGAATGGAGATATTGGATTTTGTGCTTTCCTCTCTTTTGGGAGGAATTATGCAAGCAAATTTCTTATTCTTTGAACCACCTCTAAAGTCTGGTGTAAAATAACTTTTCAGCACAATCAGACAGGCAGGATGTGCTTCCAGTTCTCAGGATTGTCTCAAACAAGGCATGGCATTTTGTGTCTCTAACCCAAATGGTGTTAGGTCCTGAATTAGAGTCAACTTGTAGTTGTCTACTCTTCAGTCCCTGACTTACACCTGGCTGTTAAAAATTAAAGATCTTTCTGCAGACCTGTCCAGTAAAATGGGTCATGAAACAATGCCAGATAAATACCTTAATATGGGCCTATGAGGTGTTTCAGCTATTTTGATAGGATTATGACTGAAGCCTTGATTTGCAGCCCTGTTTGTGACACAGACATCCCCTTCAGATCTGCCTTTTCCATTTCTTATGTAGCTCTCTTGTTGTTACTGTGCCTGCAGATGGAATCCCTCATTTGAGGAGATGGAAACACACATGAACAAATGCTATGTAGTGATGTAATGAGGCTGTTCAAAATAAGCTACCACATCCACAAGCCTTGAAGATTATTTGGATTGAGACAACGGACCCAGATGCCTGTGAGCTCCATCTTTCAAAACAAAGAGAAGTTCTACAAGATCTCAGGAGCAGAGAGCCTGAAGGTAAGCCCATCACTGACTACAGAGGGGCCACAGGACCTTCCAGCAAGGGGGCAGGGAACAACAGCCTATTAACAGCAGTGTCTGTATCACTGGAGAATGTTTGCTGTTTCTTCTCGAAACAATCTTGAAAGCATGAAGTACGAAAAATTATAATTTGATCTATTAAATGCGTATGTAATGGTTAGGTGTACTTCATGACCTGCTGCCTCATCCCACACCATGCCAAGAGCAAACAGAAGGTCACAGTGGTTGGAGAGGGCTGGAGGGGGACAAGTGTGCAGCCATTTGCTGTGCCAAAGTGGGAGTCAGGCTGTCCTGTGCCTGTCTGCTGGAACAGCAGCCAGCCTGCCCTCCCAAACCTGGCTCTGCTTTGCATCCAGCCTCCCTTGTGGCTCCTGCTGCCCTTGCTGCTCGGCAATGGCACATGTTGTCTTGTACCAGGCACAGATCAAAGCATCTGCTGCGAGAGAAACATCAAGAAAGAAGGGCATTTTGAAACTCTGAGCCATTAAAAACTGCTCAGTTGCTACCCAGAAAGCTGCAAAGGGACCCTGTCCTTTAGGATGAAAAGCACGAGGCAGCACAAGGCACAAGGGCAGTGTGGAGAGAAGAAATATTGTGTTTCATTGACGTTTCTGGGTGAGTCATTCCCCCTCGGGCTGACGCAGCACCAAACACTGCTGCACACCCCAGAACATCTCCCAGCTCTCAGCAGACACTGCCCGAGAGGAAGGAGCCCTGCTGGGTCTGCAGGGTGCCCTGGTGGCTCAGGGTGGTGCCTTGGCCATCAGCCGTGCCAGGGAGCGTGGGGGCAGTGGGTCTGACCCTGACCTCCTTCTGCAGCTGAACCCTTGGCAAAGTCCTGCTGACATCTAGCTGGAGCCCCGCTTTTCTGGAATTTACTTGAAAAGCTTAGCAGCAAAATGCCCAAATGAAACAGGAAAATCTTTTTGTGAAGTGTAGACGTGCCGCTGCTCGTTCCAAGTGCCGATCTGGATCTTTCCCCTTTGCTGTCTGCATCGAGCTGCAAACCCCTGCCCATCTCCCGAGCAGCAGGAGCAGCTCCAGCTCTTCAGCACTGCCGTTGCCATGGCTTTGCCCCAGTGTAAATGAGATCACAAGCTGGCTACCTGCCACTGAAAATGGGTTTTTGTGAGAACTGGATTGTGCTTGTCATTGTTTGCTTGGGTGTTTCTTCCCCAGCAAGGTTAACAATAGCACTACTCACAAAATCGTCGCCTTGAGAAAGATGTGGTGTTGATGTTTCCTTTAAAAGGGAAAACTAAAGGAACTTAAATAAATTAGAGAACCAAACAGTCCCTAAATTTGGACACCGTGTCTTTTTTGGGTGTGTTTTTAATGGTTTTGCCTTCAGTGAGATGTCTAATAACTTCTGTTAGCACTTGGCTAAACAGAGGGCTGGGAGGCACAAGGTCCAAGATCGGCTCTCCAAACCTGCCATCAGTAACTCTGGATAGATGGGGATAAATGACTGAATCTTTTGATGCTGATGCTTCCCCTAAAAAAATTTTAAAAATTAAAAAAAAAAAAATAGAAAAGAAAACCGAAACAACAACTGAATGTAGTTTTTATATTTTGGCTCTTTAGATGGCACTGATGAGGCCCTGGTATGGCTCTGCAACAGCCCTCTACCAGGAGTATCTTGGGCAAAAATCTGTCTGATTTTTAAAGCAGCAAGTGTATGAGTGAAGGTAGGTGATGTAGGTGTAGGCACAGTTGCAGGAGACATATTTGATGTGCAAAGAAGTTTTTTCTATCCCTTATCCCCTTGTCTTATGTGGCTGGGAATATTTTTTAGAACAGGAATTTTCCGTTTTGTTTTGTATAGCACTTATATACTGAATGCAGTATCACATGTGCACAACATTCAGGACTTATGTGCTATGAACTAAATGATGGGACTGTCTGAACAGAAGCTACTCCTTTTAAAATGTTGCAATGACTTCTGAAAAAGTTAAAATTCAAACACATTAATAGGTGTTGCACCTCTAGAATTCTTTATGTGAGGACGTGTCTTCCTGTAAGAGAGTTATTTTTTATTTTCACTATCCTTTTATGGAGGTTTAAATTATCTTGAGTTATTCAATAAAACCCACAAAATTGCTCTTTACGCAATTACTCAGAGAGAGTGTTCCATTATGTGACAGTCACACAGCCACATAATATCCCTTCCATCAATAACTTTCTGCTACTTTTTCCCAATAGGTATCTGAGAAGGGAAGCCAAGTTCAAAATATTCCAATAGACTCATGCTGGCCTGGGTGCTGCTGATGCCAAGGGAAAAATCTGGGGATTTCTGCACGGTCCAGAGAGGCCTATTTATTAGGGTAAATAACGCGGATGTGCCTCACCACCCTAACCAGAATTCTCTGACCTGACTTGCTTTCGTAATTTTGGAGCATCTGATTCCCTTTCTGTTCTGAGCACTGACTTTCCGATGCGTGGTTTTTCCAGCAGTCTTATATGCAAACAGTGATGATGATGATGATGATGAAACCAAGCATTTGAGACAGATTTTTTCTAAGGACTTGATGGATTTTGAAGAACACTAATATGTTTGAGCTTGAGGGACTCAGGTTTGGAGTCTAGTCCTTATGGGTCCTGTAATTCTTAGACGGATCAGATTCTTTTGTATCTCAATGTCTCTGTTTCCAGGCTGTAAAAGGATGAGATTTTTCCATTTCACTGGGGTACTGTGAGCGTAAATACGTTAAAAATCATGAAACACTGCAATACTATGGTCATGGAGGCTCTATAGCGAGGATGGGCAGAGAGCCAAGAAACCTTTTTACATGGTTCAATTTAGTTTTTGGGAACTAATGAGATGGAGCCAAGTCCTTGATGGTAAAAATCAGAAGCTTCACTGATTCATTGAGAATCAGGCTGGTTGAAAATTTTGCAGATGTTTCTATGATTAGAGCTTCCTAGACATGAGAAGGAGACTTTCCTGTGTGAGCCTGTGCAGGGTGCACGAGCAATAGTGGGATTTCAGAACCAGTCTCCTCATCCTGGATTCCAGCGAGATGCTCCAACACAAACACCTACTGTGCCTGGTCAATAAGGCCTCAGAGATGTATTAAGTCTTGAAAAGCCCACAGGAAGGAAAAAAGGTTGAATATGAATCTACCTCTGAAAAAAAATGGTATTTTAAAATACATCAAAGTTTTCTTCATGGAAGATTATGGTTTTATTTTTTATGTTTGCAGGCTGAACTATTTTCAGCCTAAAATCCATTAAAGGGTTTGTTGTGCTGATCTGGCTGAATGAATAGTTTAATGATAAACAGTCAAACATGGCAAGAAAACATGAAAAGCAGCAGGTGCCGGTCCCCCAGCAGGGCTCTTTGAAGTCAGACTCAGTTTTGAAGTGCTCTTTAGGTTTTACTTTCCCCTTCCAGGAAGCCTTCTGGCTGGCAAGGAAGATTTTCTCTCTCAGAGCTGCCTGCAGCCTGGTTAAGGCCTGGCAGGTGGGTGAGGAGGGGATCTGCTCTTCCTTAGCTGCATCCATGAACCCCATTTGCTTTTAATTCCTTCCTGCTATGCAGGTTTCCCCTGGAATCCTAGTAAAATTGTTTATTTGGTACTCAGGCTGTGGGGAAAGTGTGAACCACATGCATGGAAGCTGTAGGTTGCTGTGAATTTTCCCCGCACTACTAATGGAAATTCAGTGCTGGAACCCAGTAGTGAAAGCTAATTTGGTTTCATAATTTTGGCAGAAAATAACGTGTTAAGAGAGCCAAGGTCATCTTGCCCTGTGATTAAAAAGCCTGTGAGGTCTGAAGAGGCGGTGGGGGATCTCTCCTCTCTTGCATGGAGACTTTCAGCCATCTGCTCGTGAGAGTTTGTCCTCTGCAGTGCTGCAACACGGCAGCTGCAAGATGAATGGGAATGGAGAAAAATGCGCCTTATTCACCTTCCCCTGTGAAGATACAGCTCCTTACAGCTGCCCACTGGAGCAGAAATGCCACTGCTGATACCCTGGGTGCCTGCAAGCTCAGAGAACTTAACAGTGATGGAGAAGGAAAAAACAATATAAAAGGAAAAGTCAGAACTTGTAGAAGGGAAGATGATCTCCTGAAAATTTACATGCAAAGCAGGAATTATTCCTTATTTGAACCAAAACTATGAGGAACAAAGTCGCAATGTGTTTTCCTTTTATCAGAATAGAAAATATTTCCAAATGTGCTTATAAAGAACGACACTTTTATTTATTTATTTATGTTTCTTGGAAGAAAAAGAAAGCAAAACATTTTCGGGAGGCTGTGAACAGAATAAAGCGCTAAGGGCAGGCTTTATGCTGGATCACACTTCCAGGTTTTTTCATTCTGTAGATAAGCCAGGTCTTTGGAGTTTTCCTGCCTGCAGAAGCCAAGCTCTCTGCTGCCTGTGCCCTGTGCTCCTTTGCCTGGCTCCCTGACGGCACACGTGGCTCTGCAGAGCTCCTTTCCTCTCCGGAAACAAAGGGCTACCGGGGTTCCCTGCTCCACAGAGGAGACCCAGAGGGTACTCCAGGCTTGAAGGCAGTTCCATTTTCTTGAATCACTTGCGCCTGAATGGAGCTACCGGAGCATGTGCCAGTAACCCATTCATGGGAATCTGGCACTGCTCAGCCTTGGCACCTCACCCTTATTGTTTAGGTGATGGCCTGTTTCTTAGGAGCAAGGGTCACTTTTGACTTTGTGTTAAGAATGTTCTAAGTCTTGAGACTTTTTCTCTTTGATGATGAAGGATATGTTATAGTTAGCCTTTGGAGGCGCAGACCACCTGAGCTCATCCCCAGAGATGATTGCCCCACAGGCAGCAGAGCAGATAATGAAAAGCCCGGCAGGGAGGGTTGGAAGTGAGAGCAGCGCAGGTTTAGCAGTGAGTCACGGTGTAATGCTGGTGGCAGCAGGGTGCTTGTGTGCTGTGTTTGTGACAGGGTGAGTCAGAGCATGGAGGGATAAAGGTACAGCTTCTGGATACTGGAAGTGGTGGTTAGTGCCTCAACACTTGAGACATGTCCTCGTGCTGGCTCTCCAGAGAGGAGGCAGCTGGGGAAGTTTTAGTTAGGACACTTGGCCTCCAGGGTGGCTGGACACAAGCAGGCTCCACGAGGGAAGTGGCACCCCTGGCTTTAGCTCCACTCTGGACCTGGGCTGAGCAGTTTCCCCTTGGTGAGATGTTTGTACTTCAGTCTTGCTTTGTAGCACAGGGAGAGCTGCTTGCTCCTGTCTGCAGAGCCAAAGTCAGCTATTTCCCCAAAAGAAGTGGAAAATTCAGAGCAACAGGCATACCGCTTTATCTGCCTGCCAAAGTAAAGCTGTTGGGAGCAGAGAGGCACAGGCCTGGAGGAAGGATGATACAGAAGCAATAACAATGCTGTCCCTGATCCTTTACCACTTCTTTTACAGCCTGGATGCTGCTTGATTAGGAATTTGAAGTGCCAGCTTTCCTTGCCTGCATTTCTGTGTGCCATCTCTCCTGTGGCGGTACAGCACTGAGGCATTGCCCCTTGACTCATGCAGCTGCTGATTTTCTCTTTACACAATCCCTCCCACCAGAGAGGCAAATACTGATTTTTCTGATCAGTAAATGAAATAGCAGTCAACTCAAGATACAGCAGAAATATGTGCCAGGAATGACTCTAGAACACCTCAGAGAGCAGTACTCCCTGTAGGCTCAGATCCACCAGAGACCATTGCCCACTGACCAGTGAAGGTCACAAATGCTTGAGCAGGATGGGGTTGTGGTCAGGGTGCTCTTTCTCCATGGAGCTCACGGGGCTGTTTGCAGTGCCCTGAGCCATTCTACTTGTTTCTCTTTCTCTTTCACTTCAGCAGAGTAACTCCTGAGCCCAAGTTGAGATGCTCCAGCTCTCATCCCCTCTGCACTTTCATCTTTGCTCCTCTTGTCACCCCCGTGTTCCCACGGCCACAAACATCAAAAATCATCCTTGTCACACCAGTGCTGTATGGGTGCAAAATGTTTCTCTTGGGTGAGCTGGGTTCATAAACCAAGGGAACTTAATCAAAAGGTGATTTTGAAGTGGTCTCAATCAGTTTCCCACTGCAGCCATTTCCCCCCTGCCCCACACCCCGATTCTGCTGGAAAGGTGAGTTGGGGAGACAGGGCATGAGTGCCACACAGAGCGTCCAGGGCTGCCTCACGACTGTCTCTGGCCGGAGCTGCTGCTGCTCTGCCTCCCTGTTGCTAAGGAAGGTTTCTATGGAAAAGGCCCACCAAGAAAGTGAGAATTAGAGAGAGTTAATGTTCAAAACAGATGGGCTCGATATTGTCAGCAGCTGGCTTCTACAGGGGAAATAATCTGCTGGAAAGGAAGAGTGGCCATCTCAGGTGCTGTGCAGAGCAGGAGGTGCAGCTGGTGTGTTTGTCAGTTCGTCTCATTTTAATGTTGGTACTTCGTGGTAAATGCAAACTGTTAAATGAAATGTTGGTTGTGAGATATTCGCATTATAGGAGTGTTCTTGTACGATAATAAGTTGCAAGCCCCAGCCACCCCTCAAAAACTCTTGCTGTCCCGTAGATGTGTCCCCATCAGCTGGAGCAGAGAGTGGGCAGGCAAATGGAACTTGAACCCCTTGGGTAAAAATGCTCTGGTCAAAGTGGAACTCTGACTACACACAAGACATCCAAAAATCTGGGCCTCCCTGAGACCTGTCAATACCTCAAACCCATGGATCATCTTCTTTGGTAGCCTGGAATAGTCCCACAGGGGTGCTGGTCTATCTTCTGTGTGTGCTGCAGTACTTGTGTCTCATCCCCAGAGCTCTGAGGCACCAGTGGTGCCACCAGCGATGTCTTCGGGCAGTCAGTCAGGTGTTTGGAGCACTCCACAGGAGCCTGCTCTCCCACACCTGCACAGGTTTGAACCACAGTATCTCCTCTCAAGAAAGCTTCTCAGCCTTGTGCCAGGTGGAGGTAACCTGAGAGGCACAGGGCTGCTACAGGTGGGACCATGCCCTGGCAGCAGAGGCAGGGCGCTGGGAAAAGGTCACAGAGAACAAATGGACACTTGTCCCTCTCAATGGTGGGCATCACGTTCACCTGGGGTTTGGTCCATCTGAGGCTGGACCTGTCTACTGTATTTGTAATTCAGTGCAAGGACACGGTGGTTGGTGATTGATGGATGTATGAAGTGGCTGCCTGGGACAGCAGGAGACCAGGCTTGGTGCAGGAGGGATGCTCCAGTGCTGCTTCAGAGCTCCACGAGAGATCAGGCCCCAGGGAGCATGGCGAGCCCCAGCAGTGTCAGTGTGCTGGACTGAGAGCCAGCAGAGAGTTTGTTTATCCAATGTTATGTATGGAAAATGGGCCGATCTGGGTTCAGAAACAGTTTTTCATGCAGCTGGATGGCCCTTGCGGGTTGGAGTTACCCCTGTGTAAATGGACCATCACTTACGGTTTCACACTGAAGTGGGACTTCTGAGATTGAGGATTGCTTCTTGGCAGAAGGTATGTGAACCTTCGTGCTACTGAAACCAGTTTTCCCTCTTCAGCTGTTTCTCAGTGCTGTTGGTCTCCCACTTTTAGCAAGCTGTACATTTGCTGGGGGGAAATGCATTATAAAATGGTATCTGCTATGTCCTGTGACTGCTTTGCCTGCCTGTAGCCTGCCTGCCCTTCCAGAAAGCTTGGGATAAGCTGCCAGAAGTTCCTTTCCTTGGGTGGTACTGCTCGGATTTTCTTTCCTTCTGCAAGCCTATGGATGGTGCTGCTAATTCACTTATGACGTTAACCTGGCCAGAGGCTGTCCCACTCCTTGCTGATGGAGGCAGAGTCAGAAGATTAAACTCTTGAGGTTAAATGAGTGACCTGGCAGTTTTGCTCAGCATTTCTATCTTGCCCTGTGGTGAATGGATGGTGGTTGGCCTTTATGCAGCTGATTAGAATAAAGTGGCTGGAAAAAATGCCTGCAATAAGTCCAGCTGCTATTTTTGGTCTGTGTGATGAGAGAAATACTGTCTCAGTCCCTGTGCCTGCCCTCCAGCCCTCCCCAGCTGGATGATGGAGGGAGGCAGGGGCAAGCAGAACCACGGTGGTTTTCCCTCCCACCCCCAGAGCCTGGGGTTCTGATTCTCTGTGATAAGAATTCTCTGTGATAAGAAATATTCCTGTGGTTGAGGCCCTGGTAAATTTTTACATACCCTGGTACTCCTCAAAGGTTTTCTTCCACACACCTCTTGCACTGCTGCAGAAATAAACACACAGACATGAGTGTGGTCTCAGGGACACAGACCAAGGGTTTCCTCTTTGCTGTGGGGACAGGAAAGAGATGTCGCACTTATCTTACACTGCCTCAAAGTTACCATTCTACAAGATAAATAAATCTTTGCTTAGAGGAAATAGTTTTCTCAAAGTTATAAAAGACTTCCTGAAAATGTACATGCTACTGATTTCTCATGCTTTCAGATGCTCAGACTTGAAAGGGCTTAACTCAAATCCTGAATGGAAAGATTGTTGGTGGGAAGTACATTGCAGTGTGTTGGTTTTAAGAGATGCAATAAACCACTACAATGGTGTGCCAATCCTCCAAACTGTTCCATGGGATGAGGACAAATACTGAATCCGTGATCTGGACTCTAATCATTCTGACAGCATCTTACCCAGACATGCTTACCACAACTAAGAGTTATGATTTTTTAATAGGCATGATTCATAATTTAAAGATGTAGCTTAAAGACATTACATTCTGCTGCCAGAGCTGTGATGTATGATCTGCAGAGGTTTACCCCCCATTAGATATTACTGCAGAAGTGACTTAAATCTCCTCCCTCAGTTAAACAATTCTCTAAATGTCATCACTGTTTACAGTATTAGCAGAGCACTCAGTAGTGATGATCTGTGCTCTGACAGCCCGGGAGCCCCTGCAAGCAGCCAGAAGATTTACACTTTGCTGAAAACCGGCTCATTATCTCCAGCAGCAAAATTCCTCTCATAAATAGTCTGGTGTTCTCAAGCTGCAAATGGGGTTTGTATATACTGTAATAGAATCTATTTCCTGAACACTCTCCTAGGTGTTTTAGCTCTGATTTGTTGTCCTTCCCGGAGGTGAGTGCAGCAGGGCACAGGTGGCAGCCAGAGGTGTGTGGTGCAGGCTGGCGAGCTGCCCAGCAGGATGGGCTCATGGCCACGGGGAGCTCATGGGTGTGATGGGAGTGTCACAGAGAGAAGGGCACAGCAATCAGGGCCACTGTCCATCTGCTTCAGTGTGCCTGCAGCAAATGGGGTGCTCCAGGCAGCTCCCAGCAGCCTTGCTTTCAGCTCTTGTGGCCAGCCTGCATTTCTAAAAGGGTTTCTCCTGATCCTGACTGGATTTAACTGGGAAATAAGCCACGCTACATTGTCTCCACACTCAAAAGTGTTAACTGCTAAAACTGTTATTCTCATTACACGAATAATTGTTCAAATTTTGCTATGTCCTTGCCTGGCTGTCCATCTGAGCACTGAGTTCCTTGGTCTAATTATGTGTTAGTTGAAACAGTTCTTCCTTCCATCAGCTCTGTATTTGCCGTTTTTCATGTCATTGATTGCTTGTGTGCTCTGAGAGGGGAAGGACAGGAGCTCCTGATCCGCCTTCTCTCTGTTCTTCCTGACCTGCTGTGCTTCTGGCTTGTTCTTTCTCTGTTGATGTTTGTCTTCCTTTTCTCTTTTTTCTTCCTCAAGTTCCTGAGCTGGAAAAAAAGCAAGCAGCAGAAAATGTAAAGGGGGACGATCACTGCTGTTTACAAGAAGAGCTGGAGCCTGTCTAGCATCAGCCACAGAGTGGTTTCCTGTGTAATTGAGGTAAACACAATTCAACTGGGAGGGTTTTTTTCCTGTGAGATCCATTGCTTCTGGTTAGGCCTGGACTCTTCCAGTCCCCAGATGCTGAAACATCCTCCACTCCCTTCTCCTGTCACGGGGCCTGGGTGTCTGCTGCCATGCCTTCTCCTGCTGGGACAGGAAGGTGGCAAAAAGCACTGTGGCAGTGAGGCTGGCTGGGCACAGCAGGAGCAGCACATGACACATGATGGAGAGGCAGGGATGTGTGGGGCACTATGGGTGTGATAAATCCTTTTCCCTGCCCTTCTTTTAAAGGACTGCTGCACATGGCGCTGCCTCTGCCCAGCCTACAGCCGTGTTGATGATCCCCCAGCTCTAGTGCCAGGGAAATGCTTGGTTAGGTGGAGCAATGTTGGATACTTACGGGAGAAGGGCTGGCCCTTGGCTCTGTTATTTGTAGCACAATACTTCTCATTCAACAAGGAAGGCACAAACCAGTTATAGCTCAGTTAATCTTACTAATCTTCTTTTAATTAATCTATTTCAATGGAATTTCATTTCCACTTGCACAATCAGCCTGGCAAAGGCAGATAGTCCTGCAGAAAAAAATCACCCCAGCAGAAAAATCACACTTGAGATCGAGCCTGGGAGACGTGAGACAAGCAAGCAAACCAGATGTATAGAAATAACAAAATAGGAAATTGAAGAACAGTTTATGCTGCTGTCTTATAAGTTTGCTGAGCTGTTTTGCATGTGTGACTAATGTTGCAGTGGCAGCTGCTGCTGCCAAACAGAGCCAACACCTCCTTAGGACTGCTGCACCACCAGCCTGGCTCTGCACACGCTGGAAAACAGCAGGAGATGGAGATGGCTGCTGGGAGTCTCTGGAGGTGACTACAGGGGCTGGGTGCTCTCAGTTCTGGTGCTTTCCAGTGAGTCTGCTTTAGGCTGTGCCTCCCTAGCTGCATGGGGAGAGATTCCCAGGTGCCAGTCCCGGGACTCTCTGTGTCCTCTGATCAACCCCCACCGGGCAGCTGTGAGTGTCCTGCAATGGCTGCATTGTTTTTACTAACAACTTGGGCAGTTTTTCTATTTTAAACGTAGAAACGCAAAAAAGTCCTTTCCAGATTTGTTGAAAGGGTTTGGAACTTAATGCCCAGTTCGGGCAGATTTTAACAGAAGATTTAAAAGCTTAGAAACAGGATTAGAAGAAGGAGGGAGCTTTAGAGCCTTGACTTAGGGACAGGACATATTTCACAGATGAGGTCTCTAAAGACCTGTACAAAGTCTGGGAGATACCTATGGCAATGGTGGACTCCCACTGAGCTGAGTGCAATCAGATTTTTGCCATTAATTTCTCTGTCAGCATTTGCAGAGCACAGTTAGGAATGGGATAATGGACTCTGCTGCAGCTCTGCAATGGGTGAAACCAGTAAAATTAAATATTTCTCCAATAACAGCAAATATTCTGACTTGTGAAGGTGCTGTAGATATTGCAGAAACATTTGGTAACTAATTGGCCAGAGTACTTGTGGGTACTTTCATCATTTCCTCTCCTAGAAATGGAACTGAAAAGGCCAAGGCTGATGCAGTTATAATCCCATTTCTGTATTTACTGTGTTATATGACCTCAGCCAAGAGCCGACCAGCCGATTTCTGACTGTGTCTGCGTTGCAGAGCATCATCTCTCACTCAGCCTGTGCCTCTGAGACATTTCCTGGGGTCAGTGTGATCTGCAGCACTGTGTTCAAGCTGACCAGCAACAGGCCTGTGTAGCTCCTGGACCGCTGTGCACCCTTAGCAGTAGCTCCCAGATGCCATTTCCCAGTTGCCAGCACGGGCAGACAGGCAGTGGTGTGGCTGGTGCAGGTGGGATGCAGGATAGCCCATGCTGAAATGGGGAGCAGCCCAGGGGGTCTCAAGGAGTGGGTGAGAAGAGCTTTTCCTCCTGGGGGACATGGGGGAGCACAGCTGGGAAAGCTGGCTCGGCAGTGCAGAAAGCTCACCCTGTGGGTTTGGTTTCCTCTTGGGTGTCACAAAGAAATCAGCAGGGGAAAAACCTCCAGATTTTTATAGAAAGCCTGAAGCTATGTGTCTTTAAAGATAACACAGCCTGTTTGCTCTTTGCTGGCTCATGTTTGCTGCATTGCAAACGTGGCTGTCTAAAGGCAGGTGAGGAATGTGGGGATCAGTAACTGGACCGGTCAGCCAGAGCAGGAACCGATGTACAAACTGCCCAGGAGTGGGTGACATGGCCTCCAAACTGCTGTGTGCCCTGCTCCAGTGGGACGGGATCAGCTCTGGGATTGCAGGAGCTGATGAAGTGTCCAGGAAGGGCTGAACACACCTAAAGGGGTCTCGGACAAGAGCAGAGAAGGGGAGGGATGTGGTCCCCTTTGGTGGCCCCAAAGCTCCAGCTGGTTGCTCCTCCAGCCCTGTGAGCACGCAGGAGATGTTTCACAAGAAAATCCTTTGGGAATTGCTTCACCTGACAGATCCATGTGCACACACACAGATCCCCTGCAAGCACTGTGGCATCGGGTTAGACTCAAGCACATTCTTTGCAGATGCAGTAACCTGACTCCGTGATTCATTTATCTCATGACTCGGTGTTAGCATCAGAGCCACTGCAGCTTCAGGTTCAAGGAAGAACCACCCTATAAGTAAAAGAATAATTTGCATTAAAATAGATAATTGGCATCTCAACACTTTAATATATCCACTTACAATTGCATTTTGTGTAAGAGAGGATTATGTGGGGTCGCTAATGATGCTGTCTTCCTTCCCCTTCGAGCTTCCTGCAATGGGTAGAAAACCAGGCTGCGATCAGAGGGCTGCTCTCTGCAAATTACTTGCTAAATTGAACTGCATTCTTGAAATTAACTTTAAAAGTCCATTGAAGTGCTCTTCCAACACTGCAAAGTTGGAAATTATATCAAATTTTAAATTACATGTGAAGAAAGCAAACTGAATGTTTCTCGGGAGTGGAACTACTGCTTTTATATGCTATTACCAGTAATGGTCCCTGACAGATTTTCTCGAATTACAATACTTCCTTAGATGGGAGGATACCTTATTCTTGATGCGGAATATTTTGCATTGGGTTGTAGTTGTGTCTCAACACATTTATATTATATTTAATTCTCCACTAATTCTCCTGCCAGAAGGAATGCAGAAATCCTGTTACAAATGCTGTTGGCCACAGAAACACTGGAAAGAAGATCCTATTTTCTGCTTTCTAGCTTAAAACAAGAGAATGATATTTTCTTTTCTTGAGACAAGGTATTGTTTTTCCTGAAAACTGAAAGTCCCTTTTGAATAAAGCAGTGTGCAGTTTCCTGAACATGTAAAAAACCCTCAGAAGCTAAACAGAATTGGAATTTTCAGAAGAGAATATAGTTCATTTTATGTTCAGATGATTTTTACCTTCAGTTCGTACTTCATTTTTATAGAAAAGCTGTAAAAACAACTTCAAGAGCTGTATAAAAATTTGTGTTGTGTGAAATGAAGTGTTTGGGTTTCAATAATGTTTGGATTCATGTAAGCCCTGGAGAAAATGTAGCACGGATAGACTACAAGCGTGTCTGTCCTTACGTGGCCCCAGCCGCCACCCCCGTGCTCCCCAGCCTTGAGGATCAGGCTGTGATGGAAGAAACCTTTCAGAGCCTCCCCAAAGACAGTGGCCTGTGGCAGGGGAGGGCAGGGGAGGGCGGGGGAGCTTTGCCCAGCACAGCTGGCAGCAGCTGTCCCCCGGGAGGGCTCCCCAGCCAAGACCCAGGCTTGTCCCGAGGTAGCCCAGCTCCTGCAGGCTGCAGGAATGGCACAGGGCTGCAGGACACCGCAGAGCTGTGCCCTGCCCAGTTACAGAAGGTTACAAATGCTCAGTGGGTTGGTTTCAAGGGGGCACATGAGCATATTCCCATGAAACTGTGCTGCAAATGTGTCCTCCCAGAGACCCTTGATATTTTCTCCTTATGCTCTCCTCTTCCCGGGGCTGGGGAAGGTGGTCCTGGCACAGCTGTGTTCCCCTACCCTGCCAGTCATCCACTGCCTGCTGCTGTCTGGGGCACAGGGCAGAGGAGAGGCTGGGCTGGGCAGGGACAGGTGCTGGCCAGAGATGCACATGGAATTGTCACACACCCAAACAGGACACAGACAGAGGACATCATTTGTCTCTATGTTATTGTTTGTCAGGATGGCCAAACCCTTGTACTCAATGGAGTCAGCAGAAGTGCAGTAAGTTACCCCAGAACACAATGGGGCTGTTTATAAGGAAAAGCAAACCCCAGTGTTTTCTGAGCTTTGCCAAGGCACAGTAGCCTGGAAATAGGATTAATGTAGTTTAATGGTTTAACGTGCCCACTTTTAGGCAGCCAGATTGTTTCACAATTCCAAAGGTCGTAATATTTTTAGGAGAACAGCATCCCTGGCTTTAGTTTCTTTTGCCAGAGACCTGGATAAGATTGAGATCCTTAGCAGTGCTGATTAGCCAAGGCTGGTGCCTTCCTTGCGAGAGAGTCAAGCTGAAGACCTCTCTCCTGCTGCCCAAGTGAGATCTGGCAGCAGAAAAGGTCCCCCACACCTCATTCCTAACCTATGAATGTCAAGCAGGGGCTTGCTGGCTTGTTTGCTCTCTGTCCGTATTTTTTTCTTGTCTGTAGCAATAACTGCACTAAGGCACCTGCTGCTCTGTATATCTCAACAGCATTTGCTCTAATGGGGGTATATCACTGGAGGGCCTGTGCTCAGCCATCAAGGCTTTATAAAGTATTGCTTTCCTTGTTCTTTGGCTTTTGAAAGATGTAAAGCAAAAAGGTCAAGCTATGAATCCAACTTTGTACTCATAGGATATGTAGGAGGACAAATAAGCGTATCTTGTCAGGCAAATGACTGTTTAAATTATTTCCATCTCCACACATAAAAAGTCACAGCTACTGAGATGTGCAGCTCAACAGGTAAAATATGTAACCTGGAACTGCAGTACATCTATTTCCAGATGCCACAAAACACATGTTCATCAAGAAGACTATTAAAAAATTCATTTCCTAAGGACATCAGCACTGGGCTATTGAGGAGATCAAGTGCTGGATAATGAATTTCACAGGCAGAACAGTATGCACTATAAAAAGGTGAGCTACAAGGCAAAGTCATTTCCTTAGGAAAAAGGCAAATGTCTCAATGGTCTTGGCATAGGATAACTATATTCTACTTTATCTTTGCAGTTTGATATGTAATGTATTTTTAAAAGGTCGCTTCCCTTTTATATTTATAGAACAGTCTGCTGCTGCTTTTGGCTGCTTCTTTGGAGAGGTGCTATAGGGCAGGAGTTAATTTTTAAAAAAATACCCAAGCCAAAGGTGAAGTCCCACTTTTTTTTTCCATTCTGGATATTTAAGCTGTAGGACCTGGTCAGCAAGAACTTTATCCGCAATGAAATAGATTCAGAATTTTTAAAGAAGATGATTAAGCCAGGCATACTGACTCATGCACAGAGCTAAGTCAAGAGGATGGTAAATGGAAGAAAAGGAAGTTGTACAACCTGACTAACAAATGAATTAGCCAAGAAAGTAACCACTGAGGTGTCAGCTCAAAGACAGAAGGCTCCCAAAGCCTGAGGTTGCCCAGGGGAATGCTGATCTTCAGGCAGCCTCCAGTCCCATTTTCCCCAGACAATTCCATTAGTCTGCAGCAAGGCCAGGCTCCCAATTACCATTTATCTTCTTCACAGCACATGGTGGTAGCGAGTGACAGGGATGGGAGGCCTCCCCAGCCTCATTCATCACCTGCCTTTGGAGAGCACTTCAGTGAGCATCCAGTATTAAGTTTAAAATGTAAATGTTGCCTTTAGCAGGGTTAATGAAATAAAGCTAATCATATTTTCTGGCTGCCTACTTGTGGATCAGATGGATGGGAAAAGGTGTTTGAGCAAATATTGATTTTACTGACTGCACTTCAAAATTTTCTTGGAAGGTTTCTGTCAAAACATTCTTCCTCAGGAACTTGACCTGCCTTGCCACAATTTATCTTAGCATAATTTTTAATGCCCAAATTACTTAACATCCCCTTTGTTCTCATATCTGTGCCTGAACAGAGTTTTTTATTCTCTGAGTTGATACTTCAGCCTGTTTGGAAGGCTGGTGGGGAGGGCTGAGGGGGATCTATAAATAACATCCTCGTTTGGAGCCGAGAGATTTGGAGTGTGATGTGGCCAGATATGCACGAAGCAGTGATCCGCTCCTCAGGGGGCATCTTGCTCTCACCTGAAAGGAACTTCACAGCCATGGCAACACTGGAGAAACCCAGAGGTGCTCTGTGGCTTCCCCAGCACAGTGCTCTGTTTAACTCCACAGTGAGCGATGTGTTCAAGCCACACGTTTGTCACTGTGTCTCCAAGGGTTTGCACAGGTGTCCCTGACTGTCCCCACTCTGGGGAGGGGACATGGGCTGCCAAGCAGCACCAGGCCCTGCTCTGTCCCTGCTGGGGGATGCTGGTCCCTGCTCCACATCTCCTCTGGGCTGGGAATGAGCTTCAGCTTAAAAACAGCCTCGTTACGTGGGATATCACAGAGTTTCCTGGCACGGAAACAGATAGCACCATGCAGCACAGAGCTGTGTGAGGTTGTTAGATCCACCTGCACCGTGTCAGATATAAATAAGACTGATGCAAAGGGTGTTGCCAAAAGGGGAAGCAGACAGCAGCTTTGAACTGTTGTGCAGCATCAGTAAAGTGCTGTGTGCTGACTCTAAAAGGAGCAAAGGAGAAACAGCATAATTTAAAACAAAACCAGTATTTTTGTAATAAGTAATATAGTAACAAGTAATAAAGTTTGAGAATTGGACAAAGTTTTTCACAATTGTGTCATTTTCCACAGTAATTTTTCTTCTAGGGTAAAAATATCCATAAGCTTTTCCCAGTAGATAAAGATCCTTTTGGATGAAATGGCTCCTTTATCACAAGGAGGAGGCTCAGGAGTGCAGAAGACAGAATCTCTTGGCATTAGAGCTGCCACTGTGCCTCAGCAATTCTTAAAAGTTCATGCTGTTGTGGTTGCACCAGCTTCAGACCGTGCACTCTGAGTGAGGAGAGAGCAAGGGGGCTGGTGTTTTTTTAAATAGAAATTAGAAAGTAATTTCTAATACTTTTTTTCAATAATTTTAAATATATTTAAAAATATAATACTTTTTACATTTCTTTTTAAAAATTATTTTAAATATATTTAGAAATACATTTAACAAAGTTCAGCCTGACTATTGCTTCCAGGGAAGTCAAGTCCAAGGCCATACGTGAGACTAAAAGCTCATGAGTTTGCACAGTACCATATCTCTTGTCTAAATTACCCAGCAGAATATGGTGGCAGTTGCAGACTTACATACAGAATAAAATTTTCCAATCTATTTTTTTCTTAGCCTCTTTCAGTGTGCTAGTCACTAGCAAAAATTTCTACCTTGTTGCATCCATATTTGTAAGAAAAAAATCAATGGATGGTGTGCTGGATCTGAGTATATCTAACCTGGCAGTTAACAGTTTTCCTGACAGATTATATTTACATCCCAAAACTTATTTGCAGGGATTTAACAGATCTCCTGTTGTTATGCCACATAATAACAAGCACGGAATTTTGAGGTTATCCCCGTTTAACGATTTCTCTTTGTTTTTACCTTTTCCTGTGTCTGTACATGCCATTCCCGGATGGGCTCTTACATACTTCATGCAGGAGTACAAGTGCTGATAGTATCTGAGTGGTTTGTTTTGCTGCTATGACATTTATTAGCAGGTGGCAAAGCATGCAGCCATGGTAAAAAAATGTGTTTCTTTGCAGAAATTATATGGTGCATCTCATCCAAGCAGTCTCACGCCTTCTCTTAGGTCAAAGACGAGGGAGAAAAGTGGAGATGGGAGGTTTCTTTTTGCATTCAGGGTCAAGATATTTACAACGTGAAACTAAATTGTATCTAAAATTTGAGCTAGGAGAAAAAGATCCACTTAAAGGCGATACGCTTTTGGAAAGAGTTTTAATAGATAACAAAGAATGACCATGTTTCGCCTGGAGATCTCAACACACAGATGCAGTGTCCCTCCTTTCTGTGTGTTGGCATGAGCTTAGGGCAAAAGCAAAATAACCCAAAAAGGCTTTCCCAAGGTGACCCTGAGCAAAGTTCTGTCAGGGGTGGATTCCACTGTCTCCAGGAATTGAGGTGTCCCTGTGGTGGTGACTGCAGGAAGAAGAGTAGTAGAAAAGCTGCCCTGATGCGGGTGACCCCCTTGGAAAACATGTGCTCAAATTTGCATAAACACTTTGTTCTCATTAAACATTTAAATAAACTGGCACAAAATGCACCCCACAACTACAGCAGAAGAGATTTACTCCAACTTAAGCAAGAAGCCAAACAAATCCAGTGGGCCCAGATTTGCTGACGTAATCAGGGAGACACAAACATGGCGTAAAGCTCATTACTTCTTTTAGATCCTGTCTTGGATCCTGCTCATCCAACCCAGGGGACTTGGAGGCTTTGTGGCACTCCCACCAAGGCATTCCAGGAGAGCCTGTGCCAGGATAAAGCACAGGGCTCTGCTTTCAGGCTGATGGCAGGAAGGGTTTTGGGAAGCATATCAATGAGCAGCAATTGTAGGAATTGGGGAGCTGCCAACAGCCCCTTTTTAAGATCTCCTTCCCTGGGTGCATAGGACCTGCCTTGCTCGTGGTCTGCAGGTTTTTATCTTAGCAGAGGAAGGCAGAGCTCTGCACGTTGGACCTTCGCATTACACAGCAGGGCTGCTGAGTGCATGTGGGGAACTTCTAAAATGATTGTGCCGTGGTTATTCACCAGGGTACATTACGTTTGGAATCACAGGTCACTTTGCTTCCTTTACAAGGGAAAACATTGCCAGTGAACCCGTAATTTTGAGTACACTAATTCCAAGACATTTGCAGATACCAAGTGGTTTCCTGGAATAACAGCCTGTCTCAAGAGAAACGTCAAATGCATTTAATCAGCCACATTTAGAGCTCTGCTACATCTGTAAATGAATTATTAACGATCTCAAATGTTTTTGAATGATCCAAAAGTCAGGAATAACGCAGCTCTTCAGCTAATCAGCTCTGATTCAGGGCTTCTCCTTTCCACTTTATGCACTAGAGGCTCTGCACCTGCCTGCTGCTGCTAACTGGGGCTCCTGTAGCTTGCATTAACCTCTCTGGAGGCGCTTGGGCAGCTGAACAAATGCAAAGTGCAGCTGGCATCCAGCTGTGCCTGTATGGATTTATGCATCACATAGTAAATAGCCACCGATCAGTGCCGTGCATCCTGGGAAAAGGCGTGGGATGCTCCAGGAATGCTTTTCCCACGCAGCACTCACCATTGCACATCCCTTGCTCCACTCCCACAATGCCACGTTTGACCTGAACTGGCGGAAGGTTGGGCTGGGTCAGGTGTGTCTGGAGATGCAGGATGGAATCGTGAGTGTTCTCATTAATAACAGCAAGGATGAAGCTGTGAGACCAAGCAGAGCTCAGGGTGCTCCTGCTCCAGCCTTGGCTCCCCTTTGTCATGCTAATAAAGCCGTGGCTTTTGTTGCTTCTCCTGTAAAATGAGGTGCAGTGGAAGGTGCTTTGGGAAATACTAACGACTGTCGTATTACATGCGACTCAACTTCCTTCCACTGCACTGTGGAAATACCCTTTTAGAAGAAAATAATTGCTACAATCTCATTTCTCCAGTCGAGGTAATTTGGTTACATTAATTTTTGAATCAACAAGTGTTCTCATTTAAGAGCTCCAGCTGACAAAATAATGGAAGCATCAAGAGGCAGATGTAAACAAAGCACCTCCAGTAGCATATGAATTAATGAAAAAAACAAAAAAGCATTAACTCTTGTGGGTACTAATAAGTGAATCATAGTGTATGAACAAAGAAAAACTACCTCAGATCTTGAAGAAGGTGTTCAGTAACTTGTTTTACTCAGACTAAATGCAGAATTTCTGTTCAATCTGCATGTTGGGGAGGACCTTAAATATGAGGACACAATGAAGCAAATTTTACAAGGAGAATTTGAGCAGAAACATTTTCTTTACTGGACAAAAGCCACTGATAGGCAGAGAGTAAAAACCAGCTGCATCTGGGATGCTGTCAAATCATAGCACAAAAGAGGAATTAAAAATCTGCTCCTCACTTTGCCTGAGAAAAAATTGCAGGGTGATCACTTTATTTTGTATATAATTATAATAATAAGCTTGATAGTGTATCTGTTATGGATTATGCATTCTGTGTGCATTATTAACAACATGACTGTTTGTCCCACTGCATCCATAAGGAAAACACAAACCACAGACAAATGAAAGCAGAAGCAGCCATGGTTATTAGGAACAATTAAGCACTACACAGCCTCTCTGCAGGGGGAGGCTCTGGAGTGGTTTAATGGTGCACATCTCATGATGGGATGTACAATTGGATAATGCTGTCTTGCATATTCAGGTATAACTTTCTGCTCTTCTGCGGGAGCTTTGGTTGCATAGCAAGAGGCAGCTACAGCTACCAAGAGAGTGCTGTCTATTTAATATTTTCTCATTTCATTTAATTTCAATATAGAGTTGGAGATGAGTTTGTTAGAAATAAAGCACTTCATAGGGAGATTAGTTGTTTACTTTCTGTGGCTTGAAGAGGAAAAAGTATTGATGCCACCTTTTAGCTTGAAATCAGCTTGAAGCTCCCATCTAGTTCTGTTAGACAAAGTGTAATTCTGTTATTTCAAGCACAACACCCCTTTTCTTGTTTATGAACATGAACCACAATGCCTCTAATGGCTTGCCCACGCTGTGAGTGAGATGGTATTCTAAAAAGTGATGTAGTTATTCATTCAGAGATTTAAGTTTTCCAAAGTTTATTTCCTCTTCTATACAGTGCCTGACAGCATCTGTCCCTTTATGCATAAGTTTGTACCACTGGTTCTTTAGATCCAAAATCGTTCTGGTATCCAAGCTTCTCACTGAGCTCTCCCTAAAGGCCTGGAGGCAGCCAGAGCTCCCCAGGGCTTTGGTCAGCCTGAGAGCCTGGGTAGCTCAGGACAAGGGAGTGTTACAGGCTGTGGCAGGAGGGAAATGACACTAAGGAATTCCCACCTGTCCTGCTTCACCATGTGTGACATCTTTTCCAGGTCCTACACGCACCTGGAAAATCAGATACATTATTGTCTGGTGTATGTTCAAGGAATAATGTCTGGAGCAGGGACTGAGCTCCTGTCAGCTTCGCTTGCTCAGGGTAATGGTGACACTGAAGATGGTTTTTTATTTCTGCAGACTTTGTACTTCATTAGACATTGCCTTGCCAAAAATTATCCCCACCCCACTTAGCCCTGATGAGCAGCTGAAGAATACCACAGGGAAAACCACTTTTAAACTATAATCCTGGAAATGAGCTGTCCTAGTGAAAACCACATCTGACTCACAGAGTTACACAAGCACATTGCCTTCTGTAAAAGAGCCAGAACCTTTCCAGACCATCTACTGCAGTCATAACGGGAGCTCAAGGGACATTTCAAGTGTCCAGGTAGTGTGTTGAATAATAAAGGTTTTCTGTGTATTTATGTGACATATAATGCTCATTTCATGAAAAAGGAAATAATATTTTTATCAGATAAATCCATGCCATTCCCCACAGGGGAGTTCTCTGCCTGCCTTGCCTTGGAGCCTGGCTCCTTCTTTGTGGTTGCCATTGTGAGAGGTGAACGGGAACTCATCTGCAGAGCTTCCCTGGAACTTCATCAGAGCTTCCCAGGGCTCACTTATGAAGGTTCAATTTTGTATCTTTTCAGAGCTTCATCACACGGTCTGTCTTAGCTGGATATTTATCCTCCTCCTGCTGCCAAGAGGTACTGATATACCTCTTAATTATGTGAGGCCCAGTTTTCAGCTGTAGGTAGTGCAGTCATTACACTGATGGACTTCACAAAGCTCTATAGGTACCCCCTGCCCTTAAGGGTAATACCAATTGATGTTCTTATGGCCCAGAAAATCACAAGTTTATGCTCACAATCTGTAGGAAAAATAATATATTTCAGAAGAGTCATCTGCAGAAGTAGACATATGCTTCCAATTAGTATGACTTTATCAACTGTCACAAAGAAACACAGTCGATTGTCCAGAAATAATTTATTCATCAACAATAAAACACTGAATAGAAAAAGCCTTGTAAATAAAACTATATATATATAATGCTTTATTTTTTTATTTGATACTGCACAAAAAACCACTACAGACAGTAACAAAATAATCCAGTTAATCTTAAAAATTTCAAATTATAATTGTCACTCTTCATTTATCATGTTTTATTAACAATGCAAAGGTCATTTGTTTACATATCATACTTTTACTTGATATCATTAAATTGTTTCTTAAAACACTTGAAGCAATTTGTTGTTTGCCCCATAATTTATAACATATATCAATAAACAATATAACAGCTCTGAGAAAGATATGCAGACTGTTCAATGGTAAATAGTCTACCATAGGTTGCTTAGTGGGAGAGCAAGAATAAATCACAACTGAATTGGGATAGAAGTCAACACATTGAAGAGAAATAGTACTTGGGGAACAATTACATGTTTTCCATCGCTCGCTTGGTAATGTGATCTCTTTCAAGCTCTGATTTCTCCTGTTTTAGATACTCCAGCACCTTTGCCAGCATATCCTCATCCAGGTACTGCCTGGTTTGTGTGTCGTCAGCTTCCCCGGCCACGGAGAGCCTTTTGCTGAGCGAAGCCAACTTGGCAGCCTCCTGTGGTCCCAGCTGGTTCAGGTGCTCTCGGATGGCCTGCTCCAGGTGATCCTCTTCCTGCAGGCTGCTCTCAGCGGCTGCTGCCGGGGCTCGCTTCATCTGGTTCGTGTTGATCACTTCAGGGTATTTTGCCAGTACCTTTGCCAAGTAATCGGCCAGTTCTTCATCCTTCTCATTCAGTTTCTCGAACTCCGTTTGTCGCCTTTCCAAATCGTTCATCCAGGCAGCTTTAGGGAACAGGTGTCCTTTCAATCTTCTGGGAATGTAAGACAGTCTTGGCAAATCATTTTCTTGATTAAGACGATTTAGTAAGTAGGAGGGGTTCTGATTCGCTAGATTGTCATTTCCCAGAAGGCTGACAATATCTTCAATATTGAGGTCTTCAGGTAGATTTTCTGGAATAAGAGGCTGCTTCATGTACCCGTTTTTAGAGTTCACATTATTTTTAAATATATCGCTCTGTCCTAGATTGGTTTCAGTTATCTCGTCAAGGTCTTCTGGGAATTCCATTTCCTGCTCAGCTTCCAGCCTTTCACTCTGAAGCTGCTTTTTTTCTCCAGCTTTCAACATGTCTATTAAATCCTCAGGAGGAATTTGCAAATTCCTTGAGATTTCTATCAGCTGAGCTATAGACTGAGGATCGAGTTGTTTATCCAAAAACATGGAAGCTCTTTTTTCCTCAAGCTCTCCTCCAGTCCTTAATTTCCTATTCCCAGCACTACCCATCAGCCTCTTCAGGTAATAATTCATTAGTTTTGAAACATCCTCTGACATTTGATCTTTATTGTCTCTTCTTATTTCATCCTCAAAGAAGCTGAGTTTTCCTGACCTTTTCATTTCTTCGTCAATCTCCTCTTCGTGTTTATCAATTTCCTCTTTGCTATCTTTTATCTCTTCCTGGGTTTGGCTTTCCACTTTTTCCTCTATGGGATTCCAATCTTCTCCTCCGACCACATCTTCATAGGCAATGTTATTCACTTTATATACATCATCTTCATCATCTGTATACAATTTCTGGTCCTCATCCAGCCGTTCTTTCTTGTGGTTGCTGGGTGCTGCCATCTTGCCCAGCTCCTGGAACACCGACTCCAGCGTGGCGAGGCTCTGGGGGGTGTACTGCTCTTCCACGATTTCGTTGGTGCGCTTGAAGGGACTGTCTCTTGAACTGTCTTCATAGTGCCCAAGAGGCATTTTGAGGTACTTTTGCCACCTCTCAGGCCACTTGTAAGCCTCATAATCATCAGCTACTCCAGCAGGAAAGTTGTTATCTGAGCTCAGAGCATAAGGTTTATTCTCCTTTGGGCTAGCTTTTGACTCCTTCTCAGCTTGCCGCAAGGCATCCAGCATTACCTTAACCCATTGGGACTCATCTTCAGTCAAAGAATCCCTTACGTTGTCTGGGAGGTGAAGCTGATCCTTGCTTTCCTTCTGTGGCAGGAGGTAAGGGACACTTTGATAAGAGTTGTAATCAGGGCTGCTTTCTCCCTTGTTGGTTTGCTTGCGAAGGTCCTCTATGTATTCCAAAGCTTTGATCATATCGGGATTTGGGAGCCTTTGTAAATTTTTCATTGCATAGTCTGGGTCTTTCTGAAGCAGCTGGTGCTGCTGGAAGGAGGCTGCATCAACCCAACAGATTAGGACAAAGCAAAAGGTGAGAGCACAGGCTGCTCCAGGCCGGAAGGTTTTAGTTTCTGCCATATTTAAAATATTTCCTTTAAATAAAGAAGAAGAAAAAAGAAGCTGTTAGCACATGGAGACGGACTTAGGAAACACAGCTATGCAAGAAATTTCTTATCTCTATGCTCCATGTACTTTATGAACATTAATTTTCCAATGGCAGCACCAGAGTACAAAGTACCAATCCTATATAACTCATGAAATGCCATGATCAAAATGTCATTTTGATCACGAGAACAAAGCACCTAAATGACAAAATCAGTGTCTCCATACATTTAAATGCTGCTTGAAATACTGATATTAAAACTACAGACAGAATTATTTTGTGAGATTGCCCCATAATGCATCTAATTTCATGCCAGGATAATACTGCTGAATGGTGCTAAACTGCAATAAAATTAATGTGATGAAGTGGAGAACATGGCATATAAAATTACTTGCAAGTTTATTTCTGTCAGTACTGACAGTACTGAAGCTATTACTTCCTTTATTTTGCTATTTCATTTAAAAAAATATTTGTATTACAAGTGAATATCAGTTAATGACTCTATGACTCATCTTCCTAGGGCAATGATCCCTTACATGAGAGGAAAACTGTAATTTATCCTAAAAGTACAAAATAATTTTACTGAATCCTTTAAAGCCCATCTTGGAAATGAGCTCGAGTAGGAAGGTTCTGAGTGGTGATTTCATTCATTTGTTTATTCATTCACTTCAGCAGAAATTGAATGAGGTCTCAGCACAGGCAGAAACATGACCACTGGCAAATTTGGTTAGAATAGATCGGTAGAAGCCCATGTCTGCCCAGCTCACGCCAGACACAAATAAACTCTGGAACAGAACTGGGAAGAATATGCCTCAGACTGAATTCAGATGGTTACAGCATCACTGTGAATGAGGATACAGCTGCAAAAGCCCAGCCTTGCCGGGAGCTGGGCACCCTCCACACAGCCCAGGGAAACACGGCCATCAGTCATTTCTGAGGACACGCTCAGGCACTGGGACACTGCGGCCACAAGACAGATCAGACTCTTTTCTGATCCAGTTACATTGACAAATAAAGCACAATAATGAGAAAATAATGATAAAGATAGAAACTGCTTTGATTAATTGACCTATTTTGGTTCCTTTGGCATTTGGCTTGGTGAAAGCATCCTGTTGAGACATTGGTGTTTCCTGACAGCCTGAAAGGGCTGTGCACACCAGTGTTTACCCACTGCTGGAAGCAGAAAAGGAGCATGAATATGCTTATTTCTGCTCACTTGTAGATTTTTCCACTCAGTTTTTGTTCTAAACATAATGTGACTTAACTAAATAATTAAGGCACTATCAGTTCAGAGAGCTGCTTTTCCCCCCCCTCAGTATGCATGAGCAGGCTAACAGGCATAATAGCAAACAATTTCCCCAAACATTTCTGACTTCAAGCCTGGACACGTTTGAGCATTGATTTCACAAAGGATTAGTTCAACAGCTGATTAGAAGGTCCCACCCTCCAGATCTGAGTTTGCCTTGAGACAAAGCCAGCACATCACTTCATTTTCTGTCACAGAAAAAACACTAGCACTGTACATAAACGTATATATCTATTTAAAAAAAAACAAATCAAAACAAAAAAACAAACCAAAACCCCAATTTGCTATTTCTGCAGCAAATAAGTGAAATTAAGACTTTTCAGCAAAGAGACTGGTTATTAACAGAGTTCATTTGATTAGCACATGAGAAACCGTCCTTTCCAAGGGGTGGGGGAAGGGAGATTCATTCTATAATCATCTGCCAAGCACCTCCCACTCGCAAAGACCAGGAACTCACCCTCCTTCGCTGCACACGATTTGGATTGTTAGAGCCTTTGCAAGAGCTGCCAGCATCCCACTAAAATCAAAATGTGTGGAGCCAGGCAAAGTTAAGTTTAGTGTTTCACAAGGATGTTGTTCAACTCGATGTTTCCTTTGCAGGAATAACTGGTCATTAGCTCCTCTCTATATATTTTGTGTGCATTTGCCTCTAGGTCAAATTTACTTCTAATTTATTGGGAGATGGCACTTGGAAACCTCATCAAACAGATTTGGGAATGATTTCTTTTAAAAGCTTTGAGTTCGGGTCGTAAATCTTGTCGTTAAATATATTGCGCTATCCAAGGTAAGAGGACTCCTCCCAGTCTTTCAGACTTTAACTCCACATTTATTTTTAAAACAGGACATTTTAGCCTATCTTTAGGAAATACTGTAAACATTGTCTCCTGTGCCTCTAAAATGACAATATGCTAAAACAGCTCTTCTATTTCCAGATCAATAATTGTGAAGCCAGTCTAGATGGAGTGCATATTTTCTCCTCTATTAGCACCTAACAAACAGGAAAATCATCTTTTTAGCCAATAAATGAAGATGAAGAAGCTCGTCTTTACAAAATGAGGCAGTCATGATCACAATTTTACACGTTCAAAGGCAATACATACTGAAAAAAGTTCCCTAAAAATCAGACACAGAAGATATCTCCTTTCTGGGATGTTTCCATGGTAGCAGTAATTTTCTCTCTCGATCTCTTAGCAGTTGTTTCTGATGTGACTCTAATGTTTCCAGTGAAAATTTGATATGAAAACTCATAGGTTTTTCCTATAGATTTATCCATGCCCTGAGCGTCTTAGGTGAAACCTAACAGCAGTTTTCCACAGGGAAAATAAATATATTATGCACCCTTCCTCCCATTTCTTTTATGCAATAAATAACAAGGCTGCAATAAATTTGCCTTGTTTAAAAGCATCTCTAACCCTTCACCCTCTGGAAGGGACTGAAAACACAAACAAAACAGCAGCGAAGGGCAAAAGCCCCAACGCACAGCAATTCCAGTGAATATAAGGACTGTTTGCATGCGGACACATCTGGGAAGCGGCCCGGAGGGTGTTTGTATCCGCGGGAACCCACCCGCCCATCGGCTGAAGTGCCATGCCCGAGTGCCATCGCTGCCGGGAGCGCTCTGCTCCCGCCTGAGCCACGGGCGGTGCTGCCATGTATGCAATAGGGACACATTTTATGGGGAGCTGTTCCCTTGCAAGCCCCAGCCCCGGCACCATCGGCTCTCGGTGCCAGATCCCCGCCGGGTGCCGGCCGTGCCCGGGGCTCCGCGCCACCGCATCCCTCCATCCCTACATCCCTCCATCCCTACATCCCTACATCCCGGCATCCCTGCATTCCTGCATCCGTACATCTCCGCGTCCCCGCATCCCTCCATCCCCGCATCCCTCCATCCCCGCATCCCGCATCCCGCGTCCCTACCTGCGCTCCGCCGCTCCGCCGCCTTCAGCACCGGACAGCGCCCGCTTATACCGCCCTCGCCGCGCGTCACGGCCCCGCCCCGCCCCGCCCCGCCCGGCGGAGCCTCCGCGGGACCCTCCGCGGGCGGAGCGACCCCCGAGCCCGCAGAGGGCGGGCGCACACCCGGCCACGTAGAACCGGCGGCGGCGGAAAGGGGGGAAAGGAATAAACGGGGAGAAAAGTGAGAGAGAAAGAGGAGAAAAGCCACGAGGAAAGACAAGAAGAGAAAAGGGAGGCAAGGAAGACAGAAGGGGGAAAGGAAAGAAAGGTTTAAAAAGAAGAAAAAACAAAGACAGACGTGATACAGGCAGTGCCTTCTGCTTTTCAGCTCCCACAGGCTGGGAAGAGGGACTTGATGGTCCCAACCTACACCTCGGGGGTGGGTGAAGCTGACCCTCAGCCCGGGTGGGTGAATAAAGCTGACCCTCAGCCCGGGTGGGTGAAGCTGTCCCTCAGTCCGGGTGGGTGAATAAAGCTGACCCTCAGCCCGGGTGGGTGAAGCTGTCCCTCAGTCCGGGTGGGTGAAGCTGACCCTCAGTCCGGGTGGGTGAATAAAGCTGACCCTCAGCCCGGGTGGGTGAAGCTGTCCCTCAGTCCGGGTGGGTGAATAAAGCTGACCCTCAGCCCGGGTGGGTGAAGCTGTCCCTCAGTCCGGGTGGGTGAATAAAGCTGACCCTCAGCCCGGGTGGGTGAAGCTGTCCCTCAGTCCGGGTGGGTGAAGCTGACCCTCAGTCCGGGTGGGTGAATAAAGCTGACCCTCAGCCCGGGTGGGTGAAGCTGTCCCTCAGTCCGGGTGGGTGAATAAAGCTGACCCTCAGCCCGGGTGGGTGAAGCTGACCCTCAGCCCGGGTGGGTGGGTGAAGCTGACCCTCAGCCCGGGTGAGTGTGTGTCTGTGCTTGGCTGTGCCCGTGCCTTGGCAGGAGATGGCCTTTCAACAGCTGTGGCCAGCAGGGGTTTTTTATTTATTTTCTGTAGTTCATTGACTGAGCCATTGTAGCACATTGCTGGCTTTGTCACAGGGCAGGGACAATTCACAGCATATCCTTGTCATCAGGTGTGGGAGGCTGGGGAGCTCTGGACCAGCTAGAGATGGGTGCTCCTGAGGGAGTGAGCAGAGGGGTGAATGACACCCCTCCTCTGTTTGCCTGAGACAGATGGAAAAACTGAAGCATGTTGGGGAAAGATAAGGCAGAAGGTTCCTCCTGCCCCTGTAGCCCCTGTGCTCTGCCTCTGCCAGTGGCTGTGGCATGAGACAGGGGCCAGGCTGGCACTCCCCTGGATGGGGATGGAGCCAGAGAGGGTTACCCACCCCTGGCACCACTGCCAGGTGCTGCTGAAAAAGCCCTCACTGTTTTATCTCCCTTCTCAGCACTCAGAAAGGGCGGTGCTTGCACGCCTGGATCAGTGGGGTGAGTAAATACCACTGTGCCATAAATCACACAGCACAAGATGTAACACGTTGCTGCAGCTGATGCTCAGAGTTTCAGCTTGTTCCTTCTGCTTCCTTTCTATTACAGAAAGGTTGTTTTACTTTGCCTTTTAAAGAAGGATTCCTTTTCCCCAAAAATAAATCTTTCCTGACAATTTTGACCTTTTACAGCACAAAATGCAAAAAAAACCCCAAACCCTAGGATGAATGTACTTTCCAAGCCAATAAACATTACAAAATTAAATTGTTGTAAGAACAGTAAGGTAGAAATAATTGTAGCCATGAACACAGACAACAAGACAATCCCAGCTGCATTTGCTGTAGTTAACATGGAGATCCAGAAACAGAGATCTTGTTTCGCCTCACCTTGTTTTATGAGTAAAATACAGTATCAGTTTTTGTGCTGAAACTCTTCAGCAGCAGCTTTGTTCAGGCCCCAGATTGCCTCCAACACAGCCACTTTCATTACCAGGCCCAGGAAGAAAAGAGCCAAACAAAATATTGTGTTAGGGCCCGTGATAGCAACCCTGAAGAAGGGAAACAAGCATTGCGGCAGTAAGCAAAGGCAAGGTCCAAGTGCCCTCTGAGCAGCTGGGAACTGTATTGCTGAACACCACACACCCTCCAGCAAGGCCCTGAGTGCCCACAGAACACAGCTCTGCAGACATTGCCATCACTGATACACCTCAGACCATGTACGCAAAACCAACACACAAAATAATAACAAAAAACACCCAGGAGAAAGTGGCTCAATTCAGACTTTCAGGGATTTTCTTGTGCCACTGCAGGTATTTCCAACAGGCTCTTGTGCATTTTGTCACCAAATGACTAATACTTACGGAGCAAATCCTTTCCCATGAAATCATCCTGCTGAACCCCATCCATCTATCCCTGATCTTCCGCATTAGAGCTTATTTCAGACAGCCCAAATTATTTGGCACAGGAGCAAGATTCCATCCTCCTTTACCAATCACCTGAGATTTACAGCAGATAAAATCAGGCAGATACTTGGCTTAGGTCTCTGCTGTGGCTATTCTGGGTTCAGTGGATAAAATTTTCCAAAGGCTCTCTACAATTTGGCTGTCAGTGTTACTCCATATCAAAAAGTGTTGCCTGGACTTTGTGCATATGATTGATTGCCTGCACATAGCCCTATAAGGAGGGCCTTACTGAATGTACTTTTTTTAGCCATATTGAATGTATGGCATTCTTTTCCTCAGAATGAGTCATGCAACAGAAAATTGGATCTGTTCTGTCATCAGAAGTTCCATGGCATTTTATGCAAGAGTAAGATCCCATCACAGCATCTCCGAATTTTAGGAAATTGCATTAGAATTAGCTCAATATCAACTGCTTAAGCAAAGGAGCTCGGTAATCTTGTTTTTCTGAGTGAATTTTGACCATGTTGCATCCTTTTGTGGATCCTGGGAACAGCCCAGCTCTATCTGCAGTGATTTCTCTGAACAGCTTGCCTTGTCACATTGCTCTACCTTACCTAGTCATGCATCATGAGAAGATAAAAGTTAATCAATCAACCCTGCACCTCGCAGCAAAAGGCTTTTGTTTCATTTCATGCAAGACAGAGGGCGGGGGGTTGGGAGAGGAACTTCACTGCAGCAAACAGAGGCAAGAGGGCTCCCAGCCCACTCTGTTTTGTCATGTCCCGGCTGGAATATCATCATCCCTAGTGATGATCGTGGGAATCATCAGTGGGAAAAGTCAGGCAGCTTGTCTTGAGGAGGAACCGTGGTCTGGCAATGGCCTTGGGTTCACTGTCCTTGTGCCAGGCCCCGGGACAGCAGCACCAGAGGACTCCCACCATACCTGCCCAGCTCCCAGGAGAGGCTGGAACGATGATTCTGCTGGAATGACCATCCCAGCAGCAACACAGAGGCAGAGAATTTACCTGGCCCTTTTCTAAACACCAGAATAGTTTGCAGTTTGTGCACTTCAGCTCTAGCTCTCTCCTCCTCTAATTGGTGCCACCAAAGATCAGCACCGCTTAAAAATAAAGCAGGGTTGTGTCAATATTGATTATTTCCCCCCTTCTTCTGTTTCTAGTAGCAACTAAAAATAATTTACAATTCATTACAGACATGACATTTCCTGCAGAATAAATGCCATTTTCACATTTAAAATTCAGTCCATATCTGACTTGAACATCTTCATTTACTCTGTATATAATGAGAAAGAGGTTTTCTTTCCCCAGAAAAAGCTCATCTGCCAGCATAGATACAGATTCTTTTAAATTATTTTAATTTTAAAATACTTCAGCTCTGCTTGTGTCCAACACCAGCCTCGTCATTTTCTGCTCATTTTGCATGCTTGAAAGATCAATCATATTTGTATGCAAATATTTTTGGCCTCCCTAAATTTAGTACATAATAAATGGCTCAAATTTCATTTCCAAAGCCATAAGGGGAGGGGTAAATACAGCATTGTAAGGAAAAATAAGGGCTTTGCAGTTTGTAACCACAGTCCTTTAAAAGCAGGGATGTCAAGGCAAGTGTCCACTGGCTGTAGATCACCAGGCTTTACTGACCACTGCAAAAGATTAAGCAGGTTTAACACCTGCCTGCCCGACACACCTCTCTCAGAGGACACTTCAAGAACAGGTTTTGCTGAGGAAAAACAAAAAAAAACCAAATCCAGACTTTTATCCAACATTTACAAGTTCAGGATTTCAGGCTGCCTGCTTATTAAAAAAAAAAAAACTATGAAGAGGAACCTTACGCGAGGCATGGCTGCCATTCTGGAGACTTGGGGGTGTGTCCCAATGCTCGGCAATGGGAACTGGGGCTCGGTAATGGGAACTGGTGCTTGGTAATGGGAACTGGGGCTCGGCGATGGGAACTGGGGCTCAGCAATGGGTATTGGGGCTCAGCAATGGGAATTGGGGCTCAGCAATGGGAACTGGGGCTTGGTAATGGGAACTGAGGCTCAGCAATGGGAACAGGGGCTCGGCAATGGGAACTGGGGCTCGGCAATGGGAACTGGGGCTTGGTAATGGGAACTGGGGCTTGGCAATGGGAACTGGGGCTCGGCAATGGGAACTGGGGCTTGGTAATGGGAACTGGGGCTCGGCAATGGGAACTGGGGCTTGGTAATGGGAACTGGGGCTCGGCAATGGGAACAGGGGCTCAGCAATGGGAACTGGGGTTTGGCAATGGGAACTCGGGCTCGGCAATGGGAACTGGGACTTGGTAATGGGAACTGGGGCTCAGCAATGGGAACTGGTGCTCAGTAATGGGAGCTGGTGCTCGGCAATGGGAACTGGGGCTTGGTAATGGGAACTGGGGCTCAGCAATAGGAACTGGTGCTCAGTAATGGGAACTGGTGCTTGGTAATGGGAACTGGGGCTCAGCAATGGGAACTGGGGCTCAGCAATGGGAACTGGGGCTCAGCAATGGAAACTGGTGCTCAGTAATGGGAACTGGTGCTCAGTAATGGGAACTGGTGCTTGGTAATGGGAACTGGGGCTCAGCAATGGGAACTGGGGCTCAGCAATGGAAACTGGGGCTCAGCAATGGAAACTGGTGCTCAGTAATGGCAACTGGTGCTCGGCAATGGGAACTGGTGCTTGGTAATGGGAACTGGGCCTCAGCAATGGGAACTGGGGCTCAGCAATGGGAACCAGCACCCAGCAGCCCAGGGCTGGGGTCACCTAAGGCTTAGCTGTGCCACAGCTGCTTAGAGTCCTTCCCCAGGGCTTTGTCACTCCTCAAATGCCTCTGGTTTTCCCCAGTGACTGCTGGAGGAGCCCAGCCCTGCTGCCTCCCTGACCAGGGATCTACACTTGCTATAGGATGCCTTGGCATAATCAGGCTCCACCCCGGAGGAGAGGCTCCCTGCTCAGGGCAGGGGAATGGGATCTATCAGCTCAGATCAGCTCTATCTGATCTGTCAGAGGGGCACAGAAGCCTGCACTGGAAGGAGCTGCAAAAGCAGCAGATGAATCAACAGGGAAAGAGTTTACTGCTATAGTTGTCCCAGTACAGCAGCCTCCAGTTTGAGTACCCTGCACAGGAATAGCAAAACACCAACGGATTAAGGAATATATTCCTTCTCATAGAACCTCCGAATTATTTTTATCTCCAGGCCGCCCACACACATACTCACATATTTTCTCCCGTGGAGTTTCAAGGCTTTTCACAAGCCTGTGACATCTGCTTACCAACATTTGGTGTAAAAATATCGATATCTGCTCTGCCTAGCTGTTCTGAGTGCTACATTTACCAGCCAGTAAAGATCAAGAGTCTCCTGGGAGCTGGCTGGATCAAACTGTCATGATTTTAGCACTGCTTTGCGTCAGACAGCAGAATTTAAAGTCAAAACACAGATAGTTCAGGGAGGAAGACAATGTGAAGCCCTGAGTCATACCCTGCTGAGGGTGAGGAGAACAGATTAATAGACAGCAAACATGAATGAAACCGAAGGGCTCATTTAGTCATGAGGCTGCTTCTGAAACCCAAAATAGGATTTATTTTAGTCGTTGGGCATGAAAAGAGGATTTCTTTGCACCTAGCCAAGGAGAAGTTGAGAAAAGAGTTTTAATTAGCAGGGGGCAGGCTCCCCTTTGCCTTGACACCCCGAGGGGCTCAGCTGCAGGGCTGGCTGTGCTCAGGCAGGGGTTGGTGCTCTAACTCAGCTTCCAGGGGATGCTGCACCACCTGGCAACTTTCAGCATCGCTCAGATGGAAGAGGCAGCCCTTACTCCAGCCCCAGCCAACTTTCCTTTGCTAAAGTTGAGTCAATATAGTCTGCTTGGAGCCGGGGCGGGGGGGTTTAAAAGCTGAGCTATTCCCGCTGGCTCACAGTGGGAGGAGACAAAGCAACCGCACAGGTTCGCCCCAAATCGTTGGAGATTACATACCTGAAAATTCCGAGCCTTTCAGAGCAGCTGTGGCAACCACCAGCAGCCAGAAAAAACAGGTTTGCCTCTGCCTTCCCTGTGCCTGCCACCTGCTTGTGTGGAGATCCTCAGCTGGTGTGAGGGTCCAGCTGGGGTATTGGCCACCTTGGGGTACCTGGGTCAGCCAGGATTGTCCTTCAATATTTTCTCATGAAAGAACACAAACGTTTTACACGGGAGAGAAAAAAGTTTGCACAACGGTGATCTGTACACATATTTATGTGAGTTTTCATTTTAAATAAACAGAGAGAAGTGCTTTCGCGGCTGTGCGTAAGATTAGTTTCATTATTTAGTCCTCTGCTAAATCATTCAGAAATTCTGCTCTGCAGAAACTTCATGATCTTGGGGCTAAGTAATTTCCTTACTTACATTAAAGCCTCATTAATTTTCACATTAATCAGTTATAAACATGAAGAAGCTCAGTGATTTTGGATCTTCGTGTCTCTGGCAGAAAAGTGTCCATTTTATTATCTGCTGCCTTGTCTGACAACACAGGATAGGATTCAGATGAGCAAAATTGCCACTCTAACACTTCTATTCTTTCTTTTTTGGTTGTTTTGTTGTTTGGATTTTTTTAAATTTTATTTTCATTTTTTTCAGAAAGTTTAATCATTCCCACATTCCCAAAGCATTACTGCACGTGGGCAAAGGTTCTTCCGTCCCCAGCAGCTGCTTTAGCAATGGAACATGTGAGAGTTTATGTGCTAAAGCTAGGAGGGCAAAAAGCCATTCTCTGCTCCATGCCATAAAACATTATCACAATTTTCTTGTGCATTGTCCTTGTCAGGGTCATTCGTTTCATTGGTTTCATTACAGCCCTTTTTGTGGCCATAGGTTTGTCCTTTGCTTGGTACATGTGTGCATGAATTCCAACCCTGTTGCTACAGTAATTTATACAGATCTGGGTCAAAATCAAATCTAGTATTTGGTCAAGAATGTGACAAAAATAGACAAAAGAGACTCAGAGCAAGGCACAGCACATACACAGGGTTGTAGAATTTCCTCATGGAGACAATTTCTACAAGAAGAGCGCAAACAATGTTAGCTCGTGTGGACAAGGCAGAATCACTTCATGTCATGCCCTTTTAAAAAACTGTATACAAAATAAAAATTTAATCAACATAAGAATGAGTGATTGCATCAAAAAGAGAGCACAAATTCATATCCTTCCATGGGGTTATGGCTATTGGCATTTGTCACATCAGGATCAAAGCAGAAATCTTGTAGTTTTAGGGTTCAGCTGTGCTGGCTTTGAATTTCAGGGAAAGCTGGCTGGCTTCAATGGCAGCTTCCCTAGTTTAGTGGCTGTGGGATGAAGGCAAGTCCGGAGCCTCGGTGCAAAAAGCAGAACAGAAGTTAATTATTTACCCCCAAGTGCTGCGGGCTGTGCTCAGGAGAGATGCAGAACCAGCACGGCCCACTGACCTACTGACAGCCACTCCTGGGTGGGGAGGGTTTAATGCCCTCAAACAGATGGGCAGGAGGCAGATCCTGAGCAGCAGGAGACAGAGAAATCAAGCAGTGTGATCCGGGAGCTGCACATTCCACAATGGACAAATGTACACGGAAAGCCACCGCACTCCGTCTGACATGGGATGGGGTGGGGGCCAGAGGCTGGGAACAGCTGGGGACATGGCACAACATGGCATCCATCCACTGCAAGGACTAAGAGCTCTGTTAACATCTGTAATTTGCATTTTCTTATCACTCCAGTCATGAAAAAGTCTCGGGGCAGGAAAAAAGTGATAGGTCCCTTCTCTGGCGAAAGTCAAAATGCAAGTGGTGACATTGCTTCTCCAAACAGGTTCCAATCTACAGGACAACTATTAACACTTCTGCAAGCTGGGAAGAACACTTGCTTGGGTGTCCAAATTATTTTAGATAGTAGTCTCACATCTCTCTCAGCTATCAGAGCCTTGACTGGCAAGTAAAACCCATATAATCAGGTGGAAATGCTGCGATTTTTCCCTAAGGCAAATCCTGTCTGTCTTACATACCTTACTGGTAAGCGCCCAAGATGGGCTGAGTGCCCTTCCCAGCCCTGAGGCTCCTGCTTGGGAGGACACATTTTTCACAAAACTTGTATCTGGTGCCTTTATTTTGAAGCAATTCTGCCACTGCTACAAAAAAATCACCCCAGGTCCATTCCCCCAGCAGCAGGGCTGCACACCCCGAAAAGCACAGCCCAGGAGCTGCACTCAGATGCAACCTGCATCCCCAAGGACTCAGAGGCCACCTTCCAAAAAAATGCCAGGTATCCTGTCATCTGTTCCCACGGCATTCAGCATGATGCTGCATTTCATGGAAGTGTTCTGCTCTCCCAAAATAAATGGTTCAAAACTCAAGGCAAAAGCAATTCATTGCAGCTGTTCAAAATCAGGTCACAAAGCCCTCAATGAACTGCTGTCAGCATCACCCAGAGCTGGCTCACAGGTGCTCCTCTGTGGCCGTGGGGTCACAGGGAGCCCTTTGGCTGGCTGTGGGTTTCCACTGCTGTACCTCAAAGATGGACCAAAGGCCAGATGCTCTGCCTGGCACTGGAAATCTTCTCTGAAGAACTAAATGGATTATTTGTCCGTGCCGGGAGGCTTTCACCATCTGTTGCAGATGTAATATTGATGAGGTTCTCAATTGTACATAACCATTTCATGATGCTGTGATATGAAAAACAAACAAACAAAACCAAACGCAGCCTTTCCGGGCTGCTGATCAGGGACTCATCACCAATCTGTTTGTTGAAGTGGACTCTCCTCGGTTTCCCCTGATGTGCTGGTGCCTGCTGTGGCAGATGTGTGTCCCCACGGCTCGGTGCCTCTCTGACCACGGCTGCACAAACTGTCTTTGTGAAGCCCCTGCTGCCTGGCTCTCACCGTGATGCATGAAGGTCCTTTTCTCACTCCTCATCCTCTCCTCTGTAAGGACCTGGCAGTGCCTGGCAGGTAGAGACTTGGTCCTGTGCAGAAGCAGAGCTCCCTGAGCTCCTGGGAAGGACATCAACCCCATTTTATCGTATTTTTTGAAGAATGGAGGTATTTTGCATGGAGCAGGAAGCAATGGGAAGGAAGAACTGTAATGTGAGGAGGCACAGCAGGAGTTGGTAGGAGAAGGAAGCAGCAGCTGCCAGGGATGCAGCTGCAGTACGTGAGGCAGCAGAGCACAGAGAGGAATGCTCCTCTGGAAATCACGGACACGGGCTCCCAGCTGGAGAGACCAGATGGTGCAGGAGCTGAGGCAGGAGTGCTGAGTGTCTCTTTGAGGGGCTGTGCCAAGGAGGTGGGACCAAAGGGTAATTAGGCCGATGAACAGCAATATTAAATGGATGAAATGAGGCTTACAATGTAAGAGAAATCTTAGGAAAAATTAGGTGAAAGAATAAGCGTAACAGAGCAAATCCCAGCACAATTAACCTGCAGGGAAGCAGAAATACAGAAGCTGCTCCCAAAAGTAAATCCATATAAAAACTCCAGTCATGTTTCCTGATTTTTACCCACCAAGCACATATATGAATTCGAGCCATTTATTTGCTTTTAAAAAGCAGTAAACCCATAGGATTCAAAGTATATGCTTCAGTTGTAATGAGAGCAAATGTTTGGAATATGCACAAAATTAAAAACATATCTAAGGGCTTTGAGCAGCAGTCAGTGTTTGCTGAATGAGAGCCCCTAATCATGACTTTTAATTAGTATTGACAAAACCCTTAATACTAAGTTTATGTGGTTACTTCTCACAGCTGCATAGACAGCCAGGGCTCAGAGACCATCTATCAACACCCACACCCGGACTACATTTACTTGGAAACCAACAGAACTGCAGAGGCTTTTCTGTGCCAGTGGCATTCAGACCAGACCAGACCAGACCAGACCAGACCAGACCAAACCAAACCAAACCAAACCAAACCAAACCTCTTTTTGTAATTATTATAATAAAGTCCAACCAGTCCTTTCACCAAATGATGCCACTTTAGGAGAAGAGAGCAAAAAGAAAAAAATCCCCACACAGTATTTTTCAGGCAGGCAGATTATAAAACAAACCTGCAAATCTGATTGCTCTGTTGATCATCAAAATCAACATCTACAAAAGTGCTACAATCCACTGATAAATGAGATATCTTCCCATGGCTATATTGTCTATTAACTGAAGACGACTCTGACCTACAGAGTAGCTGTTGAATTCATAGTTTGCATTGTGCTGAAGTAAGTCCTAAATTCATAAAGCAACATGAATTTTAATAATGCTGAGCAAGTTTTGCCTGACATATCAGTTGCATTAGCTTAAAAAAGATGGATCACCAAATACCACAGTATACAACCACATATGCAGAAAATTATACTCCCCCAAAGGGGTGGTTTGATCAGGTTTTTCAGGCAGAAAAGCAATGCAATGCAAAGCAATTCAGGCTATGTCGTTTTCTAAGCCCCTGAATCCTTACACAGCACAGATGAAAGTTCTGAGATGACCCTGTGCCTTAATGAGGTCTCTAAGTACTTCAGGTGCTGTAAATCATTTCTCTCCAAAACTTATTTTCAATTGTCTTGTGAATGCAGAGGTCTTGCAAAGTAGTTGCCATTCCTGCACATTTCTTTCTGCTTCATTTAGAGGCGACCAAGAAACTTTAAAATAATCTGGAACGGCTGTGATATCCAAACAAATCCAGCTGCAAAACAACATCCTAGAAAGAACCAGGCATGCTTGTTCTGCTTGGTGATGAGTATACCCACTCTTTTGCAAAGGTGGATGTGACTGTAATTAAGGGCAAGTGTAGCACTTGCAGGGGACAGGAGTGGAGGATGGTTAAATTAACATTTCACACACCGCTTCAATGCTGACACATTCTAACATATGTTTTTTTTCTGCAATCTTGCCTCTCCTACATCACGATTCTGAGTATTCTCTAGTGTGTCTAACAGAATGAAACCCTGGCTGGGACCAGCAGAATCTGCTGTGAATAGTTTATATTCCAGTACAGCTGTTTGTGCAAGGATTAAGTCATTATTTCAGTCTGGGGGAAGATACAGCATTTTCTTCTGGTCTAGCTTAGTTCAGGCTACAGAACCTTTACAAGTAAATAGGAATCTGTCCCTCTGTTTCTTTCATCATGAAAGTATATATTTAACAGCATTTAACAGCATCCTGCTACACCAGGGTGTAACTCCTTCTGCAGAACAACTGACAAAGCAGGAAAAAGAGCAGCTTCCATTGCACTTTTCTTACCAAGCTGTCCATAACCTTCTTGTTCACTTTCTTGTAGCAGTCCAGGGCAGTCAAAGCCTTGGTGGCCTCACTGCTGAATATCAGTAACTCTGTGACCATTCCATTAATATTATAAAGACAAAAGTTTTGTAAGATATTTGGCAATATTTGTTAACTAGAGGCATTTTGAACAGCTACCTTCACAGAAAAGTCATATCAGAGACAGGAATGTTTCCTTGACCAATTGTTTGCTGCTCTCTGGTGCGACCCTGAAATATTTTGAAGTGGTTTTCTTATGACTCAAGAAAGGAAAAAATAAGTAAATAAAAAAGGAAATATCAGAATCAAAGATTGATGCAGTCAGCTGGCATTCATGACCTCTTATACTATTTAAAACCTAGATTAAAGTGCACAAGGCAAAGGCAGAATGGCAGATAAATTACAAGGCTGATGACGGAAACAGAAGTTTCCAAAACTGCAATGCACACTTTTTCACTGACGTCCTGGCAGTAGAGCATTAGTCAGCCAGCCAGAGAGCTTTCATCTAATGCAGGAATATTAGCATGCAATGCCTGACTACATTTTCATTTGAAGCTGAGCAAGGCAGGCTCATTCTCTCCAGCAAGTCAGACTGATGCGTTCTCCCAAGAATCATGCCTTACAGAAAAATAATCATGAAATATTAATCATTTCCTATTTAGAGCTACAACTGTCACAAATGATGTAGCTCTCCCATGTACAACCTCTCGCTGAAGAACTGCATAAGGAACACAGCAAACGTTGCCTGCTTCCCGGGCAGGGAAAAGCTTGGACTGTGCAAGCAGGAGCAGGGGGAGTGCCCAGTCCTGGGGAATTGGCTCCTGTGGCCAAACCCAAACCAGGTCATCCCCTGCCCACTGCCAGCTCACCCCTGCCCCCCTGCCCCAGGTGCCACGTGTTTATAACCAAGGAAATGTTGCCAAACGTGCTCACAAAGCTCGTATAAAGTGAGGAAGGGATTGCCCCACACGCCAGGCAGCACTCCCACCTCTTGCCAGCAATGAACATGGCACAAGAGCATGAGGAAAGCACAGCAAATCCTTCTGCATGAGGGTTTATGCTCGGAGCATGCATATGGCCCTACTGAGAGATCATCCTGGAGCTCCACGTGAGTTTGGAAGCTGCTCATTCAGGGCTCAGCCTCAGTGCCCCGTGACTCGCAGGGACCGTCATTCAGCCAAAACAGCAAATAATGAGAAATAATGTCTCTGAATAGCTGATAGGCAGTCCAGAGCATGGAACCATTTGCATAAAACACTCATTGTCATTTCACACACGCAGATCTCTGGCAGTCAAAACCTCACAGTAGATCATTCAGGGACCAAGGGAAAGAAATTAAATCAGTTGTTTGCTACAAATAACTCATCCAGTTGTATCTGACATGACACTGCCTCATTACTAGATACTGTCAATGCCCCAAGCTCTGACCTGTGACCAGGATCTCAGGGCATCAAACCCTGCGTGACATCCGAAGACACATGCTTGGCTGTTATATGCTGCTGCAAAAGAGCCAGGAAGATCAAATTTTTCACATGGGTCAGTGGGAAAAAACACTCCCAAAATAAAGGTGATGCTTATCCGACAGAATTAGGTGATCCAGACCACAAGAACTGAATGTCTATGAATGTTTGTAACTGGGACACCTTTGAGTTTGATGAGAATTTTGTCTACTATAAAATACGCTTTCAGTCACGTATTTCACGGGTGTCTTCTGACCTGCCTCACTAACAATTATATATTTTATCTGAAATAGAGCCTCCTTCTCACTATATAGAATTTGGTATATATGCAATTTCTTGAAACTATGTGATTCTGTAGCACTTTTCCCCTCTTGATACAATGGAAATTAATTTTTAGACAGAGCCAAGACATTAAACTATTACCTCTGTTACCAGGAACTTCTTGGAGCCAGAGAGGGAAGCCATTTTAATGGAGCTGGCTTTAGTATCTGTAAAAAGTTACCTAACTTTCAGTTCCAGTAATGGCTGCAAAACACTTTCTTCAGCCATTCCAGTGTGATACTATCCAAGTTTATTTGGCTAGAAAACCTTGAAACACTTGCTAGGACAATTAGCAGTTGCTCTCTAATGCTTGAAGGCAAATCAGAGTTGCTGTCCATCAACACTGACCCTCATCCCAGCTAAGGGATTGGGACTGGATGGAGGTGATTAGCACCGTTCTACCTGTACATAGTGTCCCCGAGGGTAGGGTTTGTCTCAAATACCCAATTTAATGCCATTTAAAATAAGCTGTTGTTCACGGCTTAACTAAAGAACTTTTAATAATCACATATCGCAGGCTTTACATCTTAAGCTGTACCACTAAAATCCAGTGGTGTGGACAAAAAGGGCCAGGTTCAGCTATTCAGAGCAGTGAATCTTTTTCTCCTGATGTGCCATGCCGTGAAAGGCATCAACACTGCAACAAATATTAAGAAATCTGTCACTTGCTATCATCCAGCTGGAAAGAAAAAACTCCCCAGGGCTCGCTGTTGACGGCGCTGAAAGAAAGAGCCTCACCTGGAATCACACATTATTTCATCCTGGGGAACGCTTCAGTGTGCAGCCCTTCCACTTCAGATATGGGTGACAGGCTATTTTCTGCACTAATTAAGGGATGTTTAAATGAAATCAGCCACTCCTTATTGCCCGTCTCACATTTTGTGTTCACAACTGTGTTCAAGCACAGCTAAGGGTGGCTAAATATTAACCACGAACAACTGGAAAAAGAAAATCAATAATTTCAAGATTAGTTGCCTGTTATTTCCCCTTTCTAGCACCTAGAATTTCATGTGCTATTTTCTTATTTACAATTCACATGGCTGAAGCACCCCTGGAACTAATGAATAACCCAGATTTTCCCCCTAAACTGAAGAATTTATGGGAAATGGAGCAGCGGATCCCTGTGGGCAGGTAGCTGTGTATTTGCTGACAGGAAATCCATCCTGGAACTAACCCAGCTCTGGGGATGCTGGAGCAGGACTGACCTGGGCTCACCCCACCAGGGGGGACAGGCAGGCAGGGGCAGGTGCCAGCTCAGGTGTGAATGTCCCCCTCACTCCCACCAGGGTGTTTGGGCTTTCTCTGTGCCACAGCTCTCCTGCCCTGGTGCAGCAGGGAGGGGACAGGAGAGTGCTTTACAAACAGCCATGGCTTCACCTGAGCCCCAGGTATCCAGCATGCTCACGCACTGTGGGGGACCAGAGCCCATTCAGGGCTGCCGAGCCCACAGAAACATCTCAGCCCCTGCACCACCCTCACCCTGAAACCCACGCAGCCCCAGGACACACCATGTGCCTTTACATCTCAGTGTCATCGCAGCCTTTCCATAGACCAGGCTATCCTAAAGACAAAACCACTCAGCGCCCCAAAACCACACCAAATCTGAATTAGAACAGGTACAAGAAATGCCAAGAATTTCCCCAATGGCAACCAGATTCATCCACACATATTGCTTTGCTGTGGCCCCACTGCCCACACAAATCCCAGCTAAGTCCGTTCCTCCCAGAAGCATATTAAGAAATTCCAGTGTCTCAGCCCTGGGAGCCCCCAGAAACAGCGATGAGAGCACACAGGCATTACACGAGCACCGACATTCAGGTTTCCCAGGCTGCTCTCCGCCCAGGAACAACTGGAAGCGCCAGTGCAGGATCACTTGCTCAGAACCAAAGCACCACAGCTGGCATGATTTACGCCTGCCAGGAGAGGGACAGAGCAGGGCAATAATACACGCTGTCCCCACTGTGTGACACGCCAGCCAGCACAGCACAAGACAAATGGCTGCTGCCTCTGACAGGCGCCAACAGAAATCGTATTTCAGGCAAGTCAAATCTATCCATTCTAGTGAAAAGCCAAAACATCCCAGTTTGAAAGCTCCATCTCCTTGCTAACAACAGTGAAAGAAAATGGCTCAGATGTCAGTCACACAAGTTTCTTTTTGCTGTTAGCAAGTTAAGAAAGCATGTTCAAAACAACAGTAAATAATCTGCCTAACAATTCACAAATATCTGAATTGTTTTGTGCCTCTGTTACAGCATTAATCTCCCTGGAGATCTCTCAGTGGCATGGGCTCACTCAAGAAGCAGTGGTGCAAAACCCCACATGACACACAGTCAGCTCGTTTGTCACACGGGCTGCTCTCTGGAGCCAAAAGCCTGAAAAGCGTCAGGATAAGACATCTGGGAAACAAGATCCCCAGCAGTGTCTGTGTCTGCCTGGTGGCAGCACACAGAGTAAGGACAAATCAAGGAACACAGGCCCTGCGTTTGGATATGTCATGGCAAAGGTTATCGTCGTGCCAAGTTGTCACCTGCATTGATTCCAACACTTTTTAAGCCCCTGCTAAGGTCACAGTTTCCCATCTGCAAACAAGAGAGAACACAATCCCCACACTGCCAAGTACGAAATGTTTCTAGCTCAGGGGGTGTTCCCTGTTGATGAAGCAGAGTCACACAGGTGCTGGGGGAGCACACAGACCCACGCACCTGTGGCAGCTGCTCTCAGCCCCACCTTCCCCCAGGCTGCCAGAACTGAGGGTCAATAGTTACAGAAACTTATTGCTGCTGCTGGAACTCCTTGAGGGGGAGAGGTGAAACCAAGAGTGTTTCTTGCTCCAGGGGAATTCTTGCCTTTATTACCAACTAAAATCGCAGGGAGTGAGCACTGCAATTTAAAATCCTCTGTCTATGCTTTAACCTCTGTTCTCATGGAGGGATTTTTCCACCGCTGCAGTGGAACACGACGTTCAGCACACTGAACACGGGGAAGCCATCCTTGTGAAGATGACACTCATCAGGACACATCTCAAGCCACAGGGCTGTTCTCCTCTCACCCAGCACACTCTGTGGCCTGGAGTCCAATGGTCTTTCCAGGCTGCTTCAAAAGAGGGCAAACCTAGGCAAAGCCCACCCGAGGGGATGTTTGAGGGAGGTGAGGATTGCTCATCTTGCTCTAGCTCTACTGACCTCATCTCACATTAAGAGAGATCAAGCTGGATGAGGTGAACACCATCCAAAACATTTGCAAAATCAACCCAAATGCTGGAACACATTAGTGACACTGTGAGGAAAATTTCTGCTCTGCAGTACCTGCAAAAGGCAACACCAGGTAAAACCAAACCCGCCCACCACACCCACACATTCCTGATTATCAGCTCATGCTGAATTTCAGGCACCTTTCAAACAACAGAACAGAATCTTTTCAGCCCATCAACATGAAAGATTAATTATATTTTTAATTAAAATGGCTGTTTTCAGACTGAAATGGCCTTTATAATGTCTCTGTCGCACTGAAAAGAGATGAGAGGTGAGGAACTTCCCTAACTACTGTTGCTACCAAACTCTGCTTCAATGTACCCATTGCAAGAGCAATGCCAACACATGGGCTCAGTCTTTAAATTCAGCTGAAATTTTAGAAATACCTGAGCTCATAAGAAGAAATAGCAGCAGTGGCATTAACCACCATCAGTACCAAAATAGTTCTAATTACTTCTTACTCAACCTTTACTGTAATTATACGAGCCTTCCTTGCCATAATTACAAGTCATACTATGAACAAATGACTTTTGATTTAGTGATGTCCTTCAGTACCTAATGGTAGGACTAGGACAGTCCTTCATTAAACATTAATGATTAATAAATCAATATATCAAGTAGCTAAAGATATTAGAGTAGATTCTTCATATTCAGTTACTGTCCACAATGATGGCTCAGGAGGGCTTCCATAGGAATATTGGGAGTTCTGGGAAAGGGTTGATAATCTTTCCTGAGTCACTAAGCAACAGTGTTCTGCTCTTATGGCATGTTTTGCCAGCCAGAGCCATGCAATGATGCAACCTTTCTGCATCTTATCCAGCGAGCTGGCTGAAAACTTGTCTGCCCAAATAGCAAACCCCTGAGCTGCTCACAGAATTGAATTTAGCTTCTGATAGCTATTAGTTATCAGATTGATTCATTGCACTTAATTCTCTGTTCCAAAACATACATTTTATTTTAGTATGACTTAAATGGTGGAAAAGGGGACTTACTAAAATGCAGCTGTAGAACTAAGAAGCCCCAATATTCAGCAATATTCAATACCCCACTAATAAGTCACTTCATGAGACATGTCAAATATAACAAATAAAAGCAAACTTGAAAGACAGCAGAAATTCAGAAGCCAGGTTCAGGCTTCAGGAATGGTCTCTTCTTCCCCCCAGTGGGGAAGGAGAGCCACAAGGAGGGTGCAGACAGCTCCAAAGAGCTCCACTGGAAGTGGAACCCAAACCACATCAAGACTGCATCAATCACCAAGAATTACTGAGGGCTGGTAACTCATAAATCAGTCTCATTTATTTGTGCTTATCTGGCCATATATAGTCTATAAATACCTTAATCAGAGGGAAGGATGTACCTACAATGAGCAAAGCCAAACAACAGGGATTGAAATATCCATGAGCCCTGGGAAAGTACATTTCCAAGCTTTGAAAGTTAATTTTCAGGTATTTGCTCTTGCACAGACTTGGGGAACACATGAACATCAAGATTATTTTGAACACAGCACACATAAATCAAGCACTCCTTGCTCAGCTTCAGTCATTTACTATCAGCCAACCTCTGTGAAACAACACAAATAAAACCTTTGTGCTGCCAGCATTTTCTAGCAAAAACTACTAATCAGATTTAATGGAGCCAGGTTTCGCTTTGTTTCCTGCTAATTTCTTAGCTGCCTTATATAATAGACCTACTTACAGTAAAATCCTGGTCTGGGTTTATTACAGAAGATGTATCAACTCACTGGGGCAAGGAAGGTCTCAGCCTCAGCTCCCAGCTGCTGCCACTGGAGCTGTGCAGGAGTCAGACACAAACACCAGGAGCACAGGGCTGGGAAAGCAGCCAGCAGCTCTGCTGATGCTCTGGCCCTCCTTTGGTCACTTTGATCACTAGATCGTAACAAAGTAAGAAACCCCAAAGCTGCTCTGGAATAACAGCTGGGTTGGTAAATGCAAGTATCTGGAGAGGGTCAACAACTCTCACGTCCAGGAACATTTTACTTGGGAGCAGAAAGGACATCTACGTAAAGCAGGTTTCTGAATAATGAATTTGCCTCCTGGAAGGTTGCTCCAAGCAGGCTGGGAGGTCTCCTCTGGAAATACTGGAGCTAAAGACAAGGTCTATGTGGATGAATGTTACATCATATTACCTTGCTACGTAATTAGTGCCTTAGGCAACCAAATCATAAGAAAAAGGATAAAAACCTAGGGATTTGGGGAGTTGGGTAGCCTAAATTTATTGAGTAATAAATTATGTCCCTTGCTTCACTTCAGTCTCTAAATTCTGATGCTGGTATTTATTCCCTGGGATTAGCAAAGATGTTTGAAGAAGTGAGCATTTCTGTAAGAATACTGGGGCATACTGTGTTTAGTTTTCATCTCAGAAGGGAAAAAACTAAACTTCTTAAAACAGGATGATGTCAATATTGATGAAGAACAGAAAACCTTTGAGTGAAGAATGACAAAGAAATTCTTTAAATACACACAAGCGTTTCAGAAAATTCTCTATTTTGTAATAAACTGGGTTTGCTTTTAAAATACCTTGATCTCTTGCCATGCGTGGATGGATTATGTGAGGAGAGGCTGAGCAGGTTCACACATAAAACCACATCAGCTTCTGGACTTGCAGCTGGACCAGGGAGACTTGTGGGATGCAGTGCCACAGGCACTAGGGAACCTGACAGAAAAGATAAATGTGTGAGGAGCTCACAGCACTTCTGGAAGCACAGAACCAGCAGATGAAAAAAGAGCACAAAGAGCCAGAAGGAAACCCAGGAGGAGGAAAGGTGAGGGTCTGCCAGAGGGGCAGGGCAGAGGTGTTCCTGGTGGTTATTCCCCTCCTGCTCAGACACAGGAGCAGGAAGGCACATGAACCATGGCTGGGCACTCAGTCAAGGTCCTTCCTTCTCTGTGCACTTGAACTTGGTGCTTGACTTGCAAGGCTGATGATACCTGAGTTTGTTTCTACTCTGGAAACTTGCCCAAGCTGCAAAAGAGAAATTCAGCTCTAGCTCAAATGTGAACTCCTTAGAAGTCCTTGTGGCTGTTTCAGTCCTTTTTCAGCAATGACCTACAAGCCAAAGGAAACCTGTACATTTTTAAGCCAGGCTTTCAAACACACTTGCTAAACCTCTATTTCAACATTGTTCATCGTGTTTAGGAGGGGATAACAAGCTCCTGTCTTTAAGTGACTCCCTCCTTCCTGAAGTTAGGTAAGACTCCAAGTGTCCAGGAATGCAGTCAGGCTCTCAGGTAGCTGTAGCCGCAGGGATGGACAGTGACTCAGTGAAGAGAAGTGGAAGTGAGTCATGAGCAGCATTTCCCTTTGCTGAGCCAGAGTGTCCTCCCCTGAGCCAGGGCCTCTGAACGCCAAAGTGATTACGTTAGATTTCTGCTGCATTCTCTGAAAAGAGCTAACGAGATAAGGCTGGAGGGGAGAGATCTGAATGCCCCTCTTGGAAAGGCAGAGCTCCCCACACACTGCTGAGGCCACTCTCTCACACAGGGGTAAAAGACCCTGCAGCAGGGCCCTTCACTGCTGGGGCTGCCTGCTTTGTCAGCAATATGAAAATAGAGCTGAAATGGGCCTCTCAAGGCTCCCTCCTACACAATAGTATTAGAAATACTTAATTAATATTATCTAAATTACTTCTATAGGACCAGGAAACGCATACAGACATCCTGAAAAACAGGAAATCTCAAGTAATGCTCAAATGCATGAATAAGACATGTAGGTCACTCCCCCTGCCCCCCCCCCCCCCCCACAGGCATGCTGTAATACAGTCAGACAAGAATCTGGGGCACAATAATTCCCTATATTTTGGAAAAAACAAGTAAAACTGACAGCAGCATGCATTTACTGGGAATCAGCAAGGTAGTCTTTCTGTGTGCCATTAATTCACCTGTACCTTTTCTAGCCTCATAACCCACTCTTCCCCATCAATCTCCTGCTTTTGTATCCAGATCAGATCTGGTTTAGCTCACATTTCCACAGAACTCAGCAAACCCTGGCACCGCTGGGGCAGACAGCTCAGAATATATCAAACTCTTCTCGTGCACTTGCTCCCAGCCATCTTCCACTGAAAACCTTCCCCAGGAGGGACTGGGCTAACCTGTCACCTGCCAGCTTAACTTACTTTAAAGGATGACTATTGAAGGTAAAGAAAACTAGTTATTTACAGTGCTGACTGACTTTTTGGGCAAAAAATAACAATTTCTTCAGCAGCTCTAAATTCTCCTAACCCTATAATTTGTTACTACACTTACAGATTCACATATAGTTATATTTGATATTTATGCCAAGTCAGGCTCCATTTAGCCACGGAAATGCCACTACATGGAAGGAAGCCATCTGTTCCAATACAATCAGGTTGACCTTGTTTTCCAGTAGGCTGAGATCTAAAAGAAGGGCACGTCTTTGTGTCTCTGAAGAGACAAGGTACCACACTCTCAAAATGCAGAACAGCTTCACAGGGACACTCAGAATCCTGCCCCAGCGTCCAGAAGGATGTGACAGGCCACATCAGGCTGCCAGGGCAGGGGTGCAACAGGTATTTCCATCTTCACGAGCGTGGACTGAAGGCATGACGGATCCTGAGGATTCTGCTGGGCTCTTCTGAGAGGCAGGAGCAGTTAATCACTGCACCAACATCAGAACATCATCTGCCTTTGGTACCTGCAAGAACAGCTTGTAGCCAATGCGTTGGAGTCATCTGATGTGCTGGCTTACATGGGACACAGAGCCCTCTGGAAATCCCACAGGGCCTGATCAGGGATGGAAGATGGAAGAGAAGCTTATTCCTGACGTTAGAAGAAGAGAAATGCATCCCCTCAGGCATGGGAGAACAGGCATCTCTGTAAAGTGTTAAACTTGTAAAATTTAACTTCAGAAGCTATTCTTTTTTCTTATAAAAGAAGCAAAGAACAGAGCTATCACAATGCCATGTCTGAGTGCTCTGTCAATAATTAATGATGACACACCTAACCTGTAACCAGCTCTGGCACTACAAGAACTCCCGAATTCTTTGCTGTGTGAGTAAGGCACTGACTGCAGCCTGGGGAGCTGGCAGGTCCAAGGAGCCTTGATGAGCTCTCCCAAGCACAAATTGAGAAGCGAGTGAAGAAATCTGATTATCTGACCAGCAAACAGTGGTGCCTTTTCCTACACAGCACTGTGATCACTAATGAGCACCAAGGCAGGCAGCAGCCAGAGCTGGGCTCTGGTGAGGGCACCTGAGGGATGGAACACCCACCCTCCCATGCCACAGGGCTCAGACTTACCCCAGGATGCTGGCCCAAGACCGTGATTTATGCCAAAACCTACTGGACAAATTCTCAGTACTGTTGATCTGGGCTGCGGAAAGATGCCTGAACCCATCATTTAATCCCAGATTGTGTTAATCTTTCTCCAATTATTATTTTTCCAGACAAACTCACATTTTTGCTGAGTACAGAGAGCAAAAGATTAAATGGCTGGCTGAATCAGTCATTAAAAAAAAAAAAAAACCCTATACTTGCTTTGCAATTAGGAGAAAAAAATATGTCTGGAGAATAGGGAAAATTTTCAAACTTGTTTTTAAACCTTCCAGCCCTTCCCACAGAGAATGCTTCCAGTAATAGAAATGTCAGAGCAAAGGCCATCAGCTGTCCTCATCCACAAGGAAGGAGTGCAGGGGAGGGAGCTCAGGGGCCCCCAGGTGCTCAGGATTACTGCAGACCCAGGCTTTGGTGTCCCAGGGGATTTCTTGTTGCTAACGGCTTCTCAGTGTTGTAAGACACCTCACATGGCCAATTTCTCTGGGTGGCTTTTAACAACCTCTTCAGAATGTATTGCCTTCTTGCATCCACATCTTTCCAGATATCCTTCTTTATTTTTAATATGACATTTGACTACACAATGCATCTGATTTCCCAGGGAACAACAGCTCTTCAGGAGGACCCTTTTTAATGAGCAACTAAAAAAAAGCATCTTCTGTAGAATCAATATTTGAAATGAGGCCTCAGAAACAAAGTTCATTTTAGATTTTAACTGTTTCCCCCTTTTGATTTTGTTTTATTCCTGCATTTTGTAAGTTCCTGTCTGATATCCCCTGTTTTCAATATTCCTCAATTCTTGCTGGCAGCTCTGCTCTGACCCCTTCATTATTATTGCATGTCATACAACGTATGCTCCATCTGCGAGCAGCACAATTTGCTTTGCTGATACCTTTTGCCCTGATGTATAAATTATCACCCTAAGCTCTGATATCCGAACTGGGCTCTATCCCACATCCCAGCCTCAGTGGCTCATGATGCTGAAGAATTCAAATCTCACAATATCAGGAGTTATTAGTAAAGCCAAGTATACTTATAATATCATTTATTTATTAGAATCACATCTTTCTATATGCAAGTTTCTCTGGGTCCTGAAATTAATAGGAACCTGAACACAGGAATCTCAAGGCTCAGAAGGCAAACGTGAAAAGCTCCAGAAGGGATGTGCCACAGGAGCAAAGTAACAAATCATCCATCCTTGGACACCCTTCTTCTCAGGCTGTGATTCTGTGGGGAACACAGTCACTTGGTGCATGATCTCCGATTGCTTGTGACAGGGTATGTACAGAACCTCTCACCGGTGACATCTGTAAATTGAGCTCTACCACTGCCAAAATCAATGCAAACCTCATTTCCTCCTGATCACACCTTCCATGGGTTTGACAACGCTACCCACTCACTACAGCATGGCAATGATCTGAGAAGCTTTTAACTGTGACTACTGTCCCCATCCTTCTGGCTCTGCTTTCCCAGCCCGGGACAGTCAGCCTGTTGCTGGCATCCCATCCCAGATTTCACCATTGCAATGAACCCCCCTGCTCCCCTCCATAAGATTTCATGTATCATCTCTGCTGGGTCTTTGCTGTTACCCCTAAATCGCCTCCCACTGTCCCACTCCACCAGGAGGCCTGGCCCTGCTTGAGGAGCAAGGGCAGCTCTTCTGAAAGAGTCCAGACTGGCCATTGTACCTGCAGACTGAGCAGGGGGCTCTGGAAATCATCTCATTACAGAAATGGCAAATCTCCAGCTGCTGCAGTTCCAGGACAACTCTCTCTTCCACAGTGATGTTATCTGCTTTCATCTGCCAGCACTTTTTTTATCTATCAAGAACAGCTCAGGCCATTGAATAAGCACATTTTACTGTGATAGGAAACTGTAGAATTTGGGGCTAATGTGGGTATGGAGGAGCTGATATGATCAGTTAAACTTTGTACGAATTGATTCAAGAAAGCAAACCCACAGTAAATTGGCCACAGTGCTGAAAGATGAAAAACATAGTCAGTTTTCAACAAATCATTTCAAACTTTCAGCAGCAGTAGCTAATTAGGTCCTGCCTACATATCCGTGGGCTTTCACAAGTCCATGAAAACAATGCCCAAAGACAGAAAGGTTCATCAGACTCAAACGATTTTGTGGTGTGGGTTTTCCTTCTCGTTATTTGTCTGACAGGCAGAACAACAACTTTCTACTCATATTATATAGGTAATTAAAGAAAAAGTTTGTAAGTAATCCTACGCTTCCCACAGTCCCAGCAACCCAACTGTGTAGGCAAAGCTAAACCTAATATTTTGTCAAGACCAAGGCAGCTGTTCTAAGGCAGCTTCAACTGACCGCTTAGGGGATGGAATTGCTTTGGGAGTAAAACTGCCCATCTTATTCTACCTCTGGGAAAAAGGCAGCAGCTCTTGTCTAAGACACATAAATCTAGGGAGGAAGAGTTCATCAGTGAATAATTCACCATTTAGGAATTTATCCAGTTTCGACCTTGTCTGAAACAACAGTCCTACTCACCCAAAACAGAATCTAATGAACTCCTTGGTCATGGCATGTTGGCAGCTGAAGCTTAAAGCTCATCACAACGATGAGTGCAACATCTCTTGTTGATTCAGCACCAACTCTAAGTGATCCAGAAGATGTCTATGAACAGAACTATCAGTGAAGAAACCTGGACAACTCTGCTTTCTTTGAGAATACACAACTTTAGGCTATGAGATACCTAGAGAAATCCAGCCTTCCCGTAATATCCGTGTCTTGCCTTGTCAAGGGCATTTGCTTCCCCAAGAATTCTCTTCTAGAAAACATATTGCAGTGGCTGTGGCAAGTGAGATGTAGATGATGGTCAGAGCTGTATTTACATAATCTTTACATGAAACTGTTAAATCATGTCTATGCTTGACTGACACCAATGACTATCCAAAAGCTATTTGCAGTGGTATCAACGAATCAGTGAGATCATTGTCCTCTTCCCTCATTTCCCAATACCTGGATTCTAGCAGATCCAGGTAAATCAACTGCGTCTTCATAATGAAAACAGAAATTTAATTATTCACAAGCATTCCCCTTGAGCTTTCTCTGGGCTTTTTGTGAATGATTAACAGAGCAGCTGCTCAGACAGTACTCTCAATCCCTGCTCGCTGGCCTGTTAACAGCACTGACTCATCAGCACATGACGTCAAAGCCTCCTCTCCTCTCAAATGGCAGGAAGGAGGTTTCATTAAAAAGATAAAAAAAGGTATCAACATAACAGCCTGAACTTCCTCCCAAACACAGGGGTTTGGTCAGGGGTCATTTCTGCTGCTGCCTGAGGAGCTACACCCTACGTATGCACCCACAGCACCTTTGAAGGGTAAACTTTTCTGTTGAGTACTAAAACCATAAACATACTTCTTCAGGCATGCTGATTTATTAGATAGTGACTCAAAAATGGAAACTAACACCCCAGCATTACGTCTTCCGGTAAGGCCTGCCTGTGCATCCCACAGGAACCTCCCTGCTCAGCAGAGCTGGGCAGGGCAGTGAGCACACGCCCTGTCCTGGCCCTCCCCATGCTCACAAAATGTTGGCACAACCCAAAGTAGCTGTTCATCAGTCCTTGAAATTGCCCAAATAATGCTGCCCAATAACACCTGTTAAGGGTGCCCAAACAGACAGGCAGAGAAGCATCAAGAAGTCCAGTGCTACCAAACTCCAGCTCCCCTCTCCTCTGTGCCTTGCTAAGGCCATGCTGAAATGTGAAGACATGAAAAAAATCATACGTGAACACAGCCCTGAATTTGTGAAACAAACCAGGGCCCAGAGCCATAAAAGTTAAAAGCAGAAGTAACCTAGAAAGGGGCTATTTCTGTGTAGTTAAAATTCAGATTTTAACTTGAGACTGCAAGTCCTGTTAGATGGACCACGGCATTTTACCCAGAAAACTTGCAAAGTGCTGGAGAGGGGAACAAGCTGGATAACTTGAGATTCAGCTCTTACATGGGATTAATTACTAACATCTGTGATAGAGACTTTCTCTGCTAGCTTTAGGCAGCACAGCAAAGCCTCAGCCTCCTCTGAGCCCAGGCAGTAGCTCTCACTCCTCAGCTGGGAATGGCCGTGGCAGGTGCTGGGGATATATTTAGCTCCAATTCCAGCTGCCTGGAGGGCAGCATCACTTACAGCTCCTGAACCCTAACTTCCCCAGCACGACCTTGGATGCAGAAATACTGCTGTTAGCTCCAGCTCTTCACCAAAATCAGTCAATTAGGGAGAAAAGTGAAGATTTATAAAGTGCACACGGCAATGTGGGTTTGTGCCAGAGATGGAAAATGCTCCTGGAGTACGGCTGTGCTCCACCTGCGCTCCTTTCCCCCAGGTCTGGTCAGGCCACAGCCACGGTATGAAAGCCCAAGGATGACTGAAGTGACAGACCAAGCACATGTAGAAGAAAAGGTGCAGAAAAAGCAGTTCTACACACAGGCCAAGGGTTGCCATGACACCGGCCTCTGCCCAACATGCTTTTCTATTTAAAAATAATCAACAAAATCAACAACATCTTTCTCTCATTTGGGTGTGAAATGTGTTTCCTGTCTGACCTTTTGGCCCTGTTAGCATTCTTAGCCTTGGCTCGGTTTAACTGCTTGCTTTTCTGTGGGGTCTCTGTTTATCTGCATTCCAAGACAGTTTTCTCAAATAGACATGCAGCAGAGATGGAAAGTTCACAGCAAAAATGTCCTCTGGGTGTCTGAGTTAACTCTGGACAACAGAGCATCCTAAATTGTGAGTGAAAATACTCTTCTTGCGCATTTTTCTAGGACTGATTAGCAATGAAGTCCTAACAGACCTGAGTTTTCTATATGCCTCTTTATCTCGTATTTGGACCCTAAATAACATTTCAGTTTGGAAAAGCACCAGGCTGCCATCTGATCTAGTAGCAGTAACACCCTATGCAAAGCATCACATACAGCAAAATTCACCTGAGCTAGACCGAGTCCTGCAATTACTCAGGGAAATACAACACCAGAAATGTGGTCATTCCCCAAACCAGGCTTTTCAACATCCTTTGCATTCCTGGCAGAAACACACAGAGAAAGGAGAAAAGAAAGGTTGTGGCAGTGCCACCAGCAGGAGCTGAGGGCTGGGCAGAACACAGCTCCTGGGCCCCACTGCTCTGCTGTCCCTGGGGACAGAGCCTTGCCTTCCCTCTGTGGAAAGTCAGCTAAAAGAGAGTAGAGAAAGGATGAGACAGGAGGTGAAGGGGAGTTTATGCAAGAATAGACATCAGGAAAAGGAAAGGAAGGAAAACAAGGCTGGAGAAAACAGGAAAGGCTTGCAAAAAAAGTGGTAAAGAGTATGGGGGCAGCAGCCATGAAGAAACAGAGCAGAATGAGTGAAAGCTGTGGATAACACCACTGAAGGCATTCCCCTCCAAATGGTGTGAGGACTGCATCTGAAGTCCCTCCTTCTCAATCTTCCCTCTTGCAAAAGCCTCTCCTTCCCATGGTGTGGCTCACCCCCTCTGCCCTGCTCCCGCAGGGCTGCTGGAAGCAGGCGAGTCAGCCTCCGCTCCCACCAGCTGCTACTGGGACTTCTCCAATGCTCTTGGCTGCCATCCCTGACTAAGAGATTTCCTGCTGCCCCAACCTGTGCCAAGGGGAAGCTTCGTGCCAGGGACCTGGAGGACCTCCCTCCTGCTCCTGGCCGGGATCACCTTGGAGCAGAACGGGAGCAGTAAGCATTTTCACTCCTGTTTACTTGTGCCACACTGTTTCTGCTTGGCCTCACACACACAGCCTTCAGCAGCTATGCAAAGCCACTATTAAAAAAATGGCAGAAACCCCTGCTGTTCCCATTGTACCTTCTTATTAAAAAATTTTGTATTTTCATTAAGGAACAGAAGGGAAATGGAGGTTCTCTCTCTCTAAGTATCCATTTGTTTTTCTGTTAGCTTTTCCTTTTACCAGAGAGATCTCCAAATATTTAGGATCTCAGATTTTTCCCCTTTAGGAGAGAACTGGATGCTCCAACATGGCTATTACGACAATCTTCTTTGCACATGACATAGAGGCTTCTCTGCCTTTTAATGCATGGCAGGACAAGCCAACCAACAGCAAACCCTTGTGTCTTTCAGCCAGCCCCTCAATTCCTTCTGCTGCCCCAAAGGATTTCATTTCCCATTTCTCCTGCAAGCCAACACATCTTGGGACACTGTTTGGGCACTTACATGCTGAACAGGACTAACGTGGCCACCACACTCTCAGAGAGCAGCACCTGCCCATGTGTGCTCTCAGCCCTTCCCTCCACAGGCACTGGGCTGCAGCTGTGCTCCAGCACCCCACAGAAGCCAGCCAGCCACAAATCATCTCTTTCGTAAAGCCTTCCTTCACTGTTTGCCTTCAAACCATACCCTATTGCATATTTTAATTTTCCTGCCCCCCAGAAGAACCCTGCCTGTTAGGGGTGAGCTCTTCCGCTGCTTCCCAGCTGGAAAACTACATGTGAGAACATCTCACCACAGCCAGGACCTGTTAGAATTTAAACAAACTTTATTTCTCATTAATTTTACCTTAAAGCATAACTCCAGAGTTGTAGCAGTGAAGAGAACTCCCCTTTTCCTACACCTGTAAAGAAATAGCTGCTTTCTCAGTGCTGAGGCAGCCAGGCAGGAGATAATTTAAACTCAGAAATGGAGGTACCCCATTAAAGCAACCTGAGCTTTCTTCCATGCCTGTAACAGGGGACACCTCAAAGTATTTGCTGAATCCAGGCCTCATGCACAGCTGTTTTGAGTGGTTACAAAGAGTAAGAAAACAGGAAAAGGAGAAAGGAATTGTGCTTCTGCTTTTCATCAGCTTAGTTGCTATTTACATTTTCTGACCAGCTACTCATCAGCCACAACTGCATATGGCTCACACAAGAGAATCAAGGTTAAAACCACTCAATAGCCCATACTGAAGGCACAGCCAGCACTGTACTTCACTGCTCCTGAGCATTGCCTGGGAGCTGGACAGCAAAACAGAGAACCCCTTAAAGGGCTGGGAAATGTAATAAAGGCTTTTCTTTATCTGTGCTTGATATCTAGCGTGACTAGTACTGGGCTTATGTTGCAGTGAAGGAGCTGGCATTAGGAAGAGCATTCATTTCATCTCGGAGGGGGAGTTTAGTTTCAGGGCAGACTGTCCAAGAATGTTTCAAAATGTTCACCACCGGTTGATTTGAAGAAGTTACAAAAACATCACTCAGATACAATTTAATTGCAGCTGATCCTGCCTGGGACTGAGGAATGAACAAGACCTTTTGAGGTCTGAGGCTTTCCACTCTTGTGTCAGACTTAAACATAAATGCTGGGATACGCATTATGACATAACTTTTATGACATATTAATTATTTTCATCATAATTCAGACAGATCGGTCATGCTAAATATTTATGTTCCTCATATTAACCCAACCAGAATGGTTTTATTACTGTGTTTTAAAATAATTTATGATATTTCACTGCCCTCTGCAGTACCTTTTTGCCAGCATTCTTGTCATTGCCTTGTCTGCGTCAGCCTTTGCCAAGCAAGAACTCATTATCCAAGCCAGTTTTCCCTCTGAGAGCAGGCAAGGACCACCCTGTCCCGGAAAAACACCCCTCCTTTTCCCAGAATATTTCCTTCTTGCCACATTGTCAGATTGTGCCTTCAGAGCTGTTATCCAGCATAATACTCGCCTAGAATCACATCCTAAGCCCTCTCGAGAAATAAAAAGAGAAGGTTCTTTCACCTGAAACTTCTGTGAAGATGTTCCCCCCTGTGACTTGTCATTGTTGGCTCAGCTCAGCAAGGCTGACTCCTCACCGTGAGCTTGGCGGAGGACCCTGAAGTGTGATCTCCACAAGGCAGGGAGACTTAGAGCTGCTGGTAATTTATTCAGGCAAGATCCTGGTCCAAAGGGCAGCTGAAATCCACAGCAAGCTGTAATGAATTTGTCACCCTGTGAAACCAGGGATTTCTACATTCAGCATTGCTTTTTACAACAGACACACAAAATTCACCTCTGCAGGTGAAAAATATTCTATTTTTCACCCATTTCACCCATTACAGAATCTGGTGTGTAATGATACATACTGGGTTTGGAGCAAGAGCTCCAGAAGAGAAGAGAATTCTCAGTGGGAATTCTAAAAGGAGATGGCAGAAGGGTGAAACAACTTTAAAACCTTTTGTATGTTCCCCTCCCCAAGTTTCTTTTCAGCATTAGAGAGTGGCAATCTTACCACACCGATACACAGGAGTAACCAGATTTTTCCATATGGATAAGTGCCCAGAAATGCTCCCTACCTCATATTCCCGGACTCTGAAACCTACAACTGCAATGAAAAGGCAAAAATCTTCAGTTAAACTGCTACTGTTCCCTGGCCTATTGGGGCATTCCAGACCACAAGTTTGTCTTCAGTGTGTGCTTTCCACAAAAGTTGAACAAATTTTGTAGTGTACTGGGAATGCAAGTAAAATGCTATTTATTTCTACACAGCCAAGGATTAGCTTTGAACTATATTCTTTGCACAAAAGCATGTAGTTACAACACCTGTTGAATAAGGAAATAAAAAGACAAGGTTAAGTGAACTAGACAACAGAATCTGAAATAACTAAAATTCATGGTATCATATACCGCTGGTCTTGCTTAGGGTTTGCTGAACACTAATTTCAAGAATAGCTTCTTCCTTTCCTTTAGCCTGTGTCTCATTAATCATGTTCCAAGGCAACAGGTTTCCATGACAGCAAACATTAATTCTCTTGCAGCACAGCCTGTTATTTCTGCAACAAACACTAAGCTTTCACTACTATACTGTAACCCAGCCCAGCTTTCTTTATGAAAAAAGATCCCTGAAATATCCTAACAGACATTTAAGTCAACAACTATATTTCATTTATACTGTGATCCTGCCAAGGAACACGCACACTACTGAATTCAGCAGGAATGTCATCAACTCCCCCAGAAGGACTCTGTTACCTGGTCTGAGCTCACGAGTTCTGGCACAGACTAAATCAGAAATACAGTGATGCAGGATGATGATGCAGACTCCATGCTCATAAAGACACTGGATAAAGTTAATGAAAACCCCACCAGAGGGATTAGCTGCAGAACTGAGACCTTTGGGTTTAGTCATCTCAGGCAGGGTGAGAGAACATCCCCCTCACACAGGAGCTGTTGCTGACAGAAATACTTTCAAACGCATTTTCAGTGGAATAGAACGTCATGGACAGGCAGGAAGGGGAGTTCTGTCTCTCTATGAACTGTACTGAGCCTTGCTATTTTGAGGGGACTGTGGACTGAACATCTCTGGGTATCTTTGAAAGCCCCACTCACACTCTCACACTGATCTTCCCTTATAAACCAGCCCCTCCTGACACCTCATGGACTGGTTCTGCATGCTCCATTACTCCAGTGCAGCACAGTGCTAAGCAGAGGATAAAAAATGTGTTCTCTATTGAAAGGATTGTAAAATAAAGGAAAAAATAGGAATTCATTCTCAGTACTACATTATTCTGTCCAAGGAAAATTCAGACACAGAATCACACCTAAACTTTACCTGAGTTTCCCACTGGGGTTTCTGAAAGCACAGGTGGGTGGCAAGAGCAGCTGGAGAAGGTGTTGAAGACTTTCAGTGGCTCTTGGTTAAACAAAAGCTGGTAGGAGGCAACCTAAATGTCAAATTACCTAAAGGTATTTGTAAGAGTGGACACCTTTTAATGAACACATGGAAATTCACAATAAAAAAAGAAAGAAAAACTATAAAAATTCATTAATCCTGTGAGATCCTGCTGCTCCTGCCTCTCACTCACGATGATTTGTCACATTTCTAATATTACTTTTGACATTATTAAACTTATTTTTATCCCAGTTTAATGTTTGTCTCTTCTGCCATGGTAATTTCAGAGATGTCTCAACTCATGTGTTGCAAATAGTTGCATGACAGAGAAGCAGCTCTGTTCCAACCACTGAGCAGCAAGATCACACTAAGAATCCTCCAGGCAGAGATGCTCACATGAAAATCAAGCAGCTTTTTGTTACATGCAGCTGGTGAAAGCAAGGAAGGGACTCTAGGCTAGCAACGTGACCACGATTAATGGTTATTTTAGAAAATGCAATTTTGCAAACTAGGGCCTATGTGTTGGAAGCTTGTCAGCAAGGTTAAAGTTTAGGTAATTGCAAAAGATGAGATAGAGAAAACTTAAGGAGACTGCTAATACTTTTTTGGATAATAATTACATAAAGTTATCTCAGAAAACATTGAGAATTGCCTAGAATAGTCAGGCAAGCTGGAAATAGAAACATCAACAGCAAATATAAATGGGCAATGCCTCAGAGATTAGTGAATATGTACGAAGATATATGCACCTCCTGCTCCAAGAAAAATCAAGGAACTAAGATTTCAAGAGAGACATAAATCTTCTGATGAGCTAAGCAGTAATTTATGTAGGGTCCTGTTGGTGATAATGGAGTTCCAAAAAGATGAAAACTTGGGCAATTTGACAGTGATCTAAAGGTAACCCGACAATAACTGGGCTTCATTTAGGTTTCATTTCTTTCCTTCGGAGAAAGACCTGGCTTGAACTGAATTCCATTACAACACCACTTAGGCAAGCAATCCCTTTCTCACTGAAGGTTGTAAAAAGTTTAAATACAAGTTTTATGTTTCAAACCCATCTGTTTTTAGGTATGCAGGCTGACACTTGCAAAAGTCACATTAACGAAGGCTCACCAGCCTGCTTTGTGGAGCTCTTCTACATGCAAAAGCAACAGGAGCCTGCAGATGTTTCTTAAAGCACAAACATAATTCAGCAGTTCTTTAAGAGTACTTACCATGCTTTCCATTCATCTTCGTAGCACAGAGGCAGGTGGCACAACAGGCACACCATATTCCAACGATTTTTTGCACCAAGGTAAGGAAACCAGGCTAACTCCTTCCCACTTACCAGACTAATTCCTTCACACTTCTCAAGCTGACACTGGATATACCAGTTTGGCAATGTTATTTATTTCAGAAGCTACACTGATACAGCTGGTACAAGTACCCCTAGCTAGTCCATTATTTTTTTCCATCAGGAATTCTCTTCAACTTGAAATGATACAGAAAGAAAGCCTTCTAGCTCTTCTTAAAATGACTGAGAAGACAGGTTTATGATACTCGTATTCATACCAAGAAATCTTTCTGGTACTCCTATTTTGATATAATTCAGAATTCAGGCAACATGACAGTTTCAAGAATCAGATAATCACAGCATAGCTCCAAAAGGGAGTAAAATCAAACTACTGATAATTTCACTGAGTAGAAGTCACTTATAAAGGCAAAGAGCGGAAGAAGCCTCTTTGCACATTCTGAAGTGATTTCTTAATTATTTTTTAATCAATTAAACACTGTACTTTAAAAAACTTCATTTCAAATCATGAGAAAATAATATACAAATCATACAATTTCATTAATTTACTATTAAATTGGATGTCTTTAGAGCTATTAAAAGCCCTTCAGCAATTTCACTGTCTTTTCCAGGATGAAAGTATGCCTTTGACATCAATACAGAGAAAACAGATGGATGAAGTAATTATAAAAAAGAGCAACGTGATTCTATGAACCAGTTTGTCACAGTTTTACTAACAGACTGGAAAGCACAGGCAGAAGAGTGGGCTGACAATCAGCAAAGTTGTGTTGTGTCAAAGTGTCCCCACCCTCCAAAGAACCCTCACTGCCCCTCCTGTAGGAAGATACAGACAAAGAAGAAAGGAGCAATGACAAAATTAGAGTAAGCATGCAGGACATTTAAAGATTAAAAAGACCCCTGAAAGGAAATACTGACTGTACATCCCAGAAATCAAGGGAGGTATTTTTTGAAGGGAAATGCAAATCAAGGCTTGGATGATTCTGGCATATTTGTCTGGTTACTTCCCTAATTTTTGTACAGAATAATTTCATGATTTGACAGACAATACATCTAGCTGAGAGTTATGGGCTCAGACAAACAGAATTTCTCTGAGCCAGTTCAATCAGTTTACAGAATCTAAATTGCACTGAAAGGGGAGTCAGCACACCTGGTTCCACACACACTTGGCTACAGTGGGGCTACAGTGGTTTATAACACATAGTAGGGCACACAGCCCAGCTGATTCTTCTCCTCTCTACTATTTTATCCTTTTTGCAGCTGCAAAGCTGTAAAAAGCTGATTAAATTGTCCAACCTTCACAAAAACAGGCTATCTTCAACTACTAGAAAGCTGATCATCCCAATAGCTGTGTGAATTTGGGACCGAAAACTCTCCTGGGAAATACAGGTTTGGGATACCAAAAGATATATGAAGATTATCTTCACCCTAAAATGCCAAACGCTGATTTTTTGCTCTTCAGATTTTCTCCTGCACTCATGCTGCACAGTTCCAAAGTTTGGAGCCTTTGCAGAGGTCCAGGGGATCTAGGAAGAGGATAGGAAAATGAGGAGAAACACAGAAACAGACCACCTACATGCGGCAGCAAAACCAGGATTTGTTAAACCAAGGAGAAGCCTACCTCCAGTCAATGAGTCTTCCAGATTAAATGGAGGCATGGAGTGCACTCTAGAAGCAGTTGGAGCAGTCTTATTAGGAGACTAGAGCAGAAAAGAGAAGGAAGAGAGCGAAAGAAAGGGGCTGGCCCAAAGAGACGCATATTTCCTGATATACTACAAGGGTTAATCTTGTCATGACAAGTTTGTGAAATCAGGGCCCACAACAATTTGGCTTTTAGAAAAAAAATTATTATTACAGCAGAATAACTGTTACATTCAAAATAATGGACATTTGTACAAAAGTAGAGTCATACAGTCAGCAGTGAACAAAATTAGTAAAAATACCTCTTCAAAGTATTTTGTGATGACAAAACCCGTAGCTAAAAGATGTGGTACAAACCAAGAGATAAGTCCAGCAAGAAGAGAAACTAGATTCGGGTAATAACAACTCTGAGAAATTCATATGCTGGGTAATGCAAAGCACAGAATTGTTAAACCCTTTGCTACATTAGCTGACCTTCATCTTCACCATTATACAAACAAACCCCTTCAGTTACTGGTTTTTGGTATTTCTCTGAGGATCTGGCACATTGGGAAGCAATTTCAGGAAATGCACTTTAGAGATGCATACAGCAGTTTTCTCTCCAGGTAGTTTAGCATTAAAATGCAGGCTTGTTCATGTATTCTTCCACTGTCTAGGAAACAAAAAAAAGAAACAACGGATGCATTATGGAGTGGTACAGTAATATTCACAGAAACCCTCTTGTCCTTTTTGAGGAGAGCTCTAGTTTGCATGAAATTATATAAAATTCTGCTTTAAAAACATGTAACGGAGTGGTTTAAACACTGATCTTTAGATTATGACATAGCCCAGTTGTGGCTAAACTCATCATGCCAGTGGCCTTTGCACACAGCTGGCTGAGTTTCATGTGCACAGGGCAGACCACTGTGGAAAACTGCTCAACTCCCACAGTGTGTCCTGAGCTGGTTCTGCCACTTTGCTGCTTCCTTCAGCATTGTGATGGATCCTTCACGACCGAGAAAAAACAAAGGAAACCCATCACATTCAACTGCTTTTGCCATTCCTGGCTCAACAGTACCAGTTACATTCCAAGAGAACTCCTGCAGGGTTCCGAATAAGGGTTACATATCTGTGCCCTGCAGAAAAACTACACAGGTGCTTCTGAATGAAAGTGGAGTTTGCCAGCACATACTCTTTCCAATTTTAAACGTTAATAGTAGGTCATGTTTCCAATGTATTATTGTGTTTCACTAGTTGTTCTGTATTTATATATATATATATATACATGGAAGAGATTGTTCTGAATTTATATATACATATGTATACATAAAATATAATATTAGATAATGTTCTTATATTAAAGAAATATCTTAGATGCATCTTAAACTGTTTCTTAATGAACTCTAGCAGTTAAACTGCAAGAGAGCAACAGCTTTACATAAAGAGCCTCCAGATGATTCCAAGAGGGTTGAATTGAAAGCTTATGTAACTGCACTGTTGTACCTGTTGAAAATGAACATAAGACACACTTGGATAATTAAGTACCAGAAGTGCTTAGCTGTGTTTTCATCTCCTGTCAAACAAGGAAGATGTAGGAAGATGAGGTGTTTGCCTTTTGTCCTCCTCTGCCTTACCTCCTGCAACATGTCAGAGTCTTCTATGGCTTTCACTGCAATCTTCTTTGAAGTCTCTTGTACTTCTCCACCAATTATAAACTCATCAAGAATAAAATAAGCTTTTTCAAAATTAAAGATAATATCCAGCTCGCACACCTGCCAGAACAAAAGGCCACAACCACATTTAAATCACTTTTACAGTATTATAAGCACTACTGGGCCAAAAGCTGCTGTGATCATCAAATATACTCAGCACATACACCCTTGTGGCAGGTAGCAGAGTGAAGAAACAAACTGCATGGTATGTAATATTGAACCTTCTGAACATATTCTCTCCACATATACAGACTTAGAGCAAAGATATTCCACTTATTACGAAGTTCTCAGAGATCAAAGCTGACTTCCTGGCCCACTAGCCTTACCACAGGTCCTACATAGCCCTTGTAATATGGGTTACATACAGTCACAATTCCACAGAGCAAGACAATTCCCTGCCCAGCAACAGCCACCAACTGCTTTTTTGTTTTGAGGCAGTACAGACATAAGTCATGGCACACTGATTTAAGTAAGACAGGAATTAGAGTAGGCAGGATAATTTCAAAAATACTTGTAGAAAGATGGGTCTCTTGCAGTCTCTGAAGACTTATGGGAAGACTTATTTGGACCTTCTTCAAGTCTTTCTATAGGAACAGGCTGACTTTATCTTTTGCCGCTATGTCCTTAATTGTTACACAGTATTATGAGACAAACAAAACCAGTATATCTGGTATCTGAAGATTTCAGGAGAGAGAATTAAAGTATTTTAATCTGCTTTGTTTATTTTTTTTTAATTTTCCTCAATTTTTCCCTCCAAATTCTATCCCAAGACAGACACACAAAACATCAAGATTAATTCTGGAGGAGTGGAAAAAGGATGGAAAAACAATCTTACGATCATTTCAGCACTACTTTATAAAACAATAATTAACTTCATTCTGGATTGAGAGAGCCTGCAGGGCAAGTGCTGCAGATGGAACATGAAGCAAATCAGCTTCATATAATTTTGTTTATCAGACAGACAGGAATGAGTTCATGGGAGAAAGTGAAACTTACGTTTCCAAAGTATCTGTCCAGGAGCTCCACGTATCGATGAACGACCTCTAGTGTCAGGAGCTCATTATCCTGGTCTTCTATTGCACAGCAGAAATACAAACTAGCATACCTGGGGAAACAGAGGCAAAAACACGGCAGTGAATGGCTGGGACCTCAGTGCTCTGCTCATCTCTTAGAGGTCTTTCATTCAACAGTTAATTCCTATCTAGTCTCTAAAATAAACATTTTCTTTCATTCTTACAGTGTCCCAGGGAACACTTTAAAAGATCAGAATATTTAAACAAATTATTATTTTAGTTAAAAGAACCAACTCCACCCTTGGTAAAGTGGGACCCCTGTAACACTGGACATAATAAAACAAGCAATAAATCAGTTGTAAGTAGTACTTTCAGGTCTCCTCCAGCTGCTGCAATAGCACTACAGTAGTGGGGTTAATTAAACTGTAGGACAAGCTACCCCTTCTAATTAAAAAATAAAAATAAGACAAAAATAGAGGTGAAAGGAGTTACATCTCAGCAAGCCTGCTGGCTGTCAAATGACGGTGTTTTACATCAGGCCAGAATGCATGAAACTGCTTAGACCAAACAACCTTTGTGTAACTTGCACCAAAACTTCATGTTTAAACCAACCCAAGATCTATTCAGCTTGCTGATATGGCTGGAGGCCAACTTGTTACAGCTTCTGGTCAGATGTTTATATCCCTCCCTTCACAGCATGGAACTCAACTTTTGCTAAATGGGAGACATTTCATTTACCCAGTGTGCTACAGCTTAAGGCTACTTTTGTTTGTTACAACTTCAGGAGAATAAACAGGCAGTTAACATTAGCCATTGTGTAAGAACGGACCAGTGATTTCTTTGGAAAAGGAAATGGGAATTAATACTCTCCAGAGCAACAGATATTTCAAAAACAAAATGCTGAAAGTGTCTCAAAACAGCTCCTGCAACCTCTACAGTTGATAAAATCCAGCACATACATCTCAACAGGCTACTTGGGGGAATTTGAAGGAGCAGTGACGTCTAAAGCCTTCTAGCCATTAACACTTATTAGGTGACTCCCATTTTTCTCATTTAACAGACTGTACATCTATTTTGCACCCCATAATTACCCTGTAGCTTGTCCAGAGACATTGCCTTTTTATAGCCAGATTGCCAATGGTAGGCTTCTAACTCAGCCCAGCACCACGAGTGTTGTTTGCTGCTTTTCTTCAAGTGAGCCTTTATTTTTGCTCTTCCAGCATGTGTTATTCATATGAATAGTGATTATATGTTCTTACAAAATTACTCACACCTTTTGTAAACAAGCTTGAGGTCTTTCCAGTCAACAAAACTACTTGTTTTTTGATTGCGAGACAAAATAATCTGAACAATTTCTCGAATGATCTTTTTCTTCTCTTTATCAGGTAGCGTCGTGTACCATTTCTGAAGCCTTAACTTCCCCTGCCGACTGAACAGCAGTATAAAGTGTATCTAGAGTAAACAAAGCAACATGGTTAACACCAGAGCCATGGCCAGGGAAGAGCATTTCTCTGCCCGGCACCAGAAATCCGAGTCCTGACCACACATCTCCAGCCCTGGCATGATGGTTGGACATAGTGTCTGTCAGGTCTGGGGGAGGCTCAGCATGGGAAAGATCTCTCCTCTCTCCTGTTTCTTTCCCAGGCAGCTCTCCCCTCCCTGTGGCACCTCTTCCTTAGGCAAACCCTTTCCATCCTCTCCTACCCATCCCTCCTTACCTTGTGCAAACAGCAGCTTTGCTTCCTTTTCTGCCCCTGCCCTGGGGAACAGGGGGAGCATCACCACTTTGGAGAGAAGAGGGCACCACCCCCTCCTCCAGCAAAATCAGATACCTCAGCAAAGGGAATAAAGACTTATCCACAACAGGAGTAGGGAGATCAAGATCAGTGTGGCAGAAGACTAGGAATATGAACACTGAGATAGTAATCATAATTACTAACAAGTCAGATATTGCACTATTTCAGATCACAAAACAGCAGGTTCCTCAAGCAGGCAGTAAGGGGCAATAAGAAGAAACCTACTTTGGAAAGGAAGCTTGACTGGTTTTACTGAAGAAATCAGGATATTATGAAACTCAGATAACTGTAATGAGGAGGGACAGACCTAAGTGAGTGATATTGTATTAAATAAAGTACAATATCTACACTGTTTTAAAATTTCAAATTTAAAGCTAGTCATAATTTTACAAGGTTTGACCTATGATATTTTCATGCTTAGCATAAGCACTATTATATACTATACTTCTTTACTACATTTCCACAGTGAGGATTATAAAGTTAATGTTCACAATCACTATCAAGATTATAATACAGATTTCTGTGAAGATAAAATCATTCCACGCTCTGGTAAAGTCCGAGCAGAGAAGCTTTTACATAAAAGAAAAAAAGGAAAAGCTACTGGATTTTAAACAAAGCATTCATTCATAATTCAGAACTATTCTCTAGTTATTGAGTTGCATAGTTGTTGAGTAGTCTGGAGATAAGAGTTCTGACTATACTGAGAAAGACATCGAATGTGGGATATTTTAGGGAAAGGGGGACTGTTTTAGTCCTATGTGCCTGTGGCAGGATCTACTGCTGGAAATAAGGCTCTTGCCATTGTTAGTCTAATGTGCTTGATGAAATTACAAGGGTTTTGTAGCTGCCTTGTGTGGAGTCCTATAATACTCTCCAGACAAGCTTGCTAAATAAAAACAAGTACGCTGCTGGCAGGACACATGGCCTGATTACCATGAAGAGCAAAGCACCATGGTTTTGCCTTTCTCTGTTCATATTACCAACTGGGTTTTGACATGGGAATCTTCCAGCTGACGGAGTTCTTCCCAGGTGATGCAGGGACAGCACTCACTGTCCCTACACTTGCCCACTGAGGGGGGCTGGCTGAATGAAAGGCTATTTTGCTTGCTGCACAGCCCATTAACTCCAAAGCCCTTGTCAAGGTGAGGGCAGAGCATAGGTTCCACAGACAAGAGCAGCAAGCCAGCAGGAGTCCTTCTAAAAGCCATCGGGTACAGGTAGCAGCTATTTGATAAGCAAATTTCTAAAAATACAGTGACTCATCAGATAGGAGAGGATGATCAGATTTGACTGAAAATGCAGGGAATGAGTCAATGAATCCCTATCAAAAGCTGACAGCATGTCCAGCATAAGACTCTGAGTTTTGTGACATCCTTTGCCTGCAAAGAAAGAAAATGAAAAGGTATTCTGGTTTAGCTGTTGGACCCAAGAGACTTTAACTCTGAGTTCTGCAAGTAATACATATGTATCTCCAGAAGTGCAACCTTATGTTTCCAAAAGGTTAAATACCAGCAAACCAGGGAATCATTGTGAATATTTACCACCACTTTCTGCTCGTTAGTTTCTTCAGGATGTTATGCTTTACCCATAGGAAAATGAGCTCCTCTCCATTTAAAACTGCTTTAAGAACTCCACTGTTTCTTCTACACATGCAGTTCATGTCTCACCACCACTTCCAGGAGCAGAGGCAATGGTTTTTGCAATCAGAAAATATCCATTAATGCTCCTAAATGCATAAAGATTCATACACAAGCTCCAAAAATCTCATCATTTGGATCTCCTGTCCCACACTGTTTCATATGCAGACTATAACTGCATACCTCACATGGCAATTTTATAATTACAGAAATATATACAGCTAGAAAATAGGTAGAGCCTTTACTGTAGCACAATTCTAATTTTATAGTCTGTAGCAAAACAGTGGACCTCAAACCTAGGTATGTATCACTGGCCAGCTAAGAACTACTGTAATAAAATAACATATTAGAAAGATGCAGGTACTTAGAAGCAAAAATACTGTGGGGGTTTTTCTCCTCTTTTGGTTTTTCTTACTTTTTCTAATTTCTAAAGCCCCTTCAATATGGGGAACTCTGCAGAAGGTAAATAGTATTACATTCTCAAAAGGTTAAATGGCTTCATTCCTGTAAGCATAAGCATCCAATGTTGTTTCATTCAGTTCTGCTTTCCTCTGCCCAGCCCCACTGTCATGACACAACACATTCCTCACTCCCATGGCTCTGCTCATTACAGCCCACTGGAAAAGGCTCTGATGCATCAATAAGCCTGGAATTATTGAAGTACTGCAGAAACACAAATCTAACAGCTCATCTGTTCCTTGCTCCTTGACTGTGAAAGCATATTTGCTTTCCTGTAGTGCTGATGACAAGACAGATGTTGATTAAGAAATTTTTGGTTGGTTTTCAGCCGCCAAACTACAATTAGAGGTAGATTATCCTGCAATGCTTTACTCATCTTTAAAAGGCCTAATTCCAGGGGAAAACAAAGGCAAACGTCTTGCTACAAGCAGAATACCTTAGAAAGCAGGGTGTTTGGCTCCCTTTCTTACCATCCCTGGGCATGTTGGCTGTGACTAACAATAACCAGACCCAAGTGCGATGCCAGAGAGAATTTTTAAGTCCAAGACTGAGTTGGTTGGGATGAAGAGTACACTTCCTAGGAGAGCATCAGCTTCCTTCATATGCGGAGTCTGTGGAGACAAGCTTTGGTCTGGGAGCTGAGTGTAATTTTATTAGCTTGTTTTACTGAATCAGACCCAACCACCCACAGCACTGTGCACAATGATCTCCATAGGCGTCAGTAAGCAGCCCAAATGACTGCATTTTCTATTTGTAGGCTATTGGAAAAATAGTTTGTTGGGTTTTTTTTTTTTAATCAAACATTTAAACCAGATTTCTATGCTTGAACTCTATCCCCTTCTCTGAATCAATTGCAGCTGTAAGTTATATAACAGTTTGGAAAGTTATGGGGCCTTCTGTTTTATCGAGAGCTACAAAACTGTACCAGGATAAAAACCAACACCCTTAGTTGCAGGGCTACAAAAAATTAGACAGTAGACTTTAACATGAAATAATTTACCAATAAATAGAACAGACAACAAAAATGCACAATACAGAAGGTCTGCGTATTCATGAACGGCAAATATAAGAGAAATGTGCAAAACTAACACACACTGTGATTTCTTTCCACCTTCCTGGGGAGAACTTTGCCTCCTTTAACTAATGGGCTGTAATAATCTGATAAGCAGCTCACCCAAGCTTGTCTTCTGGACTGTTCCCAGCCAGGACTGGAGGTCCCCTTTGGAGCAGCCTTCCCCAGTATTTGGCCATTATACACTTCAGACTGATCAAACACATTACAATTGGCTCACGGGTTTCAAACTTGGATCATTTTTTGCCTTTACAGAGGGTTTAAAATTTAACCTAATCTGCAACAATTAGTTCAACTGTCTAAAGGGCTGTATTCCATTACACACACAACAAACCACCGGCAGGGACAGCAGGTAAAAATGACTACATGGCAAAGGGGTTTTCGTGGCCTTCCTTCCCCAGAGTAATTTCTCCAGTTTACTGCTCAGTAACACAAAATGTAACAGATGTCCCACTTCTTCCTGCAAGGGGAACTCCAAGGGTGTGCAAGAGGCATTAATTCACCCCACTGTGAGAAAGAAGAAAGTGCACTAGAAATGCTTCTCCTCCTCCTGTAATTCAGCCTGCATAACATTTGCTGACCGGTTTCAAACCTGTTCTGTGGCATCTGACTACTCCATGTCCCTGGGGGAGGAGAGGAGGATAGAGATGGGAACACTGTGAGGAGCCTCAGGGGAGTGGAGGCAGAAGAGGAAGACTTCAGAAAAAAGAGCAAGAATCCTTCTCTTTCCTGTCTGGGTGCTTGGTTGGGCAAGAATTTGCCCAGTGAGGCAGCTCTGTCACTCCAGCAGCTCCACGGTTGCACTCAGCAGAGTGTAACCTTTCCAAATTCAGTTAAAAACCCTCCAAAATCAAAGCCCCTTTTATAAACAGACACCTGAAATTCACATGTAAGTAAAATTTGCAAATCATTAATTGCTATCATCAATCAGACATCTTGGCAGAGTGTGGAAACTCTCAGCTTTCCTTAAAAACTTTCTGTAGGGCAACAGACAATACAGGACATGCTAATCAATGAAAATTCCCAGACTGCATAAAATGGGAAATGGGATGAAAATCCAGACCTTCAGCTGCCAACAGAAGCCTGGGGAAAACCAGACTGACTGGCTGTACCTGGTGGAGAGGAAGCGACTAGCTATGATAAAGTTCTCTTTTAACTTATTCTGATTCCCCTGAAGTCTGCTTGATCTGCTGTCACTGTTTTAGTCTCATTGAGTTCATATTCTGCTTCTCTTTTACTATTTTTCATTCTTTCCTCTAATATGAAAGAATCTATTTCCCAGCATAGACAGCTGTCCAGATATTTTTCAGTACTTATTTTTACACCACACATCTGAAAATGAACGAAACCTACTTCCATTAAATTATTTCTTTTAAAAAGTATGAACATTCACATTATGCCAGCCATTAGTGCTTTTTTTTCCCTCCAAAACATTTCAAGAATAAAAAATTCCTTTTAGTTTTTTCTTTGTTTAGTGGTTTTTTTTGTTTTGTTTTGGGGGGGTGGAGGAAAGTAAATACTGAAATTAAAAAAAGTATATCCAGCTATACTGTGAACACACAGCTGGTTTGGACTGCCAGGTGTTTAGGGTGAAATGAGAAAGTTGTACTGAACAAACAACAGCTGACGTCTTAACAATCTACCCACATCAGGACAAGCCAGAATACTAACACACTCAAGTGTAGGTGTTTTGGTATTCTGCTGTTACATGAAATCCCATCCGGCTACTGACCTTTAATACACACTCTGGGGTTTCAGACAAGTCTAAAGCAAATATGTAAAATTCAAAGCAGGCTACTTTATTAAAAATATTAATTTCCTTACTTGTTTACTCTGTCACTAAAACATTTATTCAGAGCAGTACAGGAGCTGACAGATGTTTGTTAAACACTGTTGGCTCTCAGCTTTAAAATTTAAAACATGTACTTAGTCTGCACGATGTAAGCAAATAAGGAAAAATAAAACATGCACAAACCCAGCAACACAGAAATCCCGAAGCAGTGTATTGCTGCCTACCTGGCACAGGATTCTTCCTCACTTAATCTCTATTAGGAACATTTCTGAGCAATTTCCCCTAAACAATACATCCAAAGTCCATGCAATAAAAGCTGTGCCAGATCATTACAGGCACACGTGACCATAGTTACACATTGATTTTATGCTTTTCATGATGAAGAAGTCACCCTTATCTTATTACTGAAGATTTTAAATGGACCAGCATACTAGCATTTTACAGATATTTATAACATATGGTATTGATCCAGACAGCAACAACCTTCTTGATAGCCTCACTCGAGTTAAATAAAACCATAATCAAAACAGTATAGTTGAGTTCAAGCTGCTCACTTCTGATCCCTACCTAAGGACCAGAAAACAAAGCTCAAGGAGCTTTCTAAGTGCCCCTTAAGTGCCCCACAAGCTCCCTCCGGCTCTGCTCCCGCTTATCACTACATCCAGCAGGTCAAGTCCTCCCGACCTTGGCTCATTCCTCATCAACTGGTGACATTCCTTTCTCAGTGTCCTCCCTACAGCACAGGCAGGCCTGTGCCTCCTCCTCACAAGCTGCTGGCTGTCCCACCTACAGCGACGCTGGATTTCCTGCACTGCTCTGGAGAGCAGAGACAGCACAGCTTTCCTAAACAGCTCCGAAGGTGTAGATGCCAGGCAACGGCATCCAGTCTTTACAGAGGGCAATTATTCTCAATTTTCTTAAATTGTGTATTCCTGCAAGTGGAATTATTGCAGTTTTCAGGTAATAAGCAAGAACAGAACCAGGCTGGGAGTTTGGACAAAAGCGGCCTCAGGCTCTGCCATAGAAGAGCAGGCCAGGGACTGCAGCACAGGGTGGGAAGCAGTCAGACCACTGTCCCTTCAGTGCCAGCCTGGAGACACAGAGCAGGGACACGAGCTGGGTGAGCTCACCAAAAGCAGCACAGTTTGAAGACATTTTGAATAATCATTAATTAGGTAATCACATCCCTTCTCCCGCCTAGGCTGGGCTCTTAGAGGTGTTTTAATTTGCTTACATGTTTTTGGGAAGCAGAGGATATCTTCATTAGGTTACTGCAAAGAGGAAGAGACTGGGGAGAGGCTGAAGTAGCTGCCAAGAGCTACCCCTAATTCACTACAAACCCAGTGTACTTTACGGTTCCAAGAAGCTATTTTTCCAGTCTGCTCCTTGAATACCTAGTAAAAAAACAGAGCTAAAATCTCGCCCAATGGATTCCAGCAAAAGGTGCAGCTCTTTTAGTTTCATTTCCACTCTGCCTTATCACTTGTTTGCAAAGCCCTGCTACATGAATGCACTGCAGTGCCCTTCCCTTGCCTCTGACCTCTGTAGGAGCAAAGTTAAAAACCTTTGCCCTGGGACAGGGTAGGCACACCCAGAAGGTGACAAGCTTTCCTGGCTCCTCAGCCAGCTGACAGTGCTCCAGCCTGGGGATTCCCATGTCTGGTGAAGCAGGAACAGTGCAGGCTGGCAGCAGCCTGCCATTCCTCCAGCTTCCAACAAAGATGTTCACAGAAAACCTGAGCACCAGAAGGACCAAAGACACATGTGAGTTCAGATCATGTTTATGACTCTGAAAGAGCACACCATAATCTGTTGAAAACACTGAAGTATTTAATTTAGGCATTTTTAATAAAGAAATTCTCAATTTTCCCTTTTAAAATGGCATCTTTTCATTAAGGTAAAAAAACATGGATTTAACCTAAGCACAAACACAAAAGAAGCAACCACTGTTTAAAGAAGGAAGGGCCAGAGCAGAGAATCTCACAAAATGCTTTACATGTTGGCCCAATATTTAGCCTTTAGAATGAGAAATTGGGCCACAAATTCATCCTGCTATTCCTCCAAGCCTTGTCATCAGACTTGAAAGAAAGGAAATGCCTGAGGTACTGACCCTTTCCCATGCCATCCCCAGAGCCCAGAGGCTGTTGAGTTGTGAGAGTTTCATGCAGCCCTTCCCATGGCTTCTCTAGAGCTCAGAGCACACAGGCACTCACCCAACACTTCACCTGTTCTCCTTCCAGCACACAGCCTTGAACGACAAAGGCACAACATGGTACATTTCTGCATTTTATTCAAACGAAAGTAAGTCTGTTTCTCTTCCTTTGTGGTTTGTGCACATTGCTCACACAGGGGACTAAGCAGAGGATGATGATCACAGAGCTTCTGTGCTGGTTAACAAGCCATTGAGAACTGAGAAAAACTATCGCTAAGCTCCAATAGCAAGGCAACAACAGGCATTTACTGGCTAGTGAAGAGAGATTTTAATGCCCTCCCTAACAGAGGAGAGCAGATGGACATCCTACATAAACTCAGCAAGCTAGAGAATTAAAAAACAATGGTGCGTGGAGTACCTGGGGTTATGTCCGTGCTATTGAGAAACACTCATAAGGACATTCCAGGCCAGAAAGGCACGTCTGGCCAGAAAGGCACATCAAGCTTGCCTTCAAACACGCAAATGTAAATTGCACCTTCCCATCCTACCCCAGTGCCTCTGCATGCTGTATTCCTACTCACAAATGAAATACCATGCTTGCAGGACTGGATCTTGCACCTCTCTCTCTACATTGCAACATCTGCAGAAATGCAAAGGCTCAGGGGTGGCTACTCAAGAAAGCATAAAGCCAAAGAAGCCAAGAAAATGCAGATGACAGCCTGCAGGAATAGGACAGTAGGAAAAGGAATGGGCAGGGATGGAAATTAGTAGCTGTGCACATGTGATACAGACAGAATCCTTTTCACATGAGCAGTATTGCTCCAATTTAGGCATCAAAGGAAAGACCACAACTGGCTCACAGAAATGCCTGATGTGGATGTCAAAGCATAAATCCTGCAAGTACTTCAGGGAGGGGCAGCTCTACATGCCCTCCCTGACCTACCGGTTTGCTCTGTACTTTCATCATTTTGTCCTTTTGCTGCTCTTGCAGGTAACTGAAGGCTTCAGAAGGTCTGTGGGACTGTTTATAAATAGTGGGATTTTTAAGTAACTATGGAAAACGGATATGGAAAAGCTGCAAAATCTGTCATTTTCTTGCCTCATGCCAAACCCAGCTGTCCATTACCCCTCCAGACTTCTTCCTGCATTTGCCTACCCCAGATACCATGGCCTCTAAAGCCCTCTAGGCACTCTACATCCCAGTAACTCCTGGCTCTGAGACATGCCTGCAGTTTCCTTATTTGTGAGTTAAGGTATTAAAAAAAAATTCACAGCATTTCTTTTGCTTTTCAGAAACGAGCTTATTACCCAGGGACAGTAAAATGAGCATTACACTTCCTGCACGGCCTGAGCAGGCTCCAGTATTAAGCAGTGACAAACTGTAATGGTAATGAGCACTTGGAGAAGGAACATCCAAAACTGCTAAGTCAGATATTACATGCTTCCAAAGAACCCTAAAAAGCATTTTCCTCAAAAATCCCACAAAAATGGCATTCTAAAGTCCAGCTGAATGACAGGAAGTAACAGAATGCCAGATCATGGATCACCCCGAGCTGTACTCTGATGTAAACAGCTTCCAGAAGGGCACAGCAGAAGGAACAGGGCATATGTGAAGTCACTCTGGTAAGTCCTATCTCCAAGAATCACAGGTTTAATGATTCAGACAGAAACTGCATCCAGACAACCCACCTGTGGCCCCACCCTTTATGAACTGCATAACCACTGGGACACCCACAACATCCTCTACAGTGGATTAAAAACAGTTATCTACACTGTATGAAAAAGTATTCCCATTGGGTTTTTATATATTTAATGCCTCCATATTTCTCAGGATGTACCCTGACTCTTCTTGTAGCAACCAATCTTTACAGTGTTCACGATTTCATGTGCTTCTATCATTTCCCCTGCAGTCACCTCTTTCCAAGAAGAAAAGTCTGTCTACTCAGGATCCTCTAAACAGGATGCCATTCCATTGCCACCATGTACTACCACAGCAAAAGTTCACTACAAGATAAACTAACAAAGAAATACCACACTAACTTTTTTTGTCCTGTAGCATACGAACTGCTGCCTTGAACAACAGAATAATTTATTGTCATTTTCTCTCATCTGTTCTAACGTGTTGCCCTTCTTGTCTTTCAGAGCTAAATGCCTAGGGGCAAAGTTCATTGTCTTTGTGAGGCCAATACACAGCTGTACCATAAGTGGAAAATAAGCATTCTTTGAACTGTAAATAGTAAATTCTGTGCAGCATTGGAAACATCTTTTGTAGCTCTGTGCCCATTTTAACAATTAAGGGCATTGAGAGTGTTGGTGGAGATCAATATTCAGAAGAGCTGAGAGTTCATTTCCAAACACTCAGCAGGTGTCAGCAGCTGCAGTCACAGCAACTAATATTTCCACCCCAGCTTCTAGATCAGTGACTGGTTATCAAATGTCTTGCTAAGTGGAAACAGTGCTTGCCAACTCCTTTCCTATTCAGGCCAAGTACATTTTTAGAGCCACTGTGCTCAATGGGATTCTTTTGATCTTTCTCCAGGGTTTCAGATCATGCCCACAAGTACTAATTTGTCTCCCTGTAGTGATGAGTGGCACAGGTAGGAGGGAATCAGACCCTTTACTATACAGGCACTAATTCTGCACTCAGAGCTACGCAAGCAGAGCCCTGTATTTATTCACAAAAGTAAAACTGATAACACTGAGGCAGCAGTAGGATGAAGGTGTTGCAACATTTACAGGCATAAGAGACTACAGCAACATGTCCTAGGGGAGACTTATCTTTTTCTTTCGGGCTCTCTCCCACTCCTTGATTTTGTTGAGACAGCAATCCTTCGTGACATGTATCTCTGCTGCACCCATGTATGTCAGGACGCAGAACTCAGTCTTCTCTAAAAAGTCTTTTTAAAAAAACATGTCACAAAGCAGAAACTGGGCATAAAAGCTGTGTTTCTCAGCAGGATGCAAAGTCAGCTTTGTTAGACAGACTCTTCCCTGAAACTTACCTGGAAATCTGCAAGAGAGCAAACAATTGGAACAATCCTCTTGCAAGACATGGTACCATTTGCACAAGCACCTTTAATTCCCATCTCAAAACACAGAAAAAGGTGGCAAGCATAACCCTGTCAGTCCAAAACACAGGAACCAGTCTATGGAATGTTTAAATGACCTGTTGGAAGTTCATCACTCGTGAACCTGAATAAGGCTTATTCTTGGTTTGTAACCCAGCAAACCCTTATTTCTTGACTCATAACCCAGTGTTAACAACACCTTTTCCAGAGACTGGATGACAGAGGAATTTTAAGAGAGAGTTCCCTAACAACAGCATCGTTTCATCAGCACCAGATCCATAACAAGCACAGGGTAAGGCTGACAGCACTCGTTTAATGCAGTAACATTGGCAAGAGTTTGTACTACGGCCTCAAAAAAGGACCAAAAAAAATTCTTAGTAGTAAGAATGCACACTCACCTTGTAAAATTCTAACCATCAACACAGCAGCCAGTCTCCAAATCGTCAATAAGTAGCACTATTGTAAGCAGTCCTCCTCTGGGACCATCGTGAGTGCTTTGAAAATTGGCATTTCTGAAGTACATGCATCAGGGAGAGTTCTGAGATCAGATTCCCTGAAATCAGCTCCCATATTTACTGACCTTCAAGGACGAAATAGGAACTCCAGTTGTTTACATAAGCTTTACCAGAGGGAAGTGGGTATGTAGGGCTGTCTCGGGGTGTAACCAGAAAAGTTACATCTCTATGGGGACTCAAGGTGTGGAGACTGTACTGCCATCTGTAAACTCATTACTGTGCATATTCTATTTGCAAATATAATGACGGGTACACCTTTCTAAATACAGGAGACTAACACATATTTAGCATTCTGGTTAAACCACTGAAGAAAAACAACATAGCTCTGCCTTTGAGGATAGAGACAAACAACAGGACTTGGCCTCCACTGAAGGAGTTGAGAGACTTCTGTTCAGCTGCACTGCCAGTAACTGGTAGTACAGGTGCACACAATGGGCAAATTGTGCAAGACAGCAGCTCGGGGCATGCCCGTAGACCCTGCCTCAAGCCTGAATTATCAAGCAGTGAGATGGTTTCTCTATTAACAGGAATCATTGACAATCTCACCGCTTGGGAGCCCCCAGTCCTCCCTGAGGAAAATCTAGCCACTGTTCTCAGGATGTTGGCCATCACGCTTAAAGAGAGCATCCCCAGAAACCTTTTCTGATCTCAGCAAACCAGCACCAAGCGCAGCACTGGAGAGGCAAAGGGTCTCCCTTCCCGGATCCTGCCCTTCACCCCTTTAACCTGAAGGGCTGCTGCCCCTTCCAAGCTCAAACAAGCCACTGCCAGCCCTGGAGCCGGGTGGCACAGTAAGACTGGTGACCGATACACAAGGAACAGAACCAGACCCATCTGCTCTCTCGCTGATGCATTACCTGATGGAAAGATGCATTCAAATCCCTACAATCTCCACGAGACCCGGCAGTGGAACAGAAGCACCCGAGCCGGAGGCAATCCTGTGTCCAAGCCCTCCACTTACCTGACACCAGGGAATACACCTAGGGAAAAGCTCTTCCCAATGATCCTGTCACAATAAAACCCACTGCCCAACACTGACCCGCTTTGTCACCAGCCTAAGGACAGCGAGATCCACATGAAACCACACTCGATCCTTCTCCAGGCATGGGAGCCGACTTGCACCTCAGCTCCTCAAGTTACAGGAAGCTTTATAAAACCTCTCTGTAACAGCCTTATTTTCCTGGCTGAATACGAAAGGCGCTCGGCGTGACCCGAGCTCACCCCGAGGGTCGGCAAACAGAAAGGAAAAGAACAGAACGTTCATTTCCCCCACACAGGTGCAAACCTTGTCGGAACCGCCTAGGAACGGCAACTCAGCGTGCTGGCGCAGCCGGTGCCCGAGGGGCGCGGGGCACCCCGCTCCGCCCGGCCTCGCTCCGCGCCCTCACAACGCGCCCGTCGAGGGGCTCGGGGCCCGGGCACTCCGCGGCTGTGGCGGAGCAGGGACGGCTGCTCCCGCCCGGCCCGGCCCGGCCCGGCCCCGCTCACTCACCATGGTGCGGCGGCTGGCTGGGAGCCGGCCCGGCCCGGCCGCCTCCGTCCCGCCCGCCCCGCTCAGGTGAGGCCGGGCCGCATCGCGCCTTCCCACAATGCCCCGAACGGGAACTCCCGGCGCCTCCTCCCGCTGCTGGGAGCGCCGCGGGCACGGGCAGGGTGCGACAGACGGCCCCGGGGGCAGGGGCAGGGCTGCACACACCGAGGGTGCCCACAGGCCGGGTGTGCCGAGCCCCCGCCCGCTGCCGGTGACCCCGCCTGCTGCCCGGTACCGTGTGTGAACCGCTCCGAGGGCGCCTCTCACCTCGGCACACCCGAGATGAATAAAACGCTGTTCGTGTCATCCACTGGCTCGAGCTACTCCCCTGTCAAGCATTCATGCCCTAAAGACACAGACAGATCTACAGGCTTGATTGCTCTGCAGCCCATCTCCATCAAAATGGAACTCTGATGGTTTAAATACCTTCAATGGCTGGGCTTTGCTCACTGATGCTTTGTGATGGAGCTGGATGAGAGGGCAAGAAATCAGCAAATCCCTGTAACCTGTGGCAGGGATTTGCTGATAAGCAGCTGGTGCCAAAAGAATGTGCAACATCCACAGTCTCAGCACTTGAATCAAAAGATCTAAATCCAGGCCTAAGGCTTCTGAATGCTTGTACTAGCAGTCTGATCCAGATGCAAACTACCACATGAGCATAAAATGAGAAGACTTAGCATGCTTAAGTCCTGTGTCTGTAGTCTAAAGGACATCTCCCAGAGCACAGCATGCATCAATTCAGGATATGGATCCCAACTGCTCAGGCAGGGACGAGCTGTGCCCTGCTCCTGGGTGCAGGGATGCATGTGAATCATCAGTGACAAAGGGAAAGAAATCCAAAGGGGCTTGGGGACTTCAGGGATCACTGTGTTGTCAATGACAACCCCTCTTCAGCCTCTGGCTTCAGCAAAGGGGGAGAGATCCCTGGCCAAAAGCAATTGTGCATTGGCCACATTAGCTGAGAGCATGACTGGGCTGAAATCTGCTCCCAGTTGGAAATGCAAATTTGCAAGAGCAGAGTGCAAATGCAGGTGTGTGCTCCTTATGCGCATTCAACAGCATGGAGGTAATTTCCACATTTCCCTAAGTGTGCATGACCCTACTCCCCTCAGCCCTCCCTAAGTTTCAGTTTGGTCTTTACAGACGCACTGTTCACAGAGTCCTTCACTGCTGCTTGCTCAGTTCTGGTTTCTGCAGCACATCACACGTTGTGCTGTGCTGCTGTGGCTGCCCAGTGCTCTGCTTTCACTTCTGAAGTGCACAACACACAAAGGGAAAGTCGCAGCTGCCCACAGATCTCAGTGATACTTCGTCTGCTCACTTGCCCCGGCCTTTGCCCTTGCCAAGTACACATCCTGCGCCCATAAAGCAGCACTATCTCCAGAGGGCAGGAACACCTCACCCTTTGTGCTGTGGGGTGCAGCACACACCGTGCGGTGCTGCCAGACAGCACTGGCCTCACTGGTTTTACTGGGGCACCATCTTGCCTTCAGTAAGCCTGCCAGATACACACTTACTGCAATCAGAATCTGTTCAAGCAGACCGAAACCTTTTACCAGATTCTCTGAAAGATCCACACGAAGTGTCACAGTACCCACAAGGCCTCTCCGAGGAGACACATACCGGCCTTCCCCACAACCCCAAACACACCCCTGGTGAACAGGGAGTGCTCACAGACAGCACTGCAGCTCTGGGAAAACCAGGTCCCAGAGAACACTCAGAACTGGATTTGCCTAGCACGCAAGAATGTGAGCACCTCTGTGCAGCTGTACTACAGATGTGAGGCATCAGTATTTTCATCTCCAAAAGGAACTTAAAATTAAGGGATGAACATACCCCTCACTCCCTACCTGTGTAATCTACTCAGGTCATGGACAATAATACTTTCTTGCTTAACAACTGTTCCCCAATAATCTTACTCTTCTATGCAAAAACCTTACCTAATTAGGACATGAACTCAAGAGAACTAGTCTGCTGCTTGTGTGGTTTTGCAAGTAATCAGAAAAAAAGCAGCAGCAGCAAACACATCATGCATAGAGTGAACGTTAACAGCAGTGGCCAAAGTCAACCCATTATGGCCAATCTTGGAAGCTGGCAGAGAAAGCCCTACAGAAAAACAAGGCTGCAGATATAGGATCATGCCTAAATTAGATGCTTTCCAGCTCAGAAAGCCAGGCTGCACTTAATGACTGCCTAACTAGCCATGGTAAGGAGTTGGAATTCTCCCCTCCCTACCTCTCTGCCACTAGCACTGTGTACCTGCATAGTTTTCTGATAAAGAAGATAACCATCAGTAGTTCCTAGCTGGAAAGTCTGAGCTAGTAGTGTCACTCAGCACTGGGAGCAGGGGGAGGCAGCTGTGGCACACAGTTGTGCCAGGTGAACCAATGGGGTGAACCTATGTCAGTAAAATGCACTAACATGAACTCCTTCCAGTGTTTCCCATAGGCCCCGTTAGTTAACTTGAACATGAAAGCTTGCAAAGTAATGCATAATTATTTCTCTAACTCAAAATTGCTGCAAAAGGCACTTGTAAGACCCTTATTTTTTGGCTTCCATCTCTGCATGGAAGGAATATCAGCATTTTCTTTCTTAAGGGCCCTTTGAAACAGGCTTTTAAGAGAGGCAAGCAGCTTTTTACTGTTGTAGGATATTTTATCATCTTTGCTTATATTCCACTCTCCTAGCAGCCTGTCACATTCAGAAGTAGAAAATGTTCACACCAAGAGTTACAATGGATTCAGCGAGCCTTGTGTGCCTACTCGTGCTGTAAAAACTTTCTTAGATCCTAGTATCAGTTTTGGTGGGTCTGGGCATTATTTATTTGGAAAGAAGTCATTGCTAAAATGTCAGATGCCTAAACCTGCAGGGCTTTGTCTTGGGCCCTCCTAATCTGCAAGCTGTATGGACTTCAGAAGCTTATCCTGAACCATGTAAGTAAAGCTATATATTCAGTAATGATTTACAATTGATTGGGATGTCGTATTCCTGTGCATTTCCAGAGAAATAAATCCTGACAGGTTCAATTAAGAGACACAAACTACTGTCTAAAGAACAGTAGGGAGTGAACAAAATTTAACATTCTCACTTCCTCCTAAACAAAACTGCACAACGTTTCCTTCTGAAAAAAACCCAAACCACCCTTTTATTGCAGAAAGAAGCCTTTTCACTGGCACTGAGTAGAACAACAAATGAGGCAGAACACTGAATATTTACTCTGATCCTAGCCAGCAGATGCTTTGGTGTTGTTTTCAGCACCTGAACTGAGCTCACAGACTACTTCAGGTAAGTAGCCCTGTGCAAACCAAAGAGTTGAGGCTGATGAACACTCCACTTGGTGATTTTATAGGAGCCCTGCTGTGCAGGTTTTTTTCCACTTGATACTAGGTCTGGGGGGGAAAGAAAAAACTTTAAAGCCCAATCTAAATTCAGCTGCAGGAGGTAGCTTTTAATTGTACTTTGGATCAATAGAGAAGCAACGTAATACTTGCTCTTGGTTACTAGGCAGGACTTGTACTTTTCCAGACTGCTTTTCCTATGCTCCCTTTTCTGTATTTGCTCACACAATCTGGATTCTCCACAATTTAAGTGCAGAACAAAGCACTCATATCACTGTAGCACATACCAAATTATGTATCTGTGCCACAGATGTTGGTACCTTATCAGCAGCAACATGTTCAGTAAGTAGTCCCAACATTTAAGTAATTTAAAGTATTAGAAAAGTGTTAAAAAAAGCGATCTCAAATCCTTATAGCCTGTACTGGTGATAGGTGTACACAAGCACTTAAAGGGTGTCAAGTAGCATTTTATTTCATTTCCCAGCCGTATAAAATTAAAAGGCCAAAAGGTAGACAGGCATTCACAAAGCTCCATCTAGAACTTTTTCAATCCAAAGAAAATGTGTTATTGTAGCCCTCTTGTGTTCAGTTGGATTAACAGCTGTTGGATCCACAGCATCCTTCCTTACCACCCCAAAATCCCTGCTCTGCATGCCTTAACCACACTGCCAGCCAGTTCTTTGTCCTAAACACCTTCACTCAGTTTCTTTTCATGGTTTTCCTCTTTCCATCCTGGTTGTAAAATCGAAGCCCATTCAGGCCATGCTCCTGAAACAGCACAGTGCTCCATTGGTATATTCATACTGTAAACCAGGGAACTGCTGCTTTGGAGTGGGAGGACTAAAGCACCCCTCATTGCCAGTGAGCATGCTGATATTCCCAGCATTTCTTCTCCATAAAAAGACTGTCATGAATACAATTTACAGCCCTGTTTCTCTCTTTTAGTTAATGCCTGTGGGTTCAAGTTTTAAACTGAGTGTCCCACAAACACTGTTTAAACACATGCAATTCTCTACCCTCACAGAAATCACTCTGACATTCTCCAGACCCTGTAAGCACTCTTGACAGTTCTGTTTATTCCACACCTTCCCTGCCATTTACCGAGTTATGGCTGCACTGGTATGGGTGCCTCATGGGATGGAGCCTTGTAACTGGGGATAAGGATATGGTTGTTTCCTAAATGACACTCACCTTCCATGTCTGCTGCCTCGGTTATCCTTTATTCAGCCACTGCAAGACCAGCTCGCTCTGAGAGATCAGGAGGCTCAGGTGAGCAGGGCAGCTGTGCTTCAAGAGCTGCTATCACCTGTCCCAGGGAGCCAAAATCCAACATGGATGTGCTGCTGTGGAGGAAATGTGGAGAAGGAGCCATAAACTATGAAAGAAAGAAAGAGAAATGAATGAGAACAAAGAAAAGACAAAGGACAGCACTTGAACAGAAAACCAGCTATGGCTTAGCAGCAGTGCCATGAGGCAGTATTGGCAAACAGTGCCCAATCTTGATCAGCTGCATGGGTGCACTTAAGCTCATGAAAAGTTAAGTTTTGACAGATACACACATGGAGATTATGAGAGCAGTTGAGAACTGGCTTCAGAAAGAAGACTCAGTATAGATAGTGAGAGGCATGGTATCTTCTTTACTTGAAAGACAGCTATAGTAGCAAAGCTAGGAGCAAGTTAAACCCTATTGTGTCTTTCCCTATAAACAAGGTAAAGAGAAAAAAATATGTACCTCCAAAACCCATATTATCTTTGTGATACAAAGCAATATAGGAATGAATGTACCAAATTTTCTGTGGACATGCCAGTCAATCCCACCAAAATTAATAAAACGCAACAAGAGTAAGTCAAAGAATATGCTTCTACCTCTCTGTGTGAGCAGAGTATACACTAAAATTGGTACACGTGAGTCAAACAGCATATACTTACAACTCTAAGCTGCTGGTCTGTTGCGGGAAAAAAGGCTCATGTATAGAAGGAGAAAGCAAAGTTTCTAATGACCCCATATATTTCAGTTTACTATTTGATAAAATATTTTATATTTAATGTTATGAAAAAAGTATAGATTGTATAGATTTTAGTACTGATATTATTTTGATACTTCCATTGCCAAAGTAATAAAACAAGTAACACTGTCTTTGAATCTGTTTAACAATTGGCTTTTACACATTGAGTTTAGCAGACTGCACAGCTACCTGGAGCCCATGCCCTTACATCCTCCAAAAGGACAAAAAACTTTGTAGGATCACTTCATCTGGCTCACAGCTATCTGAAATTTAAATGACATTTTCAACATCAGGAATTTGAGAAGTGATCAACTCTACATTCTCAGTTATAAAACCAATACATCTATTTTTATGCTTTCACTACAAAGACACCATTTGCAGATCTCCAATATTTTCAAATTTAACTAGAGTTCATATGTCTTATTCAAAACAGAAGATGGTCTACATAGACATCTAAATAGGTTTTTCTGACTATAGATCAGCAACAGCTTCATTTTTTCCAGTCTGTTTTTGTTGGAACTAGAAAACATGGGAATTTACTTCAGGAAAGATTATTAAAAAAAATTTACTGTATTATATCCCACACAGGTTATTCAGCCACCCCTCAAAGGTGGCAAGTTTGTAAAACTCTTGTAGATTCCCTTTATGGCTCCCAAATACCCCAAGGAAGCAGTGAGCTACACGATGTATTCATTGACCAACATTCAGACATGCCAAGTGTTACAAAGCCAGCCAGTGCTGTATTTGAGCCTGTGAAGGCTGTGAGCAACGTGAGGGATAAGGATCCTTCCCAGTTTATCTCCATCCTTTCTCTGTGAGAAAGTGTAATGAAACATGCACAACCTTCTCCTATGGCTGCAGTTTGTGCCCTCCATATATATTATATTGTAGACTCTGCTCACCCCATCCAGCAAAATTAGCATTTCTTTGGCACCTCAGACAGGTCCAAGGGGTCTCAGGAAAGGGGCTGATCCTTTGGTACTCTGTAGGTAAGAATCTCTCTGAAGGGGAGCCAGATGAACCAGAGAAGAGGTCTGTATGAGCTGGCAAGCAGAACACAGGACAGGGTTACACATCCCTAACTGGGATCACACAGCAGTTGCTCATCTCTCTGCTCAGGGGTTCATTATGGGCCTTTGACCTGCTGCAGCTCATTCAGTTCCAATGCAACACACCTAACAAGCTCTCCTAGGAACCTACAATTTGTATATGAGGCATGTAAATGAAGAGCCCGAGCACAAAATGCGGGTTGTGCATTCACAGGATGGAAAAAAAGATGGATCATCCCAATAGACTAAGTGAATATCAAGAAATATTTTATTGTACATGTAATCAAACTTTAAAAAACAGACAAGGAGCAAAGGACAGATTTATCTAGATTCTCTTAACTATGCAGGGTACAGAAATACAACTAGGAAAGAATTAGCACATACTAGTACCCTTTGCTCCACTTCCCTGCCCCAATGGAAGAGGTTACACAAGCGAGACCTGTAATGCTTCAAGGCTTCTCAGTAACTGCACACTTGAGCTGACATAGTTGAAGTATGTTCAGTTCCATGAGAGAGTGTGTGCCCTCAAAACTGTTGTTTATAAACATAACCACTCTCTCTTTAGTGGTTTGTAAGCATTACTCATTCAACACCAAGAGTATACTTAAAAGACTAATGGTTTAGTGGCCATAATTGTCATTATATCTGAACCAACACTATCTTTAAGTATATTAATTATAGAAAATAGATTCCTTAGGCAGTAGAGAATATATTATCTAGTGGCAAAAACATAATGTAAAGAAGCAGAGGAAGTATTCACAGAGAAGGGGGGCGGGGAGCTGCATGCTGAGCAGGGGCACATGGAATAATCTGAACTAAAAAAGCTGAGTTCTGGAGTGCTAACTGCAAAGGAGTTACACCTCAGCATCGTGGGTGTAGGTTTGAGAATGTCTGGGTTCAAAAATATGGTACTCATTGCACATCTACAACAATCTCCCAGCTTAACTCATGCCCTAGATCCTCCTAACCTATTCCAGAGGGATATTAAAAAGTTCTAGCACTGTATCTCATGTTCTGCCTTACATGCTGTGAGGAAAAAGGCTTCAGTTCTCTTCCAGAACCAGATAGGAAGAAGTCTGAAAGTGAATGCAGAGCATCATCAGAGCTTATTCACCCCTGCAACACTTTTCTTCCTAGTTTAAAGGGTGAAGGCCTTTAGAGCAGAAAGTTGCAACTGCTTTTCCAGTACAAGCTGATTTTCTCTCAATAGCTTAGAAATAAGCTTTCCCAAAAAACCTAAGCTATACAGCATGTAGCCAGAGTTGAATCAAATCAGTATGACAAGTGCTAAATCCTGAACTGAAGGCAAGACAAGTTTTGGGATCCCCACAAGAGATGGATTTGTTTATTCTTCAGTGGCCCAGTAAGGCTAGCAAATTAAAAGACTCCACAAAACTTCCAGAGAAGGCCCATGGAAAAGCAAAGTAACAGTAACTATCATACTCTGGATTCTAATGCCCTTTGGAGACTATCAGATTTTTGGCTTAAAATGCAAGTAAATCATGATGTATTAATGATCTTAATCTATTTCAGCCTACAGCATGGTCCAATGCAATTATCAGTGTCAAGTTGCACACCTAGGACTTGAATTCACTAACACTCATAGCACCACTTGATTGTTGCTGTAAGTAAAGACAGTCTAACCCTCAACTCTTCTGCCAGAAAGAGCCTATTACTTTTGATAATTGTACAACACCACCTATTCCATGCCAGCTGACCTACCCTTATTTTTTGTCCTCACACATATTGCATGTTTTCAGATAAATCTGAACAGCTCCAAGCTTCAACTCTGTGACATATCACCTTAGTTTCCAAAGTTACAAAATAAATTCTCTTTATAGTGTGCAAATGTAGGAGATTCACTCAACTGACAAACCAGTTTACTGACAGTATCTCACTAGTTATTTCCTTTATGTGCCAACCGCAAGTCGTAAAAGCCTCTCAGCTCTTCTTCACACTTCTCAGCTTTGACACAGGAAAGGATCAATACAGGTATCTCAGGATTAACAGACCTAGGTGCAGGGAAAAAAGCAGCTGTTCTGTACCTCAGTAATTATTGCTCAGTATTTATCTGTTTTAAGCAACATCAAGACAGTATTTGAATTTATGCTGTACTTTAGCAAAGACAGGTTCCCTAACATTAAAGAACATCAGCCTTCCCATAAAAGAATCTCTAGAATTTTGCTGGCCATTTTTTCTTAACCATTACCTGTAACAAGGCAGATTTGTTTAGGCTCCCATTCTAACAACATTACAGCTGTCAAAGTACACGGCTCATACCTATGGCCAGTCTTTAGAGTAGGTGGGCTGCACATTTTCATAACTACAGAAGTTTATCAGCTATGCTAAAACACTACATAAAGAGCCCAGGATTGTTTGCAGACTCACCAGCTACCTACACAGAACAGCTGTTCCACAAAAGTGATTTCACTAACAACTGAACTTGAAGACAAACACTACAAGAAAGCCAATAAAGGATCTTGTGTGATCAAAGGTTCTCTTACTATCTCATCTGAAAGAAGCGACTTGCCACTTTGAACTATCTCCTCCTTCCAGAGGAATAACCAACATACCTTTTGGAGGCAATTCCGACAGTGACTGCTCAAAAGCATTTCAACAGAACTGCTTTTTGGAAGAGAGAATAAGTTATTTTAGTATTTGCACAAATTGAATTTACTACACTCATTTTACGCTGGTAATGTTTTAGCTACAAGGTATCTGTACAAGATATATCAGCAGAGATAGCACATTGTTAACACTACATATGTAAACCGAGAGACAACAGGTCCTTCCATCCAGGTGTCATATTGCAGATAAGCTGTTCATGTCAGTCCGAGAGGCTGCGGAACCACCCTTCAGCACCACGGAGATTCCCGGGGAGCCCAACAGAAAAGCTGTGCTCTACAAAGGTGACTGTCCATCCTGGAACAGCAGCAGGAGGAGAATCAAGCAACCAGTGTTTGCAGTAATATTCTTGAGGAGGATTCCATTCATTCGGTGCGTATTGCTGTACATAAGGTGCATAAACCTGCCACTGAGGAGATCAGCGGGAAGAGAAGCCAGTGGCAAGGCTGCAACCAACTACTGGCGTCATGTCCCAGATCTGGAAGAGAACATTGTGGAGAATTACACAGCATTAGTGTAAGACCTAACAGGTCTTTCTGCAAGAGGCATAGAAGCAAACATAAAGACATCCCTGGACACAAGGTAACAATTCCTTTTTAACCTATGCTTAAGGAAAATGTCATAAGAGTTATAAAAGTCAAATTTGGGGCTCAAGAGAGTCGTGTCACACTTCTGTGTAGTCTGTTTTAAAAAGTGCTATGCAGTTTGTCATGCTTACAGCAAATCAAGGACAGACTGGCACAGTCTCAGTTCTGACATGCATGATGGATGTAGAGCTCAAGCACAGCAAGATTCCATATCAGTCTGAGCTGCATATCACTGTCTCATAACAAGGGCTTTCAATGGCCATACTTCAAGCCATGGAGCTCAGAGCAAAGGAACCTGCACATTTCCTCAGGTCTGTGTCTTTAAGGCTGCTGGGAGATTCTCCTGCTGCCCACGCCTGCTGTGTTTGCTCAGAGACACAACAGTAACAGATCCAACAGCTGTACTCCATTCAGTGGAGTTCCAAGGCATTTCCTCATTCAGCTGCAGGAAGAACAGCCTGACAAATATAATTCCTTCTTCCCACAATAGACAGCTCGTAGCAATAGTTGTCAGGAAGAAAAAAAGAATATACAAAAATTAACTCTCTATTAAATATCTCTAAGAAATGCAGGAAAGAGATGCAGGAATACCTTCACAATCCGGTCACTCCCACAAGTCACCATTAGCCCTCTGGAGATGTCCATGGACATGTGTGAAATGTTGTGTTTTCCTTCATGAAAGGTTGCCAAGGAAGTACGGCTGCACAAGAACAATTGAAATAAGAGCCAGCCACCAGATGAAGCTTCACGGCACCATTATAGCAGTGCAAAATAAACTTAAAAGAAAATTAAGTTGCTCAAGTACTAATAAATCAATTCCAACAGCTGCAGTGCCACATTAACGGGGACAGAATTAAATTAGCAAGTCATACTAAGGCACTGCTTGTGGAGTTATACAGGTGTGACATTTCCTGACCTTCTGCAGCCTGACTGTTAATAATACTGGAGCAGAAGTGGGACACTGCATTAGCAAATACTCTACTCCTGATTAACAAAGTCAAGCTCAGCTGCATTTCTTCCCTGCTGGTTACAGAAGGCAACTAGGGCGCAGCATCTCACTTTTCAAAAAAACCCAAGAAAACAAAAAGCCCCAACAACAAAACAAAAAACTCCAACACCCCCAAAATTTTCACATCTGATTACTCTGTTCATATCAAGAGAAAAGGGATTCCTTCATTTCTAAGACAAGTTTAATGAGACAGCAAATTATGTTTAACCCAATTTGCTTGCATGGGAAAATAATGTTGAGCTCTGAAGAATATTCCCAAAGAAATAGTTTTTAGGAAGTGAACATGAACGAATGCATATACATCCTGGCAGCTGTAATGCATTGTCAGGCAATGTTAAGTGCAATCAATAGCTTTTAACTAAACTGAAATGTTGAGACAAATATGTTTCAAGTCTAGATCTGGGCTCACAGAAAAGAAAAATTAGAAAGGATAAAAATGTTGTAATTCCCCATCTGATCCAAATGCGCTTACAGAGCCAGATGGGGGATCTCTGCCATCACAGCGCTTTGAGTGCCCAAAGCAAAGGAGGCCTATTAGCAGAGTCACCTTGGTGTGTTTGTAGCGTCGAGTGTGGATGTGGAGCAAGCCCAAAGGTTTCTCCACACTAGCAGTGTTACTGCGGTTTATTACTCCTTAATACTCACTCTTCATCCTTGATCGACTCAAAACAGGAGTCACAGACACGGACCTGGAACTCAAATCCCATGATTGGGTAACTCGACCGTTTGGTGCTGCACTTGCCACACACTGCTTGCCCACATTTTCTGCAATGATGCTTCATGGAGGGAGAAGAAAACAAATAAATAAATCACTATACTATGTCACTTGACCACTGTACCAAGTGTCCACTGAACAACAAAAACAACAAAGCTTCTGTTTTGCGACTTGTTAGAAAGCAACCTGTGAGGAAATGCTCTGTTACTTCAACCAAAGACCAAGGTCTCTGGAGTTCTGAATAGTCATTTGGATCATTAATGGATTTATCTCCATATTCTCTCTGTACATCCTCTTTTCCTGCAAGCTCCTTCTAGGAAAAGGGGAAAAAGAAGGTTGAACAAGCAACCAAGGCAAAAACAGTCTAAGGAAGCAAGAAACAGATGAGTATCTTGGTGCCTGTCCAGTCCCTTCTTAAAGAAAATTACCTGGAAAGCTCTCACATTCTGGTACAGTAAGAGCAGGGCCTTTACTTCTTCACTGGAGTGAGCACCTACGTGCTCAGTTAAGGGGCACTGTTTGACATTTTACACAACGCTTGAGGATTAGCTGTCCATAGTTCCAAAGCATGGAAATATTCAGAGAAATCCAACAGAGCACTCCTAGCCTGCTTTGACGTGTGACAGAAGTTTGATGCAACACTTTCACAGAATTTAGAAATGTCTTAGTGGTGCCTAGAAGCTGTCACCTTTCAATATATCCTCACTTCAAAGCGACAAAAATACCAAGAATTGAAATTATCTACCAGCCTTAGTGGTTTTCTGTTTACATTTTGCTCAAGTGCTGAGGTACAGCTAAGCACTGAAACCAGTCATCTCACCTGTCTCAATCCTATCGTCTTTGTGTCCCACATTTGCTTTATATTCCAGAAGAAAGGCTGTTCACACTTCTGACAGGAATCACTTTCTAGCCATTGAGGAGCCTACAAAAGAGCAGGAGATGCAAGCAATCAGAATTGTTTTCCCCTCATACAACTGTCAAGGAAGTTTGTTTTAAGAGCCCAAAGTAAAGTTTTACTTGGAAAGATGCCTTGGCTCAGTTCTGGACTTTACAACAATAAATTGCCTAGGACACAGTACATAGAAAGTTTAGTAAAAAAATCCCAAACCCAAGAATACAGTTATTTGTTACCTACACTTGTGTTACCTACACACCTCCTACACTTTTTAAGCCTACAGTAATGTTATGCTACTGCCTTAATAAAAAAACTCATTCAAACATCTAAGTTACTAAACCTGCTGCAGGCAATCAAGGACTGCTGCTCTGGTTGTATGGATGGCTTTTAAGGACCAGTGTAATCTGAGCTGTAGAATCTTTGAGACAGCCATCACCTCTAAGAAAAGGGGTGTCCAGAAGGAAATTCTATGAGTAACTATCTTTTCTACTTTCACGGGATTGCAGTTTAAAATAACTAGGAACTCATCTACATTTTTCATCCTGCCCACATCTTCGTTAAGCATCCCTTCTCCCACACACACACTTTTCCTGCCATAAATGGGCTAGGCCAAATGAAAATAGAGCTTTTACACACTTCAGCTCTCTCAGATACTTTAACTGAACATCCCTGTAAGAGACAGAAAGAGAGGCACAATATTTTTAGTACACAGACTTGAACTTGAACATGTACATTCTATACAACTTTATACATCTCATGAGGAAGTCTCCATGAGACTCAACAGGAGGAAAGCTGGAACAACAAAACATTTTTTCTTTACAATTCACTTACATTGCTGACAGTAAGAAAACAAGAGCATTCTCAGTTGCACCACTGTGGATATGAACTGATGCAGAAAGAAAGTGTATGGCTGGGTCAAGTGCTGTGTACTGAGGTCTTTAAAAAAAATGTTGCCTGGGTACTGAACCTCTGCCTTCTGAGCTCCATTTCAAAACCTGCCTCTCACTTCTTTACCTGCTTTGACATGAGTTGAAAATTTATTTTAAGACTGTTGAAGCACAGTCCGTTGGTTTCTTTACTGCAATAGTTTAGATTGCTAAACTGCTTTAGATTGTTCCAGCAGCAAAGGCCACAACCATTCCAATGAACCTGTTGTCTCTTTGAGATAAAACTCTAACCAGTCCCAAGCATGTCCTGCACTCTTCCTGTCCTGTCCAGTAAATGGGAACCCATTTACTGCAATGCAGCATGGACAGCCACTAGAACAGAACAGGTTTCAATAATATCATTCAGCTTTAAAGTGTCAGACAACATGAGGAAAGAAACCTGCAGAACCGACTAAGGAAAGCCACATTTGTCTGTGAAAAGGGGTAAAAGAAAATCTTTGACCTAGGACATGAACTTACCTCTTCTCGGCTGATATCCATGTTCCAAACAGCAATTCCCCCATCAGCTGAACAAGACACCAGCTGCCGTGTCAGCTGGATGTAGCAGATAGCCTGCACCTTGTCACTGCAAACAAAGCACACACTATTTACCCACAGGTATTTAAATGAAGCTTGGTTTCCCAGCAAACCCTGATTTATCCTTGTAAAGCCACTGAGGAAGCCCAAAACTGATTTCCAAACAGGCTGCTAAGTCCACTAAGTAGAGCTCTGAGGATGAGTGAACAGATGCTGTCACCTGAGCACTACCATAGCATCAGGATGTTGCTGAGAGTGTTCTTACAGGCCTGACCAGAATACCCGAGGTACAGTTCCATGTTAACATTTGCTGGCAGTAAGCCGTGACAGTGAACTGAGTGTCAACTGGCTCAGAGCATGTGTGCAAGTACGCTTCTGTGTTGGCAAGGAGAGCCACTTATCAAAACAGAGAAGACAACTGGAAAAATAAAAAGAAGTATTTTTTTCAAGACGCAGCTAAGAAGCAGACAGAGCTTCCACTTCTGCTAACAAATCACAGTACATCAGTCTGTAGCTGCAAAGCAAAGCATGCATTCACCAATAAGACAATTTAATCCTAAAGAAAGTAATTGCAAAACAAAAGTCTACCCTAAGAAACTAAAAGGATCTGAGTAGCATCAGACTGCTTTGCAACAGCTAAGTTGAATTTAAAAAGTCATTCTGCTTCTCAGAAGAACTTACTTTCCCATTCAGTATGAAGTTTAATGCTAAGTGTGATGTTTGAAGAAAAACTGTTACAAGCCTTCACCAGGACACATGAGGCACCAGTAACAGCAGTATAAAGTCCTCCAGTCACTCACTTCCATTACTTTTTGGTAACCAGCACTTTATTATTCTTTAGCCATTAAACTAAATCCTCAAGATATAACAAGAGTTCTAGGCCTGAGGCTATTAGTTTTGCTCAAAGGGAGATGGAGGCATCTGTGGAATTAAACAGGAGAATGCACTATACACATACATCTTTGAACATAAGATCTGTACTACCAGTGGATTTCTAAGTAGAGTATTTCTTCAGTGGTGAACTGCCTGTCAGACTGAATTAGAGCCCTACATTTAAAAATGGCAGCTAGTGTTATGTCTCTAAAAACTAAAAGTTGATTAAATACAGACAACTACCTCAACTTCAGAAGAGGGGAGATGTGACATACTTTCTGAAGTTGAGAGACCACCCCTGAAATTTAGCCAATCAGTTTATTGCCTCAGTGATAGAAAGAGACAGAGAACAGGAACATAAAGAAGCTTATTTTATACAGGTACATGAGCATGCTTATACATTAAGATTCTAGCCCTCTCACAGGTAACTCAGTGCAGTATTTACAATACAGACACATGCAATTTTTACATATAGGCCAAACCAAATGATTTAGGATTTTTACCCACCTATAAACCACTTCTGTGTTACATCTAAACCATGGTAAAAAGAACATATTAAACATGAACAAGAAAAAAGATTTATCAGTAAGGCTTTCCTAGTACTGATTATTCTTCTTCCCCCTCAAAGTCCTCAGGGTTCTACAAAGAGTAATTTTCTCCATGATTCACAATGATTCAAGTATCTTGCCACGCTATTTAGTCTTCCCAGGACTGTGTGTTCATTACAGAACATGTATGAAAAACAGGACTCCATTACATACTGATGTCCCTGGAGCAGCAGCGTTCGCCCCTTCCTTCCACCAATATCCCACATGATAATGCTGTGGTCAGAGGCACCTGAGAAGAGCAGTCGTTGAACAGGATCCCACCACAGGGAAGTAATACTCCCTAGGAAAGAACATTCTGCAGTTAGATGTAAGGGACTGGCTCCCCAGCACAGTGATGCCCTTCTGGAGCATTAAAGTGAAACCTGAGGTACTGCCTTACTCCAGTAACATACTGAAAGCCTTAAGGCAAAGGAAGCATCCAACAGCAAGATGCAGTCCTGAGACAGAGGCAAGGAGAACTGGACAATAGAACAGAATGTCCCTAAGAAGACAGTTACATAAAGCGTAAGTCCGAAAGTCTGAGCTCTGCCCCTTGTATTGAGGTAGATGATTTTAAGAGTTGCCAGACTGCTATGTGAGCTTTGGAAGATGAAAGTACTAACACTTGCCAAGCAGAAACCAGTATCTACAACACAGTGAGGTGCTTGGTCAGTGGTTGCAGGACAGCTCACAGTGTTCCCAGGTAAAGCAACTCCCTCACATAACCATTTACAACCTTAAAATGGCTGGACTAAGAAACGAAGTGACAGTTTCACTGCTGTTAGCAAATCTATCACTACTCATTAAATTACAAAACTAGATTTCAGAAGGCCCAGTGAGGCTGTGAATTAGTCAGGGATAGAAAGAAATGAGTCATCTGACAGTAGCAGCCTTATACTAAAACCATATGCATGGTAAGTAACCAGGAGATTAAAGCAGTAATTTTGTTACTCATGCCACCTATAGTTGTGAAGTTGTGACATTTTATTCCCTTGCAGAGATCCTTCCCTTTAAAACATCCTTCCATTGCTCAATTGTCATCAAAGGCATTGTTAGTCCGAAACCAAGATGATGAATGGTAATTAAAGCCCAAATCAGTCCTTTCCAATGCTCTGGAGCAAGAGGTTGGGTTGTTTTTTTTTTTGCATCCTTTAAGGCTACACTGTTTTCAGACTAACCTATTTGGGAACAGCATGTACACCACAAAAGGCACAAAGTTTGAGAATTATCTCAGCATTACACAGAGCAAGCTGTTATATATGGTATATTCTGGAAGTTGAGAACAAACTCTAAAACCATTTAAAATGCAAAGCAAACACCGCTTGCTTATGAAGTCACATCTAGCAAGAGCTAGAAAGCAAACAAGATGAAATCAGACTTTTCAAGTCTGTCAAACAGCTGCACTCAAAGAAGAGCTAGATGCCATTTAAGTTTAGAGTTACTAGATCTTGAGAATATTACACAAATACTGTGGAGGAAAAAGGTTTACATGTAATTTGATTTGTTTAAAAAAATTTTTTTAAAAAAGGGAAAGAAGATGAAATAACTAGTATTATACCAGTTGAAGAAAAACCTGTTTCTGCTCCCGAGATATCTTTTATACTAGCTCAATTCTTGTTTTAAGGATCACAGTTCCCATATGGAAATATATAAGCCAAAGTTGGCTGCTGTGTGGACAGCATTGCTGAAGCTGGTGTTTGGAAGCCCATCACAACTGAAGAGACAGAATATACTCTATAAGAAGTGCCACACAGACATACTGCTTTCAGACTAACAGTAACATCTACCAAGGAGCTGCACTTGAACACAGACCAGTGCAAAAGTATAGAGAGGCAAAGGAGTCTTTAGGGCCAAGAGAATTATTTTGCTCTTAACTGAAATTCTGCTTGAAAGCAGAAGAGACATTTTTCGCTAGAAATTCTCAGCTTGCCTCCCACATTCAAAACCAGCTGTATCATTTTACAGTCATCTGTAAATCAGGAGTCTACCCAGCTTTAACAAAGCCTACTCTATACTTACAGCTGTTAAACAAGGCAGCCTTTTCCAGTGGGTCAGAGACTCATGATCCAGTCGTTCATGCCTACCCACATGCAAACTGTCAGCTGATCTGAAAGTTGCCAGTACCAGGTGGGAAAAGGCATTGTCTTGTTTATTTTTCTCTGTGTATTACTAAGTTACACATTATTCTGTGATTTGCATTCTTGCCTTGCTCAGTACAGCAGATAGTAGCTCCGTATCATGTTATGGACCACTGGATTCTTCATTTGGTATAAGGACTTCGGCTATACTATACAGGATGAGACATTTGCCTTAGACTAGGCACTTTTGATTTTAAAAGGCTCTCCAGATTTCTTGCTTATAGCTTAGTTTCAGCTAAACACAAGAAACTGAACTAGAGTCACAAAGATTGATTAAAACAGCAAATTTTGTGCTGGGAAGAATTAAGTGGCTTTTTAGAATCTAGACTAGGGGTTTGCCAAAGCTGCTTTAGGTATTATCATAATATTAGGAGGTCTCCTAAAATAAAAAAGAAGTAAAAAAGTAAGTATTCTCATCCTTTTTCTTCAACCTTAAAGACTAAAGCTTTTAAAGGTGGCCATCTAGTGGATAACTCGTGTTTAACTGAATGCATATATTTACCTTTATTTTTCATCCATAATAAAAATACCTGTCGGTATTTACATGGCTAAGATTTCCCCTCAGCAAGAATGTGTTTGTCCTTTAACAGGAAGTCTTATGTACAGCTTTCAACAGCTAATGATAGCCACTACCCTGGACTGGTTTTTCATCCAGTATCTGCCCTTAGGAGGCAGATACGCAACTCAACATCTCACCCCAGCTTACAAAGAGGTACCGTATCTGGAACAACTGGATTTAAGGCAAAGAGTTACTTTACCTTCATGCCCTTTGAGGGTTGTGATAACTGAGCAGGTATTCTGCTCAAGCTTCAGAAGAGTGATCTGTCCAGAATAATCACCAACAAACGCATGCTGAGTTTCATGATCATATCTGAACACCAGTCAAGGAGAAGCTTTGTTTGTTCAAAGAATATTTTACATGACTGAAACAGTCAGCTACAGAGTCTAAAAAAATTGGAAAAGAACATTTTAATATGCCAGAAAAATATTTACATAATTACCTCTAAAGTAGTTGGAGACTGTAATAAACCTTTTTGATTCCTTTCTTCTCATCACACTTCCCTACATGTGCAAGTAAAACTGTACAGAAAATAAGTGAGCAGCGTTTTAGAAAGCCACTGGAGAAAGCCATGAGATAATCCATGCCCTAGTTTAAGACAAGCCAAGTAGCTTTAGGCCATTTCTAGCAGATATTTACAGAACACACATACTTGTCTAGAAGATGCCAAAATGCATCAGGCTACTTGTTGCAGTGCAGAGCATTGGCATTCAGGCTTACCGAGTATCTTCTCCTATAAACCCTTCGTTTTTTAGCATGTTAGTAGCTGATATCCCCAGGAGAGGAAAACCAAGATAAAAGGATGCTGATGCTCCAGACACTCCACAGTGAGTTTGCCTTACAGTGGAAATACACTCCCATTGTTTTAGCTATGGCCAAGGTGAGACTATCTCATTTCTTGTCCTGTTCTCTGCACTTCCAAGTTTACCAATGCAGGTCCTTGAGTGTGGTATTGAAAACTGAGCTGTATTTCAGAAAAGATTCTGTCAGTTAACATTGAGATGAAAGCCACAGCACATCCTAACACAGGATCCACGAATAAGGTGGTACGTTGGGCAAAAGCATTACAGCTCATAACAGTTTTCTGATACTCGGCTTTTGTCACAAGGTAACTATGAACTCCAGAAACCCAACCATAGCAAGCCAATGAAACTTGATCATTTGCTGCTTTTAGAAGACTTTTGCTATTCAGAATATAAGCAAGAGCTATGAAAGACCCAAACAGCTGACACCATATACCCCAAGAGCTGTGTACAAACTTAGGTGTGCTCCCGGAACTGCACAAAAACACAAGCAGTAGCTAGAAAAGTAGCCTCTGCTATGCAACCGAAAAGGCTAACTTTAAAAAGACAGTGTACCAAAAAGCCCACCACCCTAAGTGAAAATGCAGAGGCTTTGCTATCTGATGACATTCCGAAAGCTCTTAAGCCTTCAGGATCTGGAGATAAACAATTTGCTTTCAACAAATCCTCTAAGTCCCTGAACATGTGATCCTTTCTTCATCTTGGAAGTTCAGACTTGCATTATCCCCACTAATCCAGTAAAGAATAGGCACTCTGCTGTGCTTTTCAGAAGCTTACACATAGGATCATTAACAAACAACTTCTAAGGAACCTCCTGATAGGGAGGCCAAGCACCTAGGACACACACCAGAAAGCTGGTTCTTCCAAACACAAGTCCAAAGGCAGATCAATTACAATGGCTTTCCAAATGTCAAGTTCTTCAGTGGAAATTTATTTTTTATATTGATATAAAAGGTCATATCCTTTTCTCCATTTTAATAATAAACTGTGTCATTATTTGCAATAGCATTAGCTATAGAACCCACTGAATTCAATGAGGCTCAGACTGTTCACCAGACTACTGTGAGCTGGTCTCCAACACACACGTCAGCTTTAACCTATTCTGTGCTGCACTCAGCTGAGGTGAGCTGCACATGGAATGTTTCGTGGAACACAATTCCCCTGGACTCTAAAAAAGAGCAGCAGTACAACAGTACAAACCTGACAGTTCTTCAGTCAGTAAGGCAAGATCTGCACAGATGGGAGACCTCAGAAGGCCCAGACATGCTGCTGGCAACTGAGTTTTCCTACCAGTTTCTTACCAACACACAGGTATATAGCCACTCTGAGAGGGCTTCATGTTTTCAAGTGATGGAGTTGACCTTTCAGCTTTTGATTCTTGCCACTTCTAAAACATTATTGCCATTAAACCTCATATAGCAACCAGTACCTTCAATTACTATCCAGCCACATCTAAACTGCCACCATTAACAAGTGCTAAAAATATTTTTAGAATTTCAAGTATTTAATTTGCTTTCAAAAGCTTTGATATGTGAACTACATTTCAAGTTACTGGGTTTGCAAGTCTTTTACAGAGGGTAAAGAATGTCCTGAAGTGTTTACAGCTGAACAGATAACCAGAGTGCCTAAGCTGCAAATACTGCAGTTAAATGCAGTTTGCAGAAAGCAAATTGCACACAGACAAATTACTACGGGTTGTGAATAAAGTTTCAATGCACCCCTTAAAGCTTAAAGATATAAAAAATTAACTTGAGCAAAGACAAAAAAATTAAAGCAGTCTGAAGGGTTTTCATGATGGTTTATGCTCTAGAAGGACTCAAGTGCACACTGGCATCTGTTGGACAAAGTGACTTGCCCAGGAAATCTACAGGCCAGGCTATGGATACAGTCACTGCCACAAGATGCTACAGACAAATACCTCAAAATTAGGAACTAGTACAGGCAGAAATTTGTGCAACTCAAGGTCTCTATCTAACAACCACTAACAGAAATAAAGGTACTAAACTTCTAATGAGAATAAGAGTCAGCAGACATACAAGAGATGTCACTCTAGTTTTTTAACCTGAAAAGTTGGGAACAAATTGAGGTAAAGGAAGAAAGTGCTCTTCCACCTTCAGGGTAGCAATCATTTTTCAAAGGATACTGTAGACATGAAGCCCAAGAGGTAAAGTAATGTCGCCCCAGCATACTCCCACTCCTGGTGCACATCCAGCTGATACACTTGTCATGGCCTGTGCTGATAAGCCACTCTGATGCCAGGCAGAAAGTAATAGCAGACACTCGATTCTGGTGAGCTGCAAGAAGAAAAAGATTCTGGCTATTTTTTCCCAAAAATCAAAGTGCTGTATACTTCCATTCTAATTCAGACAGACATAGGTTGTAGATGGTATCTAGGCAATGCTCCAGGAAGATCTTTTATCATTATATTACACTTGAATCTAGGCAGAATGAAAAGGTTCACATAGTTCTGTTTAGTATTTGACTTCTGAATAGCTTAAGTGAACTAAACATATCAGTCAGCTAATTTAAGCTTTTCTCCCAGAGAGAGAGAAGCTGAGTTCAGCCCAGCTACCCAAGGTTATGGAACAGGCAAACCCTCAGCTTCCTCCAGTTAGCCCAAGGCTTCTGGGGAGTAATGCAACACATCTAAAAATTTGAATTGCTTTCTCTAAATGCATCTTTTCCTAGCCCCAGAGAGCTATGTACACATTCATACTTCTAAGCACCTGAAAGGGTATCAAACTTCCTGTGACAGCAACCAAATCCCACCCAGCTTTTTTGAGAACGCTGCCACTAAGAAGTTACATGTGCTTTCGAAAGAAGCCTCCCCTGCCCCCCATGACACAAGTATTTTCCTTGACCAAATTGTCAAATCATATCCCTTAGGATAAAGGGAGGTTTTGTTGCTTTAAGAACAAGGTCTTTTTCTCCCAAGCAAGAACATTGCTTCTATCGGTGTCAGGGAGTCACAAGACAAACTGCACTTTGTTTTGCTACATAATCTGCAGTCTTTAAGAGCTTCCTTCAGGCCTTTCACATTAATATTCCAATTTTAACCAACAATTCAGTTTTGTATTTCTTTAAGGGATGTGTAGACAAATGCTGAAATTAGCATCTTTATAAATATTAGAACAATCCCACAATCCCTATTTCCCACATAATGGAAAAATAAGCTCTTTTTCATCCCTGTTGCTATCCTAAAATGACAGAGAAGGTAAGGACTATTACCTTGAGCTAGAAGCAAGCAAGCCCATTGAGTACAAAAAGGACGGACAGAAATTGCAAATACCAAGATGCACCTTTACAAAGCTCTTACACCAACACTCATGTAGTACAATTACTCCAGCTGAAGAGCAAAATCTGAGCTCACTAGCTCTGGCTCATTACACTTGCAGACTAATGATGCACTGAACTTCATGATAATGACTACAACTTGGACTCAGCTCTCTGACAGAACATTTTTCTCATGGCAGTTATCCCCAACTAAGTGACAACTATAAGGTCAGTCAGAGTTAAAGCATATCTGGACTTGATTAATCTGTGACTGTGTCCAGTTTCCCAAGCATTTTAGATACATTCCCTTCACACAAATGTTACTGTAGATAGTGGTTAACAGTTTACCTGGATAGGTCTTCACAAAGTTCATCTTATTAAAGTCCTCAGAAATATGAAACTCCTAAAAGCAAAGTGAAATTGTTAGAAGGTACCACAGTAGCATAAGCAACACTGATACCCAAAAAGGAGCAGCAGCCTCACAGACCAAAATTTGCATAGCAGAAGTATATCACAAAAAACAAGCAGCTTCTGAGGCTGGAGCAAAGCACACTGAAATACCAACTGTAAATTAAGGTTATAAGTGAACTGAATTTTCAACAGGGAACATCCTTTCGGAATTGGGTTTACTGAAGGAAGATTACAGGAGATCTCATTTGTCCCCAGAAGGAGGGGAACAAACAAAACTGTATCTTGTAGTATTCAGGATTTGAGTGTTTGTGACTTCACAATGGACAGGTTTAAGTGAGTGTTCTCTATTTAATCCATTAGACTTATTGAAATTTTAGAAGTGCCAACTTAAATTTTCCAGTAGTTATCACTAGAATTCTATGCAGTTCTTTGTAGGCTATTCATAGCAGTTATCTGTAGAATCACTCTTTATGACACTCATGCAGTACCCTGGCTCCTTATGGGGCAGTTATTATTTTGACCTTATTTTCATAGAGAAAGGAAACCATTAAAACATCTGAGAGTCACAAGATTCCCCTCCTTTACCACGGAGAGAAGAACAAAACCCAGTTTCTGTTCTGCCAAGTGTCTGCTCTCCAAGACAGGGACAGCAATTACAGCAAGAGTATAGAAAAAGAGAAGAAAGAATTCCCAGCAAGAAAAGAAATGAATCCAGCCTCTTATAATTTTAGAGCTAGAGTTGAAATTTCTGCATCATAAAAAGATCTGCAGCAAGCAAATCCAGAGACATGTGCATGGCAGGATCCAGACAGATCCATACTCCTGGCCAGGGGCAAGCCAGCTGCAGTTCACAACCCCTGTCAGAGCACTACCATGGCACTCTGCCCAGCTTACTGCTCTCCCCTCAAAACAACTCCTTGGGTAAGTGTAATTGTTTAGGTCCACTGCTGCACTAATGGCTTAAGGACTTCTTGAGGCTACCTAGCTCACATCTAGCCAGAAGAACCCTTGCTTTGCAGTCCTCCCATGTATATCTCAGCTGAACTGCCAAGAAGCTCAGTCATTTAGCAACAGCTGCATTCAAAAATGAATAGAAAGAAAACAGGCTATCAGCTGCCAGCGACACCTGGACAATCTGAGCAATTCTAACCTACATTCTGAAGAAAAGTCACAACAACTTACCATGATAGCTCCATTATCCTGGCCAACAAATATCCGTCTGCTGTCATGATGATAAGCCATTGCAGAACATGGTGCTGTCAAAAAAAGCAAGTACATTACAGTTATTTAAATAGAGGTATTAGGATACATATGACTTTTATAAAAGTCAGTTCTTTCACTCAGGACAGAAGCTATTTAAGTAGCCTGACAGAAATTAGTCTGCATAGCTAACATCCCTTGGTAAGACAGTTCAATTGCCACATGTGAAGCTGAGGACAGGAACCTGACATGACTACTATAACTCAGACATACCAAGAGGAACGATATGCAAACACAATTTCCTGCACAAGGTGCAACTCAGCAAGAGGAATTTTACACAGGCTGAAAGCTGAGCTAACAGCAACAGCTGGTTACACTTAAGAACTTGAACTCACTAACATTATCTCAAAGGGAGGCCCAAAAGATAAAAATGCACACCTTGGAAAGCAGAGAGCATTCTTATGTCTGAACTTTCAGCTAGAGAAGCTCACTTAATTGGCAGACAAGTTATTTGTCAGCATTTGAGGCACCTCCAGCTGCAGATCCACAGTGATTTACCTGAACGATGTGGTTCTGTCAGACTGCTGCCACGGATCTCACCCACTATGCAGCTAGTTTCAAATCAAAGTCTGAGCTAGATTTGCTGCAAAGCTCCCAAAATCAAGATCACTGAGGGAATCACTTGGGGAAATGAGGAGATATTCCCACACGCAGCACAGATACAAAACGCATGCTGTGCCTGCCCACCACTTACCATCTCCATACGGTACTTACATGACATGGTGTGATAGATGCTGGGCCAGTATTGCCCACTGTCTCTCTTCAGCCATACTCGGATTGTTCTGTGTCATGGGAAGAGCAGGGAGAAGAGTAAGTGCGTCATCCCTTGCATCTGAAGCACTTAATTGCTTATGTACCAGCTCCACTCCTCTAAGCTTTTGTGCTACTCAGATATAACAGAGGAACGACGTAACAGAAATAACAGTACTCAAATACTACTTTAACATATCAAGAACAATAGCATTAAAAACATGCACCCTTGGAGTCGGAAAGTTTTCTTCAAAACTATTTATACATGGAGTTTCAGTAAGTATGAAATGGAAATACTATTTCAGCTAACCTCAGAAATTGCTACAAATTACATCCCTTTACTTCCTTCTTGGCTCTGGCTGATGTAAGTCAAATTCAAGTTGCAGAAACTTTCTATCTTTGGCGGAGCAAACCACAGTTTGTTTATAGCAGATTAAGTGTCTGATATGTTTTTAAAAAAAGAATGGCAAATAATTTCATTATGGAAGTCAGAACTATTTAATTTTTACAGCATCTCTGTGCAACTCATCTTTCAGCAAGCCAGATACTGAATATTGGTAACAGAAGCACCTCATCCTCCAGACCAGCACATTACTGACATCCTCATCCCCTAATATTGAGAATCCATAGAGGACAACATATCTAACTGCGTATTGTTTCCTCTAAGCCATGGCTCTACTCCCTCTTATAGAAATTCAAAGGACAAGCAACATTAGCTGCTGTTAGTTTGCACTGCTCCTCTGCCCTAAATACGATCAGGACTGATGAGCCAGTCAAATGGAAACTGAAAAGTTGACAAGATGATTTGGACAGCATGCTAAGATTCTTTATAAAATTGGCTTTAGTTTGCAACCTTCCAGAATCATCCCTTGGAAGGAAAGGATAAATGATGTTGAGAACATCTAGCATTATACTACTCTGATGACTGTCAAATCCTGGGAGGAGGGATATAAGAGTATCAGCAAGGAAGTGGAAAGCTATGGTCAATTAAAAACATTCCTATAACAGACACACTGAAGGGACTTTACATCAAGAAGTTAAGAGCACATATGTAGACAGTGTTAAGGTTAATCTAAGTCCCCTTGAAATTTCCTCTCCAAACAATTGTTTGCCTTTTTGTTACTGTTTAAATCAAACTTCCTCATTCCTAAATGATCAGTAAATATATGTACCTGGAAACATTGGCAAGAGGCTTCATTGACATGCGCTATTCTATTTACTGTTAGCTAATAAAAGGTCTGGTATTTAGAATTTTCTAGAAAAATACCAGGGGACTGATTTGTTAAACATCATGTAGGATTGACAGTAAAGAGTTTAACAAAAAGAGCACAGGAGAGGACTGGTGTCTTACACAACTAGAACTTCTCAGGTTGAAGATACAACTGTAGCATTCTAATTTTGCAATCCATTTAGGGGCTTTTCTTTAAAAGACCACTCAAAAATAGAGCAGACAATGTCCACCTATTAATGTACTGCCTTTCTAAAACCTGAAATCAATACAGCTGAGTATACACAGCCCCAAAGCAACGATTTCCAGCTTTTAAATTAAGTTACTTTTTCACCAGCGTACAGGCAAATGTACATTAGTCCAGTCCACTAAATATCTTGCACTAAGACTGTCTCTTAAAAGTTATCCCTTCCTCTTTACAATAATCAACACCCTGCCTTATGTCAGTAAGTCAACACTTCAGAAGAGCTACTTCTTGGTAACAGGGAATATGGGAAAAACAATGTTTCCCAGTCATTCTAAAGATGCAAATGCCACTAATAGCATAGATTAGCACCTATGCACTTCTATCAGCTTTTTAACTTGCTTTTTAAAGCAGCTCCATCATACTCAAACTGTTTTGAACATCTCAGATGGTAGCTTCCACCCTCACTAATTCAACTCTTTCATTTCTAGCCAGAGTCATGTAATTCTTTTTTATTTAAAAAGATTACATGATAACAAGTTATCATGGTGATCAAGACCATCCACTGCTGATTTTTCAAAAGAAGACTTAGTTTCTTCTCAGTATTGTGGTTAAGTATACTAAACTAGAGTAAAGGAAGAAAAGGTCTGTTTTTTCTAAGAAATTATTTATGGGAGTGTCATTTCGGCATTGATCATCAACAATACAGCCCCTCAGTGAAGTCAAGAGCCTAAGCAAATAGCTGCAAGAGTTAGCAAAATTAACTTCTGAAAGCTTCTTATTTTGGTTTAAGTAAGATTTAGACTCTGCTCGCCTCATGGTTGCAAAGATAAGCTGTCAGACAGCTTTATATCCAATTATATAAAGTTCTGACTGAGCACAATTTGAAGAGATCGTTTCACCGTAGTCAGCAAATGACCTGTGCCAAAATGCCATTTCTCCTTGATTCTGTCTCCTGCAGACCTGTTTTTGTGATGCATCTCCTTATGTTAGGATAAATTAATTTGTGAAATACAAGTTCTTAGCTTAAAGGACTAGAGAGGTGCTCCAGCAATGGTGCTCCCACAATCTCCTACCATGAAATTGCTTTGTTCTGACAACTGTCCTAGAGACTTTAGCACTTTCCCCAAAACTTGGTGTTTATTCAATGGAGAGTCCTGTGCTCAGTACCTGGGAAGGGCTGGCTACTACTCACTTCTCCTCAAGCACTTCCTACTAAGGGTCTAGAAAGACACAGAGTTGCTTGACAGCAGTCTTGGTAAGGATGTAAAAATGCTGAAACTCATTAAGGAGCACCCAGAGACAGATACAGGCTTTTTAAATTCTAGGCTCAGGTCTGTGAGAGTGACAGGGGGAAGCAAAACTTTTTAGAAAAGATTAAAAATTATCTCCAAACTTCCCTAACATTTAGTATTGAACCAGAAGCTGCTTTCAGCTGGACAGCCATGCACATTTAGAGAAGAGCAATTCAAAGGGGTTTTTGCACAAGATTTTTAAATGTAATATAACCAAAGGCACTCAAAAACCATCTTCAAGCAACATTGACTGTGGCCTTACCAATTTCTAAGATTTTTTTATTGTTCTCAATCGCTGTTTCATTTACAGAGTGAGCAAGCACCCAGCAGTGCTGGAGAAAAAACTTGGGGTTTGAGAGCAGAGACAATCCTGTGTTCCAACAGTGTTTGTGCTCCTGCTACACAAGCTCTGCCCTCTGAAAGCCAACAACACAGATGCCAGGGAGAAAGAAGTGATGAAACACCAGCAGGCAAATCCAGACCTGTTACAATACAAGCACTGCTGCAAGTTCCTACGCAACTACACCAGCCCTGTTCCCAGCACTGCATCTTCCTAACTCCTTCAAACCTCCAACAACTGCTTTCCTACCCAAAATCAATCACTGACAGTTGTTTTCCTACCAAGAACAGAATACTGCCTCTTTCTGGTAGTTGAATTAAATAAAAAATATTTATACTGTTATTGACCTTGTTCCCAAAACAGCATTAGGAATCTGGTTTAATCACAGTGCAGTGGAAGCTCCAGGACACAGTTGATAGTTTTTTATCAAATTTCTGCTCACTAAAACATAAGCAAAAAACAACAAAAGCAAGCACTGTACTTTAAGCAGCTACTGACGGTCACCAAACACCAGCATTCGATGTGCCAGTGACTCCAGAGCTCCTGTTAGCCTGTGGTAAATACATTACTTTCATCTTGCATTTAGTGTCTTGTATACAGCTTATCATCATCCCTCAGCATTCCCAGCTGCAGCTGGGAAACACTCAGCTTGCCTTAGCTATTTGTCTGCTGAGGGACATACTGTAACAATTCCCAACATTGTCTTGGAGCCAGGGTCAGACAAGATGCCAACAGGGACACAGAGTTAATCATCCTTTCTAGATAAGTTCTGAGAAAGCTTCACAGATGGCAAGTGCCCTGCTGAAAAATCCGACTGGGAAAATTAACTCTTCATCTCCTGCAGGTACTATTGTTTCCTTTTTCACCTTCAAAACTTAAAAAAAAAAAAAAAAAAAAAAAATTTTGTTGGCATTCACAGATCTATTTTTTCAGAGGATACAAAAAATTTTTTAGTAGAATTGTTACTTTTCATTCTAGGAAATATAATTTAAAATAGAAAGAACTACAACGAGTAGTTCTAACAAGAGAATAATCTTTCACATTCCCAGAGAATGTTTGTGCACCAATGTTTTCCTCACTACCCAACTTGTAAACACATTCCTCTGACTGGTTATTATGAAATACTTGACAGCCTTAGCTGCATTAAGATGTAATAAAAAATACTTTAGCCCTGCTCTTAGTGAACACAGCAGCTCTTTTGCTCCTTGTAATCTGTACTGTGCTGCCAGTAGCATAATCAGTTACGCAGTATTAACACCGACACCACGTTTGTAGTGAACAAACAGGAGAGCACTGTTTGACAACATGTTACACTATAGGTGAAGGATTCCTGAGTGAGTAGGCTTTGATGTACTGTAGGAGGCACCCCAGATTAGAGGTAATACAGAGCAGCGGTTTCTGAAAGTTTAAAGACTTAAGTAAATTCTCACAGTAAGGCTGATGACACAAATCCAGCCTTAAGTCCACAGCCTTGCTTGGAAATTGCACACACCTAATGTGGGTGGTGGCCTCTGCTCTCCTTGCACAGGTCTGTATATGACATTGAAACTCGCCCAGATAAAGATGCAGCTGCATCCTTGGCTCTTATCAACAGTCTAAGCACGCAGACTGCTTAACCTTCGGCATTAGACCTTGAGTTTAAAGGCTGGCACCGTCTGCCACAGGCAGCCTCTGCAAGCCTATACCATGGAACTCTGTGCAAGCTTAACTCTGATATGAACTCTTAAAAACTGCTATTTCCTCTTCTCTCCCTTCAGGAAGCCCATCAAAGCAAACTGAACACAAACACAAACAATTGCACCTAAGACTGGAATAAAAAGGAAACTGCCCAGTCCCATCCAAAAGCTGCTACCCAAAGTGCATTGCACAAAGCCATTTCCATGGGAAGGGATGACACAAACCACCTGGACAGCTGATCTCTTTGCAATCTGATGACCTAAATGTCAGAAAAAACAGTTCAGATAACACCATTGCTCTGCCGATTTTCAGCACTCATACCCTCCTGTTTCTCACAAGGTCAAGCTTTTCAAACAAAAATGCATGCAAATACTAATGCAAATTTAGTTTTACAAGTTTTATAGTATAACAGTAAAATTATCCCTGCACCAAGCTACAGCTCAAAGAATGTACTTTTACCATTCTCCTTTCAGACCGTGCCACAGTTTCTTAAGAGGAGCTCTTAAGAAGCATCTCCCACCCCTCTTCCCATTTAAGAGTCACCTTCCACATTGCAAGGGGGAAATGCCATCTCTCACAGTACACTGCAGACCCCTCACCACCCTCCTGACCACAACCAACCCTCTGTACTACCGGCTTCCTCATTTCCACTTTCCTTTCATTTGAGTAACTGCTTAATGACATTACCAGCTTCTGTGGCAGACGTTTCGCATGCTATGCGAGCCAGTGCCGAGGACCAGGATTAGGCTCTGAAGATACCTTCCCTTCCAAGCAGAAAGCACCGTGCTCAGCAGCTCATCACCCCCTCTTCCTTCAGATCTGCCAACTCACTCACTCCCTGAGCGGCTTCAGCCGGAGGGAAGCAGGTTTGACACCTGCACACCGAGCCATCGGAAAGGGCTCGTTCCGCCTGGAGCAGCTCGGGGAGCTCCAACTCTCCCGACAGGCAGGGGAAGCAGCAATACAGTGCAAGTGTTTCAGCCAGCAGAGCGGAAGGCCGAGGGAAACATATTCCCTCACTCCTGGTTCTGCTCATAACCTCCTCAGGACCCATTTACACCCAGGAGCAGCGGTGTTTTCCAGCTGCTCTGCAGGACAGCGCGCAGGGAGCACAGCAGCTTCTCCTCGCCGCTGGGGAAAGTGTCAGCCCCGCGCCCCGCACCGGGCGGGCCGAGCCAATCCTCCCTCTCAGCTGATGGCATCTTCCTCCCTGGGACCGCGGCTCCGCTGATTTCCTTACGGCTCCAGGTGCGGAGTGCCTGAGCGCCTCCGGGCAAAACGACAGCGCACACAGGGATTTCCCTCAGCAGTCCCCGCTGCCCCGGCTCCCACCTCAGCCCCAGCCCCACGGCCCGGCCCTGCCCAGCGGGGAGTGGGCCCTGGGTCACCTGTCCTCGCCGGCCGTGATGACGCCGTCCTCCTTGGGGATGAGGAGCGCGGCGCTCACGGCGTCCTGGTGGCCCTCGACCTTGCTGAGCAGGACGGGCCGGCGGCTCTGCGGCCGCGAGTGGATCTCGGCCGCCATGGCCCGTAACGCTGCGAGTAGCGGCGCCGCCCCGCCGGGCCGAGGTGTCCCGAGTAGCGGCGCAGCCCCGCCGCGCGCCGATGCCGTCACGGCCGGGGGGCGGGGCGTCGCCAGCCGTATTCACTAGAATAGATGGGCCGCAGGGCCGTATTGCATAGAAGAGCGGAGAAATGAATCTGGCGGTGGCGGCTCCGGCCGCCTGCCCGGCGCGGGACGTGTCCTCTCCGGTGGCCCTGGGCTCGAACACGGCGTTCTGCGGCGGGGGCCGCGGGGCTGGCTGTGCTCTCCCGTGGGCTCCGTCCAGGAAAAGTCGTTGCCATGACCCCGGCTCAAGGAGCCCAGCTCGCTGCCCATGCCCGCTGGCACGGGGCCACCACAAGGCAGCAGAGGAAAGGCTATTCCCTCTGGAGTAATTAACGGAGGGATATGGGCTGAGGAAGGATGTGTAGTCACAGGAAATGCATTAGCTCGTTGCTGTCTGTTAAAGCAGCTGTAATCCTTCATCCTATAAGTTCTTAAGCAGCTGGATCGTGCTGGTGTTGTCTCTGCGTCCACTGCACGGGAATGTTGGCCACTGGGTAGCTGGGCAACCAACAGCAGAATTTCTCCCCTCCGTGCTCCATCTTTGGCCTTTTATCTGAACGCCAGCGTTTGGATATAGCCCGCACACGCTGGGCTCAACTGAAAACCCTAGCTGGGAGCTGGGTGAAGCTATTTGTGCTCTGAGCTGAGCCCAAAGACATGAACTCCAAGATGAGGTGCAGACAAACCTCCTGGAGCAGGGTGCTGGGGATTGAAGCATTCGATGAGCTGTCACAGACCATGTCACACACCTGCAGCCAGGGAGGATGAATGAGGTTTCCGCAGGATCCTGGGGGAGGGCAGCAGACAGCAATTATCCTTCCCCTGACCTGTTCCAAGAGAGGAATTTTGTAGCTGAGAAAGCCTGTAAGGGAGATTGGCCATATATCAAAGGAAACAGACACAGGAAGAATGGGTCCAGCTTGAAGCTTTAAAGGTACATGTAGTTAAATATACTTCGTTTTGACTCAGTTTTTCCCTGCTTCCTTATTTTTCCTCTGTATTTCCAGAGTGACTTGGTCGCTGAGGACAAGAATATTACTCCATGTCTGAACTAACAAATCATCCCTGTGCTTGCAAATAACAATGCAGTGCTTAGTCCAGTGGACATACCTGTAGTCAGAATGACAATTTGTGATCCAAGCAGACATCAAAAGGCACCTTGTTGCCCAGTGCTCCGTGTTTTGCTCAGACTTGTACACGCCTATTCCTCTGCTTTTTAAGCCTGACCTGCTTAGCTCCTGCCAGTTGTCAGAAGTGAGTCTGGCTCTCTGCCCAAAGAGAGGAAGGTAGTGTTCTCCCTATACAGTGGCTTCACAGCAGGGATTCTGGATGAACGCGCAGCTCTAGGATGGCATATCCACAGGGAAATGTTTTCAAGAACTGCTATTCAAAACCTTTATTTGATGACTAGCAGTTACGAGCCTTTTTAACCTTCCTTTCTTATCACATGAGACATTCCCTCTGGCCTCATCATCTGCTACTCATCATCCTGCCGACCTTGGCTAGGGACGCGTGGTGGCGTGTCGGCTTGGAGGGACATCCTTCTACCCGCTCTTCGGTCTCCCGGGTGGGGATGCCCGTCCCGCAGGAGCCGGGGATGTGCAGCTCCCGGTGCTTCCCCGCTCCGCTCCAGGGCCCCGCCGTGTCCCCTGCCCAGGGACCGGCACCGGCACCGCCAGGGGGCGCTGCGGCCGCGCCGGGCCCGCGGCTGGGCCGGACACGGGGACAGCGGAGATGGGGACAGCGGAGATGGGGACACGGGGACAGCGGAGACGGGGACACGGGGACAGCGGAGATGGGGACACGGGGACAGCGGAGACGGGGACAGCGGAGATGGGGACACGGGGACAGCGGAGATGGGGACACGGGGACAGCGGAGACGGGGACAGCGGAGATGGGGACATGGGGACAGCGGAGATGGGGACACGGGGACAGCGGAGATGGGGACACGGGGACAGCGGAGACGGGGACAGCGGAGATGGGGACATGGGGACAGCGGAGATGGGGACACGGGGACAGCGGAGATGGGGACAGCGGAGATAGGGACATGGGGACAGCGGAGATGGGGACACGGGGACAGCGGAGATGGGGACAGCGGAGATAGGGACATGGGGACAGCGGAGATGGGGACACGGGGACAGCGGAGATGGGGACAGCGGAGATAGGGACATGGGGACAGCGGAGATAGGGACACGGGGACAGCGGAGATGGGGGCACGGGGACAGCGGAGATGGGGACACGGGGACAGCCGGAGATGGGGACACGGGGACAGCAGAGATGGGGACAGCGGAGACGGGGACACGGGGACAGCCGGAGATGGGTGACAGCAGGAGATAGGGACACAGGGACAGCAGGAGGTGGGGACACGGGGCACAGGGTGATATGGACAGAGTGGGACAGGAGGATATGGGGACCCTGCTGCTTAGAGGACACAATTAAGAGCTACCAACAGGAAAAAAGCAAAACCCAAAACGAAACTGTTCAAATGCCATCATTTTGCCTCAGAATGGATTTAGAGGGGTTGGGGGGGCTTTTATTTGGTTGGTGGTTTTTTTTGTTGGTGGTTTGGTTTGGGTTTCTTTTTAAGCCCAAGGTGGAGCATTGTGGGTGGCACCACTTCTCAGAGGGACTCACAGCACCCCAGTCTCCCCAAAGCCCTGTTCCCACTGGGGACAGCTGGCAGCCAGCCCAGTCCAGGGACAATGTGCAAGAAGGGCCAGAGGTGACACGGGGCTGTGCTTCCCACGGGCACACAGCTGCCAGCGAAGCCTTGAACAGGCTGATTGCAGTGTCCTCACCTCAACCATTTCAGGAAGGGAGAAGAGCCCAGGTTGGTCAGATACAGCAAAGATACAGCCCTGCCTTCCCCTTTCTCTGCCACCTGTTCTGATCCCAAAGCAGCCAGCACGCATCAGTCTGGAAGTAAAGCAAATGCTGCCTGTGATCCAAGGAGACAAGCCCAGCCCTTCTGTCTAGGACAGGGTGGCTCACAGCCAGTGTAATTAACTGATGGCCACAGGCTCCAGGTGCTCAGCGCCCCAAAGAAAAATCATCTGATTCACTCCCTCTATTGCACAAAGGCCCTTCAGGAGATTTTACACTTAATTACAGGGAACTTGGTGCATTAGGAGCCCAGATCCAATATTCAGGGGAGATGCCACAGACTTAGCAACTCAAAAAGGCTTGGGGAAGATAATCCCTGGATCAGGGTGGGTTGTGCATTGCCAGCATGTTGGAATGGAAATGACATGTTAATTCACAATGCATGGCATACGCATCCTAGACAGAGCCCAATCTTTCTTCCAGGCTGTACCAGTTATCCTCACCCTGGCCCTGAAAGCAAAAATCAGCATCCCTGGGAACTCGAGCATGATCTGAAGGAAAGAGAGGACAGCACAGCACAGAGAGAGCTGTCCTACTGTGAGCTGGCAATACACACCCCTCACTACTCCATTATTAGCACAGAAAACTGTTATCTAGGAAGTGAGCAGTGCCCACCTGGCCATAGCAGCAAGCCCAGAAAGAGCAAGGAGAGCTGCAGTCTGTCACCAGCACCACCCTCTCGGGGAGGAGGACAACTGCAGCTTCTACCTTTAGGTTCCCCTACAGCCTGTGATAGAGGCTGATGTCCTCCTGGGTGTCATATCCAACATGAGACCATCACAGGCTCCTGGCACCACAGTAATAATGGAAATTACTAGTGTTAGACAAGTCTTAACCACTGCAGGTATTGGCATTACTAATAAATGCGCACCGTTTAAACTGGTAGGGCTAAGCTAAAGGGCTTTTGTTTTCTTTGAAGCACAAGGGAGAGTTTTCAAAATGTTGCTTACAAAAGAGATATTTGAATTTCTTGCTCTTTTTCATCTTTATTAAGCCACGTTGCTGCTGGGAGGCAATGCAGCCATGTTTTTAAGGGAGAAGTTGCCATCAGAAGAAGGCTGCCAGCAGGGAATGTGCTGTGATGCCAAACGGTGAATAGCAGTTATCCCTTTACACTGAGGCTGAGGAACTGACCCTTCCCTACTCTCTCCACTCTGTCCAGCAAACAGGATTTGAAAACAACAAAGTGTTAATGAAATGTGGAAGTTGTAAAAGAAAACCAGCCTTTTTACAGCACTCTGAAGTTATGAAAACAAAGTTAAGACAGGGTTTGGCAGATTAATAGCCTGCTATTTTACCTGTTAATTACTTCATGACTAACTACTTTCTTTATTACATATCTGGCTCAGGAAATGTATGGCAAGGTTTACCAAACTCTTTCTCCCTACTTACTCTCTAGGCCAAAGTAATTGTAATTCACACACATTTTCCACAGTCATTCCTTGCCCAGGGTTTCAGTCTCAGTGCTGAAGAGCCATCAGACTCTTAGGGCTTTCCACCTCAGAAAAGTTTCCAAAGGATGTGCTGTCTCTACTTTTAAAGACTGAGAAACTGAGGCATCTGTAGAGAGCAGCCAGGAACAGCAAATAATGAGACCATCTAAGCAGCAATCCTGCAACTCCTGCTTGAAGTTACCAATCCATTATTATAAGTTAAGCTTTGCACTTTCAGTGTCATGGTCTCTGCTCTTCCTTGAGGATGGTTCCTCCCCAGCCCTCTTACCCTAACACATTGCTGGGCTAAGGGGCCCAAAACCACCTCAGCTTTGCCAGGAAGACAAAGTTCAACAGTGAAGCTGTTGGGAGTAAAGGAGGAATAGACTGAACCAAGCAAGGATGACTCAAAAAAATTAACATGCAACCTCTACTGATTGCAATCAGATTCCCCAAAGCCTTTCAAGAGCAGCTGACAGACTGCTACACTAAGGGTTAATAGACTTAATGCTAAAACATCACACTGAACTCATTACTCTGTCAAGCAGGACTGGAAATTTGATATTAATCAACTCCCAGGACGGAAGAGCACAGACAGTGTTTTTACAGCACTACTAAAGAGGAAGTTATTAGCAGCTAACCTGACCCCCACCTTCCAAGGCTCTAAATTCATTTCCCTTCACCCCAAGGTCCAAACCCAAGTTTATAGGCAAATACCACCAGCATCTTAGTTCAAAACTTGCATTTTAACTTTTCCAGCACTTAAAAAAGTGCTCCCTAGGAGTGGCAGAGCTGAAACTCCTGTTTTCTGAGTGGTGACATATTTTGCCCTTGTATTGCAGAACACTGAAGCTCACCAGGAGTAACTGCTAGGTGTTACATTCCCCATCACTTTGCTCAGAGCTCAGCTTGGGCAGGTAGTCCTGGCTCCAGCAGACTAAATAATCCTGTTCACCTTTGCCAAGCCACCCTCTTCCCTGTCCACTTTTGGCAAAGAAAAAAATACCCACACAGTTACTCACTATTCGTGCTCTAAAGCAATCATCTTATTTTGCAAATTATTTCAGGACTAACAGAAGGAACTGACAGTTGTTTACACAGAAACTGTGGTAAGGCAAATGTGAAAGCTTACATGACTACGTTTTTTTTCTTGCCCAAACCTAATCCCAAGCCTGCTTGCTGCCCAGAGCAGACACTGCTGCTGTGTGCAAGTCCTGTGGGAGTTCAGTTTGAGTGCCAACCCTGTAATATTTGAATTCTTAACACAAAGATTAAATAGAAGCAATTGGAAAATTAATTCTCATATTGCAATTTGATTTTTGTATCAAAACAGCAGCTGTTACTCTGAAATACAATCCCACACTGCTCCAGAGCCCAAAGATGTCTTGCACCCCAGTAGTCACTTCTCACACAGAGTGTTTTTTTAAAGTCTGCATCAGGTCCTGGCTCTGTAGTTTCTGTGAGGCAACACTTCTCTATCCTTGCAGGAGAAACCATATCCAATATGGATGCAAGACAAACCAATGCAAGTGTCACTGTGATTGTATACAACCCAGTAACAATTCTCTTGTTACTTGACTCCTTACCTTCATGAGATGCAAGGAATTGAAGGCAGGTGGGGCTGGGTTAGCCGGGAGAGCTCTCCTGCTCAGCACCAGAATCTAGTTACACCACTCACATACTTAATTATTTTTTGGTTGTTGTTTTGTTTCAAGTTTGCCTTTTTTTTTTCCTTTCCCACCTGCAGGGCTCACCTCCTCTCCAAGACAGAAGATAACTAGGCCACGCTAGTTTCTCCACACACCTATTTGGAGCTGAGTGCAGCAGACCTATCCCTGAGAGCCTGCAGCAGGAGCAGCCCTTGCCCAGCTTATGAGGATTGGGTGGTAAGCAGCTAATACATCCCATAAAACACCTACATATTTATTCTTCTTGATGATTGCAGTGTTTAACTCAAGCAGGAAAAGACAGGCCAGCAGATTGGCTCAGTATCAGGCAGAACATTATGAGCTCTCATCTTGGGTTTTGTACTGGGTTAGGACTGGCCAGACACAACACATTCAGGTATTTTCAGCTGGGAGCATTTTCTCTTCATCTTGTTTTCTTACCAGACCAAAGCTCAACACTCATTCACCCTCCACTTTACGGACACATGCTACAGTCACCTCCTTCCACCAGGGCTGAGGCTGCAGGAATTTCTCCCCCCAGACCAGCAGCCTCCTCTCTCTGTGACTGTGCTCTTCAGAGAAGCAGCCAAAGATTTACCTGACCCACCCAAATCCCTCAGTTGCCACAGAGCAGTACAACAAAGAACCATCTGTGACAAGCCAAAGGGATTTACTGCTTATCTTTTGAAAAGAGTTTTGCACTCAGAGTCCTGCAAGGGGCATGAAGAGATGCCCATGTGCACATAACCTACACCATAGGAAACAGGAGGGAAAGCCCCAAAGGTGCACTGAGAGGTGACCTCACAGGGCAGTTTTCAGCAGTAACTTGGGCATAGCAAACAGAGTTTTCTCTTCAGATACCAAACCTATTGATAATTCATCCACAGCAAAGTGACTTCTGAAAAAAAAGGTCATCAGATGCAGGGACTACAACAAACAAGCAAAACCCAAGCAAACAACAAAACCCACTACAAAAAACCCACCCACCCAACCAACCCACCAACCAAAACCCCCCATGCACAACAAAAAGGTCTCACAAAACCACCCTCCCTTTCACCTTTTTTAGAAGTAAATCTCAAGTACACAGGACTCTGGACCCCAATATCTGTCAACACATCCATGATCCACAACACTGACTGTTCATAATGCAGTTTTATTTTTTCCTTTGTACAAAAACAAATATAAAATTTAAATCCAATAGAAAGTGTATACTAGCAATGACAAGTTTACATTACAATGAGACAGGACAATGCGATGTGTATTGAACACCACATTAGTTTTAAAACTCTCAGTGATACATGCACTATATAAAAACTGCTAGAACTTTTATTCTATTTCTACCAAGAATATCCAGGTACCAAGATACTCAAGAACCAAAAGTAATCTTGATAGGTGGTATCTACAAAATTAGACCTTTTCCACACACAAGAAGAAACCAACATTAATAGAAACGTTTATCATTCTTTGTTAAAATCCTCTCACAAAAAGCCATACATAAATTCTTAGTAGATACAGAAAAAGCTCAAAAGCTGTTAGCATAGGTAACCATTCAGTAGTTTAGAGAATCTTTTAGACATTTTGAAGAGATACTGTAGTTTTCAATCTGTATTTTTCCCCACAAAGCCAGAACTATGTCGAGACTCCTGTTTCAAAACCTAGTCAGTGGTTAAAACTAGCTCTTGAGTGAAGTCAAGGAGTAGTGTACAAAATATTTAACAGAACAGGGGTGTGCCTGTTTACTTCTTGAAGAAAGTCTTTTCCACATTCAAGGTTTGTTTATTTGTCCCATAAACAAGATTGTACCTGAGGGATGAAACAAAAACAAGGATTACCATCATCTGTAAATAGACTTACATTTTCCATGAAAGCATGAAGTCCACAGAGCACAGCCAAGCCACCTCATCAGTCTCATCCTGCCTCCCTCCAGTCTGAGTCCAGGGAATGCATGTTTGGATAGGTGGCCAGCTCATACTTTAGAGACACACAGCTCTGTTGATGCTCTGTGCAGTCTCCGGGCTGGGGAGTGCTGCCAGCAGCCTGCTCTTCCCCCAGTGCTGGCAGCTGTGTCTTGCTCCCTGCTCACTGACACACTGATCACACACATGCCACTGCAGGGAGGAGACAAGGTGCTCACAGTGAATGGGGCACCTCTGCTCCAGGAGCATCAGCCCATACTGCAAAGAAGCCACGAGCACCACCTTGGAACACTCACAACTGTTCAGAGCAGGCTGGAGCAGCACCCTGCATCCCCAAAGCCTCTCTTCTGCCTAGGCCCTGACTATTCGACTGTCCAGAAAGCTGGGTCCTATTCACCAATTCACTACCAGTAAAGAGTTGTTTCCTCTGCACTCAGGGGAACTATGGCTATTAAAGATTCCTCTTTTGTACCTACAAAGCTGCCAATGCTTGTTTCTGTTGGTATGTATTTTTCTCCCTGTTATTAGCTGTATTCCCAATAAAATAATCTGATAAATTCCCAATAAAATAAAGGCATAAAAATGCACTTGCAGGGATTTTTTTAAAAATAGTTATTCAGTAGCTCCAAACTTCTTTTGTCACTATTACATAGCTGATATTCAACTCCTAAGCTGAAAAGTACTTACAAGTGCTGCTTACCTGTAGGATTGTGCCGGATGAAAAATACAAATGGTCTGTCTACTATGAACCAAGGAGGGGATGACCTGGCTATTAAAATTGCAGCTTGCAAAAAAAACAAACAAACAAAAAACAAACCAACTTTAGACTGAGACAAATCAAGCACCACAACACTTTATATACTCTATCAAAGTAAAGTTTCCCTGTAGATATATATATGTGTGTGTGTATGTATATATATACATACATATACATATATATATATACACACACACACACATAGGCTTGCACCTAAAATCTACCAACTTGGACATTTAAAGCCACACAGGTCACATTATATCTTAAAGCAAGCATATTAAAGACACAACACAAGGCCCACAGAAAACTGGAAGTCTTGGGTTGTCACCCAAAGACTTCAGTAGCTTACTCCTCTTTGTAACCTGGATAGCCAGAGCATTACATCAGTGGCCAAAGTCTAAGACATGAGAAGACACTTCTCTAGAAGTAAACCTGTTAGCATTTCTTACGGTGATCAACATTGGCAAGTTGAGATTTTCCTGAGAAATTACACAAAACCCACAAACTGATCTGGAGTTAGAGCACGTTCCTGCAATGGCTTCCAAGTGGGCTATCTTTGCTTAGTGCAATAGCCTTCGAATGGGAGATTTCCCAAGTCTGACAGTTATCAGTACAGTTGCTTACTTGTTGCTGCAGAAGCTTTGGTTCCATCTTCACTAACTTCAATTTTTGTCTTTTGCAGAACATTAGATACATGAAGACCTTCTGTTCCTGAAAGACCCAAGGAGAACAGCACCTTCAGTGAAACTCACTGACAGAGTCCTGAAGTATTTGGTAGCTAAGCAGCTATGCCAGCATGGCTCAGAATACTAAAAGCTGCTACAATCCTGCTGGAATCCCAAAGCTGCAGTGCAGAACACTGTTGCAATACCTTTGAATACAGTCAGTGAGTAATTACAAACATAGGGAATAAACTACCTTACTCCTCTTTCCTTCCTGTTTACTAGGTTTCTTATTGATGGTTTAAGTTGGAAGTGTTCACATGCATTTTTTGGTTTTAATTAAAAAGAAAGCTGAAAAAATGTTACTTGAATTTAAATTACACTCCCATTTATCTCAGTGTCAGGGGAAAAAAAAAGCACTTAGCAATACACCTTGCTTTCAATGAAACACAGGGATTTGTTTTCACATTAAGCCAGCACAAGGTAGGCTTTTTTGTTAGACAGTTCCATAGAAGCTAATCAGGATTTTAATGAAAGCAGAGAAGAGAGATAAGATGACATTTACAGACATGAATTCAAAAGTGTTTATACCCTGTTTTCAGATACTAATATTTACAGCTCTGAGTTGCTCCAGTCCCTTAAAGTGTGAATGTTTTTCATATATGCTTTCCTACAGCTCAAGAAAAAGTCACTAAACACATACTTCAGGGAAGGTTACATACATGGAAGGTAGTTGCAGTATTTGCTACAGTCTAAGGTATGGTATTGTTTATGTCCTGCCAAAGATTTTAGACAATGATCGAGACCCTCGGGTTGCAATATCAAATCTTAAGAAGCTGACCAACATGATTTACTGCTGTAATGTAAGAAAGGGGGGGAAAAAAGCCATTGCAATGTTGAACAGAAGCAAGCAGTCATGCCTGGCTGGCTACAACATAAAACCAGCTCCAATGTCATGGCAACACTTAGCCAAGAGAAAGCAGACAACAGCATTGGTAAAGCAGCGCTTTATTCAGAGCTAGGAACTATAAAGGACCACCATGAATTAAAACACAAAAAACCTTACTTGTTATTTTTGCAAAGTTTGCCTTTGACTGATCAAACATATCTGTAATACCAAGTGCTTGCAGAGGTTCCTTTAAGTCTGTTTCTGCTTCTGCTGTAAATCTGGTTGGAACAAGAAAAGAATGCATCAGTATTATCCAGGAAAGTCACCTGAAGTATTCCTTCTCCCGTATCAGAAGAGATGCACATAAATAACCCCCCCCAAACACTCCCTGAAGGAGAAATGGATTATATAAGTACTTACTTTGGTAAAATGACCTGCACTCTTTTTGCTACCATGGTTGTCATCCAGCTTCCTATTGTTTTTGTGCTGATGTGGGGGATGATAGCAGAGAGCGGCGTTGTGCTTTCAGTGGGCAGTGCAATCAACATGCTGATCATTTCCCCATGGTATGGCAGCTCAATGATGTTGTACCACAGCTCATTTGGGGTACTTGTAGTGCCTAAAAAAAAAAAAAAAAAAATCAACCACAAACAAACTAGTGAGCCATAACCCTTACAGCCTTAAATATCTATTTTACCTTTACACAACTACTGCTAGAGGAGTCTGCTGGGAAAACTTTGCCCACATCTCAAAACTGACTCTAAAGTCAGAGACTTCCTGCTGGACAGCCCTTCAAGAGACTTGGGCTCTGTACAGATGCTGGCAAGACATAAAGCACAGGATGACACCACGGAGCAAACACCCCTTTGACATACATACTTGTTTCCCAGACAAACCTCACCAGCCCAGAGCAGCAAGCCAGCTACATTAGAAGTGGCCAGATCTGTGAATTAGCTGGATCTCTGCTTCAGATCTCAGCTGTACCAGAACCAACTGTGAACTGAGAAAAAAAAAAGAGGCAAGGAAAAGCAGCAGACTCTCTTTCCAAACTGAAGAGATCTTGCAGACAAGCTTTTTCCTTCAAGAATTATTGCAAGAGCTCCTGGTTCCTGTCTGAAGTAGTCTGTTGCACTGGCTTAATTTTCTTGCTTAATAAGGATCTGATTAGGAAGCAATCTGAAGTCTTTCAAGATAGTGAAAAGCAGCCACTCTGAGGCAGTGCAGGAGGCCAATTAGATGAGATGGAGGGAGATAGCAATGCATCCAAGTTAAAGCAAGACTGTCTTTGAGCAACCCTCTCCTCCTCCAAGTTCTCTTTGCGTACTGTGGGATTTCTGGCTGGGAAGCAAATGCTTTTTATAGTAGTTTCAAATGAAAATTTGTCAGTCTAACTATAGACAGGATTTCTGGCAAAATTTTTGGATAGCAGCAAGGTCTTTTTCCTCTTTCTTCATCTCAATCTGCACTTGTCAGCCCAAGCTGAAAATCAACAGCTTCATTAAATTTTAATCTTGTTGCCAGGGTCATGAAACCTGCCCTAAATTCATATTGCTACAAAACTGGCAGCATTGCACCTTTATTTTGCAGGAATCATATCAAAGTTGGCAGTTTCATTATTCCTCTTCTTATAGCAGTGGTTCTCAGGCTGGAGCCTCCAGATCAAACACTGGTTGCCTAAGTCAGCTCCAGGACAGCCACACAAGGCAAATTGTCCAACAGGTAAATGCTGCTTTTTCTGATCTGCTGCATGCTGCTATCATTACTGAGGCAAAGGGAACAGGAGGGGAGCTCAGCTTCAGCCAGCTTCACTGAAGATACTTAATAAATGTAAACTTTTAAAGATCCCTTTGCAAGCATGGATAAAATAGAAGCCCTGTATTAGGCAATCCAGAGATACACAAACTAAAATGAGTCCTAACTCAGCAGTACTACTTTTGTTCCTTTCTAGCCTTAATAGCTTTTCTAGCTTAAACATAGACGAACATAATGGATATTTTATCCAGCACCAGAAGTCAAAAGCCTTCAAGATAATAGTCTTGCTAAACCCCACCTTAAATTATGAACTTCTTTGAAACTCCACAATTAGTATATACTGCAGTAGGCTTCCCTACCTCCCCCAGCTCCCACTTCCAGCAGTTACTTAAAGTACTACATTACATCTGCTCTAATATACAGGTTTGGGACAGAAAGTCACAGCTGTTTACTTTAACATAAATCTATTAATATTAGTTGAGCACTACTGACAGTAAAACTAGGCATTTAAAAGCAAAATGGGTCTTGTTTTTTTGATTTATAGCAAAGCTATTCTCAGGCCAATTTGTCAGACTGTATTTAGCATACATGGAAGTAAGTTCCAGGCAGCACTTCTTAGAAGGATGCAACATAAGTTTTTGTCAGAGCATCCATCTTACTTTGACCACTAAAATCCCATAAGGCTGCAAACTGGAGCGCTGAAGTACACTGTCAGTCACATCAAGCTGCTTGTGTCAGCTCTGAGAGTCTCTGATGGAAGCCTGGCAGAACCTGCTGAACTTCTCTTCACTCGTGACTCAATCTGAAGAGCAGTTTCACACCTCGGGAGATATAGCCAACATACTAACCCTGTGCTCCTCTGGCTCCCACAGGACTGGGGACTGTGCAAGTCCCATTTCTCTATATACAGTAAAATATAGATTGATTCTACTCCAATCTTTCTCTCATACACAGCTCATCACCATGTAAACCTGAACCAACCTGCCTGTTGGCAGCTTTCCTTTATTCTCACCCCTTAAAAACATGTACTTTTCTTTCTTACAGCAAAGCTCAACTAACATGCAAATTTCTCAATTTGGGTACTTCAGATTTTCCTTTTTGAAGGCAAAGGATCAGGCAATACTTTGACAGAATATATAACCTTAAGGCAACTGTGAAGTACCTTGCCCATGCCTCAGCAGCAGGAGACACTTCTCTAACACAATCCACCTGTATCAGCTACAAGCAACAACACCATTAAACACCACACACACAACAAGCTCTTGTTTCAGTTTGAAAGAGCAAATTCTACACCCACTGTTGGTGGTAGTGGGAGTCACTGAGCTTACCACAGCGGAAGATGGACAACTGGGACAGCATAGGAACTTGGTAGGTCTTCCCATCAGCTCCATAAAATGGGCGTTTCTTTGTGTTTTCAGGTCGAAATCGTGATTTCCATAAGCCCTTGAAATATACAGCATTCACTAGAACCAGTCTGGTCAAACTGCCTTCAATGTCATCTGGAGCTACAACCTGATCAATCATACCTAGAAGATATAAAGGAGTTCTTGAGTATTTGCTGTCACAATGCTGGCCAACTGCTTCTGAAGAACCTGAAGGACATATTTCTTTAGACCCCTTGATCTGCAAGTGTGCCAGCTCCTCATGGGGCAATATATTTAAAATTCATAAAGCCAACAGTATTCTTTGTCAAAAAGTAAATGTTTGGGATAATTAGAAATCTAACATATCTTGCTAACTGATAGCCTGATGTTATAACAACTAACAAGGCTTTACCCTTTCCAGCATGTGAGCAGATCTAAGACTATGTTGCAGTGGAATAGTTTCAGCTGAAACACCTCCCCATTCACACACAGCTTGCAACATTGCTATGCAACACTGGTGATGTGGTCGAGAAAGAATCTGACAGCCTCATTTCACAAATACCACATCCAACACCATTGACACACTCCTCACATCCAGGAGGGACTCTTTTCAGCTCCAAAAGGTACCAAACACAGAGTTCACCTAGACTGGGAACACGCTGCAAAACATCATCTCTGGCTTTCGCATATGTAAACCTGACAACTGGTTCAAGAGGCTTGAAGCATGAGGAGTTCTGTCAAGGCAGGGTTAATTAAGAATCCTCCACTAAATGTGAGTTCTAAGAACAGGATCATATCTTAGGACAATTTAGGGCCTTCAGAGCAAAAGCTGAACTGCCCTATAGCTTCCCATAAGTCTGATTTACTGAGTAAAACATCGGAGCTGCCTGAAAACATCTTCTATGTTTTCGAAAGCAGGGGCCCAAGAGAACTCAGCTTGCATTTCTCACCAGTTACATGAATGCAAAGAAGAGTAAAAGCGCTCCCCATATCCCATGGACAGATGGACACACACCCTGAACACATCCCTCCAGGCCACCAGACAGGCACATCTGCTGGGGCAATGAGAGTGCTGCTTCCTGACCCACCAGCTCTAAAACATCACACTAACACCAGCTAAAAGACAGTTTTGAGCCACAGGAGAGAGCTTCTCTACCTGCCCATCTTTCTCCAGCATTTCCATCTGAACCAGAGGTCTCAGACACCATCCTGCCATGCACAAAAGCACTCACCAATACTCACCCCTTGTTTCATTTTTCACCCACTGGTTGATGGAATCACATGCTGCATTTGGGTCCTCGAAGTCCACACTCTTGACACTGCACTGAAACACCTCTTTGTTCCTTGTAACAAAAGGCACTTCCATTTTAAAGCCACTCTTTGCAAACACTGCATTAGCAATTGTTACAATGTCTTTATTCTTTTTTGAGACTATGAGCCTGTTTATCTTCTTTAAGGCTTTACCAACTCCTAGTTGGAAAAAACAGCAAATTTAATTTAGAATAACATGATGAACAAACATTTACTTTACATGCAACTGTTAATGACATGAAAGGTCAGACATGAACTGCCGGACTAGAAAAGGAAGACCAAAGCAAGCATTCTGAGAGGACTTCCAAAATACCCATTTCTGATGTCTCATCTGCAGAACACTACTGTTTCCCAGCAAAAACATGAACCTCCACTGTGATGCTGCTACACCTCTAGCTGCCTGCTCAGAATGTTACAGACAGTGCTTGGGAGAACACTGAGGTTCAAATATTAGTGTAGAGCCTACAAATCATGCTCTTCCACAGAACAAACTGTTCCAAAACGTATTTCATATCATATAAGCCAGGTCACTTGTCAGTTCTGTGAGAGTGACAAAGAAAGTCAAAGGGTCAGCCTGCTCACTCAGAGAGCTCTGCAGGATTTGCGTAACAAATGGTCTTGAGCCTCAGAATGTAAAGTAAAAATTGTTTTCTTTACTTCCTCTCCATTTACTGGAGAATAAAGGAAGCTGTCAAGATTTCTATAATAAACTTCAAGTTGAGCCTTAGTTTCCCTAAAGACTAAGTCCTGCCCTAAACCAGCTACAAGCAAGAGTTAATCCCTTAACACATGAGCTGGCCTCTAAAAAAGGAAAAGGGAAATTAGTAGGTTCCAGTGCTTAGTCAAGATCCTTAGGACCTGAAAGCAGATTGTACAAAGTGCTTGCTAGCTCCTTCACTGCGTGTGAGGGAAAGCATATGGCAGCACAGAAGAACTGCTATGCTCACCATACCCAGTTCTCCTGTGTCACAGCTCATCAACGAGTGCTTGTCTACACACGGAAGCTATTGCCAGGCAGGCAACTCCATGTTCAACCATTGTATTGAACAGCATCCTTGGGCGGCTGTTTTTACTGCTGTTATTAGTGGATTCCCTCTGTTTCCCAATACAATTTAGGCAGAAACATTTAAACATTTCCTGACTATTTTCTTATGTAGACAAACAAGAGATATGAAGGGAATAAATTAGTTCAGAGTTATTGTCTTAGCTGCATGTAAAAAAAAGCCTCAGATGGCTTTGCTGTTTCATGTATCACAAATGCATTAACAGCACCATTGGTATGAATTTCTACATGTTCACTCTCCAATATTATGGGCAAATTCTTTTGGAGAACATACCATAACAGAGGTTCTCAAACTGTATTCTGTGGACCACTGGTGGTCCACGGAGCACTTGCTGGTGGTCCGGGGAGAGCTGGCTGGTCTCATGGTGCTGGCTCTCCTCTTTGCTTCCAGCTGCTAAATTGCATTAAAAGACAGCTAAAGACAAATTAAATACTTTTCAACTATTACCTTTCCAAAGAAGCAGTTACTGCAGTTGCCAAAGGACTGTAAGGCAGTCATGAACAAGAGCAGGGGAAACCTGTGCAAGGACATAGGTAGCATCCCATAACAAGTCTCTAACCAGGTACCGGCTACCTTCTAAGGTGTTTGAGAACCTCTGTGTCTCACAGGATTAGGAAGTCTGCAGGCCAAATAAAACCAGTTGATACAATGCTTTAACACTTTTGCAAGTATTTAGATTTTGAGCATTCAAATGTTCCTACAGTTGATTATCCCATGAAGAGATTTCAATCTACATAATTTAGATGTTAGGGTGTCAAATCATTTTGTTGTACTTTAAACCCAGGACCAAAACAGCAAAGCAAATGAAGACAGGACAACATGTTATATGACAACATGTTATATGACAATACTGCTCAAGATTTAAATGTGCACTTACCTCCTGGAGGGTTTTCTATTCTTGGAAGTAAGGCAGAATGCTGGCACTAAGATATTAAGTCTTGCTGGCAAACACTCACAAAAATAGCATGCAAATTAAAGCAGTAAGAATCTTCAGCCTACTCCCTTTCGAGGGGCAGACATTGGCAGAGGAATATGAACACAGATTCATGCAGTGTCAGGCACAGGCAAGCAGAAATGGCTGTTTCAGGAAGAGGGCACTACAAGAACTACACATATAGGGATTCTGACATGAACAAAACCAAAGAGCAAAGGGAAGGTATCAATTGTATGGTTAGTTTGCATTGCTTTCGGTGTGGTGCCAAGAAATATCCTCTTGCCCTGTTATCTAAGGAGTGGCACATTAAAAGTTGTTCAGTACAGCCTGAAATGGGGTACTGCCACCACTCCTGCTCAGAGCTAGCACTGGACCACATTCCACCCTGTTCTGGAATACTAATTTGGCAAGGACGAAGGCAGTTCTAGCCAGGGCCCTGAGGTCATTAACCAAGATGCTTGTAAGTCAGTTTGGATATACGTACATGCCCATGCTCAAATTGCCAATTAACTTCAAGCATGTCCATTTTGTGCTTTGGTAAACAGAGTTAATTGGTGCACGATGCAATCTACCACACTTTGAAAGCCATCTCATACATCACGAAGAGTCTGACAAAACACACCCAAAACCACCTTAGGATCACTGACCATTTACACTGTATCTCATCATAGTTGTCAGCTGCTTCTTTGTCTTGCCATCAGCTCCCAGCTGCAACACCCCCAGGACTGATGCAATGCCATGAGGAGACACAACAACATTGTCCTGAGGCTTAGCTTTCACTATTTGATTGAAGACCTGGATTCCAACATCAGAGCTAAGCTCCTCCAGAGGATAAAAGCTGAACTGGGAACATACAGACATTAAAGTCCCAAGAACAAAGAGGAGTGAAAAGTGCCAGTTCATGACTCCTGGTTGGCGATACCTGTAAGAAAACAAGAGGAGAAAATTAAGTTTGCTTTCACAAATACAGCATTTTTAACTAAAATGCTTAGTTAGCCAAAGAGCAGGCAAGTCTTGCACATGTGCCGCACACCATTCACAGTTAGCTCTGGCAATGGGACTCACACCTGCATTTTACTTACCACTCCCAGTTTTTTAGGTCTGGGGGTTTCCAGATGCAGTGATAATCATGACATGCTAGATATCAGTGCCTATATAAAGGACAAAAGCCACCAAGTCAGGAGATTACCTCCCACCACACCCAAGTTCAGCTAGTTTTGTGTTTCAGTTAAATGAGCCTTGGCATTCTATTTAGATCGCCCTTTAGCATAAATGAGTGCTGTGAAGTGTTGTGGTATGGTCCTCACCCACTAGTATGTGATGCACAGTACACCTCATAGATCATTTTCTGCTGTGAACAGAAGCATATATACATATGCAAACAGACCTTCTGTTGTGGCAATTTACACCTGCCTGTAACAATAAGAGTTATCTGTGTAATTGGCATTCTCGATAATGACAATATAGAGGAAAATTTTAGATTTTAAAATGCAAAAGTTAAGTTTGGATTTCAGCCTGTACTTTTCCATTTAAGAAAACACAGCACCTAAGAAATACAGAATGATGCAACCATTCAAAGTGGGACTATCTTCATTTGCTGGTCTAACACCTGACAGAATTCAGTATCATTACCCACAAGCTCCTAAGAACAGGAGCACAAGTAGCAGCAATAGTTGGGTCAGGACCTCTCAGCAACTGATTATAGAGAACCAAGCCCAAATGTCAAACACTGGGCACTGTAACTACTGGGCTGTAATCTTTCCTCATGAAACTGCATTCAAGCCCCCCCCCCCCCTTTTTTTTTTAGGGCAAACATACTAAGGGAAACAGTCATGCGACAATCTCCAATTTCATTAAATTATGTTCCCTGTTCACAACATTTTTAAGACATTTAAGTTGCACAGTTAACAGCCCTGATTTCCTTTTCCAGACCAGCCAGGAGCTTGTTCCCTGACCAAGCTGCCTTCAGAAGAAAGGCTGCAGAAGGTGTACAACTGAACGAAGAGTCATTTGCATAACAAATGCAAAAAGAGGTCTCTGCTCCCCTGGAGCCCGCTGTGCAGCGTGGCACACTCACTCTTCTAGATGCAGCACCCCAGGGTGCTGGGGCCCAGCAGAGCCACAGCCTTGTCATTCTCAGCCTCCTCCCACACACCCTGAGGAGCTGTGCCATCGCCAGCCTACCTACGCTGCGAGTTCAAACCATGCTGGAGCACTTGACTACCAGAAAACCAGCTGGTGTTTGTACAGATTTGTTTAATCATCTTTTAATAGCATGTACTTTAACTGTGCTAAAACACTTGAAAGCGACAAATACAGCATTTCCACTTTCTTCTACACCATTTGAAGGGACAGAATTGGCTTTGTCAAAGTTTGCCGTTGCAGCACAGAATAAACCAAATGCTGAACATGCACTAATGCAGGAGTTTAGACATCTTTCTCCCCTGAACCCAACTTTAGTATACTTCTGATCAGAGGAACTTGTTTGACTTAAGTTAGGCAAAAAGTGAAAACATTGTCTTACAAAGTAGGGTAACAGCCCAACCAATAATTAAGTCTTTCCCATCAACCTACTAATCCCCCAAGCAGTTCTGATGTCACTTAAGTACAATTCCTCCCAAAGGAACTCCATACCAGCCATCAACTGCAACTACTCAAGCTTAGTCCAAAATTTAGACGGGATTGGGCTAGCTGCAGCTGAGACCTTCAGGAAGAAAACCCAAGCGCCAGCTGACACCCCAAGGTAGGTTACACAAGTCACTCCTAGGTTTGTCTTGCACCCTCAACACCAGCTACAGCAGGAAGATGTCATGGGGGAGAGCCAACAGCCTGACAGGGAAAGTAAACTTGCACTTTAAAAAAACCCACTAAAATTGTTAAGGAATATTCTTCAGTGTTCTTTGATACTAACACAAACCCATCTGAAATCTCTAGTTTTGCTCTTAAGAGCAAAAATTCCCTCTCTCGCAGGCAGCAGCTCCACACTGATGGCAATGCTGCTTTGCAGGAGGCAGGTGTGGCTTACCACTCCACAAAAAGGTAGGTTTAGGGCTAAGGGTTTTCTTTGGTGGTTTGGTGACCATCTCTTCTCCCTACCTGGAAACCTAAGGGGTAGTTTAAGCAAATTCTTAATCCCAATATTAAGCAAACTTGTACCTTGACCTATAATCTTGGCAAAAAGAAACTTCAAGGCCCTAAAACTATTAGAGAGTCTAACTAGATGCACTTAGAAACAAGCAACAGTTCATGTTGGTGGCAATACAGCCTGTCCCATGTAGTAGTGGACAGGGACAGTGCCAGATAACAATCAGAGCACAGTTTGAGCTGCAATTTGAAAACCCTGCTTTGGACCAAGGCAGCTCCACCTGACCCTGACAGCAAACCAAAGGAGACTGGGCTATTTTGACTGCAATCTACCCCTGACACATTATATGGCAAGAAGGATTACTATGAGGGCAGAGACAGGAGTGACACTTTGAAATCAAATTAAACAAAGTTTCATTGTCATTTATGCACTTCATCTGTGCAAGCCTAACTGAAGTCAGGCATTTCACTTCTTGCCTTCCCCAGAATATATTGCAAGTCTCCAAGTTTTCTACTTCACTGGTGACAGTTCCTGACAGAGTTAGGGTGACAGCCTTGCATTTTCCCCATGACACATGAAGCCTTGTCAAAACAACCCAACTCTGCTCCCAAGGCCACTGCTGCAGAATTTCCGGCGTTTTCTTTGTTTCAACCAATTACCTCTCACATCTGGTTTCCCCAGAATTCTCCATATTTACCTAACCTCTCCCTCCTGATACACCATTAAGGTGGGCTAGTCTCTTTTCAGAGCACAGGTTCTAGCAGATACCTATTCAATAAGTGAAATAAAGTCATGCAGTGCTCTGAGCATGGAAAAAAAGTAAAACTTCTTTTCATCAAAGTTACAGAGCAGTCACTTGTCGGCCTGGCCCTGCTACAGCTACTGCGTAACTTAACCACATAACTGAGGAGATGACTGGATCTTTGGGCAGAAGTGGCATCCCTGTAATTAATGTTTCCATCATGGATTTCAGTATATTCAACTTCTATGCAGTTCAGTAACAAGAAGTGCATTTGCATATCCTGAAAGAAACAGCTTAAGTACAGTGCTGGGAGAAGAAATCCAAAAGGATGTATGATGTGTAGGACGGAAAACAGCTGACCTGCTATACAGAATATCAACAAGCTTTCAACAAGCTTTCATAACACTGAAGCTAAAAACTTAGTGATAGTTAAATCTGAATCTAACACTTCAGAAAACCAAACAAAAATACAAGCTAGGCATTTCTTTGCCTATGACCTTTATATTTTTTACAAAGTTAACTGAGAATGAGGAAGGTGTATAGGCGAATTCATTTACATAAATGTGGGCTTTTGAAAGATGCTGGATCAAAAAAAAGTCCCTCTTCAAGGTAGACTGCCCACTTCTTCTGAGCACTTACAGGAAGGACAACATCCACAATTTGAACTCCTTAACATGCAATGGAAATACTGTTACTAACTCAGAGAAATGTAGCCAGTGTTATCATACACTGAAATTTGTTATGCAAATCCAGTTCTTAACCCCAATGCCAGAGTTTCTGAGCAGAACAGATCGGTGCACACATTCAGCTGTATGAGCTGCCATTTCCACAGCAAGCACACCAAACTCTGCTCCCCTGCCTCACTGAGCAGCACCATGCCAAGTCCTGTACATAATACTGACCTACCAGTTAGACCTCTATCTAACAGCAGAGCCTAGCGCAAGCCACAAGAGAGTTTCTAGACAACTACTCCAGTCAGGCACAGAGCTCTGGGGAAGGCAGAAGGGGAAAACTGCAGCGTGTCCTATCTGTGCTGTTTTCTGACAGATGATGAAAACTCTTCAGGCTACCAATCTCACGATGACCTTGGCTTCAAGATGGTGTTGCAAACACTAACTCTCAGACATACTGGGCAGGATCAACTCTCACATAGGCTCAGCTATTCAGATCACCCCCAGAGTGCCTAGTTTAAATTTTTTGGAAGAAATTAATATGGAAGTAGTTATATCAACGAATTGGACAGGATGCTTTCAGCCTGCATTTATAGAATGCTTGTTACAAAAGCAAAGCTATATTAATGTGGACGGTTTAATCTGTCTAGAAAAGCATTTGGTGGAGCAGGGAAAAGTTACATCTTCAGCCCCAGGCACGAAAAGCTGCTAACAATGAAGATCCTCCTACAGGAAAAAACCAGCTTAGGAAGGACTTCATTTTCAGAGAGTCAAACCAAGCTGCTGCAGTCTTCCCAAGAGGAAGAAGAGAAATTAGTTTGGTTCAAGATCAGAGGCAAAAACATGATCTGAAAAAATACCCATATTTAATATCTAAGTTGGAGAAAAGGCCTGTCCCAGAGAGGCTGAAGAACACTTTGCAGTGGATTGAGGATGAAATAATGAACTGTACATAGATTTTTAGATATCTGCAATGACTGCACTTCCTATGAGACACCTCCAAGAGTTTATTTTGAATCCTGATTTCAACAGCAATAACGTATAATCCAAAAGACTTCTTCCTGCAATTGTGAGATTGATTCTGTAGTTTATTTAAAGACATATCAAGCATAATGAAGTTTAGACACCAGACTGCACTTCTGTGAAGAGCTGTAACCAAACAGCAGCAAGCACAGCTAAAGAGACTAAAACTGAAGAGCAGTCTCACAGCATTGCTGGTCTCACTATTAAGCCCAAAAAGCTCAGTTCCCCTGAGACCCCATGGCAAGCAATGGGCAGCTTGTTTGCCCAGAGAAAGTCAGCCCAGAATAAATATTCAGGGACCTCTCCAAGTCTGAGATGTTGATGTTTCCATGCCACTGTCATCTGGGCTACTAATTTAAAAGTCTTATTTCAATTGACATATGAGCTGAAAGAAAGCAGCTTCACTTCAGGCATTTAACCAACTCTCTCCAGCAGGACTGAATAAATACTCAGCCAAAGTTGTTAAGAGTCATTAAAGGAGCTGGCTGAACACACAGCTATTGTTTCTCCCAAGCAATGAGACCACTCTGGTTGCAGTGGGAAGGTCATATGCTGAGGGCTGTTTTTCAGCTGATGCCCACTCTGCAGCACGGTAAAACACTCCAGCCTCTCGGCAGCCTTCTCCACACCTCACAGGTGTTCCTAACTCCCCTTTTGCCTGAGCCTCTTACACACCAAAGCCTTCAGCTTCAGCATCCTCTCCTCACCCTGAACTCGAGTTCAACCTGCTGAAGTAGGGGCTTCTTCCACATGACAGATCTGTGAAATGCTTCATCTTCCTCCAGGTTTTCTGGTACAGCTTGAATGTTGGCTCCCCCTTTTCATCTAACAACTCTTTCTATTATTACTCAATACCTGGAAAGTTTAGTATATGCAGAGCATTGTCAAGAAAGGATGATTGCTAGGTTTCAAACAGCTCAGTACTCACATTGCTCTGAAGAGGAGTAAGTTACTGTCAACAAGATATAAACATAACTTGTACACAGATAAGCTGGAAGTGACGGGATTTTTTAAAAGAAATAATTTTATGTGTAAAGCTATTGGTCTGACTTCAAGCACTACAGCCAGCATGGCACATGACTGTAAAAAGCATGATACTGGTTCTGAAGATTTCCTGTCCCAGCCTTAATCCTTTCTCTGCTATTGCTGTTTCTCTCAGGTTTTTAGTGCATTCTGGAAAGCCTGCTCAGCTGTGTCCAACCAGCCCCCCTGCCAAGTGGGAATTTCCCTGCAGAGCACCGGCTTGTAAAACCAGCTGGTCTCACACAGGAGCCATCTCTTTGCCCAAGCACTGCTCCCACATGAGCAGGAAGTTAAGAGTTTAGTGCTTCTTTACGGAAAGTCCTGACCACCACCGCTTTTTGGGAGTTTCTGTTAAGCATGAAGTGCAGAGAGACAAGTTCCATTTTAAACTGTCTACAGCCTCATGACCAGGGTCTCCAGCTCACAAGCCAGACTGATTTTTCTCACCAGTATCTGTCTTCTGCAGCATTTGGTGGTGGTGCATCACTGATCTTTGTAATGAACTATTTCACATCATGCAAACCTGACCAGGGTTTTTTACTTCACCACTGAGTTGTGACTGTACAACAACTACACAGGCACTATTCAGAGTTTCAAGAACACAGATAAGCATTTATGTACCATTTGCTTTACTTCCATCCCTCATTTATACATGATTTTAAAAGCCAACTTTAGCTGTGCCTCATGATGCAAATACAGTTTGCTGATACAACAGGGCAGGGGGCTTATGGAGACTATTCTGATACTGCACAATTCTATCAACATTTTCAAATTTTATCTGTGTTCTCTTGTTACTGTAGGCTCGACTACTATTGTTAAAGTTTCTACGTATTATTTATTCCTGTATTTAAAGTAGAGTTTCCACCGAAATCTCCAAGATCTATTATCAAATCTTACAGTATCAGGAAGATTAAAGAGAATTATGTTTTTAATTTACTGGGGTTCCTTTATTAAAGAAGTAGTTTGGTTGATCTTAAGTTCTTTATGCAATGTGGTTATTTTAGCATAATGAAGAAACAAGCATGGGACAGTCAGCTCATCAAGGCTAATGCTGCAGAACCAGTTTCCCCAAAAGAGGCAGCACAGCAGTGTTTCACAACCTGGTGGAGAGGCTCTTGCTGTGGATTCATCCCAGTAGAGGGAACAGGGGTTCAACAGTCATAGCATTTGCCTAAACTCAAGCTCCCATTTTTAGTTAATTTGTGGAAGAAAGGCCTCCTGGAACCACAGTTCCCACATTTACTGTACATTAACAATGCTCACTATGCAACCACAGGCTCATCCAGAGCCAAACGCAAGCCGAGAGCATTGCAAGCTCCCATTAATAAGGTACACAGCATTAACTCTTTGGCAATGTGCTGTTTAAGTACAGATTTATGAGGTAAATGGTCCAGAAGGTGCTGGAGTAACAATGGCTGGTGTCTTATCAGGTACCTCACCACCACCTTCACCCTAAGACCCACCTCTGCTTTAGGATTTAACCATCTTCTCTTCCTTAAAAAATATTAAAGGGAAGACCAGTACCCTTATTCATTTCCACTTGTTGCAGGTATCTTGGTGTCATCTGATAGCAAGACTCTCACACCACTACACCCCTGCAGTGCAAACAAATGTGGTTCTCCTTTTCCCACAAACTTTTATCTGCTGGCCAATAACATACGTCCTGCCTCTTGCACCTACCAGGCTGGGAGTCTATAAACAGCTTTGTGGAGATGGCTCCATGGCCACTTGGGAACTCAGTGGAAAGCTGTGCTTGGAGAAGATTGAAAGCTGAGAACTTTCCAGCATGCATCTTTCTTCAAAAGGCTTAAGACACCAATATCCGTAACACTAGGACTTAAAGAACTGTCAAGCAGAGAAAAAAAATATCTGTATAAGAAACAAAGAAAACTAAAGGTATAGAATTGAGTCCTTAAGCCAATAGTGAAAATTTCAGTAGAGCTTTGACAAGGCATGTGAGCTGCTGCACAGTAGAAGAGAGAATCTGTTCGCCTCCAGATCGTGCATCTTTTAGGTTTAGGTTACTCTACAAAAGAGGTACTTGTATTTCCCATTAAACAATGCTACAAAGCCCAACTCCCATCACAACTATGGTTCAGTCGGGATTTACAGCATAACTGAAAATTAGGTTTTCTATGGAGCCGTAACATTGTAACATTATTTATATTTTATTACTCCTGGGAAGCTAAGAGAGGTGGTGGGATGTATCAGACACTCAACATCTAACTAAAGCCAATGCATGCTGGGGTTCGAGAGGCCCAACTGGTAACAGAAGATAGGGGGACAGCCTCCCAAAAGGACTTTACAAAACCTCACTTAAAATAATGCAAGTAATTAAATATTACTATATTTTTACTTATGCCTTCTCCTACAAGAGGAAAGATTATGGCAGTTAATGGAGTTGGCAGTTCTCTAAAGACACACAGATACAGACAATACAGTCATTTCACCATAAAAATAAATTGGAACTCCAGTGTTCTCTGTTCATAATAAGAACTTTTATAAAAACTTATACTGACACAAACTCATTGATAGCCAAAACCTGATACTTTAAGCATTTGTATGCAGGGAATGCGCCTGCATGACAAAATACTTTGAGAGATCAGGAACACTGTTCTAACCATTTACTGCACTTGTGGTTGGAGATCTGCAGACTAATAGGTGACTAGCCTTTTATTTATTTATTAATCACACAGTACAACATTAGCAATCAACCACTTCCTATTTGCAAGCTAATTTAGAAACATTCTTCTCAGATGAAAAAACTAGATAACAAATGTAACCCTTAAAGTGTAATGTAGCCAAGTTATTAACATTTAAGATGAAAAAAGAGTATTAATTTTCTGTATCCAGGACAGCATCACTGAAACACACTTAAGCTCACAAGAACAGGAGATACTAGTTTTTAAGTGGCCTTTTCTCATCCATTTCAGCACTAGCTTGAAGGTTACCCAAAAAGGATATGGACATCCACATTTCTCTTTACAGCATATAGACATTTACTTCTACTCATCTTTTTCCCCCAGAAAGCTCCAGAAACAGAACCAGCCAAGCACAAAAGCATCAGCATTCACAGAGGCTGTAAGGATGGAGGAATGAAGCCTTGTGCTAGGAACCCCATCTGTATGCTCAGGTAGACACCTCCTCAGTCATCTGCAAGAAGACCTACATTATCCAGTTAATAAGAGAATTACCAGCTATTTAAAGACCTGTATTTAAGAAAACACACTCCTTTCATTAAGCTGGCCTCACTTCTGACTGATCCCACTGGCTTTACTAGAGGTTTCTGGGAAGGCAAGACTTAAATTTCCATAGTAAAAAACAGGACAACTGAGTATGAACTATGCACAGAATTCTCCAAGAGCAGGTCATGACCTGGTATATTAAACTGCCTGATTCAGTTCAGCTTGAGAGTTTGTAGGCTGAGTTGTGAGCTGTGCTGGCTGAGAAGCCTCCACAGAGTCCATCACTATTTCTGTAACGCAGATGACGAACCTCTGCAGAGGAAGTAGGCAATTAGCTGGGAAAGCAGCCTCTTCAACCGAGCTGCCAAAGCAGCTGGAGGCCTCCGCTTGCTCCATTGCTGAGAAAGACACACGAACTGCTCTTGCTGGAAGAGGAGGGTACATAGCAAGATGGAGACGTACAGCTAACAGATAATACACCAACTCCTACATAGTATTTCTCAGACTGCTTAGGGATGTAAAGTATGAGGATAACAAAATGGAAGAGGCAAAGTTAGTTATGTTCAGTTCTCCTCTTGGTTTTGTACCCATAACCTGCCAGAGCCAATGGGAAACTGCCCCTCTCCTATTTAAACAACAACAACAAAAAACATCCCAAACTCCACTCAGCCTTTGGCCAGCAGAAGCTTACAGTTCACCCAAGATGACAGAGCCATCTCAGAAGCAGCGAGAAACATCACTAAATACCACAACATTCCCTTCTGCAGGAACAGAACCTTAAAGTATGAGTTGTTCAATAATACAGAAAGCATTTGAGTAAAAAACAAGGCTTGGTCAAAGCTACATAGCTGATGCACATAAATTCATATCCCCTGTACATCAGCCAAACTAAGAGAGCTAGAATGTACCAGCATTTCTCACTAGTGCTTCTGGAGATTCCAGTGGGATTTATGACTGTAGCTTACAGTCTCTTGGCAACTCGTATTTCTCACAAACCAACCTACCTGCATGCCAAGGCCACTACATATAAACAGTCTTAAACAGGCATCTTAAGTTCAGAACTCCCTGGCAATCAGCCATGATGCCTTCCACAATTTCTTTCATGGCCCCATAATACTACAGAGAATTTCAGGCTGCTGTTTCTAAAGCCCAGGATGACAACAGGAGACTGCCTGAAGCCCACGCTTTACATCACATAGCTGAGCATGGTCAGCAAAATTGACATTTTCACCATGGGGAGATAATTCCACAAGATGAATGTGCTTTCATACTTAAACTGCTTTGTGGCATAATTATCAGACCCCAGCATAAGGCACCTTCTGATTTCAGCCTGAAAATATGGGAAAAAACCCATCTTTCTGGCCCTTAAAGGTGAACACCAGATCACAGAAAAGATACAGCACTGCCAAAACACATTTTTCCACAGACACTGCTCAAGGAGAGGTGCTAACAGATTTTGAAAGCATTTCAGTTAGCACTTAAGCGTATTTCAAGGCCATGACAAACAGCCCAATAACCTATGGCTTATACTAGCAATGCCGCTAAAATTGCCCCATCCTTTTCCTGTCCATGATTACTGGCTCTCACTTCAGCAGAGACCTCAGCTCTGCTCACACATAAGTCAGGTATGAACTAGAGTCTATCACTAAAGAGACAGGAACAAGAACACAGGACAGCTTTTTCCCATAGCATGCCAGCCTAAACCTTTGTGTAGCTTTGGCTGTGGAATGCTACCACCTCTTTTTGCTCTCCTCCCACCACTTTAACCATCACAGAAGAGACACAAATGAACGTGTGCATGACTGCATATATTTGGCTTTCTCATTTTTACACAGAGAAGCTATCTACTCTAATAAAAATAAAAGCCTTCTTATATTTTCATAGTTCACCAACTTACACTGAATCTTTAATTTACACTACATCTTTAAATTCATATGCAGTAGATTGACTACCCCATCTAGCTACCAGTACCTGCTCTTCAAGGCTAAAGATGCAATTCTTTATATCACTCCACTTATTCAAAACATATTAATGGCTAGCATGGGTGCACTGAATTACATGGATCTTACAGGCCAGCACTGTGCTGTAAAATATGATTTGTTAGCTATGTCACAGGTGACTGGGAAGATGCCCAGAGGCATGTAAAGATGACTGTATCTAGCAACACTTTACAGATTAGCAATGATTAATCCATCGTTTCCCTGTCTTCTCATGTATAAAACCTTTGACCCTAGAGAACAGCAGAATTCAGTTAACAAACCGAGTTGACTGGAAATGTTTTGATGATTAGAATAAATTTCCCCCTAATTAGTGTTACAAAAACATGCTTTTTCATGCATGCTTGTGATTAAGCAATTCAAGCAGCCCAGACAACCCTAACCCCAGCTTCCAAGAAAAATCTTCCACCAAGCCCCAGCTTTTTCAAGCATGAGCACAGTAGTTACCTATCAAGAATCAAAAGCCACAACCGGCTGCATGAGCCAGGTAGATGCTGCGCCCACCACCACAGCAGCAACACAAATCTCTAGCCAGAGCCCCCTCTGAGCAGATCCCTTGCTGTGGATGCACGCAATTTATAGACATCACCATTGTAATTCCTAGCAGTGAGGTGAGGTGGATATTTTTCCATATTTATAAACACACACACACTCACTTCAACCCAGTCTAAAAATACCTGCTGCAACTCACTGGGCATCCTGCTTGACATTTTTCTGCCTAACAGTGCGCTGGTAAGAAGCTCTAGGACTGGAACACGTTTCTGCCTGTGTGATTTAGCGACCCAGGCTAAAAGTCTCCACATGCCACTAAGACATGCTATTCTCCTGGTTGTCAATGACAACACCAAACAGAAGCTTCAACACTCCTGTATACACCTTGAGACAAAATCCACTGCAGGTTTCTGTTTTCTTTTTTGTCCTGACATGAGTTTCTATTGCCTCCCACATGAGCTACATAGAGCTATATATAGATATAAATATATATGTGACTATAGTGATGGCCGTATCACCAATCAAAGCAAAGAGGAGTTCTTCTATCATCCTCATACCTGGGGAGCGCATAAAACAGTAATGCCCAGAGAAGCTGCTTTTCAGCATCCCAAGAGCACTGACAAAACTTGCTTACAGGTTGTCTGACATACAACTTCTCTGTAATTGTAAAAACCTGTGGACTAGCATTCATCACTTGAAGTTTGCTTCTGTGCCAAACAGCTGCTACTCTCATGAGTTTAATCACACCCCACAAAATGCTAGAACTCCAACCTAGTACATCTTACACGCAGTTGAATTAATCTACTTAATCATTCTGCTTTTTTATTTGCATTGGTCTTCACCTCACGCTTCCAAGATTCATCTGAGCACTCAGCAGGCATGCAGCTGCTTTTCACTTTCCTCAAGGATGTCTGCAGCTTCTCCTGTTTTCTCAAGCTACACGGCAGCACAGCTGCTTACACCTACGTACATTTTGTGAATAGTCCCTAGGAAATCAGGTTTCTAATGAATTCCTGTGGCAAGCTGGGGACAAGACATTACTAAACGCACACACGAGAGAAAGTGAAGGAAGAAGAGGTCATTTTTCAGTGCAGTGAAAAAATAAGTCAGTCTACTAGGTTTCTCTTTCAGGAAGTTGCCCAAGAATGCGATTACAACCACAAAAGCCAAATCGTGTTCAGAATCATATGTAGGCATGAGAAAGGGGGAGAGAAATAAATCACACTAAGGCCTCTAATCAATGAACAGATATTCCCTAATTTTACTGGAAATTGACATTTTAACAACTATTTGTTAGTACAGTGGTTTCTCCAAAGGTATTTGTCTATTAAGATCCTCCTACATTGCACAGTACTGAGCCAAAATATCAAACACCATTTTTATCTAGAGACAAAAGACTCTCTCCTGAGGCATACTCTGCGTTTCTAAAGCTTCCCAGAACTCGATACACGAAGCAGCTCCCATATCGTTCCACAGTGAGTCGAGGTCAGAGTTTTGGCTAACCAGCTCTCCTCTTCAGCACACAACGTGATGCCACCAGCCCTCTCCAAACCCTATTTCAGCATTTGAACATCACCCCTTCCTCCCCAAACGGCAACGGCTGTAAATGTGTCTCCCCCGTTAATCGACCACTCGACACGCTAAGGAAATTTCTGTAACTAACTGAATTAGGATTTATTGCTTCCATTTAGCACAAGAACAGCAAGCCCTCTCTCACAGCAGCCAGGAGACACGAACGAAGCGAGCAACTTCCAGCTCGCAAGCGCTCGCAGCGCAGCCGGGGCTCGGGGAGCGCCAGCTCTCCGCACCGGGAGCGCAGCGCTCCCGCGCCGCCCGGGACGCGCCGGCGATGCTGCGACCCGCGGGCTGCCAGCCTTCACACCCGCTCCTCTCGGGGGAAAAACCCTCCCTGCTGCCAAAAAGCCAGCACGCAGAAGAAACTCACCGCGCCAGGAGCCCCGCTCCCGGCACAGCGCCCACGCAGCCGGCGCTGGGAAACTTGTGAGAGCAGGTAACAGGCGGCGCACACCGAGGAGCCGCCGGAGCGACCCCCGCGGCCTCCGGCTCGGCGACAGCCAAACTTCGGGTCCCCCGGGTCCCCGGCCGGAGCCCCGGTCCCGTCCCGTCCCGCCCGCCCCTCCGGCGGGCCCCGCTGTGCCGCTCGGGGCCCCGCTCACCTCCCCCGCCGCTCGCCGCCGCTGCCCTCCACCCCGCGCCGCTCGGCCGAGCGCGGCGCCGCCGCCCGCCTGCCTTTATAGTCCCGCGGCCGCCCCGCCCGCCCGCCCGCCCCTCGCCCGGCGCCGCGGGCCCGCCCAGGGCAGCGCTGCCCGCGGCCGCCGGCGGGCGGGGGGCGAGCCGGGGGGACCGGCTGGGCTGAGCTCCGTGTGCCGGGCTGATCTCCGTATGCTGGGCTGAGCTCCGTGTGCCGGGCTGAGCTCCCTGTGCCGGGCGGGCCGGGGCGCCGGAGCCCCGCGTCCCACCGCCCGCGGCCGTGCGCTGCCCCGGGGAGCCGCCCCGGGACGCGCACCAGCCGTGCGGGGGGAACGGGAAGCCGAGGCAGCGGTGCAGGCGACCCAGGGCGTGGCGAGGGGACACGGACCGCCGAGGCCAGCTCCGTGCGGCCCCTTCCTGGTAGTGGCGTGGTGGGAGGTTGGAGGATTTCGGCCGAGGGACACCTCCCCATAGCACGCAGGCGTCCCCGGCTGCTCCCCACCGCACTCGCGTCCTCTACAAGGGATGGGGAAATGTCTCAGCCTAGGACCTCCGTCCCTTGTATGGCACTGGGGTTAATCTGCACAAAAAACGGGAAGGATCTAAGCGAGGGAAGTTGTTGCTTTCCGCGTAACAACACAGGCGCAGCGGTGTGGCAGGACAGAAGTATCAGCCTGGGAAAACACATGTTGACCGTAACACTGACTGGCAGCCCTGGACTCCTTGACTGACAAGGCACAAGGAGGAATTTCCACTCTTTGTACAAAAGCAGTAGTGCTGGCAACTTCAGAAAAACCAGCAGCGTGTTGGTGCGGCAGCGGACAGCGCTGCCTTGTTAAGTCATCGTTTCTGCTCCCGGTTTCCAAAAAATTTTTCATGCATGGCACAGTTCAGCTTCGAAGAAACAGGATGAGTATGCAATAAACCACATTTCTTCCCTCAGGAGTTTGGACTTCTCTGGATAAAAAATCAAAACAACCCATCTCCTGGCACGAGCCGTAGCAGCAGCGGTGGCAGCTGCTGTTGGTCTTCAGGGTGGAGAGCCTTGTGTCCACCAAGGTGGCACTCGCAGTGGAGGGGCCCTGTGCCTGGCCAAAACCAAAATGCTGGAAAGAAGGATGAGAGAGGTGGCACAGCAAGGCAGTGCACGGAGGCAGGGAGCTCAGCCTCAGCCCAAGCAGGGGGAATTAGGCTGAGACGAGGTGCTGGTGCCAGAAGGCTGGGCTATCTAGGGATGGTTTATTTGTGGGCAGCACCAGCTGAGGTGGATATTTGTTAGGCTATTTACTATCTAGCTTGATTTTTAAATTTTAAGTAAAATTTAGCTTCTTTTCCCAAAATGTTTCATACCATCAATTGTGCACAGATCCATTTCTGAATTGAGAAGAGATTAATCAAAAAGCAACAAAAAAAAAAAAAAAAAACCACCAAAAAACCCAATAGCCACCTTTTGCATGATTTTTCATATTAGCAGAGACAACCCTTGGGTATCCATTTTCTCTCAGGGGTGAAAACAGAAAGCTGTGTAGATCATGTCAGATTGTCTGCCCAACTACTTAGCATCATGAAAACTACATGGGAAAATACCATGGAATGGCTTTTGGAGCATTTTGGGACAATCCGGCCTATGGAAAGGCAGCAGAAGAGCCAGAACCTGACTAGCCTAGCTGAACTCAGATCCTGGAACAAGAATCCAGGTTCTAGTCAGACAGGCTGAAGACCTAAGCCAACAGCCAAGCCTTCAAACACCGTCAGCCTAGACCTGAACCCAGCCTCTGCACGTGCAGACTTTGTAGTCTGTCTTCAGTAGAAATGGAACAGGGATAATGAAGTTGTGCTCCAAGCAAATTACATAAAATTGTCCAGGTTTTGATTCCACCCAGTTTGGACTGCGCAGTTCCAGTCCGGTGAAACTGGAGCTGAAGTGTAAAAGCCAGAAGTGCAGTTCCCCCCCTTAGGGATTGCCACATAGCCCAGAGCTCATTCAGTTCCTGGCTGTGGGCAGCCACCTCCCACCCAGGCAAGAAATCACTGCTCCTCCGCCTTAGCAAAGGGCTTAAGTGATCAAATTTGTGCCCACTAAACAGTTAACTAGTCAGCTTTTTGGAAAGAGTGAGGCCCCACACCTACTAAGCACTTTGCATCAACAAAGAACTATTTTTTCAGGTAATCAGGCAAAAATAGCTGAAGTCAAGAGGAGTTTGAGGTGAAGCTGCCTCAAACCAAGGTTTGCCCACCCAACCAAACAGCTGCCAAAAGGGGAGCACTACCATCCCCTCCTTTTCCCCCTACCCCTCTCAGGGTCTCAGAGCCTTACCAGCTCTGCTGCTTGCCCAGTTCTTGTGTGACACACCTCGTCCTGGCAGGGAAAAAAAAAACCTAACAGTGAGCCTTTTTTTCTGAATTTATTCTCTGATTCCTTTAGGTGGGACACACTTGGTTGCTACTAGAATTAATTTCATAGATAAGTACCTATGCACAGAGATGAAAGATGTGTACATGAAAGCAAAATTCACTGACAAGTTGCTTGTGCTGTGAGGCTACACTTAAAAGCAGAGAGGCTCTTCAGATGGTATCTCACCTTAGAAAGGGCAGATTTCAAACTGTACACTACATTGCTAATGAGGATACAGGAAATCTCATCCATTTTTTCCACTTGATGCAAAACATCTCTTCCCACAAAGGGAAATGTTGATGTTTCCCTGTATGATTTAGGCTGAAAGAGGAAACTGACAGGCAGAAAATCACGGTGAAATAGAAAAACTGGCTCCAACACAAACAAGCCTAAGCTTGACAAAATAGGCTGTAGTTTTAACAGGCAGGTTAGAAGAAGACCAAGGCAGAGGCCCTTAAAGAAATCTACTGCCTTTTGAGGCCAAAGATTTGAGAGCAGCATTTCTCAAGCAGTTCAGATAGGAAATCCTATATAAAAGGGAAAGGAAAAAAAAAAAAAAAAGTAACTTCCCAGTTCTCATCAATCTTTTATAAAGCTAAAGTAGAAAAAAATATGGTAAAAGTGATAAGCCTAAAGAATTTATTGTTTCATGTATGGTTTTGACAGGCTGCCAAGAGAATGGTGCTGCTCTATGGAGAGTAGAAGAAATGACATTTTCTTTACTTTAGATTGTTATAAAATTTTCAGTTCTTTACAAGCCCCCAGATGGTTTTTATAACCCCTTCAGGGGTTGCAACATATTGACTGAGAAATACCGATTTATATAGCAAACTCCACTCTCTTATTGCTGGCAAAAATTACTGCTTTGTATCTGTGTATACACACAGTGGCTGAATATAAATAAAAACCCAAAAATAATGAGATCTGAGGCAAAATCCACCACCTGGCAGTACATTAAGTTGGATGAAATTTCCCTAAATTTACACTGGTGTAAATAAGAGAAATATTTGGCCCTAAATCTTTTAGGTGAATTTGGGATTGAGGATTAAAAAGTTTGTGCTCTGTTTCACCCTGCAAACAAGCAGGCTGCCTTCATTGGTGGCAGAAATAGGGAGACATTTCCAATTGACAGTTCTTCTATTTTTTATTGCCTTTCATTGTGTTCATCTGAAGTGTTTTAACTGGAAAGTGCTGGTGACTTAGGACACAGCAGGCTCACAGTGAAATCACCACAGCAGGTGACCTCAGCACCTCAGGAGGAGCAACTCTGCAATGCTTTGCCTGTACTGAACAAATAATTACTGAAGTGAACACTGTCCAGTTTTTGTGCTTATAGACCACTATAATCATCTGTATTTTGTACATTCACAAGGGTGTAAGACAATTCTTACTGAAGGGTGACTTCCCAAAGAATGTTCAAATCCAGGAGTGGACCATGAAGAGCTCATATCCCTTGGCTGACTGAGGCTTTTGCTCTTGCCCACACTCCTGTGCAATCAGGCTGGTGGTTTGGCTCACTGGGTGACTCTGGTCACCTCTGAGACTGCCTGGGTACAAAATACCACAGTACCTGGTGCTGAGCTCCAGCACACAGCTAGGGAGGAGGCAGCACCCCATTCTTCCTGTACCTCAGGGCTAGGTGGGCACTTAGAACATGGGGAGTGTGGTTTTAATTCCACCAAAAGCCGGAGGAGAGTTGCTGGTATTCCCAGAAGTCTCTGTCCACCCTGTCTGAGGCTTTTCTGGAGCAGGAGAGAGCTCTTCGTTTTGGTGCCTTCCTACTTTGCATTAAAGGATTAAGAATGCGTTTCAGCAGGCAGAAGGGAAGGAAGAACATGGCACCGTAGCTTCATATTTAAGTCATCCTTTGGGAGGGTGGAGACTGCAGTTCTACTCCCCGCTTGCCAGGCAGAATACTTTTGTATTTTACATTAGTCAGCCAGTGGATAAAATACATGAAGAACCCTCAGGCTGGGCAGAAAGTTTAACAGATATCCTTGTACTCAGCATCTCCTCTGCTCCTTTGCATTGCAATACCTCACTCTTCTTGGAGCCGAGCCTTAACCTGTGCCCTGTAGCTCTGCACGGGGAAAAGCAGAACTGCTGCACTAAACTTTCTGGCAGTTTTCATTATGCAGATTTTGAAACCTTTAGATCACAAACTTTCTCTGTCAAGGCACGCACACAGCTCCCAGCTCCTTCAGCCCCCGTCTCGGCTGAAGCCGTCTCACGCTGATATTAAAGCAGCAGTGAGCTGCGTCCAGATTACCTTGGATTTGTGTGGATTTAGGGCTAAGTCCCATCAACGAAGCTGCTGCTTAAACTTTTGCACACTGCATTTAGGTTGTAGGACCCAAGTGACCAGAGCTGGCGTAGTTTTAGCATTGGTTTGACTATTCCTGCGCACTTGGACAGCTGTTAAAAGAGCAGGCAGCAGAACAGCTCCAGACCTGAAAGAAGGCAGCCGAGCAGACTTGGCAGAGGGAAAAAAGCACAGGCAAGTCAGCTGGCTCAGGGGAGACAAGTCAGAGGAATGAGCCCAATGCACAAACAAAGCAAATGGCAGCCTTGAGGCTGGCCCAGGTCCTGGTGGGGCAGAGCCCAGGCCCAGCCAAGGCATGGCTGCTGCCCAAGGCCAAGACAGACGTATGTCGGCAATGGGGTCAGCGAGGGGGAGGATGTGAATGAATGGCACCGGGTTTTGGCTGAAATTTGCCTGTTACTTCAGGCTAGAAGTGGTGCCATTTGCCATTGTAAATACCCTACTCAAAAACATGGTCTCTATGGCACTCAGCTGAAGGAGTGAAGATCTCATCTGCAGCCCTCAGTGCTAGGAAAAGCCAGCACTGCTGCATCAAGCCTAAATTAACTTCCCTCGGTGTGGGCAGGATGTAGCGCTTAAACTCCTTTGACATGTATTTCCTAGAGACAAATGGCAATTCCCTCTGTGGCCCATCATTTACTATCTACATAAAAGCAGAAGGAGATGATTAGAGTGGGGAACTGCCCTGCTCTTGCTATATTTAGTGCCCTGTCAGCTCAGCCTATAACATTCTGCTCTTCAGTTGTAAATAATACTCCAAGGAGGGGAGTGAAATGAGTATCAAATACAGAGAAGCTGGGATAGAAAAGCAGACAAAATTCCATAGGTCCAAAACACACAGGATTAAACCTTCTACTTGGGTTTAAAAGCAGAAGAAGGCATTAGTGGAGCTCATCCCACCGCCCACCCCATGGCTGGGAGTGAGAGGGGGCTGCAGTCTTTGGGGTCTTCCAGCAGAAATCTAAATAAATGAGGCTGGCTGGCTGGCTCCTTCTGCCTGGCACCTGCCAATATCATCTGACGTGAAGGCTTCCAGCACTATACCTAAAGGAATTCTCACATTTATATTTCAAAGAGTGCTGGGAGGCCACACATATTTCTTTTACATGTATATATTTAAATCTATTCAAATTTGTTCCTCTTAAGAGTGAATTCCTCATCATGAATCATCATCGGGACTTATTAGCTTAAACTCTACACAGCACACACTTGAAAGGAAAAATACAATATATATAAATGGCTTGAATAATCCAGTATTAACTTTACATCTTACAGCAATAAATAGATTTTCTAGCAACAACATCTGAGGTATAGTGGCATTTTCCCATTTTACAGAATAGCAATGGAGGTAAAGTGGTCAGTCCATGGCTGTTCTGGAAATCTGTGGAAATGACCCCAGATCTCTAGTATTTCAAAATCTTTGCTAACCCACAGGACCAGCTTCTTCTAACACCAGATGGAAAAGCAATGCATAAAGGAAAAGGACAAAGAAAGGAGTTTGGTTTGGTTTGGTTTGGTTTGGTTTGGTTTGGTTTGGTTTGATGCCAATGAAGAGTAAAAGAAGAAAGCCATTAACAAAACATTTTCCCATGTGATTCAAATTAGGGCAGCCCGTAATGGCTGAAGACAATTGTGCTTTTATTCTTTTTCAGTGATATTTTCAAATTTGGGAAAGTTTCTGTTGTTCTTTTGCCATTCAACATAAGTAAGTTGAGTTTGGTTCCACCACCAGAATGATTCACTGCACTGAAGAAATTCAGAACATCCCCAGTAGAGGAAGTAAATTACTAAATTTTAAATCTTGACCACATCAATACAGATTTTCTGTGCTGGGAAACAATTCGTCTACAGTCAAGAGGAAATACCCTCTAACAAATGAAAAATGAATTCTCTATTGTAAAGCCCACTTAAGTTCACTGGGTTGTTGGGTTTGGGTTTTTTTTCATGAGTAAGAAATGAGTAAAAACAAACAAACACCCTTTGGATATGAACCAAAAAGACACATAAAACATTAGTCAGGCTTTTAGCCATAACCTACTTGGAGATCCACAGCCTCAGTGAGTTTTTGGTCATGCTCTTCAGGAAATACACAACACATAGTTTACTCAAGATAACTTAATGTAAACAGCTCAAGGCATTTTGGTTACAAGCTATAGGTTTCTTTTTTTCTGACTCATTCTTCTGGATACCTGGCACTGGCTCTGCATTCTGCCTGAGACAGGTTTTTGTAGATTTTAGCTTCTTCAGTACTTTCAAACTGAAAAAGGAGAGGTTAAAAGGAATACAAAGCAAAAAAAATCACAAGAAAAAAAAACTAAAAATCACATGCACAAGAATTTCAATCTTGAAGTTTCTATTCACTGTTTTATGGCTTCTTTTGTCTGGAAACTCCCAAAATTCAATTTTAAAAATAAATATTTATGAAACAAGTATTTGCAAAATGTGCTTGCCTGCCAACTCCAGTGAATACTTACTGATTAACCATTTTTCCGAGACTACCTGGGTGTTTTCATACTCTCAGCTTATAATACAGTTCAGTGCATTGCCTTCTCTGAGAGCTCACACTCTGAAGCAGCAGCACATGAAGGCACTTTGCATTTGACTGAATGGAGTTTGGATCTTTCTGTTCCATATGCTGAACTGTAGGAGATGTTTGCATAATCTATTTGCAGGAGCAAACCAAAAAGCCTAGAAGAAGGGACATTTGATGTGATAAATAATGGGAAATTGTAGAGGTGAGGCATTTAGGACTATTTCCTGCATTTTATTGATAGGGAAACAATAAAAAGCTAATATTCTCTCCAGAGATTTACAGATTAAGAATTCAGGTTTTTGGTTTGGGCCGGTTTTGTTGTTTTTTATCCACTTGCTCAAGTGACTTTTGGGGCTAACAAGTACATCGTACCCTCTGAGGATAAGTTCTGAAGAGAAATTCAATATTCAGCCTAAGAATATTAAATCAGTCTTGATTACTATTCTCTTTCAGAGGCCTGTAGAGACAAATGAGGTTCAGGGTTTTGATTTCAACCTGGAAATTGGATGAACCACGCTGCTGCTGATCCTGTTGGAGCAAGCAAGCCATGGGCCTGCTCAGCCAGCAATAAACACCTAAAGGACAAAGTTAAAGAGTGCAGAAGAGAAATGCTATGGCTTTGATTCCCCAAAGGTTCAAACCACCCTCTGGAATAATTAGCAGCTGCAGCCTGTAATCACTCAGGCAGGAAGGAGACCCAGAGCAGCCAGGGCACAAGGCAAATGTCCCTCGCTGCTGCTGGAGCCAACCTGGCTGCTCCTTGTGCACCAGGGCTCGCCCAAATGTGGCACTCCCAGCCTGCTGTCAGCACCATCTTCCCTCCTCACAGGGCAGCCAGACCTGTCCCTTCAGCCAAGCCTCAGCATCTCACCTGAGCCTGCCTTTTCCCAAAACAAAGGCAGCTTCTGAGTTTGCAAGCTGGAGGGACACCCAGGAAATCTTGCTTTTGTGGTTTTGCTAAAATAATGTGTAAGGTGCCAGACTGGGCAGTCTTTAGCTAAAAGTAAAGGGTTTCTGCCTTTCAACTAATTAACATACTTCAGGTCTTGCTTTGAAAACCATGTTATTTCTTAGCAAGATATTTCTGGTCTCTTTATTTTCCTGCCTGCACTTAAACTCTGATCATGCTAATGATCTTCATCTTCTGTGCCTTCTGTCTTGTTTTTCTTAACCTCTCTAGCTCTCTAGGGCTTGGCAATTAAAAACTCAACTCTGACTAAGGTGAGGTTTATATATATATATATATATATATATGTATGTATGTTTGTATGTATGTATGTGCATATATATGTATATAAATATATATATATAATATATATATACACACATAAAGTTTTACATGTTTTATACACGTAAAACTTTTATATATATATATAAAAACTTTTATATATATATATATAAATATAAATATATATATATATATATATATATATATATATAAAAGTTTTACGTGTATAAAACACCTACCATCATATTGATAAACATTCTTTTTCTACTTTCCCCAATTTATTTCTCCACTCACCACCTCTGGTGTATTTGATGCCTCAGTGTCTTGGGTTTGCCCACTCCCTTCTGCGTTCCAGCATGAGTCGCTTCCAGGAATCCTCTCTGCCCATGGTTCAGTCCAGACATCCCATTGAGACAATTTGTGCTGCAACAATAATAAAGACAGGATTAACTGGTTCAAAGCTTAAAGAATTAATTTGAGAGATGATGGGAAAAGTCCTTTCCCCTGTCCCCTTCCCAGAGCTGCAGTTCAGGCTAACAATTTCTTAAGTTTCTGAAGTTTGTGAAACTTCATTTTCTGAAGGCAGAAGTAGATTGAATGGTTCACAACTCAAACTCGTTCTTTCAGAAATGGGTGGAGTTTGTTTTAATAACACCACAGTAATTTGTGAATTAATGTCTCAATTTCTGAGGTACGAGAGCAGTCTGCTTCAGAGGAGTGGTATGTATGTAACAAAAAAAAAGATGAGGTCAAATCTAATCCTTTAGATTTAGTTTCTACTGTACTTTAAGACTAAAACACCAACTACCCACTATCAGTCAGTCTGTAAGAAAAGTTTAAAATATTACAATACATGGTGAATATATAAAAACATACGACATCAATGTTGTTTGGGCGTTGGGTTTTTTGTTTGGTTGGTTGGTTTTAATTAAAAGGTAAAACCCAGCAGCATGATGGGAAACAGATACTCTAAAAAAAATAAACACAGAGAAACAGTAAGGTTCAGGAAATCTCTTTACAGCTGCTAATAAAAGAACAAGCACCTTTAATCACAAAAGACATTTCTTTAGTACAAACAGCTGGACTGAAGCTTAAATATGTTACATCTGCTCAGGTCAGTGCTCACAGGGAATGACACCACAAGGGACAAACAGAGGAAGTGAGGGACACACAGGATGCTGAACAGTTTCCCAGGCCTCAGCAGTGCCATTCCCATGGTGTGTGGGTGTTGTGGACAGATGCAGCCCATGCTCTTGCCCTGTGGTTATCCTCCACGACTTCCCACCCACTTCATTTATTTCTGTCCCTTTTGATGGCAGTGCCAGGTCAAACTCTGGCCAGATGGCCAAGGCCAGCCCCTGCCACACATGAGATTGTCTCTGCCTGTCCCCTTCCCTGCTGCTCTGGCACAAGCTTCTCTTTCCAGGGCTTCAGCAGATGGACCCGTCCATGAATCCTAACGCCGCTAGGGAAGTGAGGGAAGATGTTCAGCCTGTCCCAGGCTGGTCTCCTTTCACCAAGCCAGAGCTTGGGAGGCTGGGCAGTGGCACCAGCCAGTGGTTCCCTCTGGAAGTAATTAGGCACACTGAAGTCATCGTGTGGGGCTGGACAGCTCTGGTGGAGCACATTTCCCTCCCAAGCCTGAGCCTCTGGCTGGTGCCCAAGCACCAGGAGTGTCCCTTCCTGAACAGAGGATGTTGCCACAGTGATCCATCTTGCTGTGGCTCCACAGAGAGTGACTGTCATTTCCACAGCTATCATAACAGTTCTGGGGATGTGTTCCAGTCTCCGAGCTGTGTATGCTGTCTGCATTCTGAAACCACATGTGAGCTGGTGGGCTCATGGACCAGTCTCAGGAAACCTCAGCTCTGCACCAAAGTCTCTCTCTCAGGGTCCTCCCTGGGTCAGCACCTTTTCGCCTCAAACACACACAGCCCAGCAGGCCAGAGATTAAAGCCAGCCCTTAACCAAGACAGGACACAGGGAACCAGAGGCTGTCCCACACCACCTCCTTCTAAAAGAAAAACAAACATGACTTTTTCTATTTTTGTTGTGCTGGATTGATAGCTCTGCTTTCCCCACTGTGTTTCAGTGTCATAAGAGGGGACATAAATCAAGGTCCAAGTCCCCAAGCCTGCTCTTTGCCCATCAGTGCATGGACTTCTCCCAGCCACACAGCAATCCTTTTTTTTTTTTTAAACTGAGCTGAAATGATCTATATTTTACTTGCAGCTTTTGTTTTGTTCTAGTCCTGGCTTGCCTCCATCCACTTTTGTCAGCTAGGATTTTGCTGCTTTGTTTTCCAGTCGCACCATTTGGGCCCAGTGGCTAAGCTGTTCAGTCGGAAAGCTCCCACACAGGCAGCAGCATCCGTGGCTCAGGCTTGCTCTTGCCCCATCAGGCTTGACCACACTTCAGAAATGCTTGATGTGGTGGCCCCAATGCCCTCCCTGGAGACGACAGCACTCAGGAAAGCTGTCAGAGCTCAAGGAGAAAGGATCACCACAGAAATGATTGCTCATTTCATCTTATCTCCAGAGCCACTCACTCAAAGATCATAAATACATGGATTAGGGTTTCTACCTTCATGAGTTCCTGGGCAGTTGACACTCAGAGCTGTATTTCTGTGGGAGAATGTGGATGTGCCTCCCCCGAGTCACAATGCCACGAAGCAGCCAATATCTGCAGTTCACTTGGTACACTCGGTGGTTCAGAGGTCACGGAGGGCCATGTAAAACATCTGCCCAGGTTCAAATAACTGCAGATAAGGCCCCTCAGAGAGGATTCTTCTGACTGTGCCTGGAGGGGTAGGAGGCACATGGTGTGTGAAGCAACAGGAGTCAGACACCTTATGTTGCACTGGCCTTACGTTATCGTTCTCATGCCCTGTGGCATCACAGGAAGCTATTTTTGGCAATTATATCATCAGGAAGGTCCAGGAAGGTAATCCAGATGGCAATGAGCTGCATAAAGCAAATTCAGATTTTCTTAGGAATTCCCTACTTGGTTTATACACTAGGCCAAAGGTAGTGCCTTTGTGCCTGCCTGTTGTGATTGGTATTTGTTCAGGCTGAACATTTGTCTTAAATAAATGGCACATGTCAAACCACTGGTTTTAGTACCTTGTAAGAGAGAGCTGGGTATTAAGCCTGATGTAGCTTTGAGAGAGCTCAGAGCACCAGTGTCTCACATCATCCATTTCTTCCAAGAGCATTTCAGATTCCCTGTGCTTCTAGAGAAACCATTTCCCACTATCACATCTGGCCAGCCTTGACCTCAGAGCTACTCTGGACTTTGCTTTCTTAGGGTGGTTATTTCTGTCACAGAAGAGTTCCTGGTAGTTTGCCATGGTTTCTCTCAATAAATCTTCACATACCCCATTTTTACAAGCTTTTTTTTTCATGTCAGGGGTTGAGCAATCTAATATTACGTCATTTGTACTGAGTGTTCACTGTCATCAAGAGCAGAGAGCTGCCTACTGGGCATCATTTCCTTTCAGAGGCAAAACAAAGACATTTTTACTAAGCCTGAATGTTTCAGTCAAATACAGCGAGTCTGACCCCAGCCTTTCACACACGAGTAGAACCAGTGTCAGGCAGCCACCAAACCCCACAGAGCTCCCTCACCTTTCAGGAGTGGCCTGTTCACACTAGCAGAGCAACACAGGGCAACTGAATTCCAGTTCAACAGCATTTGGAGTCTGCTTTGCATAGAAATAAATAATTACCCAAGCATCAAAGGCAGAGAATCAGAGCCTGGTATCCATACACTGTATTCAAGAAGCACAGAACCTCGCTGGTCTCTTTTTGTAATCATTGGGATTGGCTCATTCTAAGATGCTATTATTTAACAGCTTCAAGGTACATTACACCTCTGGTAATAACCCTTATACCTTCAAGACTCAATTTCCGAGTTCCTGTTTGCACACGCCACATCTCTTGGCACTGGCATAGCAACTGTGTGCACAAAAGTGGCATCTGTGCCCACACATGGCCAGCTACTTACCAGCTGGACTTGGGCTGAGCTCCCAGGTGCGACACACAGATCCCTTGGAGCAGCTGACTCCTACTTTTATTAAGTTACTGTCAAAACAGTGCAGTAATAGAGCAGCAGAAGCTGAAAGCCAATTCCAGGCAACTCAGACAAAACTGAGCTCACGGATCGCTCAAGCACTGCCAGCAGCTCCTTTGATTTTGCATCCATCTTTCCTAAACACGCTGCATTCAGCAATTCACACCTCGCACCTCAGGCTAAAACAATTCTTCTCTTGTACAACCCTCTTGCCAAGTATCCCTTATATTTTATTACCAATTTCTCTTATTTGGACTAAGTTATTCCCTAGGTATGACTGGCTACCTCCCAGCTGCCTCTGACACCAACAGAGATGAAGTGGGGGAAACAAAAGCAGCAGATGCTCTTCCTTCAGTCCCCACCACGCTCACTGCCCTGCACTCAATGCTCCATCCCCCAGACCTCTGTCCTCTCTCCATCCTTTCTGGATCTAGAGAGTGGGAGAACTGTCACTGCAAGCAAGTGGGATGGTGATAAAATGTCATTTTCTTCTTAATTCTTTATAATAATCTCTGAATGTTTAAAAAAGTCCAAAATCAAACCTAAAAAACCAAAACAAACACAAAACTCAATACTAACAAAAAAACGCCACAAACCAAACCACCCAAATTCCATTGTCCTCAACAAATCTCCTTGTCCTCAGGCTCTTCACATTTTGCCTTTTGGTGACCCATTTAACACAGACTCCCTCAATGCTGGCTATTATCATGAATTTCTCTGAGTCTAACTGGAAATCTCTGAGCAGTCGGTCGAATATCAGGAACTTTAAGACACATCATGACAGCACCATCTCTATTCACACTTCTCCAATATGCCCTTGATAAATCATCTACTATATTTTCAACTCCTTTTCTGGATTGGCATTCAAACCTTCACTTGGTATTTCTGGAGTGTTAACAGCTGTCTCCCTATTCCTGGTGAATACTTAGCGAAGGTTCTTGAAAATAATCTCAAACACCCAGGGATCTGTTCCTAGGGCTGCTCGAGTTTTCCACAGATGCACCATGGAGACCATGAGGGGCATTACTGCTGCAGTCACCCCTTGTGACACTGGAATCTGGGTTTGCTAAACACTGCTGGAGATTAGAGATACACTTATAAAAGACAATGTAGAGGTGGGACGGGAGATAAGTTGCCACATAAAAAGAGCAGATGGGGAACTGAGGCACGCTTGGCTTTCAACCAAATATGCAGAGCATGCTCCGTATGAAATACAAGAGAGCAAGGAGGTGGCACTGAAAACACTTAAATCTGTCAAAGGGCAAAAGAATAACAATTCTGGGATTATTAACAATGACCCATTTCACAACTCAGGGGAAAAAAAAATCCAGTGGCCAAAGATTTAGCTAGTTCTTTGGCGACTTGGGTTCAGTCCCTGACCTGTGAACAAACTCTTAGTGCAACCTTTAGAAAATCACTTCATTTGCTTTCATCTATCTCCCTGGGTGCAGAATGGGAGTAGTGACATTTCTTTACTGTGGTGCCAGACAGCAAGAATTTGGAGCATGGAGGTGCTCAGATGTCACAGAGTCTACTACTGCTCCAAAAAAAGTTGAATATTCCTCATCTTTACGAGTGGTTTTTGATGTGCATGCAACCGAGGGCAGCTAGCAAAATGAAACAATTAGTTCTGTGACATTTTCAGCTGCCTAATGAGTTTTTCTTCTGCTTGTCACACAAGTATTTCACAATTAGAGCTTGTGTTGCCAGTTCTCAATATTTTATGCTTTTTCAGCCTGAAATTCAACAGCTGTTTCAATATTGCAGTTGGAGCCAACATATTCCATATAGATTTTCCTCAGTATGTTGCCATTTTTTAAAAACCATTGCCATGCCTCTTTGCTTTTCATGGCTTGATCATGGCTACCTCTTCATTAGAAATCTGGCAGTTGAGTTTTTCTCCTACAAATGTGTGAACTGAGTTTGTTTTAATGTCAGTGAGAATAATTTCTCTGAAAACTCAGGTTTCTGTCCCAGCACTTTCCCCCCACTCCACCAAGCTGCACATCATGTGCTTGTTAGTCAGTTTTTCACAAAAATACCACAGAAGTCATGCAAAATACTGCTCTTTCCAGCCTTTCTACTTCTTTTTCTAGGTTCAAGAAGGTATTATATTTACCACATATGTTATTGCAGGGCTCTTTTTTTGGTCCAGACCCTGTTTCTTGGACCTGGTCCAGAAAAAATTTCCTTGACAGCTTTGTATGCTATTGTTGTTAGTATTATTCTCTCAACAGTACTGTACTGCATTGAGGATAAGCCTCCTTTTTACTGCTCCTGACACAGTAAAAATCCATCTGGTGGGGAACTGTACTCTGAAACCTTTCTCTCCTGTCCTGAACTAATCTCCCACTTATGTTCCCTGTCCTGACTTCACCAGCCCTAATGACAAAGGATGTAAGAGTCCTGCTTCCTGCTATTAGAAATCATTACAATGCCTGTATTGATTTTAAAATTAAACTGACACTATCTTTGTCACCCATACATAGATGAATATTCTTTTGAGCTTTTCATTCCTGCTGTGTTGTACCTCCCACAAGAAGGAGCCCCTTTCTTTGTTGGGAGGACTCTCTGCAGCAGATCCAGCACTGTCCAGGGCTGGAGCACACCTGCAGATTATTATCTCTGAAAATCTTTCAGTCATATACTTTGGACCACTTGAAACAGATTTTTTTTTTTTTTTAATACAGTATTTAGGACAAAGGAACATATACCTTTGTATTTGATAGTACTTGAAAGTACTATGAGGAAAATGGAAAAAGAGTACCTCTTGTGTGAGCGAAGAATGCAATCACTGCACATTCCTTACCTGCAAGAAAGGATGTGTTACTGGTGTGAGAGGGAACCATTCTGGGTGAGCTGTGGAAGGATAAATCATCTCCTGCCCTTTCAGACGAGGCCCTGCTCTCCTGGATATCCCCAAACAGTGCAATGTCCCCAAGGATGTGACCTCAGTGCTGTCTCCGCAGCCCAGCCCAGCCCAGCCCAGCCTGGAGCCCTCTGTGCTGCACAGAGCTCCCAGGCAGCTTTTGCTGGGGGCACTGGCCATCCCTGGCCTGCCTGGGGCTCCCCAACACCCAACTGAGGCAGCTTAACCTCCTTTTGGAGGTGCCACCACTCTTCACCAGCCAGGTTTTGCAACAATTGTCATTTGGCAAGCTGGATCCCACTTGGAGCCTTGAGCAGAGCCTGTGAGACAAGAAGCCAGGCCCTATGAGACCTTGATCATTGCTCTACCAACTTAAAAACTGTTCTTCCTTCCTAACAGCATGCAGACAATGTGCCTCTTCTGGGAATAACAAATTAACCTTCTGCTTTCCGGATGAAGAAACCTTTCCCAGCTGTTGTCACAATCAGCCATTCTGTGCCCATAGCCATGGAGCAATAGCCCAGTGGGTTATGTCAAACACAAATGCCTGCTACCAAATGCCACCCTCACAGCAGAGAGCTCTCCACCCTGGCTGTCATCACCACGGGGGCATCATGGACAGGGTTTGTTCATGCTGCACGTGGGCCTGGGGCTGGCACAGACCACCATGCTTCCCTCCCTGCTGCAGACTGCATGAGTGGACCTGAATGCTCCCTGCTGCAGGATCCATCCTTCACGGGCTGCTGGATCCATCCTTCACCTGCTGCAGGATCCATCCTTCACGGGCTGCTGGATCCATCCTTCACCTGCTGCAGGATCCATCCTTCACCTGCTGCATGATCCATCCTTCACCTGCTGCAGGATCTATCCTTCACCTGCTGCTGGATCCCTCCTTCACCTGCTGCAAGGTCCATCCTTCCCCTGCTGCTGGATCCCTCCTTCACGGGCTGCCGGATCCATCCTTCACCTGCTGCAGGATCCATCCTTCACCTGCTGCTGGATCCATCCTTCACCTGCTGGATGCTTCCTTTTTCCCTCGGTCCCTCCTTTCTGCTCACGGGGCCCCAGCTGTCCCACAAGCCCTGCCTAGGCAGCCTTCTCCTGCCCCCCTGGGGCTCCAGGGGCACGAGGTCAGGCCAGCAGCGAGGTGCTGCCGACAAAGAAACCTCATGGTGACCCAATCTTCCCAGGGCTCAGCCAGGCAGAGCAAAGGGTTAAAAAATTGTGAGGGATTTCTCTGTGAGCCACGGAGAGGACTAAGAAAACGGAAACTAGCCTGAATTTAAACTGAGGACCTCATTCTTCTGCCAAGCCATTCGGTTTCTTAATCAACTGGGGCCTTGTTTCACAGTCAGTCATCAGAGGCTTTAGAAAGCCGTTCAGACAAATCTGCGAGGGGACATCCACAAAGGATGTCTTTTCTGTGGCACTCCCTACCTAGAATATGCAATGCTGGGGACAGGGCTGCCCTCAGTGGTGCTTCTGTACCGTGGAGCACAATGCACAATGCTGCTATAGGATACTTCCCCTGCTGAGCTCCTGCTTATTTAAATATGCATTTAATTAAGGAAACTACTGTAGGAAATTAAGCGATGAGATTTCCCAGTGGTACTTCTCCTCCTTCCTAAGAGAAAATCTTTCTCAGGTTTCGGAAGTGCTGCAGTCTGCTCCAAGTCAGACCTTTCTTTCCCTCATTAGCTCTGCAGTCCTGTCGCTTACTACATTTCTAGCTTCTAAGGAAACAATTCCTTTTTTTTTTTCCTTCTCAATCTGTAACACTTTAAATGATTTCTGAGAACTACTCTTTTATTACTTATTATTATCGAGTCAGGAGAAAAAAAATACCTCACATAATAGCAGAAATCTGATTATTCTGAGAAACTTTGAAATCCCCTTCTCCAGTGGTATTCTTTGATGTGCCTATTAAATAAATAATGATTTTTACATCTTACAGTGCAAATACACCATTATCCTCAGCACAAAAACACTTTTCTTTGTTATCCACCATAAACATGAGGTGAAGCTGTGATTCAGGAGTGCTTGAAGCTGACCTGCCCAGGTATGGGGCAGTGTAGTTTTTTCACATTAACAACTTGTGAAGGAGAAACGGACCATGGAGACAGAGGCACTGCAACAGAGGGAGGGAAAGAAGAGGTTAGATCAAAATAGAAATGTCATGCAGGCAAAAAGAAACTAGCAGGCACTCTAAAGACAGAAACACATCAGATTAGAAACAGAATATGAGTCTTTTCATAAGATTTTTCAATCACAGCCTCAGGCATTTTATATGACAGCGGGAAATAGGATGACATTTCTGGAATGGTACAGAATTAAAAATAATAATAATAAAAAAGATCAGAGTTTACTGCAGAAGGAACTCACTAAGACTTCAGCAATGGCACATGCAGGAGATTACTATGTAAAGCCACCTAAATTAATGTATTTTTATGTGTTTACTTGGTGTGATAATGGCTTTGACTGTTACGTTTGCAGAGTCTGTACTGCAGCGCTGCTCAGTACCTGTTCAGCTCTCTCCAGGTGTGCCAGGACTTGTGCTCTGTGCCTGTCACTTGTTCCCCTCCCTGTCCCCCTGGGAGGCTGGGAACAGCCTCATTCACAGCCTGGGATGGATCAGGGGCAGGGCCAGGCTGCACACCCTGAGCTGTGACAGAGGAGCTCTTGTAGGGCCCACAGGCTTTCATGGGGAGGTGCATTACTGCGCAGTGAGAGAGCCCCAAACCTCCCTTCATCATCTCACTTTCACCTGCTTCCACTTGTTTCCCAAAACAAGTGTCCATTTCCAGAAACTGGAGGTGATAAACCTGGGAAGTGCTTACATCTGGAATGGAAAAGCTGAGTTTAAAGTGAAAGCATAAGAAGGGCAGTGATGAAAGGGTGTTTAGCTGGGGTTGTGTTGCCTCACAGCGCCGTGCGAGTGCTGAGCAGCCACCAGCCCCACTCCAACCCTTCCCATCCCCATCCCGAAACAGGAGCAAGGAGTAGGAAAGGGGATGGAAGAGAGCTGTGATCAGTAAGAAAGTGAATGCGAGAGAGGGCATTCATCTGGCAACCAGAGCTCCTTCCTGGCCTCCACACTGCTCACCTATATAAATGCATCAGCGAGCCCCATCAAACCACCTTTGGCTGGCTGGTTTCTTCCCAGTGGTATTTCCTAAAGGAGGCTCCTCTGTTTGCAGTCCTGCCCACTGAAGCTTGGTGCAAGGCTCCAGGTTTTGTATGCTTCCTACATGGAGTAACTAAGAGGAGTTTCCAATGGTTTTCTGATTTTTAGTCTCCTGAGCTGCTGGATCCAATTCAGCCCTGAGCATTATTCAAAGTGGCTTCTGTGCAGTCCAGTTTCCTTTACTCAACCCAGTCTGAGTGAAGGCTACCAAACAGAGCAGCATTTCTCCTTCAGCCCTACCAGCTGGGGCCTCCTAGGTCAGATTCTTGTGTGCATAGTTATGGCCTGACACAACCTGAGCCTACAATGAACGTCAGCTGCTTTGTACTGCGTGAACAACATGATCTGAGTCAACCTCCAGCCCGGGGACACCCAGAGGCGAGAGAAGGGAGAGGATAGGAATGCACATGTGGGACGTGAGGAGGCCACCTCTGTTGGAAGCAGCTTGCATTTAAATCGGATTAGGCATTTCATGAATCTACACCCCTAGTTACACCGGATTTAGTTTCCAGGCTGCTCTTAGTCACCACAGTTTGCAGCGTCCCTCCCAGAGGCCACTCCACAAAGTGTGCACCACAGCACGCCATCATTTCCAGCACTTCTGCTCCTTGGTTTGGCCTGGAAGCTGATGGAGGGGTTCCTGGACATCACTGGCTCCTCACCGGTCAGGGCAGCCAAAGCTCCCCTGCTGTAAAAACCCCTCCAACTCAGATTCCTCTCAGACTCAGCGATCCCCTGGGGTCTGTCCATGCCGACTCCATGGGCAGGAGTGACCAGCCTTGGTGACACTGCTGCTGCCATCGGCACAGTTCCACACAAACATGTTCAGCACCTCCAGAGCCAGCTGTGATAATATCCTGGGCAGGGCAAAAAGACACAGGCAGGTAAATTAACAATTAGCTCCACTCTGTGTGGCTCACCAAACTGCAGTTGGTTCCATGTCCTCAACTGAGTTCAAACACGATAGCAGCTCCCAACACAACACAAGACTTAGAACAAGCCCTAAACCTGGCACGGTGGGGATGGCAGCTCCTGCTGCCTCCGAGGATGAGCTAATCAAATTACACAAGAGGAAGAGGGTGGCAGTGCTCAACTTTCACCTTTTCTGAACTGTTGCAATTTTTCCAGGAAGGGTGTTGGTTCTTTCAAGAAATCCAGTCATCTCCGGTAGATTCACACAGTGAAAGTGCTTGCAGGTACTTTTAAGAAGCAGCCATGGGCCACACATGTGGTTCTCAGCCCAAAGGCAGCTAAACAGCCTTGCTTCTGCTTTTCTTTCCATCTGTGGCAAGGTGTGGGACTGCTGTCCCAGTTCAGTAGAACTTGTGAATGTGCCCAGAGCTTTTTCCAGCTGCTTTGGCTGCAATTCTATCACTGGGTAAGTGAACCTAAAATCAAGGCTCGCTCTGGTCCTCTCCTTGCCCTTGCACTGGCTACGTGCTCCCATCTCTCTTCCTTGCATCAGTGGTGATGTTTATCTGACCTCTGGAGCTGAGTGGAGCTCCAGCCACCAGCTGGGCAGAAATCTAACTCCATGAGGGAAAAGGAATGTTTTTTCGCTAGTTAAAACCATATCCATAAAACCAGAGCTGATCTGAACCCTCTATAATACTGTTTCAAATGGTAAGTAACTGTAAGTTTAGACCCTTCTTGTATTAATCACTCTGCAAGATGTCAGATAAGTTTCACAACCACAGACAAATTTTTGAAGAGATGAGTATATCTAAATACCTTGTTCTCCAGAAAATCTCTATTTCTTAACTCAGGGGAAAAAATACCTCCCAAATCTGCTTCTTTCTTTCTTAACTCAGGGGAAAAAAACCCTAAATCTGCTTCTAGCAATTTCTTCTTTGAAACATTCTCAGAAAACAAAAAGCTTGCATGATTATGACCCCCAATAACAACAACAACCAAACAAAAAATCCCAAAACCAAACCAAACCAAACCAAAAAAAACAACCAACAACAACAACAACAACAACAAACTTGAATAATTTCTCATAGTCTTTTACTGGAATCCCTTAACACATTACCAAATTACACTGTATATTTTACTAGGCTAACTTATCTCTGCGTGTATTAGAGGCACAGCATGAAGAAAAACAATAAAAAATATTAACCTCCTTTGTATAACTCAGTAGAGTTATAAAATATCTAATCGAATAAACTGCATTTGACAAGAACAAATGGTGACATTTCCATGTAATGTTGTCTTTTTGGCTTTCTGACAAAGAAAAGCTTAAGGAACCATGAGTTTTGTTTCCTAAGGGCAAGTTCTTCTACTTGTATCAACTCAGCAATCAGTAATAAAGTATGAACATAAGCACTTTTAATTTATGAACTGTATACTTTGAGTGAGTTTAATAGTTTAATCTTACGCACGTTGCTGTGAGTGTTTATTTTTGTTGTACTGCATAGAACTGCTTAATGGAAAATACTGTATTAAAGCAGTAAGCAGCCATATATGTAGAAGAAGAGGAATAATTAAGATGCAATGAAATTAATACTGTGCTGATTTCTTGTAAGCAGAAGAGCACCATTAAATTGAGGGGAAGCAAAATCCCAACCAGGGAACCTGCACTGATGTCATCTCTCAGCAGAAGAGCATCAGATGACCAGGCTTCCTCTTCCCTAGCAAGCATTTGTCACTCTTCCCTCAAAGAGTAGAGTTCAGCACTCCTGAGTTTTGATATTTGGCTTAGGAGCTGTTTTGTACCCATGTCCCAATTCTGACAGTGTGGCTTGGTCCAGCATGTCCCCTCCAAATCCCCACGCCAGCCCTCCAGTGGATCTGCCAGCTTGCATGGAGCTGGGAGTCAGCCAGGAGGGGTTGTGTGTGTTGGTTTAAACTGACCTAGAAAGGGCTTACCAACAATAACTTGTCTATAAAAATATCGCTCCTATTTGTCTCTGGGAATAAGGAGTGGACTTTATGGGACTAGCTGTGCAGTGAATCACTGCTGTCCATTACTCACAGCTGAAATTGGATGTGACCTGCACCTGGTGGTAGGCAGAGGGTGGCTTTTCCCACCAAGCCCTCGTTCACACCTGATGAGGATTTTTAGTGTGTATTTATCCTGTAAAAAGCAAGCCCTTTCACTCTGGAGTACTGATGTTAGGCACAGATGGGCTTCTGGTTGCCATGCAGATGATAATGTTCCAGCGAGTTTCAGTTAATATTAAATGGAAAGTGGTTCAATCTGCATGTCTCTCTAGAAACAGCAAATCGACCGTCTTGAGAATCAATATTGATATTACTCTGAATGTGAAGCAAAAAAATAAACACAGCAACAAAGAGCACATGCCATGTGGGGACTCCAATAGCTGTTAAGAAACTGCAATATCACGCAACAGGAAAAGCAGGACATTTAAAAGAGAGCAAATTCTTCAGAACTGTATTCTAATTAAGACCATGCATTAATTATCAGATTGCAGATAATCTAAACATAGGCGCAAACTTTACTTGCCGAATGCGTGTTCCGGTGTAGGTGAGCACCACAGGCAGGAACAGCACACAGGAAGATGCAGGGCAGCTGACAGGGAGATCATGGATGTCCTAGGAGCATTCAGGGGCTGGGAAGAGCCTCTCACCCTCCTTTGGCAAGGGAGCACAGGGCTGAGGCAAGCCCACACTTGCATTATTGGATGTGGAGCTTTTGTTCTTCTTGGCCTATGAAAATGTGATGAGACAAAGCAGCAGGCAAGGAGGTTAGTTTTGTAATTCTATCTCAACCCACATCACACACAATGAAGAAAAGAAGCACTTGCTCACCCAGCTGCTTCTAGCAAGATAAAGTGTTCATGACCACCTGTGGGGTCAAATGGCTCACATGGACCTTACCTTTCTCAGAGAAGGCTAACTTCTCAACCCAGTTATGCAGTCAATAATTGATGGGAAATCTTATTATCCGACATTTCTACACCAGCCAAACTGAGGTCTCTGACAGCCTGCTCTGTTTTATTAGTACCCTTTTTTTCACTTCTAATTTATGGAGGAAAGCTTTTCTGGAAAGCACAGAATTAGGGTCCCTTCCAACCCTGAGTGGCCTGGATTGGAAGGGACCCTAAAGAGCATCTGGTTCCAACCCTCCTGCCCTGGGCAGGGACACTTTTCACTAGACCAAGTTGCTCAAAGCATATGGACAGTATAGTTAGCTCATTTTATATTACCAGCAGCCTGACTTCTGCTAAGCTAAAATAGATTTGACAAACTCATCAAAGCAGAGGATTGTCTGAACCAAGACAGTAGGTGTGTCTCATCATACAAGCAGGATTCTCTTTTACTTAAACATGAATGTGTGCATGTGTACATGCAAGCAAATTAAAAATTTTTGCTGTGCTCTAAACAAATTTAAAGCAAGCAAAACCCACAGGAGGCAGAACTAGGAAAGTCACCCTGTGGCTAGTTTTGAATTGAACCAAGAGAAATGCATTTTGGCCTTAGTTCCTCTATGTACTCATCCCAGAAGAGCCCACGTTACATCCTAAGCTTGTCAGCGGACGACAGCACTGAGATTTTGGACAGATAAAACATGTGCAAACCCATTGAGATTCTGGACAACTGGCAGGGCTGGGGCAAACCCTGGTTCGGGGCTGGTGCTGAGCCACAGCAATTCCTCTTGCCTCAATGCAGCTCCTCTCATTTCCCGATGAGCAGGGCAGCATCTTCATTATCCACAGGCAAGCAGAAGAGAGGGATGTCACAAACTAACCCGGGATGTAGAACAACTTGTGCATCACTTAGCGGAGCAAAGAAAAACAGTACATGAGTGATTGCAGCCCTCAAGGAAGGGAAAACAGAGAACAACGTTGTCAAAGCTTAAGTAAAACACAAATGAGAGTGTTTGTGTGTTGCCTCATCTGCAGTCTCAGCTCTCCAGCCGGCTTACGCAGGCTCGCCCCTCTCTACAGCAGTGAGACAAGAAACATCATGTGCTCAGCTCAATATGACATGATTTACTGCCCTGGAAATCAACTTAATTTTTAGTATTTTTTTTTTATAGTTTGTAATTTCAGTTGGGCCCAGATCGTTTTTTCAAAAAGACCATCACAGTTTTACCTTTTCTAGTAACAGTGAAGTTATTATTGATGCAAATTGTCACATTATAGTTGTTGCCACGGAAATAAACTGCAATGTTATAAGCACAAAAATAAAGAGCCTGCTGCAAAAGAAGACGCGGCAGCCGCAGCTTTAGGGAAGTGCTTTTTCAGTAACAAATGATGAACCAATTGCTCCAAACCTCTTGAGCTACAGCAGGTAATACAGCAGCCCCGTTTTGCATTTTTATAGAGCGGTGCATAATGTCTCAAGTCACTTTAGAAACAGAGTGCCTCATACCTCATGGCTTGAGGTTAAAGGGTAGTTTTGTCGTACCAGGAGCTCAAGTGGGACCTTCTGAAGGGTCTTTGCCTGTTCCTCCAATGCTGAAACACAATCCCAGGAGCACAGCTGCCAAAAAAACAGTCTCTTTTTTAGTGATAATGTGCATACACGAGCGTGACTAAGACACCTTATAGCAATCCTTTCAGAATTCCCCCTTAGGCAGGAAGATTTCTCCTCTGGCCATATCCTTCGAGCCTGCAGCCATGTGATGCCACAGAAAGCTGTGAAGGGGCCAGAGTCAGATGTGATTTAGGGACCCATTTTACAGGATGAAAAGAAAAGAAAAACATTGTAATCAGTGCTGCTTAGTTACTCTTGCATGGAGAAGGTGAAATACACATGGTCAAAAATACCTCACAATCAACTACACGACCAACTAAACACAGATTTTGAGAAGAGCCATCCCTAATCTTGCTCAGAGGATCCAAGAGAGCACTGGGAGCACCAAGCCTCCAGGACAGTCCACATGCAGAGGCAGAGGCTGTCGGCAGCACACGCCTGGTGCTCAGGAGATCACAGGTATTGGGTGGGTGAGGAGAACAGCACTCACTGCAGGCAGCCCTGGCACCCAGCAGGGCTGGTGTCCTGTGAGCTCTGACTGCAGGGCACAGGGAGCGAGGGGTTGTGGGTGCAGCTGCTCCCTGTGCTATGTGTTCACAGCGAGCAGGGGCTGCCTGGTGCCCTGCCACCTTTCCGAAGGGCACGTCTGTGCCATGGCAGGGACATGGGGACAGTGGAGTTAGAGAGGACACGAGCCCACTGCTCTCACCACCACCATCTTCCTTCAATTAACAGAGACACAAAGGTTGCTATAGAGATCCTCAATGCTTTATTTTCTAATCTGCTTTTCTAGCCCCACCAGAGGAATCAGAGGATCAGGCTTGCAGTGGCTCCCATCCACATCCCTGCCTTACCTGATGCTAACCCACCCTCTGCGGGTGGGACTCTGCCTTACTTGGGCTGCAAATCACCAGCCCTGGCATCTGCTCATTCCCCAGTGCCACCAGCCACCCTCCTCCGGGGAAAACAGCTTCCCTGGGAGGCACAGGGGCAGGCACAGAGGGACAGAGCAGCTCCTGGAACATCCAGAGGCTGCCGTGGAAGCGGTGGGCGCTGCCGGAGCCCACCCACTGTCCACGCTGTGGGTGCACACAGACAAACTCTGCTTTCTCAGTCTCAGGCACACTCATGTCACAAACAGCCAATTAGCTTTCGGGAAGTTAAATAAACAAACAGAGAGGAGATTATAACTGATTAACTGAAGGGCAGGAAACATGAGAAGCTGGTTTGCTAGAAAGAAAAGCTCTTGTGCTGGGATCTCCAGTAATTAGCAGCAGCAAGACCTACAGAAATGTATGAGGGAAAAAAAAATTCACCAACCCTTCCTGTTTAAATGTTCTCTTTTCACATGTTTTGCTTGGAAGGCTAGCTTAAAACACAAATACAGACTGGGTCTCAAATACAGAATTGATTCATGTTCTGCTGCAGTCATATATTTGGATTGCAAAGCAAATGAATGTGTATCACCACAAGTCCTTTCCCCCCCCCTTCAAATTATGTATTTTGTTAACAACTATCAGATTGACAGCTCTATCCCTCCCTCCAAGCACTTGGAAGGCAATTTGGTTCCTGCTGGCAAGTGCTGGAGGTGCTCCTTGGAGCACAGCTGCAGACTGAAGGTGCTGGAGAGTCAAAGGCCTTTGCCAGGACTGACTGGTGAGATTCAGCAATAATTTAGCAATTCCAGCTCAGCGATGGCCTACGTGACCTGTTTACCAGTCTGAGTGGAGCTGCTGTTGATTAGGCAGAAGCCTACCTGGTTTCATTATCCAGGTTCAGAAGTGTCCTCCACCTGGCTCCTGGAGCAGCTCAGAGTCTCCCCGAGTCATGTAATGAAATCCCCAGGCAGAGCTGAAGCCCTGACCTAGATTTCGATGGCTCTCCAAGCTGTATTTATGCATCTTCAGCATGGCTGTGTTTACTCCCTTTAATTGCAGATAAACTGCAAATTAAAGAGAGCCCTGTGGATTCATGTCTGCTTTGCTGTCCTGGCATTGCCTCTCTTTGTTGGATAACTCAGAAGACAACTTGAATCAAAACTGAGACTTGCTCAAATTGATTGCAAACCTTAGCATGCACTTGGAAAAGCAGCATGAGCAGATCAGAAGTAATTTCATTGGGAAGGAAGATGGCAGGTACTGAACACAGCGAGGTCATTAGCATCGAGTTATTATTCTGCATTATGGTGTGTCCCAGGTGCAATTACAGCTCCAGGATGCAGCTCTGCACTTGGCTAAGGATGGTGATTACACTCGAATGCAAAGGTGAAGGAAAGGAATATTATTCTATTTCCCAGACTATTTGCAGACAGTAGACTGCAAAAAGCCCAAGGTGAATCTGCATATCAATGCAAAGTAACATAAAGAAGCAGAGCTATGACCGTTTCCCCATCAGGTATCAGCGGCAGCAGGATTGGGGCACTGCAGAGGATGCTGGAAAACCCTCAAATACAGGGCAGCCCTTCTGTCCCTTCCAAAAACAACCATGGATTTTGGAAAGAAAGAACCCAAAGCCTGACCACCTCCCATTACAGCATGTGAGAGCTGTTGCTGTGCAGGAGCTGGGGTGGCTGTTAGCACCCAGGAACATCTCGTGGGAAACAAGCAGGGGGCTCCTATATTTCCTTTGCTAGTTTGCCACTTTTGCCAGTGTGGAGCCCCTTTTCCAGGTTACCATCACAGACACAGGAGGAGCTATTTGGCTCCTTGAGCAGTGATCTTGTAGTTGCTTAAAAACCTGCCTTTGGACAAGCTGGAGGTCCCTGGCTGGGGCCTCTCCAGGGCAGAGTGGGAGTGGATATCGGTGCTCTTTGGAGCCTGCTGAAGCCTTGTTCACATTAAAAAGCAAACGAGTGGGTGACAATTAAAGTGGAGTATATTTATATTTTTGACAAAAAAGAGCTCTCCCACAATCCCACCCCACTTACTTCAGTGTAGCGCTGAATTGCCATTAATTTGCACTCACCAGAAGAGAGAAGAAATCAGAACATTTGACTTCTTTAAATAAATATTTCCTATTTTAGTGCCCAACACTGTGCACTTCCTTCGCAGCCCAGCCCAGAGGTCTCAGCAAAGGTTGATGGTACCTGCAATGGTAAAAATACATTTTGAGAAATCCCTGTCAGTGTTTGGATATTTGCAGATCTGTGAAAGGCCAGCCTGCCCCCAAAAGAGCTGTCACACAGTGGGAGCTTCCCAGCATCCAACCCAGGTGGGAGGCACAGGTCCCATCTGCAGGTGTAGGTGGGAGCTGGGCAAGAGCTCTGCCCTTCTCAGCCCATCAGTTTGCACTCAGAATAACCTTGCTGAGTGAAAAAAACCCTACAGGGCTGAGAGGTGGGAAGGAGTGGCAAAATCAAGGCTCTTTCTGCACTCAGAGTCAGGCAGGGCTAGAAGAGCTTTCAAGATGGAGAAGGGAATCCAGCTCAGTTTTGAATGCGTGGGAAGCTGGAGGTAAAGTCTGAACTTCCTTTTCAGTTCTGGCTTTGGGTTGTGTCAGGTACTGCAGCTCTTCCTCCATGCTCTTTGTGCACAGAGATGAATTCAGCTCTGTGCTCTCCCGGGGTCTTTGGGAGCCACGCCTGTGCCCAGGGACTCACCCTGGAATAAAGCCCTGCTCTGCTTTATGAGAAGTGGGAGAATGAGTGTTCAGAGGAGCAGGAGGTCCTGCTCCCCGCCTGCCGTGGGCTGCAGCCTCACAAGCAGCCCCGTGCTGGGGCTCTGGCAATGGCTTGGCTGCTCAGTGGGTCAGAGCCTGCTCTCATTTCGCCAAAAGCTGCCCCACCACAAAATGCTTTGGAGCGACACTGGCAGGGGGGAGAGGGAGGGCAGCCAGCCCACCCCATCATCACAAAGTGCAGCTCTGCCAGGCTGGGCCAACCCCTAAAGCTCTTCCTGCTGCGTGCAGTGCTGTGAGCCCGTGGTGGAACAACCTCCTCCTGGGTATGGAACTCCACACCCAAGATCATGTCCACCAGTCAGGCTGACAGCTGGCCAAGAGGAGCAAAGCTTTGTCCAGGAAGGGACATTAGCCTTCCTTTCAACTGTTCACTGAGGAAACATTTGGACAGCGCTCCCCATAACGAGGGGGTTATTCCATTTCTGCTGCTCTGCAGAGGCTTGTGAAAGCCAGGCACTGCCTGGCACAGCACTGCCTGCAGCAGCTGGGGCCATTTCTGCTCTGGCCATTTTCCCCACTGCTATGTTCGTGAAACCACCTCTGCTCCAAGCCCATGGCTGGCCATGCCCGTGCAGCCCAAACACTGTCCTGCTGTTTGCAGTTGGGGCTGTCAATAACCCTTGTGCAGGATGAGGTCCCTGTCTCTGAAGCACTTGCATCAGTAGCCTCTTCTGTTCATTGTTAATCTCCAAAACATGACTGCAAAATTATACAGTTGGTTAAATAAGAAAATCTATTTTTTCCAGCCATCCTGATGGGACTATCATGCTCTGTTGTGCTGGCCATGACCATGACCATGTGCCCAGTGAGTCTCCCTGTTCAGGCTTACCTCCGCTGGTGTGACTTGCTGGTGAGGCTGTTTGGTGTGTCACCCACCCCATCCCGCTTTCTCAGCTCCAGTTGGTTCCTCTGCTCCTCCATATGGCTCAAACGAGGGCTCTGATGCTGATTAAAAAGAACTTTAAAATATATCTGGTTGAATTTACATCTTCAAAGGTCTCAGAGAAATGTTAATATGTATTTTGGAAAAAGAAAAGGAAGTACATTTTTGAAACAGCTCTCCTTTCAGCTTATGCGATAAAAGGCGAGGAAACAGAGGGACGGACTGATGAGTGAGGTGTGGGAACCTAATGCTTGCCTGCCTTTTGTGATGTGTGCCTGGGAAGATTGACGACCAGTACAAATACGGATTGATACAGTCAAAAAGATTTGGCTGCTTAAATCTGTAGCTCTGAGAACAAATGCTGTAGGACTCCACTGCTTCAAAAAAGCAGGGTACAGGGAAAAAAAAGGCCATCCCTGCCCATGTGTTCCCATCAAACACACACAGTGCCTTTTCTTTATTTTGCAGTGGCACTGGAGGACCATGAGACCAGTGATGGACCATAATGAGCCAAAACTGCTGACCAGGGCATGGCTGGACTTAATTACAGCTCCAGGACAAGCACACCCCGAGGTGTGCTCGGGGAGTGGTGTGCGGTGCTCTGACAGCCCTCCCACACCCCACTGCCTCTCCCGGGGCGAGACCACCATGCTAGAAACCTTCCCTGGGCCAGGGACCTTCCCTGGGCCAGGAACCACTGCTGGCAGCAATGGCTGCTCCCCCACCCTGCAGGGCTGCCCTCCCTCGCCAGTCCTGGCAAATCCACTGGAGGGGGGCTCAGCCTTCCAGTTAGAGCTGCCTGAGAGAAGTAGTATGAATGAACAACAAAGCACCAACCAGCAGCACTGCACATGCCCTAAAGGTGATGCGGGTTCTTTTATGCTCTCCTAAATTAGATTCATGGGAATTCATTTGGCAATGCCAATACTGCAGGCTCAGGAACACTACATCATCCTTTATGGGCACATTAATATGGGTTTCAGTCTCTGTCACATTTAGTATCGGCAATTATTTCACACGCAGCTGTAGATCAGCTCCCTTTTGATCACAATCTGCCACCCTTTTCTACCATTCAAATTTATAGTAACATTAATAGTTCAAAAGTAATAGTGTTTACTGTGTACTGGGTTTCAATAAATTAGGAGGAAGCAACAGTTCCTAAACAAAGACTCCAGAAAGCACCAAAGATGAACTGAATGTAAGCTTTTTCACCCCGATTAACACATCCTTGTCTATTGGCAGAAAGTTTCCATTGCAGCTGTGAGAAAATAATTCCATGGATTATGTCACATCAATTCAAAGTGAAATTCAAAGCCAAAGAGAAAGCAGAAGAGCATTCCCTGTGTTCTTACAGAAAATATCACTGCTTCAATTAGGTGCTACAGATGCTTGGAGTAAACATATTTTCCACTGGTTTTCTTAGAACCATACCCACTTAAATCTCCAATATTCTTCTGCATGTTCATTTCTCAGCCCAGTTTAATACCACGCCTCGGGGTGTTAGTGGTTAAGGGGATACTGCCAAGCAATGAAAGCCAAGGAAAGCTGGGATAAGAAGGGAAAATATGGCCTTTATATAGTAAATAAACTTTTCTGCCTTAATATTATGGCTGCTGTCAGCATAACTCAGAGGGGAAAAAAATAACCTGGTGCCAGTTGTACCTTTCAGTTCTTGGACCATGTGAATGTCCAGCTCTCCAGTTTTGAATCTGCTCCCAATCCAATGGAAATAATGCACACCACTGAGCATTCAAGCCTCTAATAAATCTCATCTTTGTGCAGAATCCCTGGGATTCAGAAAAAAAACAAAACTAGATAAGACTTCTCAATATTTCAATAAATACCATCCCTTTATTCCAGTAGAAACTCGAATTCTAGGAAATCTGTGCCCCAACAGAGAACGCTCACCCCAAGTTACTACCATGTGCATCCTTCCCTTGCAAAAGTGTGGGCAGAGGAGGGGAAGAAATCCCTGGGTTTATAGATGTTATAAACTGCAGCTTACTTTAGAGCTAAAACATCCTGACAGATGGTACCCAGCATCTGGGAGAATGCAAATGCCCAGATAAAAATTTGTTTTGTTTATTCCTCTTTATTTGGACTCTATTTGGTTACAGTGTATTGTGATAAGATCTATTTCCTATGCTTGTCTCTTAAATTTAAATCTCAAAGCAACATTTATAAACATTACAACCTATCAGTTATTGCTGTAGTGCAGTATCACTGATCAGAATTCAGATCAGCGACAGTATGCATAAATATGTCACGTAAAAATACATCTAACAACACTTTCCCAAACAAACATCTAAGAATTTTTTTTAAGTGATGGCTGAGGAAGAAGAAAAAATAGATTACATTAGCATACCTCGTGAAAACAAATGGTTTGACCTTGTAGGAATAAAGGTAGGAACAGCTCCATTAGTCAAGTAAAACCCCCAGAATTATAAAGGTTGGCTGTTTGGGGGAAAGAACCATCTCTGTTTATTCCTTCTTGACAGCAGCAGGCCCAGCAGGCAGCATGAGCCATGGAGAGCTCTGCAATAACTCTGTTATTGCCCACACGGGCTCTGCCCGCAGTCCCAGGGGAGCAGCACTGCCACAGCAGTGGCTCCTGAGCCTGTCCCAGCTGTCACCAGGGAGCTGTGAGGGCACCCAGAGCTGAGATGGCACTGGGGAGCTCTCGCTGGGTGCAGCAGCACAGCAGGCTGCCCACTCCTTGCTTGCCCTTTCTGTAATGAGCTCTGTGCTCTGTGCAAGGCGAGAATCTAGGTGTACCTGCTCTGACTGCTGCTGAGCTCCCCCAGCCTCCCTTGGGATGCCATGCAGATTTTGCTTTTCATCAGCGGTGTTGGAAAACCACAGGTCCTCTTTGTTTAGGATAGCAAGTCAAGGCTGTTCCCAGGTGAAATCCTGCAGGAGAAAACAACACTCCAAGAAGGACGGCTTCTTCCCAGCCCCAGTGCCGTGCTGAGAACCCTCTGTGCCAGCTTTCCCGGGGCTGACGGGAGTGAGCAGCTTCATTTGGCTTGCTAAATTAGCAGCTAGGGTACCAAGGGCTATCTGCAACAGCTGTACACCTGAAAAACCTAGAAAATACTCCCACCAGAGGCCTGAGAGTAAGAGACCTGGAGACACATGTCTTTTAAAAGTTGGATCTCTCCTCTGCATTGCTCTCTTCTTCTGCCATAAACACAGGTGGGAGTAGACAGGCGACGGGAGGATGCCAGTAAACACAACCTGCTGCAGATCCTGCAGGTGGCCCAGCTGTTACCAGAAACATAGATGGAATAGGAATATTTGCTTCAAACCAAGTAAAATCCAGTCATAACAGTTTGTTTCCATGGCCCAATCCCCTCTGTAATGCATTAGAAGCTCTTGCTCCAACCCATTCCCTCCCTCACCACTACATCTGTCTCCCGAGGTCTCTGTGGGGAGGCAGCATCACTCCTGTGCCCAGGCTGAGGTGCTGCTCATCATGGAGAGACTTCAGGGTGCTTTCCTGTACCCTGAAGGCCCTTCCTGCCCTTCTCCTGCCTGGCTGCTGGGCTGGCAGGGCTGCCTCCACCTGCCCCACCCCTCTGCTCTGGCCACTCTGCAGCTGCAGCTCTCGGATTCGGATGGCAAGGGCCAGCCACACACAGAAACAGGGCTGTCACTCATTCCAAAGCACTTGGAAATCAGGCTGCTGCACTGTATATCTAATTCTGAAGGCCTGAGTTTGAAAGGGTTGATTCACCCTTTAAATCTCCAAATAAATCAGTTATTTCCTTATTGTTGCCCTTGTGTTATTGATAGTAGCTGTAGATTTCATTCCTGCCCCTGATAATGGGATGGTTCTCTCCTCCCCACAGTGGCATCTGTCTTGCCTATTGTCAGCTCAAGCACTTTGCTGGGGATTCCCAGCACCAGCCAGATGACCCCCAGCCAGTCTGGGGGAGGAATCTGCAGCCCCCAGGTCATCCCTCGGTGCTGTCTCAGGGGTGTTGGTGTTCCAGAGGATGTCACAAGCTGCAATAAGCTAAAAGAGGTTTTTGACACTCCATACGCAGAATGGGACATTACTCTCCAGTGAGGTCAGGTGTTCTCCAGAAACTTTTCCTTATCTTTGGCCAAGTAAATAGTTGTATGCAAGGAAGAGAGAAGATAAAAATTCCCTTTTGCAAATGTTAGCGTGGTCTGCAAGAAATTCACAGGCTGATGAGATAAAATGAGTGTGCTTTTAATAGCAAAAATATGTTTTCTTTGGCCTAAATGCAACCCAGGGTTTTCCAGTGCTCAAACTTAAGCTAGAGAGATATTAATTATTTAACAGGCACAAAAAGAGACCTGAGGAAATTATTACTCCTTCCTCCTATTCAGTGTGAGGGTACAGCTAACCTTGGATCTGGGATCACAAAGAGATTTTTCATCTATTCTGAAAACATGAGTTTTAGTTTTCCCTTCATTTCCTTCCTGCTAACAACGTCCTTGGTGCACAAAGCCTTGGAGCTTACCCATGCTCCCTTACCAGGAGCACAGCTTTGGGTGAGCCCAGTCTGAAGTCCATTGCTCGGGCCCTGGAGACAAATACTCACCCTCAGAGGCACAGCTGGAGCCCACCAAAAACTGCTGCCAGGATTTTCAGTTCTTTTCCTAGTGTCAGGAGGGGGTGTGGGGTGGAATTGCTCCTTTCTCAGCACCAGGTGAACGCGGTTTGCCAGGAAGCCGGGAGGGTGCCACATGGTGTCCCATGGTGTCCCCAGACAGGGAATGATCCCATTCCTACTGTGCTGTCCATGCACCCAGACCCTGGTGCCCATGGGCTGCTCATCCTGCTCACACCCCTGGCCCTGCTCATTAGAAATACAGGCAATTCACGTCCTGCCTAAATTCACAGCAAATGCATCCTCTCATGGCACAGGAACTGCTCCGAGGGATTGTCCTGGGAAATTAACAGCTGTAACAATTTCCAGAAGCCAGTGACTGTGCACGCTGTTCCCAGGGCAGATGATTCAGTGGATTCATCTTGTGTTTCGTTCTCAGCCTCTCAGCCTCAGACACCAGAGCCCCCAGAAGAACCTTTTCCTTCAGCTTTTGCCCCACAGTTTCCTGGCTTTACAGCTGGCATGAGACAGACACCGCTGGGAAGGCACAGGGGATTCTCACTGCCCAGGGCAGGGAGCAACACCCCCTGAACAAACACCAGTAGGAAGTTGGTGGTGGCTTCTGCCAGGATTTTACCATCACCACCATCAGCCTTGTAGTGGGTGTGTCCTGACTGTGATGTATAATGCTGACTGAAGTTTTTTTCACAAGAGTTTGCACAAGGTGGGTCTACTTCAACTCAATTTAAAAAAAACTAAAACCCAAACCACCAGAAATTATTCAGACGAGCCTGTGCTTGATCCCACACCTTTCCAATCAAGTCAGTGATGTCCTGGTTCCTACACTCTTCCAAGCCTAGGTCTAACACTTCCCACTTGCCCCATGGCCCTGTTGCCCAGCCATGCAGCCCCACAGTGCCAGGGAATGCTTTCCACCTCGCCAGGACCTGGGGCCAGCTGGGAGTCCCAGGCAAAGCCACGTTCATAGGAGCAGAGGTGGTGGTTAAATACAGCTGATTGCTGTAATGCTCTGCAAGGTGGGAACACCCTGCAGGGAAGTCAGAGCTGTGCTGCTGTGCTTAGCCAACATATTGAACTGCTCTGTCTTTCAAACTTGCATGTTTTCATTTAAAATCGCAGAGCTTCCTTTGAGGCAGAGCTGATGACGGAAAAAGAACTGCCCCAGCCATTTCTATTGCAATCCTTGGGAAATATTTTGGCTGTCTCTAGGGCCACTGTGTTATCTGTGCTCTTAAGCCTGACTTACCACACCTTAAGGTGGGCCAGGGGTGATGGTTCAAGAATCCCTGGGTTTTCCCACTTGAAACTCCATTTGGCTTCGTCCTAAAGCAGAACGTAAAAGGTCATGGTTTTGCAAGCTCCCCTGAAGCGTGGGAGCTCAGAACATTCTTGGCTTAAAATCTTCCTCGAATCAGCCACGTGTACCTGCTCAGATGGGCAGCTGTGGAATGGGTTCAGAACCGTGTGAGGAGCTCCTGGCACAGCACCTGCCCCAGTGGCACTGAGTCACCCACAGGACACTGCTTGGCTACTGGGGTTTAGCCACAGCACTGGCCCGCAGCCACTGCTGTAAAAGCAGACAAGGATCAGCATTTCATCAGCAGCTCCCAGAGGAAATGTCTCCTCCTGATTTCCTTGATAGAGAATTGAATTCCCCTGCTCCTCCAAATCAAGTGCTGGATTTTTCTTTCTTAAAAAAAAAAGAAACCAAAACACTGTGTTTTACTAAAACCACGTATTTGTCTCAGGAAATAGTGAGGGCAACCTCCCAGCCAGCTCCATGTTCTGTACAGCCTCTGCCACCAGGAGACACAGGCTTTCCAGTCAGGAGGTGTCTCTCCAGCCTGGCTCACCACACCACACTGCCTTTCTGTCATCAGAGCTTCACCTGGCAAAAAGCACAGGAAACCTGTTACACAAGCACTTGGGTATTTTGCTAAACCCAGGAGGGTCCATGACCACATTCAGGACATTAAAGGTACAGAAATTTCTCAGAATTTGTACTAAAACTTGTAAAAAAAAAAAAAAAAAAAAAAAAAAAAAGGAAACAAACCCAACCAACTAATAAAACCCCCTGAGTTTTGCTGCTTATTCAGTTTGGTCACAAGTGACCAGATGTTTTCAGGCTGCTAGACAGAGAACTCAACAGCAAGTTCAGTTCAGTGTCAGACGTGAGTCTGAAGTACAGGTATAAGGACGCAAGCGCTACGGACAAGATCACCTCCTGTTCCTAGGTTAGGTTATGACTTAAGCACCTGCCACAGCTAAAAGCAGATTTTTTTGAAGGATGGAAGGTCAAGGCAAAGGGACATTGTGCTTATTCAGTTAGTACAGATTGTCCTTCTAATAAATTAAGAGACTTGTAAGAAAGGCTCTGTACACAACAGCAGTTTAGGAAGAAACTTGAATGGAAAAAACTCTGGGAAAAGGCTTTTACTTGTGAGTTGGAAAAAACTTGACTGTTTGACAGGTATGATGATGCCTTCCAGGGATCAGTGATGGATGCTGAATCATGGACATTTTGGCTAAAAAGAGGCATTCTTACCAACAACCCTTCTGGGAATCCAGGGCTTCTGTACCTCTACAAACATATTTGGTTCTGCTGCAGGTGCTGTCCTGCCAAGTGCATAGACAGGTTTGGTAATTGCCAAACCTGCAACCACCCAGAACACCATACGCACTTTGAAAAAAGGTGACTTTAGGAGAAGTAACAAGGGACAACACAGTAAGGATCTCCTTTGGAACAGGCTACACCAATGCCATAAAGCCTGAAAGCTGATCTTTGCACTGAGAGCAGGAGCTTTGGTATATAAAAGTGTAACAGAGCAGAAAGCAAGACCCTCACGGACATGTACTCCAAGGGGTCCTGTGAGGTGAAACCTGTGCTAGCCCAAGCACAGCACATGGAGCCTGCTGAGCCAGACTCTCCAGGACATTTCCTTGACCTGTGCCTAAAAGCTGAACGTGCAGAACATCAGTTTTGCAATATGTTAGTTGTACTTATTTAATAACTTCCCGTAACACATACTGATACCATCTCCTGTCATGGCCTAAAAACACTCTAAACAACAGTTTCCTCAAAAATCAAACAAAAATTTATATCAAGCTGAAAGATGATGACAGACTTCTGTGGGATTAAGCAATTTCTCTCAGCATTTTTGTGGGTTTAACTAAACTGAGAGATTACAAGCAGAAAGGAAAGAACCACCCCCGGATTTTCCATTAAAAAAAAAAAAATAGTGAGGAAATATTCTGAAGGAACTATAGAGGATAAACAACTATTAGACATGACGTACCACAGCCTTGACCTCCCATCAACAACTGCCTGTTATTCCCATTCAAACCAATTGCTGATACGGTTTTCTTCTCACCCAGCAGCTCCAGCTGTTTCTGGACATTCCTGCTTACCAAAGCAGAGCATTCCCATGGAGCACAGGAGAACAGAGTGAAACAGCCCAGCAAAACCTTTGGCGCTCTGAGCACCGAGAGACCAACCACAAATGCAGCACTTCTTCCAACAGCTCTTCAGTGCCAAGGTTGGCCCGGAGCAATCTCCTGGGAGGGCACAGCAGCTCCACACCTCTGCCTGTCCCTACAGCCAGGCTTAGGATAAACTAGGGCAGGTACGGGCCCATCACTCACCCTCGGAGAGGAGCAGAAACAGGACAGGCATCACAGATAAGCAGGCTGCTTCTCCAGAGCAATTCAGGGAAGCTGAAATGAGTCACTCCTATCACAGAGGGGAAAAAACCCCACACAGAGGTATTAAGAAGTCAGCTGGATTGATTGCACCATCTTCATAATGGGAATCTCAGATTAAAGCACATCACCTGCTGCTTCAGGAGCACTGTACAGCCCTCCAGACAGCAGAGTTGGTTGTTTTGAATGCACAACATGTATGATTGATAGGAGAATAAACCTGAATCATGCTGGGTGCTGTTGTTAAAACAGTTAGGATAAAGTGTAGTCATCTGACACAGAAAACCACATTGTAAAATTAGAGATGAAGCCTGCCAGGATGGATTTAGTTGTATTTATGAAGTGCCCGTCAGTGATGTGGGTACTGTCCAAAAAAATTAAACAATGTATTTGATTGCTAGAGGAAGGACCAAAGATCAACTGAAGTTCACAGAGGAGCTTGTACATTTCCACACAGACTACAGCCAAGGTGTTCATGGAAGGTACACCCTTTACATAGGTTGGAACTTCTAATGTGTCTTTCTAACATACATTATTATACCTTTCGGGGCATAAAAACTATGTGCCAAAATTAATATTGCTATTGTGGTCTTGAAATTCTCACAAGCGTTGTAGTTCTGACACAACCTTCATGTTCCAGGTGCCCGCATTACCTCTGCCCAGGGATGTCCAGGGTGGGAATGTTGCCTCAAGCCTGGACAGCCCATTCCCCTCCAGCCCATTCCCCTCCAGCCCATTCCCCCCAGCCTATTCCCCCCAGCCCATTCCCCTCCAGCCCATTCCCCCCAGCCCATTCCCCCCAGCCCAATTCCTCCAGCCCATTCCCCTCCAGCCCATTCCCCCCAGCCATTCCCTAGCTTGTTGTAAAGCCACTTGTTAGCTTTTCTGTCACCTTTCCTTGGTGACACAAGTCTGTGGATATCTTTCATATTGCAGGCAGGAGATACTGGCACCTGAGATAAATCTCACTGCAAATGATGCTTATATACAACACGTGACCCTGCAAGTTAATGCTGCAAGTCTCCCTGAAAGTGTGTCTGTGGGACAGTGTCTTCATGGATTAATCCTTACTAGGACTTGAAAACTGGTAACTCTCTAATGTGTCAAATCATAAATCAGTAAATTCTAGGATATTAAATCTGAAATAGAGCAAAAAGAGGGGAGTAAATGGCAGTATCTTATGCAGACAAGAAAAGCCATCTACACAGATTTTCTAAACCAGGCTGGGAAGCCTGATTTGACCTCTCCTAAGTAAAAAAGGAAACATTTAAATTTTCACAGTTATTAGCTGCTTGTTACACGATCACCAAAGAGTTAAGTACCCGAGGCCTACAGTTTTTCCAGGGTGTTTTGCATTTTTCACTGCTTAGACTGAGAGCCATTGAGCACATTACCACAGGCAAACCTCTCTCCAACCAGATGCCAGAGCCTGGGAGGCTCGGGCACTGCTGAGCCTGCTCTGGCGAGCTGGGACAGCAGCCAAGCCACACAGCAGAGGACAAGTCAGGTAACTTCTTACAGCAGCTATTTTTCTGCTTACTCTTCTTCTGGCTCCAAAGCAGCACATAAACCCAAAGGCACCGGGGAAGCACAGCTGAGTGCGTGGGAGGTCAGGCAGGAGGAGGGAAGGGGGCAGAAGGAGCGGCCCCACAGAAGGACTGAGTCTCCTGGTGCTGGGATTAGGGTCAGGCAGTGCAGGATGGGGTCGGGAAAGGCTTGGAACACAAATGCCCAGCCCCATGGCAGCCCAAGGACAATGTGCAGGAGGGATGGGGACAGCAGGCAGCTCCAGGGGACAGCAGTGCCCCAGGCAACACCAGGTCCCTCTCCATCAATGGCAGGTCTGGCCCTGCAGCAGCAGTGTTTTGAGTTTCCTCTCGAATGCAGAACATCTGGTTCGTTATTTTCAATTAAAAATAAGTGAGCTGTACTCGCTCTGTCAAGGACACTGCCCCTCAGACTGCTTTTCTGCACGGCACACTGAGCTGAGTTAGAGGGTGAGAGAAACTGGGTTTGGAAACTCCAGTGTTCTGGGGGGTTGGCAGTGTGACAAAACTTCCTGACAAGAGGGATGCATGTAATGCCCTTTCCCTTGCTGTTCTCCTCAGCTCAGGCATCTGTAAGCGCTTCTCTTCGGATCATCTGGAAGTGACATATGGAAGAAGTTAGATTTAATGGAGAGCTGACTCTGTGCTGATAATAGGCACAGGATTGTTGGCAACCTGGATCTGAAGGGCCAGTTCTCTCTCAGTCACCTGTGGAGGAATAGTCAACAGATAAATTTTAATAGGCAACAAAAACATGTGGGATTCACCAGCTTGGACAGTAATTTCCCCATCATTAACAATCATTACTTCATCTTCTGCTAATACAGTTATACTGAGTAACTGAAGAGGATAAATTCTGTTGAAATACCTGTGCAAAAAAAAGAACACGTACCCAAATACTGGATGTATTCTGCTTCTAATAATGTATTTATCAACCTGATTTTGCAAGGCTCTGATTTCTGATTATGTACAATCGAAGTAACTAAACATAGAATAGCAATTAGCAACTGGCACACAGTAAAAAAGGAAGGTGCACTCAAGGGTTTCATGCCTGTCTCTGCTCCCTCTTTGAAGTGGTAAATGGGTTGCAAGTGGTGGTTGCTATGAAAAATAGGCAAACAGAGACTAGAACGTATCCCAGCTGTGATCAGCATTGCACCACACTGCCTTGTCCCTGTTTAGAGGAAAGATTAATTATTTTCCCAAGGGGGCTATCCAGGACAGCCCATGCTGCCCAGAGCAGGGCCGGGCAGTGAGGCAGGGGACAGGGTTGGAAATACTAAAACCAAATTAAACCCAGAGACTGTAGTCCTGTACTAGACAGTCAGTGGTACCCAGGCCTGACTGTGTTGATTGCAGCAGAATCTTTTATCTTTCCAGACAGGTATTCTGCTGTATTCAAACAAAGATGCTTTTCCATTCCTATCTCCATCTTTCCCAGGACAATCCTCTTCTGTTAGGCAGGACCCACCATGCTCAAACATGGGAGCATGAAAAGCATCAGCTTAAAGTCACATCACAGCAGTGATTTTGAAAGATGCCTTGAATGCACAGCCACAGCCATCTGCTGCGATGTGTGCATGGATTGAAGGCTCTCTGTGCTCTGCCAAAGAGCTCCAGACCCACGAAGGATTCCTGTGGCAAAGCCTTGGCAAGTCAGAGAATATTCCTATTCATTTTCCTCTCTCCATAAATTCGCCAAAGCCACCTCCTGCAGCTCAGGCCTCAACAGAGCTCCTGGACAGGGGGATAATTTCTTCCCAGATCCTGCACACTCATAACCCTCCATGCTCTTTCCATTAATGAGGTTGAAAACCCTAAAAGTAAGTAAGGATGAAAACCCAGCAGCAGCACATGATTTGGGATGCAGCCTTAGGCTCATGCCCATCTTGGTGTGCCCCTGTTCCAGTCCCACTGGAAATTTGTGGGGTTTGCTCAGAAATGGAGTGCCAGTCGGGCCTTGACTTCTACTTGTGTTGTTGAGGATGCAGAGGTACTACAGTCTTACCTCTTCCTTCTTTATCTCAGTAGTTTATACAATTATGCCCCCAAATACATGTTTTGGCATAAGAACAAAAGCAGATATCAAAATACTATTTAACAGAAGATTTAAAATGAAACTGCTGGCTGTCTACAACTGTAATTTCCTCCCTGCATTTAAAATTTAACCTGAAGCAGAATTATTATAGCTTTCTTTTTAATGATTTTATGGAGAACTAAAGATAGAGGTGAGTACCACGCAATTGTGCAGGATGCCCCCTCAGTCAGAAAGAGGAATTTAGTGGTGGCATCACCCCACAGCCCTGTGTTAGGGATTGATGCAGAAAGGAGGAGGATGGCAAACTCACCACAGAGCAGCTGGGGGAAGGGAAGGGGAGGTGCAGACAAGAAGCCTCTTACCATTTCAAAGTGTGGCTCGGCTGTACAAGAGAATGCAATAAAGCAAGGTGGGTGTTTCACATTCCCTGCTGGGGTACCAGGGTGGATTTTCTCACCATGAAAGCGTGAAGAAGCTCCAGCACCAATGGAGTTACACAGAAGTTTTCCACACACCGTTACCTCTGGTGAAAGTAATATAACATGGAATTGGGTAGCAATTAAAAATCTTCCTTTCTACCTGCCCTTGGCCATTCTCAGGACTGCCCAGTGGCTGTGTTTAGTGGCATTCATTTTCCTATTGTGATATTCCATCACAACACAGACAAGCCCTGGCACACTGTGCTCTAAACTTGCTTATCTCCCTGGTGTCAGCAGCATATGCTCCAGGACCTTCCCTCTCTGGGCATCTGAGAGTACACATTGTCAGGAAAAGAAGCACCTGGAAAGCTGTTTAGAGGCACGCACTTTTTAAAGGCATTTTCTTGACTACCTTTTAAAGAAAATCAAGTGCTTCTTGCCCTCCACAGGAATCCAAGAGCAGGATGAGCATGGGTGCCAGGGCATAACAAGCATTTATTTTTAAATACATTGCAGGTTTTGTCTGTGTTTGGAGGAGGAGGCATGCCTGGCAGACAGCAGAACAAGAACCACACTGGGGAAAGAGAATAATGTTCAAATTAAGTGGGAGGAGAGGGAGAGGAGGAAAAAGAATTGATTTTCTGCAGTCTGAAGGTGCTTGGCCCAGAAACTACAAGTCTGAGAACAAGAAAACACTAATTATTTTTTTTTAAAGCCTATTTCAAAGTATTTGTCATTTCAACTCACCCAACATATTTATATTAAACTGCTTTTCTTTTCTTGGAGACTTGGTATTTAAAATGTTAATTGGAGACTAAAGAATACCCTTAAGGAAACAGATTTGCTGGCATTTCTGGCTGGGTATATTCAGATTATAGCTTTGAAAGGTTGGGGTCTTGGGGTGTTTTGTCTTTTTTTCCCTAAAAAGAAAGTTAAAAAATGCTTACATTTTCATTGCTGAAACAGTATGTCCTCTGAATACCTTCCCACCCCCATTGTAAAGAAAAAGAACAAGATTTGAAAGTTTGAGAGTTTGGCTTTTCAGTGACCAAGGCTGGAAGGAATTCAAAGGCTTCCAACTTCAAAAACCTGGTGGTGCCCAAATACCATATTGACATAAGCTGCAGGTTCTGGCTTTCAGAAAAGTGTCCCTGTCCCTTTGCCAGAGGTAGCTACATTAATCCTTTTCATAATGAGTGCACCAAGAAACGAGGTTTTATGGAATAATCTAACCTTAAAAGCAGAGAGGATGGGAGGTCTGACACACGAAGCCGTGTTGTGAGCTGCTCTTGGAGTTGTCCAAGTGAGGTGGAAGAGCAACACTGGGGCAGGCAAAGAGCCCAGAGGCAGAGGCTGCTTCACCGACCACAGCCTGGAAAACTTTTCTACCTAAAACTTTAATTTCTAATTTGTTACGACCTCTGCTAAATGGCAGTTAGATTTATGCACACCGCAGCTCCTAATGCATTTTTGCAAGTGTAATTTACTCATTTTTCAGTTGACCTACTTCAAGTCAGGCCTGGTATTAAAGAAATCGTTCAAAAGGCACTACAAGCCCTGTGCTATATGCTAAACACTTGTGTGCGCCCCCTGAAAAGCAAGAGTTAGAAACAGAAACTTGATAGTATTTTACTTTAATTCCTGATGGAGTTGGAGCCAAGCTGCCATGCAGGATGCTCTGGCCCTGTGCCTGGCCAGCTGCTCCCTCCCTGCTCTCAGGCCTCCCAGGTAGCTGCTCCACAGCTGCCTCCTGCTTTCTGCCTCCAAACCTCCCCTTTCCAGGTGCCTGTAGAAGCTGCACAACTGAAATCAATTGCTCTGAGATTTTTTTTTTCCCCCCAAGCCAGGTGTTTCCCTGAGGCTGACATTTTTTCAAGAAGGTTTTAGTCGAAATGTTTGCATCAGAAATAGGAAGGAAAAGGGAAAATCCTCACGTTGACTCAGTGAAAACCTGGCAGAAATTTATCCAGATGTGGACCAATGCTTTGACATGATGGAGGGGTGGTCTCAGCAGCCTTCGGTGTCTCTGCATCTCCTTCAATTCTAGCATGTGCTGTGCCACTGCAGAGAGACACCCAGGGAGAGACGGGATTTAGGAGCAGAATTTAGGGTTACAGAAATGAGAAGGAAAGCAGCACATCACCAGCTGGGATGAGGGGGCTGAGAGGAGCCATCGCCACTGCAAATCTCCCCAAAGACACAGACAGTTTCTGAGAGTGGCTGTCTCGCAGCTGCCCATGGCACCCGCGGGAGGAGCACACCCCATCCCTGCAGAGAAAACACTGCCAGCCTGCTGCTGCTGCTGCTGCTGCTGCCAGCCCTCGGAAGGGAAGGAACAAAATACACAGAGCACATCAACCGCAGTTCTGACTGCGGGGTTGAGCCTGAGCCTGAGCAACACCCTGGGAAGGGAAGGGAAGCGAGAGCTGAGGAGCCTCTGCGGAGCCTGGGGCTGGAGCAGAGCCTGCTGGAGCCTCCCGTGGAAACTCGGCTGAGCCTCTCCCGAGCCACAGGCTGGGCCTGGCTCCTGTCCGGCGCTGGCAGCGGCTCAGAGGCAGCGCTGGGAGCTGGGAAGAGCGGCACGGAGCACGTGTTCCTCCCCGGCGGAGTTTCCATCTGCGCTGCCCGAGCTGCGCCGAGCAGTGCCCGCGCTGTGCCGCGCCGTCCCCGAGCCGTGCCCGAGCCGTGCCCGAGCTGTGCCGCGCCGTGCCCGCGCCGTGCCCAATTTGTGCCCGAGCCGTGCCGCGCCGTGCCCGAGCCGTGCCGCGCCGTGCCCGCGCCGTGCCCAATTTGTGCCCGAGCCGTGCCCGAGCCGTGCCCGCGCCGTGCCCAATTTGTGCCCGAGCCGTGCCCGAGCCGTGCCCGAGCCGTGCCCGAGCTGTGCCGCGCCGTGCCCGAGCTGTGCTGAGCCGTGCCCGCGCCGTGCCCGAGCCGTGCCCGAGCCGTGCCGCACTCGGCACCGCCGGCGGTCCGGGCACACACAGCCCGGCGGCTCCGGGGCAGCCGGAGCGCTCTGCTCGGCCCCAAGGATGCTCCAAAGCCAGCAGCGAGCCAAGGGAGGAGCCCAGGCCTCTGGCATGGCTCTGTTCAGGTCATTTTGGTATCCTCCTGTGATGTGTCCATGCCCCGCAATCTTTATGGCATTTATGGGAGAACAAAACTGCCAGTGGCATCCAAGGTCACAGCCTGCATGAGACAAACTCTTTCCAAAAGAACTTTCTATTCTTGCCAGGAGGTTTTTTTTGGTGTGTTTTTTGGGGGTTTGTTTGGTTTTTGTTTTTTTGGGTTTTTTTTTGCAGCCCATCATAGGGAAGGGCAATGGGTGCACTGTAACTTTACAGGCAGTTACTGTAACTTTACTTATCAGCACTGTATTTCCAATAAATATTGTCCCAAGACCCTTTTGAAATGATAGGAGGTTTACAAGAACACTGTCAGCCTGCTAACTGCAGGAGGGTTCCTCCCATCTTCCCTTCAGAGAGATGAGGAAGAAATTATCCTCACAGAAAAATCATTACTGTGGGCTGACATAATCCCACTTTTAATCAAATGATAATTTAAGTGTAAGTTCCATTCCATGCATTTAGAAAAACACTGGTGTAATAAACATTCCTATTAAAGCCTCATCCTTAAAAAATATCATTCCCACAGTTGCCATTCAATAATGCAGGAAAAAGAAACCAGTACAGCTCAGAATTTATGCAGCTATCTCATCTCTTCCTCCAAAAAAGATGAATTTTATATAATATTAGAATCTTATATAGTAGTTACAGAGCCCAAAAAGGAAACCATAGCAGATAAAGCACAAAGAGATATTTAAGCCTGATTTTTTTTCCTTCTGGAAGATAAACCTTTACCACGACTATTCTGTTAATAGTCTTCCTTGAGTAATGTGCTTACAAACAATTGCTTTGAAACCAAAACTCCTGTGAAGTTCCAGGGACCTGACTTGCTCCTTACTGACAGAAATGTGAAAATTGGAATATTGACAGGGACATCAAGAGAGTTGAAATTCATTAGCATGAAATTCACATCAAATGCAAGGAGCAAACTGAAATAAATGCACTCGGAAGTTTCCAAGCTCTCAGTAAAAGCCAAGACGTTCAACGCACAGCTCGCGCAGGATGCGCCGTGAGCTGCAGAGACGATGGGCCACTTCATCAGCTGGTGTATCATAGCAGATATGATGAGCTGGCTCATTATTCTTGCTAAATTATGCATGCTGGATTGGGGGGGCAGGGTGGGGGGGTGGGTCAGGAGTGAAATCAGAAATCATTCCAGTTCCTTGTGTGCCAGATCGCTGGAAAACCTCCAGTAGCTCCTGCTGGCAGCAGGCAGTGCACAGGCTGTGCAGGCAGGCGTTCCCTACACTGATATTTCCATTTCACCTGCAATTGCCCTGCTGGTTAACAGTAGGGATGGATCAGAACGATGCATCAGTGTCTTCTGTAGTGAGCTGGAGAATTAGAAGGTCCTCTGTATTAATCTCACATTATCACAGTGATCCAGAATTGCCTGGCTTGATCAGAAAGGAGCAAATGCTTTGGGGCCCAGCAGAGCAGGATTCCTCCCTCGGAGCAGCAGCATTGCTGCCTGCACCCAGCTGGGCGCAAGTAGGAGGAGGACTGAATTCTCCTGTTATTTAGCATCTTCACATCAAAGTGTGTGAAGAAAAGGCACACAGGAAGGCTGAGCTGGCTCCTCCTCTGCACAGCCATAGTGGAGTGTTGGGAAAGCTTCAAAGATGTGTGCTGCAGGGAAAAACACAAACAACACATATATTTTATACATATATATGATGTTGCTCTGACTTATAAAAATGCATAAGCATTCAAACCCTTGAAACAGCCTGACAGACAGGCTCTCGCTTCCCAGCTTTCCCTAGCTTTGTGCTGAGGGGTGTGGGGAATGTCATACTGAACTGGATATTCCAGTTCCTCTGAAGACCAGCCCAAAATATATTTCAGAGTATTTGCTTATTTTAATTCATATGAAAGCCCATCCCACAATGGAAATTCTTCCTTTTGGAGATTGCTTATCTGGCGGCTGGGTGTTTAGTCTTAAAAGGCCAGCTCCCAGAGGAGCTGTTCCCAAAGGTCTGGGATGCAGTGGTTCCCAGCAGAGCACCCCGCAGAGACAGGCACCCCAGGAGCTGTGAGCAGGCTGGGTGGCAGGTCCCAGGAGCTGGTGGAAAGCCATCTTGGCACTTGCCATCCCTTTTCCCAGCCCCACGGGGGTGTGCAAGCAGGCGTGGGCAGCACAGCTGCGGAAGGTGCTGGCAGAGGTGCAGCCACCAGCACTGGCCAAGCAGCCCCCCAGCCTGGGCTGCTGGCATGGCATGGATGGCCATGGATCACCCTGCAGCCCTGGGAATCCTGCCAGCAGCCCCAGGAGCTCTGCCCATCCCTTGGGCATCTGGGACAGCAGCTGAGTGCTCCTTATCAGCACTGGGAAGATACGGTGGGATGAGAGCAGAATAACAAAAGCCTTGAGACGTGATTTATGGAGAAAAAAATAAACTTAGTATTAGTTTCCAATGGCATTTAAGTTTCAGAGGCCAGCCAAAACTTCTTTTTTTTTCCCCGCAAAAAAAAATCTACTTTGCTGTGTTATAACAATAAACAGGCATCCTTGCCTTAAGGGACTGCAGATACTGCCAAAGCAGGCAACATTTTAAACCTACAATAACCTTTCACTAATTGCAGAAGTCAAGCCAGACAGCCCAAACAGGCACAGAGCTGGGAGAGCACTTCAAGGAAGAGTGACACAGCACGGGCTTTTACCCAGGCACTGCTGCCAACTGGCTTACAGGGAAATTTAAATCACCCTAAAGCCCAGAAACTGCCTTCGAAAAACTAACTGGCTCCTCGAATGCCCATCCAGTTAATGGTTTGTGAACTGAAGCCAATGTGATTTCCCAGCCTCCCCAACAAATGGTGGGGACCAAGAGAACGTGGAGATACAGCCCCTGACATGGAGACAAATGTTTCTGCACAGATCCCCAGGGAATGCTTGGGGGAACTTGCTTCAGAGGAAGGGGAGGCTGCTGGCCCACAGCACACATGCTGAGAAGTGGTAAAATTCTGCCAGGAAGCAAGAAGGCAAATGACTCTTTCTAATCAGTCCTCCCCCTCCCCTGAGAGGTGAGGTTAGCAGAGAGCTGGGACATGGTGGGGAAGCTGCTGAGCTTTGCTCATTAGCTGCTCATCACTTTTCACTGATGAAGATCAATGGTAGTTCATGGAGCATCAGTCCTGTTATGGGGTTACTGTACTGATGGCTCTAGTACAGCCACTGGAATGTTTTGAGTGGGTTGGAAAGCATATTTCTACTCCAGGGATCAAAAGTCCCTGAGTAGGGTGACCTCATTCAGTGACATTGATGCAGGTGCTTTTGGCAGAGCCCAGAAGCAAGGTGCTGTGGCTGGGAAGAGACCTGGGCTCCCTTCAGGGGCCATGCAGCAGCACTGGGCTGAGACCATGGCACAAAGTCCAACCCACTCCAAACCTTCCTTCCCAAAGCCTTCATGGGGCTGTGAACCAAGGCCCTTTCACCTGGCTCACATACTAGAGTGGCTCAGGAAGTTAATGTTAAACTGAGTCCATTTTTAGTTATTGTTTATGAGCCAAGAGGATTTAATTTGAAATCCTATATTGTTGGTTTTTTTTTTTTTAATTGAATTGAGAGCTCCCTCCCCCCAGCCTGGTCCACAACACTTTCCCCAAAGATGCTCAATTGAAAGGATCTGGAACTCATCACCATACCATCTGCCTCTCTCTGAGAGGTGATCAATCATCCTGAAAGTTTAAACACCCACAGTGCCTAATCTATTACAGTGTTCAAATCCAGCTATTTTAAACAGTGAAAGGGAGGACGTGCTGTCCCCTCATGGCACAGCAGTAAAACCCCAGCTTCCATGCCTGCCAAGCTGTAAAACCCCAACATTTCCTAGTTTTTAGAGTCAGCACTGAGAGAGGAATCCTTCTTAGGCTAGACAGGCAGAGATGGAGAGCTGTGTGTGACACCACCCTGAGGCAGGGCTGCAGGAGCAGTGCAGCCCTACACATATCCTGAGGAGGGATGGGCACTCCCCAAACCCACCTTCCTTCTGCCCACACGTAGAAACTTTGCCTGGGAGAAAACTAATGCCTCATCCTACCGTGATCTGGAGGTGCACAAAGGGCTCCTTCTCCACAGGACACAGGTAAATTCAGAAGTCAGTGGGAACCAAAGAGATGTTGATGGCTCCATTCCCCTCTGCTAGGAGCAGGTGCAAGGTTGGGCCACGCCTACAAGACAGCTTTATCCATCCCAGAGGAACAGTGATCAATCCACCAAAAAAATGCATGGAAACTAATTTTCCTTGGGCTGCCTGCAAGCTTTGTTACTGCACAGTGTGGGTGTTTTGGTGCACATGGAATCACCGCCTGAGAGCAGGCATGCCCCACAGTGTACTGAGGCTGGCTTTGCTCTGCCCTGAGGGGCTCAGGGCACAGGTTGGGTGGGTGCTGCCAAGGAAGGTGGCAGAGGCCACAGTTGTGACACCCCTGGGTCCCCCTGCGCTGTCCAGCCCTCTGTGTCCAAGAGGCACCACTTGGCCTTTCAGGGATGGGGCTGGGCAGAGACCAAGGGATCCAGAGCAGCTTGCCAGGAGACCAAGAGGCAGCCTTGTAATCCTGCTGGCATCTCTATCAACAGCAGCACACTGCGGCCATGGTTTGGGCTTGGGACACACCGTGCAAGCCATCAGTGCAGTGCTATTTGTGTGAAATACCAGGGGGAAATGGTATAAAGCATTTACTATCATGTCTGTTCCTAGCAGAGCAGTGGGCAGACTATCAACAGAGTTCAACTGAATGTAGGACTTCTTTCAACAGCCCCGGATGACACACACTGTCATCATTGGCTTAGAACAAGTCCTGGTCAAAAAAATCACAGTTTGTCCCGACTGGCAACAAATTGTTTGTTTTCCTAGACAAGAACACCAGGTAGTCCACAAGTTCATGATTCATTCTTCACCACAAAGATCTCCACCCCAAGTTTGTCTAACAGACTGCTATTTATTGACTTGCTAAAGCCTTTTCCTTAGCTTACCTGGAGACGCCAGCCAGCTTCATTGTGCTGAACTTCATCCAGAAGGAGAAGCACATGGAGCAGCTGAGGGTCCTGCTCATCACTTCACAGTTCGAGCTCCTGGATGTGGCTCTATCTCTCTTGAAGCTGTGCAGGCTGCAATTCTAGAAAACAGGTGGAAGTTAAAAAAAGTCCCCCAAAATTGTCTCAGTCGGAGCTTAATAGGAAAAGAAGTAATTTATGGTACTGTTTGGAGTGCATATGCAGTATCGAAGAGTTTAAGGACTCCTGAGAGGGGTGAAAAATAGTTCAGTCACACTGACAGACAAGCCTTTCCTGACTCCAGTGAGCCTTGCCATGATAGGGACAAAAGAAGAAAACGGAGTGGCCAGGGGAGGAGGTAGAATATAGTTGAAATAGATGAGGATTTTCTAGATGAGTATGTGATTTAGGGGATTTAGGGGAAATTTAGGCATTGAAGTTTCGTACTAAAACATCTGGGGTTTTCAGTGTGCCTGTCCAAGAGGTACCTGCATGTCGAACAATTGTCAAAGGGACACCAAGCCATACTGTCACTTCAAAGAGGCCACAGTGGGCACCATGGGATCCACGAAAACAGAATAAATCCAACAGATGCCCTACATTTATGGTTTAAAAGAGAAATTCCCCTGACAAGCTCTGTGCCCAAGCCAATTGTGCTGTGCTGCTCTATGCTGACTACAGGGCAGCCGAGGCATGAAATGCAGTGCCTGTCCCAGACCTTTCCAGCCTTGATCAGCTGAGGTTCTCGCAGTCCTGGCCATTGGACAGACCAGACCTTAACAGGGATGAATCCAAATCTGGGTATGGATCCTCCTTCAGAGCCACTCCACCTGCCAGAGCATTGCTGGGTGGAAAGGGACTTTCAGAAACACTTACCTGTGTGATAACTCATTGTCACTGGGAGCTGAAGGTGGCAATTGTCCCTGTGCCACTGACCAGCCAGCTCTGCTCTTCTCAGTTAGAAGTGAGAAGGGCAGTCCACAAGACCTGCTGCCTCTCTGGATTCACCCACAGGCCCACAGAGCTTGTCTTGGAGACAGCTTTCATGAAGAAAAGGGCTTTCTTGAGCTAACAAAGCCACATCAGGATCGGCCAAGAGTGATAATTAAAAACTACGGCAAATGATCCCTAAATAAAAAATACAGTTAAAATGTATGCTTTGGGAAAGAACACAAAGCGCCAAAATTTAATTTTCCTTAAGTCAGCACACAAAATCATTGGGTAATGACTGAAACACAGTGGTGCCCATTGGGATTTCTCTGGAAAAGAGAGGGGGAGAAATGTATTCAAGACGTAAGACAAGTAGTGTGAGCTAAGTTGTTTTAATTCTCTCCCTCCCAGCCCCAGGTTTCACTCCAGAGTCACTCACAGTGCTGGGTTTTTAACAACATCTACATCTGACACATTTTCAAAGCCCAGAAGTGAACAGCATTCAAAACACAGTGTGAGCCACTTGAAATAGCTTTCCAATATTTATACAAACAGCCTCGGGGCTTTGAAAACATCCCAAAGCCCCTGTGTCCCACAGAGGCCCTCCATCGCAGGCGTGAGCGCTGGGTTTGGCCCGCAGCACAGGAAAGGCCTGAGCTGGTGAAGCAGAGGTTAGTCAGATGTGAGTGAACATCTGCTCATCGTCAGCGCGGGGAGCAGCGCTGCAAGGTGGGCGTGGGTGATCGTGGCCCTGAACTGCTGCCATCTCTCACAGAATGGACAGCGGACAAGCCTGTCGTGCGCAAGGCTGTTTGTTGGATCCTGTTTCCACTGGTTTCCCTTCCCAACACCCGTGCTGCAGGAGAAGCACTCATGGCATCCAGCAGACACCTCCCCAGACACCCAGAACGTCCCTGGCTCTGCCATCCACCCCACAGGGACAGCTCAGCCTTGGGCTGGGAACCCTCTGCTGCTGATCCGGGGCCAGTCTGGGCTGTTTGCAGCACTCCAGATCAGCTCCATGCAATTTAAAAGAATGTCCAGTTCCAACAGCGGTGACAATGCTTAGGGAGTTTGCAGTTACAAAGGAAATGCAGGGCAGCAATTGCATGTCTGACTCTGGCAGCAGGGACTCCCTCGCACCCCGTGAAATGCAGCCACGTTCATCAGAGGTGCCTTCTTGGAGGCAGCCACGCTGGAAAAGCGTTGGCCAGAAATGTGTGAATTAGTCAGGAGCTCTGAGTAACAGGAAGGGAGGTCTCACTCACGTCCAGATGAGTGCTGCCTCGTCACTCGGGCCGCAGGGCTGCACGGAACGTGGGACAAGCATTATTCATCCTGCCCTCACTGGGGCTGCACGTGTTCCCTGCGGGGCTGGGGGACCGTGTCCCCCTCTGGGATGTGTCTGGGCAGTGTGGGGACACCATGAACGAGTTGGGGATGGGAGCTGCACTCATGCTGTGTCACCGACATTCCCAATACGCGGAGGAAGAGGAGATTTCCTTTCCTTGGTGAGAGCGGAGATTATTTGATGCAGCTGCATGGGGTGACATCCCCAAAACCCAGCTGTTCTCAATAAGACAGCAACCCTGCCAGTGCATACGTGCCCTGTTGTGGCCTCCAGGCCAGCTCAGCCTGTGTCAGCATCGCTTCAGAGCAGAGAGCCCCACCTGGTACTGGATTCCTCAGCTGTGGAGAGCCTGGAGATGCCAGCAGAGCCCTCCATCAGACCTCTTTGGGGAACTGTGTGGGGCAGGTCCCACTCCCCCACACTGACCAGGAGAGCCAGCTGTACCCAAACCCCTCAGAGCAGAGGCACAGGCTCACCTGTGTCTCTGAAGAGCCTTGCTGTGCACACCAGGGTCCATCCCACACTTTGTACCGAGCCTGAAGGGATTCAGAGCAGAAATACTTGAGCATGCACTTTCCTGAATCAAGGTCGCAGCTCCAGATTGTTTCTCTGTGTCCAAACAACCAGGTTAATAAATCAAAATAAGTTCTAAGAAGAGTCTTGTTCAAAAAGGATTAAAAACATCAGGATATTTGCCAGAAATAGTAGGCTCAGATACAGAGTTTGACCCCTATTTTGCCGAACACACAGAAAACATCTGCTCAGTCAAGCTAAAGTGTAAACTGGATCAAGATGATTCTGACCATGTTTGTGGGTGCTGAGATCCTTTCTTCGGATGAATGATAAGCTAATTCACATGCAAGTGTTATAAAGTTTGGATATGCATCAATTTATAGGGAGGCTTTTATGCCTCTAGGTAACAAAGCAACCTACAAAGTGTTTAAAAGAGCACACAACAAAGAGCAGAAGCATTTCCACAGCACCGTGCGAGGCCCTCCCCACTCTGTAGGTTAGATTTAGTGCACGAATACAATAAAAAAGAAGTCATGCTGACAAAATACCAAGTTTATGCCTGTTCAGCACTAGACACTAAAATTCCAGTATTCACCCATTACAGAGCAGTATCACCAGCAAGTCACAGCCCCATGAAATGCAGAACTTCCCAAACACAGTAGAAGTCCCGGTTCTTGCCAAGAGAAGTGACACTGATAAAAGCCCTCTGGAGCTTAGCTGCTTTAGTAAGCAATAGTCACCTACGGCAAATCCCAATTAAAGCAGGAATCTCCACCCAAGCCTCTTTTGACCATTGCCTTTGCCCTAACTTGCTGCATATCCCCTAACTCTGATTTGGAGGGACTGACCTCACACCCTCTGAACGCGGGCTAAGAGAAACAGCATATGTTTACCTTCTACACGACCCGGATGAGGGTTTAAAAGGATATCCCATTTCCCATGTCCATCACTGGCTGAGAGCTGCCTGCCTGCACAGAGCCCATTCCGGAGCAGATCCCGCTGCTCTCCCGGGAGCTCCTCCACCCTGCCGGGAGGAGCCGCTGGCTGCTGCTGACAGCAGAGGCTGCTGGAAGGTGACAAATTCAGTTGTTCTTGTGCTGAGATTGTGCCACTGAGATCTTATCACCCTGGGAAACACACTTGGAAGAGATCTAAACACACACGGACACACAAAGCAGAGCAGAGCATTAGAGCTAAAAGTGCACCCGTTAGAAAAACCCCAGAAGTGCCTTGTCTCTCCCTAAGCACCCAGCCTGCAGCCATGTCCTTTGCTCCTAAGTCCTATGGAGGAGGGATGTCCTGACTGCCAGCCAGATCAGCAAGAGAGAAGGGGTAGCTTCAGGCTATCACTGGCAGCTCCTAATTTAAGTGATTATTTGAGTGATTATTTACACAAGCAGCGATCTCTTGAGAGCAGCAGTGCTCTGGACTCACCTTTCTTTTGGTACGGTGATGACAGAGGCTAAGCCACTTTGAAATGGTATGAGGTACTCCCATGTTTTCACTGGAACACTATCATAACTTTTTAGTTCTTGGCTTCCATTACTTAGTCAGGAGCACTTCTTACAGCACTGGGCCACCTTCCAGGCATAATATCTACCAAAAGCACTGAGTATGTCCTAGTTTTTCTCAGAAAACAGCCCAGAGCAAAATGACTACAATACAGCAAGTGCAGAAGAGAAGCAGCAGTGAGGAGGTCAAATACTAATTAAAACCAAACTGGGAAAAGAGCAAACCAAAACTGCCTAATCTATGACCCCAGGAGGAAATTATTGCGAGCAACAAACAAAATCAGTTCCAGTCATGCTTTGCAGAACCAGCAGTACACAACTCTGCAGAGCCTCAGTATTTCCAACACCCAGTGCTGCTGGACCAGCATCTGTTTTCTGTCACTGACAGGAGCCTGGGAATGAGCGTTCCCCACCTGCACACTGAGGAGAGCACCCATGGGTGGATGTGGGTGCACCAGAGCACCTGAAGGATGAGGCAAAGCCCCTGCAGCTGTGTGACTCCTGAAAGGCAGCACCAGCACTGGCTGACTGAACTAAACCCATGGGAGATGGGCACAGCAAACACACCTTAGGATCTCCCTCCCCGGAATCCAAGGCACTGCACAGTACACAAGTGGAACAGCCACTTCTTGACCAAGGGGAGGGTGGAAACTGAATGCTGGTAAGAACTTCATTTCCAAGCACAATCAATGCTCCTGACAAAACAGAACCCTCCTCTCCCCGGGATCTTCCAGCAGGCTGCAGCAGTAAGCACCTCCAAAGACAGGCAAGAAAAAAAAAAAAAAAAGACAGTCGTAGTTCAATTAATGTAAACATGTAAGGAACATGGAAATAAAAACACTCATTAATTATTTCTGTTCCCACTACACACAACCCTCCAAGGTATCCTGCTGTCTGTGAATGCTCAGATTCACCAAGAAGTGCCTCAACTTTAGTGTGGCTGGCTTCTCAACTCCTACTGCAGATGGAAGAAAGATGCACTGAATAGCTCATCATCGCTCCAAGCAAGAAGAACGATGTCTTCACTGTCATTCAAAAGCCCCTTCTGCTCCTACAGATGCTAAGAGTTCCCTCCCTTCCACCCACCACTGACCAGCCTCCACAGAGCCATTCTCAGCCCCCAGCATCTCCGATTAAAGGCATTATCATCATCGTTTCAACACATCCCTGACAAAGAGGGATTCTAAAAACTGCAACAGGGGGTGATGGTACAGCGTAAGAAAACACAGAATCCGGCCTGAGTACCCGAGATAACTGCAGTTTGCGTGTATGCCATGCCTCTGCATTCATCCTCTTCCTACTTATTCTCTTCTTTCTTTCTAAACAATAATGTTTTGGGTTTTTTTTTTTTCAAATATCAGACAGGTTTCCAACCTCTGGATGCCTGTTCAGGTGTAAAGCCTTGGCATGCTGCTGAATTTATGTAAAGCCAGCTCATTACCGCTGAACAATGGCCCGTGAATTGGCTATTGTTCAAAGAAATCACTTATCAAGGCCATGCCCAACAAAAACAAACTGTTAGTGCAAAGTTTTGAAGTGTATGAAAGAAGGATTAAGGAAGAAGGATGTTGTTGCATTTAATCTGTAAGATTAAGAGATGAGAGATCTGTTTTTTATTAAAGGGAGTCTCCCTGTGATGTTAGGCAAGCTGTACAAAATCCCTGTATTTTCATTTCCTTCTGAATAAAACGGGAATAATACCATTTTCCTATCCAGCGGAGAGGTTTAGATCACTTCAGCCCTAATGCTCACATCGCCGACCACCAAAACGCCTGTGAAGCGTGAGGTGAAAGAAAAAACAACTCAGCCAACCACATCTGATTGAGTGAATTTTAAAACTCAAAATGAATTGACTTTCATCCAACTTCCAAAACCCAAACCGTCTACACGCGATTAGGCTAAGAATAAGCATGAGAAATGACACTCTACAGGGTAATTTTCTGGAGAGGCTGGGAGCCCCGGGAGAGGGGCTGGAGACGGGAGCGGCTCCCCAGCCGTGACCGGGCGGCTGCGCCTGTGACAAACTCATTAATTTGGAGCGCCGGCTCCGCGTCCCAGGGGCGGCTGAGCCGGGGATCGCTCCTCATCCCCAGCCCCTGTCCTACCCCACGGGCCTGTGTTTTCCACGGCTTTAAACTGCGGCTCCGCACCCGAGAGCTCCGCAGAGGGCACCGGGCTTTGTCCTCTCTGGAGCAGCATCGCGTCCTTCCCGGCAGAAGGAGCGGCTGTGCCGGAGGAACCGGGGGGTTCTGAGGAGAGCCACGCTCAGGGGTGAGCTGCAGATGTGCAGGAGCCTGGAACACCTCGGCTGGGAAGGCATGGGGCCGCTCCTCTGGTCCTTGCTGGACCGAAGGGCGATTGCATCCAGGGCTTCATCTCCTGCATCTCTGGGGAAATGACTGTGCTGCCTCCTCCGTGCCTTGCAGAAGGACATTGCACAGAGCCGTGCTACCTCCAGAGCCTGATCCTGTGCTCCACTGACACGGCACAGCTGGAGCTGCTACCCACTGCTGTGACAAATGGCTTTCAATCATGAAAAAGAGAAAGAGAAAAGAAAAAAATCACTTCAAGCTTGGCAAAGCTTTGTTGTAAATTTTCCATATTTCTCCCACGCAACCTCTGCATCAGTAAGGTTATTGTTATTATTATTATCGCAATTTAAGATTACAGGCAAATAGCTTTTAGAACATACAACGGGTGACTGCTTTCAAAAACCATCCAAGATGCTGATGTTAAAAGGGGCTGCTGCTTGCCCACAACGTCTCCTTTCCCATTACCATCAGCAACCCTGTGCAATCCTCTGTAAAGTAAAAACACATGCTGGAGCATTAACGATAATGGATGGACAGGCTTAGGCTGCCAACGTGCATTGCTGGGTGTAGGTCAAGCAAGACAGAGCACAAAAAACAGAAACAGAACAAATGCTCTCAAATTATCACCCTCCAAGAAGTAAGTGTGTGTTGAATCCAAACCATGACAGATTCTCTCACAGACAAATCCTGCCCAGAAGAACAACTGAGAAAGGCAGACGAGTCTCCAGGAGGCCAGTGCTGCCATCCTCACCCACCTCTCAGAGGCCCAGGATCTCCATGGTGGGTGTGGAGGGAGGAGATCTCAATTCAACCTTTGCAATGCTTGCAAAGTATTTTCATTGTCAACACAGCTTCCCTCACAAACAACTCAAACCCAGGTTTTGATGACAAGCCCGGTCTGAGGCTTGTCATTGCTCCTGCCATAAAAGCACAGCAGAACACAGAAAACACAGGAGTCCATCAAATCTCACAGCTATACCAGAACCAAGAAAAGCTCAAATTAAACCTGGGAAAAAATCCCATCCTGCTCTGGTTTTGCGAAGTTTTGTGCAATCCAGCTGCAGCAAATCCCGGGGGCATCTCACCAGGCAGCAGCCCCGGGGTGCAGCAGGTCCCTCCCTCCCTGGGGAGCACACCCATGGAAGCACCACCTTGCTGGCTCACCATGGATGGCTGGAGTCATCAGGGGGATGGAAGTGGTCCCCACACTTCAAAAGGCTCCAAAACACGCTCTCATGAATCAAACAGCTGAAAATAAAACCCAGCAGCCAGATAAGTGGGGCAAGGGCTTTGAATCTGCAAGACATTAGAAGAAAGTGTTTTATGGGTTTTCCTTCCTTCCTCTCCTCGTTTTATTTTCTGGCTAAAGGCTCAGGTTTTTCTTTGGGACAGAGCTTTCTACATCCCTATGGGCTGAAGTGACCCAGCTTGAGCCAGGGGGCTGGCTGGTGCTGCTCTGGCGTGGCAGCTCCCACTCTGAAACCTGAACCCCAGAGCTTTGTGCTCCCTGCTGTCCTGAGTGCTGCCTCTGGAGTCACCCTGGCTGTGCTGCTGGCTCTGTGTGTGCTGCCCTCCCCCAGACAGGCTCAGCGGAGCCAGGATGTGCCAGCAGCACCTGAGGCACCAAGGGGTGGCAGGAGCCGTTCCCCAAGGCCAGCCTGCCCTGCTGCAGGGAAAGGGAGTAGCTCCAGCCTCTGGCATGTCCTCCCACCACCACCCCTCCACCCCAGCCTGCTGCCAAGGTACTGCACCTCTGACACCTGCACACCTCCTGCCCCCACTGGTGCCTTGGCAGCAATTCCTGTTCTCCAAACTAAACCTAGGAACCAAACGTAACACAGACGGAGCATGAGGGTCCTTCAGGATGCCCATGTCACAGTATCTGCCTTGCTGACGCCAGCAAATTACAAATGAAATGCAATCTCTTTGGAAGCAGACGCCTTGAAGTACAGACTGAGGGATCCCTGTGTGGGGAGGCACAGGCACAGTGCAAGGTCAGGCTCGTTCACAGCTCAGTTTCATGGCCAGCAGAGCAAGAGAGAGAAAGCCCTTGGTGCTGATGAAGGCAAGCAGAGCTAGCACACTGACACAGGAAGAATTAAATGCTGGGGAGGCTTCTGGCCTGTCATCACTTAGAACTTGTAAACACAACAGTGGTTATTACCAGAGCTGAACAAAAGAACTGGAAAATAGAAGTCTCCACTGAGGCAATTGCTGAATCAAAGCAGCGACGAGAAGTAAAAGATTTGCTCCTCCCTACCAGAAAGTGCTTGGCATCCCACGGTACCTGTCTAGTCTCAACTGCTTTAGCTCCTTGTGCCATGTGCTGCAGGACGAGGTGGCTGAGCAGCTCGAGCAGGTGTCAGAGTGCTGCACCTAAGGGTGGCCAAACATCCAAGTTTGTGAGAAATCTAAACCTCCTGAAATCTGGTTTCACTCCAACTTGCAAAAAAAGCTAACATTTGTGAAATTTCTCATGACACAGAATGACTTTCTCATATACAAAGAGTATCTGGTAAACATCAGCATGAGGCATTTCTGCAATCAGCTGTTCTCCCCACAAAGCCCAGTAGCTCTGAATGAAAACAAGATGAGCAAGCCACAGTTAAATTCCCAGGGAAGCTCTGCTCTCATCCTACCCCTTCCTCTGGTGTCCCAGCTCACACAGACTGCCTGGAAACCCTCCCAGCCTGTCTTAGGTTGGGGTGGTAGATTTTGGGGAGCTGGGCTGCAGAGCTGGGAGCCCAGTGCCCTCCTCAGTGTGAAACCCCTGAAGCTAAAGGAAAGCAGCTGGTGGCCAAAGCACCCCACAGGGCCAGTGGGGACCCAGCAGGACCCCCAGGTGTGCCCAGGCAGAGTCAGTGTACATGTGCTCCTCTGAGACACTTGTGCTGGTGCCAGAACCAGCCTGACCAGTCACCTGCCAACAGCTCAAACCAGTTATGGGCACCCACCCCAGGGGCCATTACAATTTCCAGACCATCGCACCCAAAGGAAGCTGCTCTTGGTGCAGTTCCCAGCACATGTGGTCATCCTGAGAGGATGCTTCTATCTAACACAGCCAACAAATAAGGGAGGGACAGGAACACAACCAAGATCTGCTTGCTTAGTTCTGCTGCCAGACTGGAAAGAAAACTTCCAGCCACTGGAATGGCCAAAACACGTTCCCTTTGTACTCCCTGCACACTCAGAATTACTTCTTTTGTGTTATCCTGGGAGTTTCCTTTAATGTAATCTCCTTTTTTTGTTGTTTTAATCGAGAATCTCTCCCTGGGCATTTAAAGCCAATCTGGCAAAGCAATAGCAAAACCACTAACCATGCTTCCACTCTAACCATCCACTGGTGAAGCTTTAGGTTCAAAAAGCAACAGGCAGCCCCAGTAGCTCCTGCCTGCTCCGTGCCTGCCCAGGCCTGCGCCCCGTGAGGCTTCCTCTGATGCTGAGATGCTGATGGAGATGATCCCAATTAAAGAATTGAGGCTGTCACAATTTCAGCTGCACGAGGGAGATGAGAAAATGAATGGTGTCACTGAGTGTCTGCAGGAACAAATTTACAAACCTAATCACCTCCCAGCACAGCCAGGCTGCCAGTGCCTGAAGAAGGGTGATAGGGGAGAAGAAAGCTTTCAGGACTCTTAAAGAATATAAATTCACCCTAATAGGAATTGGATCTGTCCCTGCCTGTAATCAGCAGCAGAACTGAGATCCTGAACTGGAATATTAATATAAGTGCTCAATGGGAGATGAAAACCTCTCAAAACCTCTCTCAAATGATGAGAATTAAACCTCAGAAGTGCAGCACAGCAAACTGCAATGCAGTTGTGCTGGCGGGAGGAGTCTGCTGAAAGGGGAGCTTGAGAAATTCCATGGAAGATACAACTGCCTCCTGGTAGTGTCCAGGACAATGCATCCATGCTGACTGCTTCCTGGCACACTTATTTTTCCTTCCAGATACCCTCCGAAACTCGGATGTGATCCCTGTTTCTCTTTAAAAAATAGGATAATTGAATTTCTAATCCAGGTTGATCAGATGCATCCTCTATGCCTAAAGAAGATCAGTACATGGGAGCAGGAAGGAATCTCTTATTGTAACAGCTGTTCTGTTTTGTTATTCTGTCTTATTGATGCTATGGTTTGAGGGGTGGGGAATATTTCTGACACTTCTTTTCAAGTATTTAGGGTGTGCAGCTTGGGATGTTGCACTGCAAATGAGCAGCTTTTCCTGAAAATAAAGTTCATGGGGAATGGCTAACACTGAGAAGGAGAGAGTGAAAGGAAGGAAAAATGAGATTTCACTTCCCTGAGAGCAAAAGAAAGGTGCTGGCAAGCCTGGCAGGAAAACACTTTCTGGAGAAGGGGACAAAGTGGAGCTCCAATAGGAACATGCACAGGGTGGGTGGCTGCACACCAGCTGAGCCCTGACACCTGCATGTCCCACCCCAGCTGGTCTGTCAGACTGGCATGTCTAATATTTGGAGGTTTACTCAGCAAAACCCAGCACCAAGACTTTACATTTTGCCACAGAGGCCCAAACAGCTTCTGCAAAGCCGAGTCTGTGTGCAGGAGGTGCCGGGAGGGCTGGGCAGGAGTTCCAGGCTGCAATAGCCTTCCTCCCCTGAGCAGTGTCAGCAGCGCCACGGGCAAAAGGGGCTGCAGAGAATTCTGCTGATGGCCAGCCCACATGGAATGGTGGGGGAGGAGAAGGATGTGTGCCACACATACAGTGTGCCACAGCCCTCTGTGTCCATCTCACGGCCCAGACCTCTCCTTTGCCTTCCTTTTGGCTTCAGCAGAAGTTTCCTGCTCTTCATTAGAGAAAAGCAAAGCCTCAGGGCCTTTGAGCTTCAGAATTCACTTTGCAAGCGAGGCACAGATAGAGTTCAGACATGACCTGGAAGGCTCTGTATCTCCTCCTGCTCTGCCCTGCCAAAGCAAAGGCCCCACTCCTCACCCCACTCCTCAACCCACTCCCGGCCCTGCTCCATCATGCCTGTCCTAAAGTGATCCTTCAGTGCTCAATTGCTGATGAAAAGGGAGAAATCATAGCATATTTTAGTAAAACATCTTTGTAGCAAGCATGTCAGAACCATATCAACTCTTCTTACACGCAGCAGATGCACAGTAACCACTGCATATGACATTGCAGAGCATCAGTGACTGAGGCTGCCAAAAAACAACAAACCACGTTGAGAACAACTCTATTTTCCCCTGTCACTTACATGACAGATCTCCTTAATTAACTACTTTGCTGTCAGAGAGAATTAATGAACGAGAGAGAAACGGTTTTCTTTGTTATTAGTACCTCTATTGCTTTCTAATCTATCAGGATAACATCATGGTAATGAAAGTGAGGATTAAAAGCCCCAATTGCTGGAAGGGAGGGGCCAGGGACTGAAGGGCCTTACAAAGAAGCTCCATAGGAGCTCAGACACGCTGGACCACGGCTGGGCTCGGAGATCTGATGCTGCAGGAAGGCAAAGCCTGGGGAGAGGAGCGCAGATAGACATGGCTGGGGCTGGCTGGGGGCAGCTCTCATCTTTCTGTCGAGGCAGTGGAGCCCTGGGAGCATCACCACCCACCCGGGGGGATCCTGGGCACTGCTTGGGCCCCGCAGGGCCGGAGGTGAAGGAACTGTCGCTGGGACTATGCTGGAAGAGGGACGAGGACCGCGAGGTCGGATCGCAGCTGTCGCCTGCCCACAGCCCCTGAGCTGCTGCTCCCGACGGGGAGACAGGGACACTGTGCCGGGGGAGGAGGGTGACAGGGACACTGTGCTGGGGGAGGAGGGTGACAGGGACAGTGTGCCGGGGGAGGAGGGTGGCAGGGACACTGTGCTGGGGGAGGAGGGTGGCAGGGACACGGTGCGGGGTAGGAGGGTGACAGGGACACTGTGCTGGGGGAGGAGGGTGGCAGGGACACTGTGCGGGGTAGGAGGGTGACAGGGACACTGTGCGGGGGAAAGGTGCCGTGTGCGGGCGGCAGGCGGAGCTGGTGCGACAGGGACGGGCAGGAACGGCCCCGCAGCCCCGGACCCGCCCGGAGCAGCCGCGACACCCGGGGACAGCAGAAAACCACGAATGTAGCTATAATAACAACAACAATAATAATAACACCAATAACACCAACAATAACAACACCAATAATAACACCAATAATAATCTGAATACTCTGCAGAGACCAAGAGGTGACGGGACCATCGAGGAACGGAGCATCGGTGCTCCCGCCCTGCGCAGGTGACCGGAGGGTCCCGACTGCACAGCCCGCGGAGGGGCTGGAGCTGCTGTACTCGTCTGCAGCAAAGCAGACAGTTTCTGGTTTGTGTTCCCGTTACAAGCACACGATTTCTGAAACACACATTTCCTCTACCAAGTGGCTGCGAAGCTGTGTTTGTACTGAGTACAGAGTACCAACACAGGTGAAGAGAATAAAAACTCCCTGCCCAGATCCACCAGTGTGTATCTGGGAAGATCAGCTGTGCTCACAGACTAACTCAGGATTTACCGAGGCATTCACGAAAGCTGAGTTTGGCCCAGAACTGAGGAAAGAAGAGTGCTTTCAGCATTTGCTTCCCCGAAGGAATCAAGCTTGCCAGCTTCTTTTTAACATGAGAGGCCGAGCCTGTGATGTCCCTGACCACTGCAGTGGTTTCCTGGGTCCTGCCCGCACCACAGCACCGTGCCAGGAGTGGGGAGCAAGGGAGCACCCCCCGCCTTTGTGCTCATATCCAGGCATCACAGAGTGCTCCTGCTGCTCCCGGGGAGCTCGTCCCTCAGAAATACCACTGTGCTTGCTTCAGAGGAGATAAAAGACACAATTTCTCTTGCCAGGGGCTAAAACAAAAAAAAAGCAAGAGCAGTCACTTCAGGCTGTGTTAAAGTGACCCCAGAGTGAGCTCTCCTGCTTCTTCTGACCCCCACTGCCCACAGCTCCCTCACTCAGCATACACCCTGCTCCTGCAAGAGCAGATTTCCTCTCTCCATCACCCAGACTGTGCCAGTGGCCCAGGAGAAAAGCCTTTCCCTTTGGATGGGACTGTTCATCATCACCCCTTGTGTGCACACGGCAGCACCTCTGCCCTCTCTGGGAATGGGGTCACCCAGTGGCTCACAGGAGTCCCAGGGCCATGCCCCCACCCCTGGGCACGACAATGCCTGACACAATACAAGGTGCCCACTGCCCCCCAAAAGTGCATACCTCAGAATCAAAACCTTGGTTAGAGGGTGTGAATCAATGCTGAGCACCTTGGCTGCTGTCCATCAAGGTGTCCATCAGAGGAATCAGCAGCTCAGTATCCACAGCACCTTCACCCCAATGGTTACAGCCAGGGCACAGCAGCTCCCACCAGACTGAATCCTTTATATCAAGCATGTCACACACCAGAAGTAAAAACCCCACTACATTTCCCTTCATTCAGTGCTGTGATGCCGTGGTCCTGTAACTTGTCAGACTCCCTCTTCAGTTTCCCACCAAGGCTGTTTGCCCCCCTGTGCTTTGCTGGGACCAGCCCAGGGGATGGGAAGCCCTGGCTGAGCTCACTGCCAGCCCTGCCAGACCCACACACCTCATGCATCCACCTGCTCTGGCTGCTTACCTGGGAGTTCCTCTAAGGTGTTTGGGACACGGACCTTCAGCAGACCCTGCCAATGGGTGCTCCTAATTAGACTTAAAAAAAAAAAAAAAAGGGAAAGAAATGGCACAGAGTGCAAGGAAAAGTATAAAATAGAGGCTGCAGAGATATGAATCATCTGGAAAATGTGAATCTTTGCCTTTCACTACTGAATCAATCAGTGGAGAAATGTGCCCTCTGACCCAACGCACTTTGCACACCTATGTAATACAACATTTCTACAATGTGTATCCTGCACTTAAAATAAATTGATTTTACATGCTTACTGTTAAAAGCAGTATTTTCAGAGCTGTCCACGTTTGACTTGAAGTCCTCTTCCATGATCTGTTGCAGGCAGGTGAAACTTGTATCATTGTCCCTTTTTTTTTAATGACAGGACATTTTCCCCAGTCTCGATATTGACCTTCTACCTCATAAGCACCATCTTTTTTTTAGGTAAAATAAGATTATGCTAAATAGTCACACTCAAGTACCTTTGGCATGAGAGAGTAGAGAGGAGGCCATGAAATCTTTCTTTAAAGCAGCTTCTCCCAGGATTCCCGTTTCTGGCTTTGCCCCTGAGCGCACGACCATCCCATCCATGCCCACTGCAGGTCTGTTACTTCGTGTTTAGAGCCCACTGCCCTGCTCTGGTCCCCCTCCTCTCCCCATGAGCCTCCCAACCCTCACACACACCACAGCAGGCGCAGGGAGCCAGCCCCTGCAAGCTCCTCTTGGCTGCTTCCCCGTTGACCAGACATTTTCTCCAGCTCTGGAAAGCCCTGGCTGAGTTTCTAGTGTGCTAGGGAAGATTAAATAATCACTCTTGTCAATGTAAAACATCACAGTATGATTCATTAAAAAGTCCACAATTTTTGCAGAGCTTGTGAAAACCTGGGGGATGTTTGTAGGTGTCCAGTGAAGGAAGTGTCCCATTCTGCAGGTTTCAGTCCCCAAATTGAAGAGTTCGTGAACATCACTTGTAGGGCAGCACCAGCTGGGAGGGCCCAGAGCAGGGACTGCCCTATACCCCCCACAGAATTCAGATCTATTTAAGGGAGAAAACACCTCTTTGTTGTACTGTTTGGAAGGTAAGTATTATCAGATGTGGCTTTTCTTTGAATAATTTCACTCCTCCTTCATATTCTTCCCATCTCTTTCCCTCTGAGATTTATTTAATCCTACTTGAGAAAACTGATCAAGATGGGAGTTATTTCAGCATCTGTTCCTGAAACATGATTTCATTTCTCCTGTCCTCTTTACTCTTGAGCATTTAGCAATTCCCTCCAAGATTCTTAACTTCTCCTGCCTTCTGTTAATTAAAACCCAGCTAGGATTGCCTGCTGATAACTGCACACTGGTCTAACAAAGCCTGGCCCATTGCTGTGTTTATTTTGTTAAGTGTCATATGAATAGGCAACAGCAGGTTTTACTGGCACTTCTCTTCAAGTGTGTGGTTTTTGTGTGTACTGTGCTGAGTTGGAAAAAAGGTCTCACTAGAAACATTTTTCTTGAGAAATATTTAAAAAAACATTCTTACATTTCAAATCGCACATAAAATCAGCAACATTGATACATTTTAAATACCAACAACAGGAGAAGCAAGAAGGAACACAAAGGAAAATCAGCATAACCACTGCGACCACGCCACAGCCTTGTTCCAGGGTGTCCTGGCAAGGGATGGTGAGTCCCCAGGGCTGGGAGCATCCAGCTGCTTGGGCTGCTCAAGCAAGCTGCACCTTCAAAACCCATCTCAAGATGTCACTGTCTATTTTTTAGCATCTTAGAACAGCTGTAGGAGTCATATGGCTTATTGCTATTCATTGCACAACATACCCCTCACCTACTGTGCATTAAAACACCCAAACTAAAACAACAGCCTTCTGTAAATACAGCGTTATTTTTCCTGCTTTCCTGCAGCCCCTTAACATCTCTCCATGGAAAGTTAGTGTCTCCCTCAGTGACCCCACTGCTGAGGTGTCACAGCTGCAGAGGTACAGTCACAGCACACCCGAAAGTGCTCCGCTGTCCTTCGGGAAGGACGAGTCCATGTGGCACATTTGGTTTCGGTCATATGAAGAACTCCTCCTCGTCGTCCTGTGCCCGGTGTTGAGGGCTGGCTGGCGGTGCTGGCCCGGGCCACCGCGGAGCTCCGAGCGCCGCTCCGCTCCGCCCTGCCGCAGCCCGGGGCGCGCCCGGGGAGCGCAGGGCACCGCCGGCCGCGGGGCACGGAGCCTGCAGGACGCTGCTCCGCAGGGCCCCGGAGAAGCGGCTCAGCGGGCAGAGGCCGCTCCCGGCGCTGCCCACGGCCAGCCCGGTGTCCACGTCGGTCTCCGCGGCCCGGCGGCTGTCCGGGAGCGGAGCCCGCAGCCCCCCGCCCGCCTGGCCGCGCAGCCAGGGCGCTGCGCACCGCCACCGCGCCGCGGGGACAGCGCCGGCACAGCGCCAGCGCCTCTGCGCCTCGCTGCTGCCCTGCTCAGGGGCGAGCACTTCACCTGGATCCGATTTTGGTCTGCCCCTCGGAGCTCTGAGCTCCTGGCTTCTCCGCCCGGGATCACCGCGCTTTACGGGGAGCGGGGCTGGGATGCAGTCCTGCGGGATTTTCCCTGTGTTACTGTGCTGCTGGGAAAGCCCGATGCTTGTTTCAAGGGTCTTGGAGCTGCTCTGAACCTGTTGAAAGATAGAGAAGCAGTTAATGCATCGTTTTAGCTTGAGCAGTGATGATGCTCTCGCCCAGCCTCGCCGAGCTGAGGTCAGTGCACCTGGAAAAGTCCTTGGCAAAGCAGGTTGTGGATAAAAAAAATCCACATGGGTGCAAACCAGTTTATAAATTGATACCGAACGAAGCAGCAAGGGCTGCCCTGAGATTAGCTTTCAGAGCAACATAAAAATAAGCTGAAGGAGTAATTCACTTTATCTGTAACAGAGGAATTCTGGAAGGAAAAATAAAAGGCACAGGATGGGCAAATAATTTAAAATACAACTTACAATAAAAAATAACCAGAAGTGGGAGGGGTTGTTACAGTGGAAAGAAAGCACACTGAGCTAAACTGCCATTCTGCTCACATGTGTAATTCTCACTACATATGATCTCAGCACAGACTTCATCCTTTTAAAATTTGTATTCATATAACCTCTGGACTGCACACTTGAACAGAAAAGGCAAAGATTTCCTAGGACACATCTCTTCATTACTTTTGCCCAAACGCAACTCACTTGTGAGCTCACAACCTCTATTGAGGCAGTGCTGTATCAACATTACACTTACAAAACTTCTGGTTTTGGATGCCAAAAATCTGCTTTGAAAAACGTTTATGCAGCAATGACTTATCAGAAAAAGATTAGGCTGCTACAATCATTTGTTTGAGGCACAGGAGGGAAGATGTTAAGCGAGTGTGTCCTAGAAAGAATTAATAATCTCCATTTCAGGCAAGCAGTAATGATGTTAATTTAACAGTATAAAAACATTCCAAGGATCAGCACTTATATTTATCAACAGCATCACAGCACTGGCAGACACCGATTACTGCATTCACAAATTCAAAAGAAAACACGAACAAACAAAATAATAATTTCCATTTTGAATCAGTCCTGCCTTCCTTTTAAAAAAAGTAAATAAACGCCCTCCTCTGAGAGCACTACAGACACATACCTTGAGCAGAATTGTATTTCCTTCGTAGTCCTGTGTTTGCCACCTGGTGCTGCTGATGGGAACACACGGGTTGGGCAGGAGGGGCACCAGCTGCCCGAGTTCCTGCACCTTGAACTGCAGCGCTGAGGAGTCCCTGGGCTCGGCAGCCACCCCGATGGGCAGCTGCTTCAGGCACAGCTGCACGGCCACGTGTGGGGTGGCGTGCAGCACAAAGACGCTGAAAGTGCTCTTCTGCAGGGTCGCCTCTCTCTGCAGGATCATCTCGTAGAGCCTCACCGCATCCTCGTAGTTATCGAAGCTGCAGTAGAGGGTGACCCGCAGGATCTCGGGGCCGCAGTGCACCCGCCTGATGCCCCACACGGGCAGCTGCTCGTCCAGGCCATAGAAGTCCTGCTGGGCTGGGGCATAGCGGGGGCTGTGCCCATTAGCAAACTGGGCACGCTGGTACCGCCAAGGTGGGCGCTGGAACTGCTCGTGCACCTGGAAAATCCGCTCTTCTCCCAAGTCCTCGTGCAGAAAAAGGAGGACGGATATTCCAGGAAAGCTGCAGCTCCTCTTGCGGTGTCTCTCGTAGTATTTCAATGGAGGAATTCGCTCAGATACCAGGAAAAGGCGAATGTCCAGGCAGAGCCACTCCAAAAGCCGATCCAGAGTTTGCTTCAGAAGAAATGAGTGTCCCAAATGGGCGAGGAGATGCACAGTCATCAGAGACTCTGCTCCATCATCCATTGCAAAGGCTCCTGGCAAAAAATTAAAACGATTAAAAAATTTTTAATTAAAAATTTAAAAAATTAAAATTGGTGCCTTCCTTCTACTCTTTGCCTCAGTAACACGAGGGAGAGTCTTGAACAGAACGAGTTCAGCCTCCTGCAGGCTTTGCAGTAACCTGATGAAACACAGAGGCAAGCACAGGGAATGTGCAGAGGTGGCAGGGGAGAGTGACAAGGCTTTAAGAGAGTGGTCCCAGGTCACATCCCAGCAGAGCTCGGCTCAAGGCTCGTTCCCAACTCTGGAGCTCTGGTCACTGCAAACATGCCACCCAAGTGTCCAGAAACAGCTCTGTGTCCTGCTCCTGTGGCTCACAGCACAGGACAGCAGAGATGAATGGCACTGGAACACAGCAGTGATTTTCCAGGATGAGGTGATGCTCACTTGTCTCTCACCTGTGGAAGCGGCCGCTTGGGATGCAGCCGAGTCCCACCAGTGCAATCACTGCCTTTGGCAAAGGCCATGTGGCACTGGTGGCTGAAACCTGCAGCAAATTTTCTTGTAGTCAGCAGGCTGGCTTTGGCTCATTGTAAAAAGCCTGTGATCTCTGTGAGTCCCACCCTTCTGGGGCACACAGATAAGCTATTCTTTAAAAACAAGGAAGGAAAACAGAATAACAAAAGAAAAAACCCAACCATGTGAACACAACAGATAACAATAAAGGCAGATATAAATCAGGAAAGAGGAGCTTTGGGAAAAGACCTCGACTCCTAGTTACACCCTTCACACCACAGGTAGTTTGCTGCCTAATTGGAAACCCGTCCTGGGTTATTGTACATGGCCCATAAAAGCTGGGTACCAGGCTTTCAATTTTCAGTGCCCTGTTTGCTTCTTTTTCCTCCTTTTTTCTCCCCTGAAATGCCCATGTAATCAGCAGCCTTAAGCAAGGTCAAGGCTTTTGTTTCTTGCTCCTCGGATTTACATATTGGTACTTAATTTAGCTTACTGTATAAGCTACAATAGGAATGCTGAAAATACACCTCTTTCCAGGTCTATTCTAGTGTCTGGACAATAAATCACACTGTCCCTTCATCTCCCTATTTGCCAGCCCAGGAGCAGCACAATACAAGTCAAGCCAAACCCACTTCCTACGCAGAACTGCCCCCACTGCAGCCAGTACATAAATCAAAACTGGGGCCTCTGATCTGTCCAGCTCCATCTAGTTAAGAGCAGCACATCTCTCTCTGATGGCTGCTGTGCCAACTTCCCTCTCAAACAGCCAAGCACACAAAGCAGGGGGTCATTGTGCAAAAATCTCAGCATTATTAAGTATGTTATTCAAACTCTGAACTATATTTTTTAATATGACCTTAACTTTGTTTTCAACTAAGTAACACCTCCAAGGTCTAAAGGTACAAGCAGCAGTGCCTTGGTTTCCTTTATGGAGATCCCTCTCATTGGTAGAAACATTCATGCTTTAAAAGCTACACTGACACCAATGCACAATAAAAATAAAAAAGACTGTCTAGAAAATGAGGAAAAAATTGTTTTGCACCCACCTGCAACACTTCGAGCAAATAACAACTGCTGTTGGAAGTGAGGCAAAAACAAAACTCAGCCTTCAGACAATTGCAGGAAGAGAGTGAAGAGTGCAAGTGCTCAAAATATTAAAATGCTCTAGATGAGCTCTGAACAACACAATTTCACTAAAATATGGAAAAGGAAATGATTCATCAACTCCTTGCTACAGGGCAGGGGCAGGCAGTCATCTGCCTTCCTGCCTGAGAAGAACAGGGGAATTTTGCCTGAACAGGAAAACACTGAAGCTGAGCAAGTTCATCAGGGCTCGGCTTGTAGCTGGAAGCAGCTCTGGTGAGCAGCTTCACCCCACTGCCTCCCCAGGTGAGCATCCCTCAGGCTGCGACCACAGCACAGCCCAGCCCTGACCCACTCCCCTTCTCGCTGGGAGCTGGAGCCCCTCCTGCACTGCAAAGCGCCCACTGTCAGGGCAGGGACGGGGCAGTGATGGGGGCAGGCGCTGCATTCCCTGTGCAGTGCCATTGCTGCTGTGCTGTGCAGTGCCATCGCTGCTGGGCTGTGCAGTGCCATCGCTGCTGGGCTGTGCAGTGCCATTGCTGCTGGGCTGTGCAGTGCCATCGCTGCAGGGCTGTGCAGTGCCATCGCTGCTTTCCCTGTGCAGTGCCATCGCTGCTTTCCCTGTGCAGTGCCATCGCTGCTGGGCTGTGCAGTGCCATCACTGCTGGGCTGTGCAGTGCCATCACTGCTTTCCCTGTGCAGTGCCATCACTGCTGTGCTGTGCAGTGCCATCGCTGCTTTCCCTGTGCAGTGCCATTGCTGCTGGGCTGTGCAGTGCCATCGCTGCTTTCCCTGTGCAGTGCCATCGCTGCTGGGCTGTGCAGCTCTCAGCCCATCCCTGCTCCAACCTGATCCAATCCCGTGGGCAGCTGCAGCAGCGTGGGGAAGGGGACAGAGAACTGGGGCCATGAACTCCTGCAGAGCAGCTGTGGGGAGTAAGGGCTGCTTAGGGGGTGATGCAAATACCTTGGCCCTCCCCAGCTCCTGCTGAAACCAGTGGGAGCTGAATTGTTCTCCAGGTGGGCAGCTGCCTCCCCCAGAGGCTGCTGAAGGTGACCAGCATCTCTCCTGTAGCTGCCAGCCATTTGGAGCATCACCTGATTTTACAACAGCCAAACCCTTGGGCCTTACTCACAAAAAGATTGCAGTCCTGAACCCCCCACCGTGCATTTCTTCTGTGCTTGCTAAGGTGGGACAGGGAAACAATCTCAGTTCTGAAACTCCACCTGATGAACCTGCCTGGGGAACAGTTTTAGGCCTGGTTCTCAGCTCTCCAGGAGCTCCAGGTCAGGAGAACCCACCAATCCTACCATGAGGAGCATGAGATGAACTGAACCTCAGCCTTTGCCTGACGCTCTCCCTCAGAGGAGGGCAGCCCCACCACCCAGCCTGAGCACCTCTGCTCCTCTTCCACTTGCTTTGACAGCTGAATGTCCACGGGAAAGGGCTCAAATCCAGGCTCCCCAGCCTTGGACAAGGGTATTCTCATGCCTTCTGTTTGTTCCCAGTCTATTGTCCCCCCAAACCTCGGGATAAAGCCAGGGTGCCACGGCCCTCGCTGCTGCAGCCTGCTGAGTTCAGACCCTTCATCCACTGCTCGTCTCAGGTGAAAAGGGATGGCTGCACCAGAACAAAGTGCTGGGTTTTGCTGGACCTCCTAAGAAAAGCAGAGAGCTGATTTCACTCCGATCCCTGAAAGGAATGACTCCTTGCCTTGCCTTGCCTTCCTCTCTGCTTCCCCTTCCCCCAGCTTTCCAGTCCGGCTGCCAAACGGAAAAGCACATTTTTCACAGTGACCTACTGAACATGCCAAGAAAGATTTCTTCAAGAGATTAGAAAAATAGCAGTTCAATCTTACGTGAACAGTCACTTTGCTGAGGGGAGGAGGGGTGGGTAATCCAGATATGGGACTCAAAAAAAAATGGGGCCCCATTCCCACACGGCAGTGACTGGTAACACAGCAGAACGTACAGGAAGCTGCTGGGGCATTCCAGCTGTGTGTAAGAGCAGAACAAATATGAACATTTGTATCTGGCACTAATACATACACTGGTAAGCCCTGCACAAATTAAAGTCCAAATATAAACAACTAATAAGCACTTTATGGTGTGAAGCCTTAGAGAATACTGTCTGCTGTAAGTCTAAAATCCTACAGTGGAAAGGCACAGCATAATAATTAAAAATTCCTTTTCATAATGAACTCCTGAGTTGAGCCTAGTCCTCTGCACTGATCAGAGCCCTTTGCTCCAGCTGACACCACCAAAACTGATGATGAATCATGGGATTTAATAAGTTCATAGCAACATCTGTAAGGAAAGTACTTTACAAGGATTATTAGAACATAATTAACTTGAGAGAGACTGAGTATGAATTACCTAAGCACCTCAGGAGAAAGCCTCATTAAATGCATGACTTGGGTTTCCTAATTTCTTTTTAAAACATTTTTTTTTTGTTTTACACCAAATCTCAAGCTCTGCCTGTAACAAGGACAAAACTACTAAATTAACCTGCTAGATGACAATTATGTTCAGCACAGACAGTGCTGAGACAAAAATCAGGATTAAGGCATGACTGGAATATAAAAATCGTTACAGAATTTTTCTCTGGCTTCAAATTCTGTGACTCCAATTCATCATCACTTTGGAGGAGACTGAAGACCAAATTACCAAAAAAGCAAAAACCCATCTAACCTACTGCATTTATTTAAGTAGACTTCTCTCCCAAACAATTCTTGTTTCTTCTTTTTAACCAGCTATCAAAAAGTAGGAATTCAGCAAAGCTCACAGAAAACAGAGCCCCACCACACGCTGTGAGTCAGGATCCGAGCACATAGAGGAAAAGAGGAAAAGCAGACAAGGATACAGCTGCAAAGAGGGGAGGGAGTTGGCTCAGGCTGCAGCCTGTCCTACCTGGCAGCGCTGCCCTGGGCTCTGCCCGACAGCACTGCGGCTCCAGCTGCTCCCAGGGATGGGACACGGTGCCTGGAGGTGCACGGACAAGGGAGAGCTTCGAGGCTCACAGGAGGCAAAATGTAAACTAAATTGAGAGAGGTTCCTCCTGACACGGAGCCCCAGCAGCCAGGGGAACAGGGATCCTGGCAGCACATGGCACACTGCCATAGGGACACAGCCAGGATTGAGGCACATCTCCTCTGGACACCTGGGGACTGCAGGCATAAGGGCTCAGCAAAGAAGTTATCCTCAGCTGGCACAAGCTTTGGGGCAAGTGCAAGGCTGAAAGAGCAGCACTGAGGCACAGAGACCAGCTTCTATTAGTTACAAATGTGTCACAAAAAGACTCTGAGTGGCCTTGGCTGGATTTTAAATTAATCTCCCAGCAAATGGGGGCTATGTATCCCCAGTCATTTACTGAGCACTTGCAGACAGTTCCATTCTTCCTCAGTTTTCAGTTTGTCTAAGATATTTCAAAAAACCCCTGAAAGACTCCAGGCACCCAAACCAAGGTCCATGGGATGTAATGAGCCAATTGGAGTTCATAGCAGAAACAAGTATTTGGTAAAGAAGATCACTTAATGAGTCAGGGTGGAACCACAGTGGGGCAATTGTTCCAACATCCCTGCTCGGGCAGGATGATCGCAGAGCAAACAGCACAGGACTGAGTCCAGAGAGTTGTGGAATATCTCCAGTGAGGGAGACTCCACACCCTCTCTGGACAACCTGTTCCAGTGCTCAGACACTGCACAGTAACAAAGTTCTTCCTCACATTCAGGTGGAACGTGTTGGGCATCAGTTTCTGCCATTGCCTCTTGTCCTATTGCTTCACACCACCGAGCAGAGCCTGCCCCATTCTCTTGACACCCTCCCTTCAGTCCCTTACAGACATTGATTAGATCCCCTCTCAGCCTTCTTGAGACTGAACAGGCCCAACTCTCTCAGCCTTTCCTGTGGTGACTTCACAGAGCCAACATTTCACACTGACCCAAAATGGCATCTTTGGGATCCCTCTGCCCACATCCTCACTGTCAATCCACTCCACACAAGTCAGTGTGGGATGAGGAGGCAGTCAGCTTGACTACACCTGAATTTAAGTGCCCAGCTTCAGGGACTCATTTCTGAAGGACTTAACCCAGCAATTTTAATACAAATTACACCTCAATTAAAAACCTTCCAGAAAAAGAAAAGAGGCAGATCTAAACAAACCCAAGACTTGCAGGGCCCTGTGAAGTGTTTGTTTAATCAGCTTGCATTTAGCACTGTTGAAGGCAACTCAAAGCAGAATTCTTGGAAGGCCAGCAGCAGAGCCGGGTGTGACTGCACCCTGCCGAGTGCTAATAAGAGCGAGTCCCCAGGAGATGGTGACCTCGCCAGCGAGGCCAAGCTCCAGCTTAAGGAACAAGGCAGACCCACGCAGTGTGAAGGCTTCTAATTACTCTCTTTCCTGAAGACAACCTTCTTAAGATACAGAATAACACACCCCAAATTCTAATTTAAAAAAACAGTCCTGGCCTGGATCCCACATTATGCTGGGATTGCAGATTTGCATAATTAAGTTGATACCAAATGCTGTGACAGACAAGCTGCAGGAGATTATTAGTCGCATCTTTAACAGAGTTTCAAAAGAAGCAAGATCCAAGCAGCCAACAAATACTAGCAGAAGTGGCTCTCAAGGTCTAGGAAGCTCAGGCATTACTGGGATTTGGGGCATGTTCCAGTAAACTTTCCAAAGGAAAACCAGCACACAAACTCAAAAGCCACAGTAAGGCACCACAGGCTCTAGTGTGGCATCACTTTGAGGACTTCGAGACTTCTTGGGATTTTTTCCCTCCAACAGCAGGACTGCTAAAGGTTATTAAAAAACAAGAAATTGCACCCACTGGTGGATCCCCATTTCCTCCCTCCCAGTTTCTACTCAGGCAAACAGGAGCATGTGGCTCTCTGAACAACTTCCTTGTCCTGTCTACAGCCAATCCAGGTCAGCAGCTCCAGGACTGGAGGAGGTGAAACAGGTCTTTCTCCCCTAAGCAGCAAGCTGCTCCTTGCTTTAGGACAAACAGCTGCTGGCAGCAGGCAGACTGTCAGGCTGATCCTGCTGCTCGTTACAACCACACCACACTGGCAAGATTTTTCTTTGCAGGTAAAACCTGTGAAAAAAAAAATCAGACTGTGTTTGAGAAGACTGAAAGACCAGAAGTACCAGCCTAAACCTCACTGCCTTAGTGTGGAATGAGGCAGAAATATTACACTGCAAAACACCAGTCTTGGTGTGTACTTCCCTAAAAAAGCTTGGCTGTCCTTGAAAAACTTGGCTTAAATTAAAAGGTTGTAAAAATAAAGACATTCACTTTATCATGTTTACATCTAAGTTCCTTAAAGCAAGGACTAATGCTGTGGCTTTCCACATACAGGATAAATACAATGTGGTCAAAACTTAGGCTTCCAGGTCCTAACGTAATGAGACTCAATAAATAAATAAGATTAAAAACAAGAGGGTAAAAATACCACCAGACTAAACATAATCCCAACAGCCCCCTGGACAGAAAACGTGATTGTCCCTGGGCAATAAGACCATATCCATGGATTTTCAGAGCACACCTGTTACTGCAGCTGAAGTGCAGAAGAGGCTGAAGAAGCTAAAGATGCTTAACAGTACAGAAGCAGAGTGATTTGAGAACCTGGAGCCTATCTCCTATTATTTGGAATAGCATTTTCACTCTCTTATTCACCAATTTCTAGCTAAAAGCTAACTTTTCTGTTGCCCATTATTTTCTGATGCCATTATGTTGGAGGTTGGGGGGGGGAAGTGGAATTTTTCCCATTCTGTTGCTAGGCAAGTAACGATCGGTACTTAGAGGACATTTTACTCTCACAAAAGAGACAAAGACTTTTTGGCTGGGCGGGCACGGGAACAAGAGATAGCAAGACTTGATAACGACACACGGACTCGCTCACAAGTCTCGGAGGAGACAGCAGTGGAAGGAACGGCTCTCCGTTTTTTTGGCTGCGACTGCAGGAAAAGAAAAGCCCGGCTTTGCACTAGTTTTTCTCTACCTGGTGGGTGAGTTCTCGGGGCACGGGACTCCAATCATCTCTTCCCCTCCGGGAGGGTGCATCTCCCAGCTGCACTGCAGCGGAACAGGACCCCCGCCTGCCACCACCCCGCGCCCTGCCTGCTGCCCCGCACCCTGCCTGCCCCAACTGCGGAGTTTCCTGCCGCCTCCTCTGCTGGCTGGCCCGGGTGGGCTGACCCGGCCGCTCCATCTCCCAGCTCTGGGCTCTCTGCTGCGCCCCCCGTCCATCTGCGCTCCACCCTGCTCCAGCCCGTCGGCCATTACGCGCGACACAGATCCAACCTCGCGGCACAGCGCCATCTGCAGCTTCCCGGGAGTCATCGCACCTGCCCTGCTGGTCTAGGAGCCCAACAGCGCCCCTGCTGGCCGTGACCGTGACTGCACCAACCGAGAACGTGCCTGACAGTCCAGGGACATTTGCCACCGAGTTTTTTTGGTTTTGTTTACTGTTTTTCTTTACCTTGTTTACTGTTTTTTGTTACTGATTGTTTACCTCAGTATAGATGCTAGTAAAAAAAACTCTTATTCCTTTTCCCATACCTTTGCCTGAGAGCCCTTGATTCTAAAGTTATAATAATTCGGAGGGAAGGGGATTCACATTCTCTGTTCTAAGGAAGGTTCCCACCTTCCTAAACAGACACCTGTCTATCAAACGAAGACAGATTTTGGCGCCCAACGTGGGGCTCGAGGGCATTGAGGGAAAAAAAAAAGGGGTGCAAAAGGAATAACAGTTTCTGGGAGACCCATTTTTAGTGTGCTGAACATAGAAACCTCACTAAGTGACACCATGTGGTCTAGCATACCTTGGTCTGGCTGGCACATTCTCGTGGCCACGGTTTTCCCATTTGCAGCTCCCTATCTAAACATGGGTCCTATAACTAAGGCTATAGTGGCTGTTATCCAGTTCTCACAATGGGTCAATAAGGTGAGGAATCTATGGATTTTCCATTTCCTTTGGACGGCGGTCACTTGGTTACAGGGCTTTAACACCGTGAGTACATGTTTTTGGAGTCTGTTTGGTAATGGTACCTTTTGTGACGAGACGACACTAGGGGAAGATTTTTCTCAACCCTTCACCCATCTCTTTGGGCCTACCCTACCAGGGCTCAGAGGGTTCATATACTCTCTAAATACCAATGATGTCGTACTGTGGCTGGTGTTGCTGATAGGCCTGTTCAACTTTGCATTCCAAGTGAGAGGGGAAAAGATACATCAGGTGTTGAAAGAATATACTTCCTCAGCTGGTGGGAAGCCCTCTCCTTGCCCAACAGGGGAAGAGTTAGATGGTGCAGCAGCGGAACCCACGGACATTACAACCGTCCAGGTTCCAGCTGAACCTCAAGGGCAGTCACAGTCAGCAGCAGTTGCCCCTGTACAGCGGAGGAAGTATAAGACCAAATCGGTACGCCCAGTTGATGATGATGGGGAACCAGGGCCTTCACAACCCGCAGGGGAGCCTGGGCCTATAATCATCACCGAGTCCCTGCCATACGACACTATCCGTAATCTGCACGATGACATTGTGCGGCGGAAGGGCGAGGCTTTCTCAACCTAGTTACTTCGGGTTTGGGACCGCATGGGCCCAGGCGTGCAGCTGGATGGTAATGAGGCCAGGAATTTGGGTTCCGTGGCCCTGGACGCGGGTGTTGAAAAGGTGTTCGTGAGGGAGGCGGGACCCATTTCTCTCTGGGAGAGGCTTTTAATGAGTGTAAGAGAGAGGTTTGTTCACAAAGACAGAATGCAGGAGAACTACCGTAGATTGCCCTGGAAGACCGTTGAGGAAGCGATCCAACGGCTGAGAGAAGTGGCAGTACAGGAGGTGCTTTTTGGGAGGGATGGACAGCACGAAAATGATCCTGACAAGGTCAGATGCACAGGGCAAATGTTGTGGAACCTGGCAAGTCTAGGGCCAACCCAATATGCCACCTACATTGCAATGTTTAATGCCGATGACAACCGTGAGACAGTGGGCTCTGTAGCTGACAAGCTCAGGCATTATGCAAGTGTGATCAATGGCCCATTGCAGGCTCAGATCTCTGCTGTGGTTAAGGAGTTGAAGGAAGAGATGAGGGAGATCAGGGAGGAGGTGAGGAAAAACAGTGTGGCACCAGTGAGAGTCACAGGCCCCAACACTGGAGCCCGACGTCCTCCAGCTAGAGAAAGAGGGTACACCCCACGAGCTGAGTTGTGGTTCTTTCTGCATGACCATGGGGAAGACATGAAAAGGTGGGATGGGAAGCCCACCTCTGTCCTGGCAGAACGGGTGCGTCAGCTTAAGGAGGGCAACGCTAGCCGAGGGGGTTCTGCCAGAGCCAAGGTAGCCTCAGCTTCCTGTAGCCAACCTGCTGAGTACAACAGAAGGGAAAATGTTGTGTCAGATTCCCTTGACGGTGGAATGCATGCTCAGGAAGAGAATGATAACCAGGGCTAGAGGGGCCCTGCCTCTAGCCAGGTAGAGGCATGGGAAAACCGTGTCTTTTGGACTGTGTGGATTCGATGGCCTGGTACATCAGAGCCACAAAAATATGAAGCATTAGTTGATACAGGTGCGCAGTGTACCTTAATGCCATCGGGACATGTTGGGGCTGAACCCATTTCTATTGCTGGGGTGACAGGGGGATCACAAGAGTTGACGCTGGTGGAAGCCGAGGTGAGCCTGACTGGGAAGGAGTGGCAGAAACATCCCATTGTGACTGGTCCAAAGGCCCCGTGTATTCTGGGCATAGACTTCCTCCGGAATGGCTATTTCAAAGACCCGAAAGGACTCAGGTGGGCTTTTGGAATAGCTGCTGTTGAGGCAGAGGGCGTTAGGCAATTGAACACCTTGCCTGGACTGTCAGAGAACCCTTCTGCAGTTGGACTCTTGAAGGAGGAGGAACAACATGTACCAATTGCCACCTCGACAGTGCACCGCCGGCAGTACCGAACGAATCGAGATGCTGTGATTCCCATCCACAAGCTGATCCGTGAGCTGGAGAGCCAAGGGGTGGTCAGCAAGGCCCACTCACCCTTCAACAGCCCCATCTGGCCTGTGCGCAGATCTGATGGAGACTGGAGATTGACTGTGGACTATCGTGCCTTGAACGAGGTGACTCCACCGCTGAGCGCTGCCGTGCCAGACATGCTGGAGCTCCAGTATGAACTGGAGTCCAAAGCAGCAAAGTGGTACGCCACTATTGACATTGCAAATGCATTTTTCTCCATTCCTCTGGCAGCAGAGTGCAGGCCTCAGTTTGCTTTCACCTGGAGGGGCGTGCAGTACACCTGGAACCGACTGCCCCAGGGGTGGAAACACAGTCCCACCATCTGCCACGGACTGATCCAGGCTGCACTGGAAAAGGGTGAGGCTCCAGAACATCTGCAGTACATCGATGACATCATTGTGTGGGGGGACACAGCAGAAGAAGTGTTTGAGAAAGGAGAGAAAATCATCCAGATTCTTCTGGAAGCCGGTCTCGCCATCAAAAGGAGCAAAGTCAAGGGGCCTGCCAAAGAGATCCAGTTCCTGGGAGTGAAGTGGCAAGATGGACGACGTCAGATTCCCACCGAAGTCATCAATAAAATCACAGCGATGTCCCCACCAACCAACAAGAAGGAGACACAAGCTTTCCTAGGTGCCATAGGCTTCTGGAGGATGCACATCCCTGAGTACAGCCAGATTGTGAGCCCTCTCTACCTGGTGACACGCAAGAAGAATGATTTCCGCTGGGGCCCTGAACAACAACAAGCCTTCGCCCAGATCAAGCAAGAGATCGCTCATGCGGTAGCCCTTAGCCCAGTCAGGACAGGACCAGAAGTGAAGAATGTGCTCTACTCTGCAGCCGGGGGCAACGGTCTGTCCTGGAGCCTTTGGCAGAAGGTGCCTGGTGAGACTCAAGGTCGTCCACTGGGATTCTGGAGCCGAAGCTACAGAGGGTCCGAAGCCAACTACACTCCCACAGAGAAGGAAATTCTGGCAGCCTATGAAGGCGTCCAAGCTGCCTCAGAAGTTATTGGCACGGAAGCACAACTTCTTCTTGCACCCCGACTACCGGTGCTGGGGTGGATGTTCAAGGGAAAGGTTCCCTCTACCCACCACGCCACCGATGCCACGTGGAGTAAATGGATTGCCCTCATCACGCAGCGCGCCCGTATTGGAAGCCCGAATCGCCCTGGGATCTTGGAAATAATTACAAATTGGCCCGAAGGTGAAAACTTTGGTCTCACCGATGAAGAGGAGCAGGAACAGGTGACTCGCGCAGAGGAAGCTCCACCATACAACCAACTGCCGCAAGATGAAACATGCTACGCTCTCTTCACTGATGGTTCCTGTCGCATTGTGGGGGCAAACCGAAAATGGAAAGCAGCTGTATGGAGCCCCACACGGCAGGTCGCAGAGGCTACGGAAGGAGAAGGTGGATCAAGCCAACTTGCCGAACTCAAAGCCGTTCAGCTGGCCCTGGACATTGCTGAAAGAGAGAAGTGGCCAAAGCTGTACCTGTACACTGATTCATGGATGGTAGCCAATGCTCTGTGGGGTTGGTTGGAAAGGTGGAAAAAGGCCAACTGGCAACGTAGAGGAAGACCAATCTGGGCTGCTGACGAATGGCGAGACATTGCCAGTCGGGTAGAGAAGCTACCTGTGAAAGTCCGTCATGTGGATGCCCATGTCCCCAAGAGCCGAGCTAATGAGGAACACCGAAACAATGAACAGGTAAATCAGGCTGCAAAAATACAGGTGTCACAGGTAGATTTAGATTGGCAGCACAAAGGAGAGTTGTTCCTAGCCCGATGGGCCCATGATGCCTCAGGCCATCAGGGCAGAGATGCCACCTATAAGTGGGCACGAGACCGAGGGGTGGATCTAACCATGGACTGTATCTCCCAGGTGATCCATAACTGTGAGACATGCGCTGCCATCAAGCAAGCCAAGCGGGTGAAACCCCTGTGGTATGGGGGAAGGTGGACCAAATACAAGTATGGGGAGGCCTGGCAGATCGATTACATCACACTGCCTCAAACCCGCCACGGCAAGCGCTACGTGCTCACAATGGTAGAGGCCACCACTGGGTGGCTGGAGACCTACTCTGTACCTCATGCCACTGCCCGCAACACCATCCTGGGCCTTGAAAGGCAAGTCCTTTGGAGGCATGGTACCCCTGAGAGAATTGAGTCGGACAACGGGACTCATTTCAAAAATAGCCTCATAAACACCTGGGCTAAGGAACATGGCATTGAGTGGGTGTACCACATTCCTTATCATGCACCTGCTGCTGGTAAAGTAGAGCGATGCAACGGCCTGCTAAAAACCACCTTGAAGGCTTTAGGTGGGGGGACTTTCAAAAATTGGGAACAGCATTTAGCCAAGGCCACCTGGCTAGTTAACACCCGAGGCTCCACCAACAGGGCTGGCCCTGCCCAATCTGAACCCTTGCAAACAGCAGACGGGGATAAGGTTCCAGTAGTGCAAATGAGAGGCATGCTGGGGAAAACTGTTTGGATTAATTCTGCCTTGAGCAAAGATAGACCCACCCGTGGGGTTGTCTTTGCTCAAGGACCAGGGTGTACCTGGTGGGTGATGCAAGAGGATGGAGAGACACGATGCATACCTCAGGGAGACCTCAGTTGGGGTTGAACTGCCCATAACACGGTGCCTGTATGCATATCTGTATGTGTATATTCAGAGTAATGCTTGTATGTATATAGTTTAAAGGCTTAAGTTCAATGTAATATGTTGGAATGGAAAAAATTCGGGGTGGATAATGTTGGAGGTTGGGGGGGGGAAGTGGAATTTTTCCCATTCTGTTGCTAGGCAAGTAACGATCGGTACTTAGAAGACATTTTACTCTCACAAAAGAGACAAAGACTTTTTGGCTGGGCGGGCACGGGAACAAGAGATAGCAAGACTTGATAACGACACACGGACTCGCTCACAAGTCTCGGAGGAGACAGCAGTGGAAGGAACGGCTCTCCGTTTTTTTGGCTGCGACTGCAGGAAAAGAAAAGCCCGGCTTTGCACTAGTTTTTCTCTACCTGGTGGGTGAGTTCTCGGGGCACGGGACTCCAATCATCTCTTCCCCTCCGGGAGGGTGCATCTCCCAGCTGCACTGCAGCGGAACAGGACCCCCGCCTGCCACCACCCCGCGCCCTGCCTGCTGCCCCGCACCCTGCCTGCCCCAACTGCGGAGTTTCCTGCCGCCTCCTCTGCTGGCTGGCCCGGGTGGGCTGACCCGGCCGCTCCATCTCCCGGCTCTGGGCTCTCTGCTGCGCCCCCCGTCCATCTGCGCTCCACCCTGCTCCAGCCCGTCGGCCATTACGCGCGACACAGGTCCAACCTCGCGGCACAGCGCCATCTGCAGCTTCCCGGGAGTCATCGCACCTGCCCTGCTGGTCTAGGAGCCCAACAGCGCCCCTGCTGGCCGTGACCGTGACTGCACCAACCGAGAACGTGCCTGACAGTCCAGGGACATTTGCCACCGAGTTTTTTTGGTTTTGTTTACTGTTTTTCTTTACCTTGTTTACTGTTTTTTGTTACTGATTGTTTACCTCAGTATAGATACTAGTAAAAAAAACTCTTATTCCTTTTCCCATACCTTTGCCTGAGAGCCCTTGATTCTAAAGTTATAATAATTCGGAGGGAAGGGGATTCACATTCTCTGTTCTAAGGAAGGTTCCCACCTTCCTAAACAGACACCTGTCTATCAAACGAAGACACATTATTACCTGAGCAGATTGAGAGTACAGTATTATTCCATGTTGATATTGTTCTATATCACAACCATCAGACAAGAGCAGAGTGGTGCAGTTTCAGACATTACTCCCTCACCTGGGCTCCAGCTCAGAAAAACCAACAGCTTCATTTGAATCAAGACTTCCTAGAACCAGAATTTATACTTGCTTCTTTGTGAAATCTGCTTCCCTGGAGGAATACACTTCCCAGCTTCATCCAAGAGTGCAATGACTAGCAGTTCCTTCAAGGGAACAAGCAGCTGAGCTCTCTCTTCACAGAGCACCCAGCACTAAATCATGCAGCCTGGGGCTTGGGATGAATTCCTGCAGATGTCACAGGCGTTTCCCAGGTGGGGCTGTCACCAATCAAACACCAGCACTGGTGCTGGTCCCCATGTTGCTGTTACAGCATCGTCCATACAGCAGTGTTGTGCAGTGAACACACTGCTTACAAGAGCTCAGCGCTGGAGAATCCAGCAGGTAACTTTGCCCAGGGCACTGCACTGCCCCTCCTTTCACACTTCCCCAGTGGGTATCACAAAGGCACCAACCACCTGCTCACTGCTGACTGAAGAACCGGGGGAACAAGCCTCAGCATCAGTGGAATTTTGCCCAGTGCAGCCCTTGATGACAGGAGCCTCCATACAACTGAAAAATCAGAGTTCATTATCGAATTTCATCACTCAGCATGAAACATGCACATGGAATACCCCCTTTCCAAGATTTTGGGTAATACGCATTTTGGGAGGGCTAAATTCCTTCCCAATTTCCACAATACATGTTTCCTTATGAAGGCAATAACCAGTGAGCCCAAGTCCTGTCCTATCACATAACTGCAGAACCACTGCTGGAACAACAGAGCTCAAGGCACCAGGATTTCAGCCTAGACAGGGTTGTTAGTATTTTTCTATTCATTTCTTAAAACCCATTCCAAGTTCAGGATGGACAAGACTCCCACCCAGTACGTGCTAAATCTCATAAATCACCCCAACTGTGCCACACTTATCCATCTCAGCTCCCCGACTCCCACAGCCCAGGGGATGGCAGGTCACACCTTCGGATGTTCAGAGCAGTTCTGTACTGCAGACTCTGCATCCCCAGTAACACACATTCCTTGCTGCAAGTCCCCCAGGATGTTCCAAAGTGACCAGGACAGGTGATCCTATTATACACGGTGAGTACAAGTTACTAAACCCACGTTTTGCACAACCCTCTGCCCCGTAACACCCACCACAATCTCAGAACAAGTTTTGCCCCCTTGCTCTCCCCACAGGGCAGCCAGCACGATGACAGCCCTTTGGAGCAAACACACCTCACTCTGCTGCCTAAACATTTATCCCCTGAGCATGCACCATGTCCTGAACCACCTTTGCTTCAGCTCCTGATAGACCAAACATCACTGCCCTGCCAGGATTTGAAGGATATGGCACGCAAATGAAGTGAACTGCAGCAGCATGATGTTCACAGAGGAGGAACAGAATAGCTGTAAGATTGGAGGGTTCCTCTGCATCTGTTACACCTGGAATAAAAGTTAAGTTTCGAACTGCAGGAGAAAGAGTAATTAATAAAACACCACTGCTCTAAGTTCAGATGTTTTTTTTTTCCTACCCATAAACTCTGTATTCATCTCAATGCTATTGAAAGCATTAGCTCCCATGGACGTAGTTCCCATGAAAGCTCCAGTTTTGGAGAAGAAAGGAAGGAGGAACAGAAGTGATTTATACACTTGACACATACTAATGCCAGCACAACAGCACTGTCCTGGGGCAAGAGGTCCAGGCATATCTGTATGCTACACCAAACATGAACCACGGCTGAAAGATTCAGAATATGAAATGCAGTTTGTGGGCACAATCTGTGAACACTTTTCTGCACAGTGAAAGACAGAAAGGTAAGTGAACTACTGTCGTCTCCTTTTATCCAGCTTTCATTTGGATGGATACACAGGTTCTGCATTTTACAATCTTTTCATATGACACATTCTCGAGGACAGAGGAACCATTAAATTTGCACTTCAGATTGAACACAATGGTTATTACATTTACTGCCCAAGATACCAAAACGAGTATCAACAGAAATTAAACTCTAGCCCAGACACAAACAAGATAATGCCTGTTACCAGCTGTGCACACTACTGAGTCCAGTTCTAGGCTGCCAAACCCTCGCTCTAAAGCACAGGGCTCCAAGGAAGGGGGAGCTCAGGATCAGAGCCCAGCTCGCCTCTAAGCACTGTGAGGAACAAAGCACTGCCAAAGAGTTTGATCGAGCTAGAGTGGTTCTGCCCCATTTTGGACATGCAGAGGCCACAAATAGTTCCAGTTTTTGCTACTTTTGAAAAAATGGGAACCCCATCTCTGTGCTTATCCCGAGGCTTATGCCCAAAACTATGGATCATGACAGGCTCTATCATTATATCTATGCATCTATATCAAGTGCCACCTATCAGGTACCATACAATTTGATTATAATGCACGTGAATAAAAATACTTCAGTCATCCAGCATATTTAATACAACGCTTCTGTTTCCACAGGTGAGGGAAAGCAAATCTGACACCGGTAGCCGATTCTCAATGAGCAGTGGGGCAAGGAGAAAAAATTGTGTTGCACTGGAAGCTTTAGGGTCAACCGAGCAGTTTGTCTTTGGAAAAGAGAGTGAGGAAAGACATCACATTCAGGAGTAGCTTAACATCACTGATTTGGTTTCTTGGCATTCATTTATTCTGTAGCCAGTGGGGAAACTGTATAGATTAATTCTAGGAGACACAAAGAGCAAATCAAAGCTGTAAAGGTAGCTAACATGGAAAAGAACAAGAACTGCATCAGGAGTCCATAGGATTATCTTGTTATGATGGTAAATGAGGCGTACTCTCAATCCTTCTCAATAAACTCATGCACAAGGAAAAGTGCATGCCTACACATCTGCAAACAGCTATAAAACTCAAACCCTACTTTTAATTTTAAAAGTTCCAAAGAATTAAACTCCACGTTTATTAAGGCATTACTGCATTTAGCTACACATTAGTACAAAGAAACCAAACTTAATAAAAACTGCACTCATGCACGTAACCACAACCCTACTAGTGAAATTTTAACAAAATTACAAAGAAGCTTTAAGTAAAAAACCAAGAAAGAGAAATGAAACTAAGTAAGGCATAGCAGAATTCTGCTATAGATTATAAATGAAAACCCACTAACATACAAACATGTAAACATCAAACTCACCTTAAGCAGAGTCCTAGTGATGTCTTGTTCTCTCTGACCAGAGTTTTCACATTCTCCATTTTTCAACCCTCTACCTCATTGTTCAATGGTAAAGGGCATATTTTTAAAATCTGACTTCAGCACAAGTCACTTCCTGAATAATGTTTTCAAAATTCTATTAATATGGAAACTGTGCTCTTAATATTTGTTACTGAAGATAGCCATCACCACCTGCTGTTCTTCTGGCAAACACTCTTGCCCACATAGCTTTTAAAAACACACTCTTCAACACCTAATTATGCAGTCATTCACGTAACATTCAGCCTCAGCACTTCCAGAAGTCCCCAGAAAAAGGAAACTTCAGCTGATGCACAACAGAAGTACAAAGGCAATGCAAAGGACAAAGATCTCCTGTCCCAAATCACAACACAAATGTCTCTCTAAGCTTCACAGGGAAAAGGACTTAAAACCTATTTCTCCCTGCAAAGCACATGGGAAAACATTAACACACAATATCACAACATTCATGCTAATAAAAGAGCAAGTTATGCATAAAAGAAAACCTTCATATTGGTATGTGGAAGAGTGGCTTACATTTTGAGGAAGATGTTTCTGGTGACTTGAAACAAAATCAAAACCCTGGATCAGCTCCAGCCTGTTTTTAGTACTGTTGTATGGCTAAACAATAACCACATTTCTACTGAAGATTTGCATACCCTGGGCAGAGACCGAGGTGTTTCAGTAACAGCCAGCAAATTCCTTTCCTGGAGAGCCAATGGCTCAGCTCATTTTTTTGCGGCTAAATTCTTGATGGACAAGGGCAGGAAAGTTCTTCAGCCACCACCTCCTTCTGCTGATTCAAAAACTACTCTGTGTGTAGGCATGTTGGGGGTGTGCAGTAAAGCGTCATTAAAAAGCTTCCAAATAGTCAAGCTAAAATATCACCCTCATTCCAGTCCCTCTCTTTAGAAGAAACCTTGAAAACAGCCAGGATTTGAATCTTAACAGGCTGGAGAGGGATAACATTGTGGACCCATTATGAAAAACACTCTGCAGTCACACTGAACATGGCACCAGCCCCGTGCATTTGTTTAGTACAGCCCATCAAGAACTGCTCTGGTAGAACCAAAATGCTCTACAACCAAGCTTTTCTTTTTGCTTCACTTTGAGCTTTATATACTTGAAAGCCCATCCCAACTATACTTTTCAAGATTTATGGACAAAAGTAATGTGAACCAAGACAAAAAAAATACTGTTTTGAATTAAAGCAGAAAAATAGTTGGGGCCAGGAAAGCAGGGAATATGTGCCCTGGAATGTCAGAAATATGGTTTAATAAAAACTGCAGTACAATGCACACTCAAAAATTTCTAACTGTGAGAATGATGCCACCAAACTGCTATTTTTAATCTATTTTTGCAGCATACTCTCAAGAAGAAAAAAGTTCCAGGGTAAGAACTAAAAATTTCATTACAGTAACAATTTTTTATTGCATGTTTAAAATGTGTTTTTAAAAACAAATAGTGCACGCTGGCTTCACTTTAATCTCCTGAAATATGCACTTATGATGGGAAGCCCTGGGGCTACAGATCCATCTATGATGTTTATTAACAAAATATAATCCCAGTACATTTCCCCAGGGGACAGTATTTAGTTCCAAAAGATTGTCAACCCTGTACTCTAACACACTTGAATTAGTTGCTTGTGTACACTAAATCAATTTATTTTAAATTTATTTTGTCTACATTTAGTGAAATAAAAACATTGCCCTGTACAATCCACCATCAGCAGTGAGTACAACAGCAAAAATTATTATACAGTTTATACACACTAAAATCTTGTCCTTTTTCCTATAAAGAAACCAGAACAAACCTAATCAATATAGAGTTTAATTTAGAAGAACTCAAATTACAGAAGGGAAAACCAAAATTATTACGGTCCTTTCTGAGCCCCCAGAAGTTCCTGATTCATGTTGGAACAGTGAGTGCAGCTGGAAGAGTGAAACATGCTCAAGTTGTCTTCTCGGGTCTTCAAAAAATTACCAAGTATTTAAATTAAACATGTCTAGTTAAAGAAACATTTGAAGCAGAGCAAGATAAGTGGGAATTTTGCCTTACCACTTGTGGTTTCTCTTAAACCCAACTTATACAATGCGCGAAGTGCTAAGCAACACTACAGAAACACATTTACATCAACACTGAAGATCTGGGGAAATGAAATTCCAACAAATTTATTTTTTTAAATGAGCTGTATTTTCTAAAGTCATTTTTATTTCTCTGTTTTCATACAGTATTGAAAACAAACGCGGCACATTCACATTTTCCCGAAGAATTGTAAGGATGATCTCTACAGGGATAACGTTGAAAAGCCTGAAGCTCAATTAATTCATGTCAAAAACTCTCAAAAGGAGTAAAAGGCTTGATCTGAATGGTCTAGAACATGTATTGTAATTTAATAGAGAAGATGGTCGTCTTAATATTAATGATTTAAAAGAACTTCCCAGTTCATGCGAAGAGTATAGTCCAAGAATAAATCAAATTTTCTGAACGCATTTTATGCTACGTAAGTGTATACTTTGCGATCCTCAGGTGTTCGTGCCAAATATTCTCTCTCAATAAGTCCTTCAATACGTTTTTTAATAACAACTGGACTTGGTAAGAATCGGGCCTTCAGCTGCTGAGTTACCTGAAACAAAATAAAACCCAATAATATAAGATCACAGCACAAGCAAGATTTTGAAGTATCCTAACAGACCATAATAATCAGAAACACATAGTAAGACAGAGATGGCAGCAACTGTGAAGCATAAGAAGCAGCCCGCACACTTCTGACAGTCCCTCCACTTGTTTGCTCATGTTTGGGTATAATTCAAAGCTCTACAGAGGCATGGTCACAACCTGAGAATACTACCAATTTCACAGCTCGAAGGGAGTTCAGGAGTGCAAAATGTGTAATGTCCTGGAGCTGTGTGAGCTTAGGAGAAGAGCAGCAGGACTGTTTCTCTCTCTGCTAAGAGCTCACATCCCTCAAACTGGGACCCAACAGTCAGTAACAAGATCAAAGCAGAAAACAATGTTAAGCACACTGGTTTGTGTTAAGCACAACTGCTTTTCAAGGAATTTAACATCATAACAGCACTAAAAGAAGGAAGGAAAATTATATATCCTGTGAGTACATCCTAAAGTGAAGGGTAAGGATTTAGGTGTGCCTTCAGATAGACAGGAAGAAAAAAATTAAAAGGATGGGTTAAATAGAGCATCTCTGAAAAGCCTTTTTGAACCATGTTAGTAAGAGCTGTGTAACTTTAATGAGTTAATAGCAAAAGCAGAAAGAACTCCCGGACCATATCCCAGCTGTGTAGAAGCATACCTCTGCTACTAGCACATTGTGTTGCATCTTCTTTCTAGATTTCATTATCCGAACTATAGCAGCTTCTATCTCATGTTTTCTGTCATCATCTACTTTCTGCCTTGTTTCTTTCCTTTCTGGATCAGATTCTCCTTGTTTGGCAGCAACTTGAAGAAAAGAGAGAATGTAAATTATGTTAGAAACATTAAAATTTATTTAAGTGTGTGTTAGCTTCACTATTTATTTCATCTAGACATCAAATTGTATTTTCCTGAGTTTTGACATTCTCAAAGTTGATTTTTTTTTTTAAATGAAAAGCAGCCACAGGAACATATTAACACTTTCTGGCATATTTTGATAGCAACTGACAAGATAACAAACTGTTACTTAATTACTACTATGTTAAAATTGGAACAGTACTCAAATCTGTTTACAGGCACAAGCACCAGCACTGCCATAAGCTAATGAAGTGGTATTATACACTGAGCTTCCCTTATTTGTTAAACCCAAATCACTGCCCAAAACCATTATAAGCTACCTGGTACTTGAAAATGGCTGTTGTATCATGGGCTAAAACCATCACTCATTTCACAGCAGTACAGCAACTTATGAGGCAATTTTCCTATTTCTGAATCTATCAGTAGCATATTTTTCATTTTATTATTTAATTTGAATTTTATTTTTCTTTCAGTATTTCCTGTAAGAGACAATTACAAATTTTGTAAAGTAAAAGGCTTAACTGACTTCCACACTTTTCTTGGTATTTGAATTTTCATTTTGATGCAATTAATCATCAAGCAAAAAAAAAATCTCTGCTCCTTTTACTTCCACGGACATCAATCCTACAAAAGATAATCTGAAGTTTTAAGGCAGATTTGGGACTGCAAGAGAGTAGAATATAAAGCTCACTTACCCGTCTGAATCTTGACTCTGTGTAGTTTAGATGTGAACTGATCATTCACTGTAAATATATGACCATTTTCTATTTCTTTTGATTTAGGCTCTTTCGTGAGAACACGTTGTGTTGGTTTGCCACATGCAAGGGACTGTAGGGCTCTAACCAGTTCTCTTTCGGGGATATCAGTTTCTTGTTGAATTTCCTAAAGAAGAGTATTTAGTTAGCGAATGGCAGAAGTCTCATGCGTTGCAAACAACATCAGCGATTGCTTAAAAAAATAATACTGTGACAGTTGTGGCACTTGAAAGGTCAGAATTCATTCAGCAGCAAGGTCTCAGTGGGTACTGTGCAAAATGATTCACCTGGGTCAGTGCCCAGACAGTGAATTCTGTCAAAAAACAGACACCACGAGCTGAAAGGAGAAGAATGAATAAGCAGCTGTTCCATTTCCCTGCATTTTTTGAGAAGGCTGAAAGGATTTGTTAACTGTTTCCACGGTTTGTTGAACAGAGTGGAACCAAACCTTCTGAATAACTCAATGATGGGAAACATCCATGATGTTCATGACCATTTTGGACCAAGAGCTGCATAAACGCTTTTGCATTCAGCCATGCTGTTGAAAACAAGATCTTCACAAATGGAGCAAACAATGTCTGGTTTCACTGTAACATAGAAATACTCTAGATTCATTATACCTCCTTTCTGAGTAATTCAAACAATTTATTTACAGCTCACATGGCTTGGCTAGGACTTCTCCAGGTGAAATACAAAAAGACCCCATTATAGTGTAGCAAGCATATGAACTTTGAAGAGTGGTTGTAAAAACACCTACGTAACCTGGTGCATCTCTGTCAGTGTTCCTAGGAGTTGGCCGAGAGATGGACGTTAGCAGGTCACCAGTGATCTTGAGCTAGTAAATAAACTACCCTGGATGTAGAATGATGCCTTAATATGCTCCAGAAGGACAACTATGCTGCTGCCTCAGACCTAACATGTTTACTGAGCTCCCATTCAATAAAAGCTTATTTTCACTCATCTCTTTTCTTCCTTTTTCTAGCCTGAGGAAACTGCAGACACCTCTGATCTCACATTCCCATTCAGACTCTTGAGGGACTTGTAGCAGCTAAAGAGAAAAAACAAACCTCACAGATAAGCAGCTGTCCACAAGAGCTATCCCTTTCTCAGCTTCCCCAGCTTTGGTTCCAAGGTGAGTATCAAGCCCTTACACTGACCCTGTAAATTCCTGATTCTCATGGCACACAAGTCCATGTGATGACCTTAGGTTAAAAACATCAATAACAACTCCAAGTGATCAAAATGCTAAGATCTGTAAAGAACTATAAAGAATTTGTTAAAAGTTCTTTAAAGAGGGACCAGAAAAATCAAACTAATTCTATAAAAAATTGTTATTTCTTGAGTATACTCAAGTTATTTTTTAAATCAGCCCAGAAAAAACAGCCACTATCTGTCATCATCCACCACTAACAACATACAATAAAAATAATTTGGATGTACTGGTCTTGTCTTGGACTTCTATCAGGATTACACTGTAGCTCATACACAGCATCTCACTACCAGCTCTCTGTGATGCCAAGGCTCAGACAAAATATGCACTATTTTTCAACTCAGCCCAACACTACACATACAGTATTGACTTTACGTGAAACTGGTTTTGACATGAGATCAAATTAACTGGAATGAGGTAAAAATAAAATTGGTAAGTCCAAAATTGAAACATTTCAGAATTTTTTGTACATGCTGCTTATAGATGATTTGGAAATCATGAAGTGTTCTTAAGAGTACTCTTAGCATAATGCATTCAGAAATATTTATACTGTTTGAAATAAGTTGTGAATCTCCACATACTTTAACTATTTGCTAGGATCAAAATATCTCTTTTCAAGCTGCTCATAGAAAGTTACTATTTCTTCCTTTGCTGCTTTACTGAAAACACAGTTGTCACATTCACACATTTTTTTTTAAGACTCCGCACAAGGTAGTATTAAAAAAAAAAAAAAAACAAAACCAAAAAGCTATAATCCTTTCCATGGTCACAAGAAAAAAAATCTTACTGAAATGGATTGACCAGCATAAAATTTAACAAACCAAGGTAAGGTGCCAGATTTTGGAACTTAGATAAATGTAAAGCCTTAAAGGCTACAAACCAAACCCAGCTTATCAATGATGTAATGCCAGTGACATGCAGGTTCCCAAATGTTGATTTTTGATCAACAATTAAAATTAGTCCGTTCAAAACTAAATCACTTTTACAAGGCCATACATATATTCTGCTTTTAACAAAAGTGAAACAAAGAGACAAAAGGGAATTTGAGGGGGTTTCATGCTACCCATCCTTATATAAACCACTGTGTATTTACTATTGTAATTCACTTTTTAGCATTTCAGCTGAGCTATGAACATACTCGAACCATTTCACTTTTAGAATTTATAAGGCAGCATTAAAATAAGGACCACAAAGAATTGCACTGCAATATGCTGCCTCAGAAAGAGCCAAAAATTTTTTGTTGAATAAAAAAAAAATGCAGCTACAAATGTAAATGGGAATAACAAATGTTCCTGTGCTCTTTCCTTCATCCTGTACTGTAACATTTTTCTGAACATATTTTTATGTAGCTATTTGATGTGGCAGTAAAAAGAGGTATATTTCTTTCCCATCTCCAAAAAAGCCTCATTTTAAAGACCACATTAGATTCACACACAGGAGTAGTACTGATTACACAATCTCAGTGCTAAAAATATTACCAAGTGAGCTCTGAGGGCTGCAAAAGAGACCATTGTAGGTGTGGAACTCTGTCCAGTTCTACACAAGACAACAGATTATTAGAAGGAAAATGTGCATAAAAATCAGAAGAAAAAGTATTATGTCATTTTGTTGGAATAATAAAAAAAGTATTTTTAGTTTTATTTACAGACTTCAACTTGTGTACTTTCCAAAGCAGACATCAGCAAAAGAGGAACCAGGTAATCTAGTTTAGAGTTCCAAACGCTCATTTTTGTGGAATTAGTCAACAACTTAACTTCTACTATGGTCACATTTGTATTTCTTGTTTGTTAAACATTAACAATCATCCTTATTTTTGATGCCATTATAAAAAATGTGCATTTCACCTTTTAAAATGCTGAGCTGTAACATAAATCAACAGAAAAAAATGCTGAGAATTACATGAGACTTGATTAGAAAAAACTGCATTTTTAGAAAAAAATTGCATTCTTTGAAGGTTTGCATGAAAATCCTTCCTCTTCCAGTTCAGTAGCATTAACTTAGACCCATATGGCCAATAGCTATTTTGCACATACAAATAAAATGTTGCTGTACAGGAATACAATAAATTCATACATTTTTTTGTGAAGAAATTTTTCTACGCAACAATCTTTAAAGTTTCCAAAGCATTTTATGCATAATTTTTGCATTACCATTATCCCATGTTTCTCTCAATCACATGGCTTTATGGCTATTAGGATTATTCTGAGGATCTTATCAAGTTTGCAATTAATAATCACACTGCATGCAAAATAAAAGAGCAGAGTCTGCTCAACTGTGAAGGCAACTTCAAATGAATCTGTTGAGCTGTGAATCTGCAGAAACACTTGTGTATCAGACAATTTTAGGATACACAAGCACACACAAGTCAGCTCACATGCTCTGCTGCACTGAAAGCACTATTTTGACACAACAGAGAAGGAATGGTTGCCCAGCACTCAGCAGTTAATCAGGGTATTCAATAATCAATGAACAAAGATAAAGTTCATTCTCCTCTGAAGTTTTCATAAGCTTTCCTGGCTGGAGTTAAAGACAACTCCCACGCACTTCACCAAAGAAACCAAACAACACAAATATGCCTCCTTAATGTTTTAGTTCAAGCGGGACACAAAGTAAGAGCTTAAGAACTCCCAAACCAGACATAAACAAACCATACAACCTAAAAGCAGATGGACATGTTTGTCTATCATCCGGTCTTAGTAAAATATAGTTTAGAGCATGTATTAAAAATTGTATTTTTCACTGCTCTACCAAGTATTACTTATTAATATACGGGTAAGGCTCTACTACTCATTAAGCCTGCAATTTGGTGGAATAAGGCAGCCACCAGCTCAATTTCAAAATCAGCTTCAAGAAAAAAAAAAAGAGCTGTTAAGTCCCCCTCCTTGTTTTCATTCCCTCAAATATTCTGCAGAGAAAGTACTCAAAACTGTAATGCTCCTGCAATGGATTTCACAACACACAGGACTTTCTGTTCTTTAAAATAATGTTTGAATTATCAGTAGTTTATTAAGAGCCTCTTATCAAATGCTGTCTTCCTTAATCACTACTGAGACCATTTCAAAGAAACTTTCTTTATTAACAGGCTACAAGTATGCCAAATAAGCTGAAAACACAATCCAAACAAAAAGGCAGATGATTACTATGCATAACACAGAGGAAAGCAGATGAGAAAACCTGGAAATCCACTCTGTTTTAAAGTGCACCCACACTGCTTTTTAAGGCTGCCAATGCTCTCTCAAACAGAAGATAATGTCTAAAACAAAACTATCAATTTATACTAACAATATAAGGCTCACACCACAAAGCACATGATCTTCCTCCACTCCTAAAGTCTTCTTCATCATCATCTCCTGGCTGACATTTCAACCTTTCCCAGCAACACCCCTCCAGTCTCCTTGTTAAGAATCTATCCAGACCTTTCTTCACTGTCCTTTCTAGCTGATCAGCTCACAGGGGCTGAAAGTTCTTTGATTCATCCTCCAGCTCAGTCCAGCCTGCCAATTTTACTTAGGTATTCAAGAAGCCAGGATACAAACCCTTCTCCACCCTTTGGCCTCTAAATCCAGTTTCTCAAGGACAAAATGAAGAAATGGAGCCACCTGCTGCATTTCAACTTCAGCTTTTCTACAGCTCAGTGGCCTAGAACAACCACACTCACAAATCTCAAACATTTCTGAAACCTTCTACTCTCAAATAATTTCCTCCCCTAGCACTGCTTCCCAGGTGCATTGCTAGCGAGCTGCTTCTTGTGTTTATTGGCCTGATGCATAGTCAAATAGAACAAGAGGCATCGGCTCTCCAAAGGTCTACTCAAGAGGACAAGTGCCAAAACAGTTACTTACAATCAGGTAAGAAACCCACACCACTTACCTCAAATGTGTATTTTTCCCTGTTGTTAAATAGCATTAATATTGTCATCTGGAAAGTGGAGACTTGCAATATGTGCTTCCGTGTATTTGAGCCAGTTACTTGGGCACCTCCTACACCGACTTCTGAGCCATCTTCCTATTTTAAAATTCCAAAACTACTATTAGATTATTTTTCACTGAAAAATATTTTAGCCTGATAAGATGAAAGGAATATGATGAAAAATTTCTCTAGGAGATCAGCCTACAGAAGTAATAGAAAAGCAAACACCTGGGGACATAACCTCCATCAGCTGCCTTATCGTGCCAGGGAAATTGAGGTTGGAGGCCCATCTGGAGGTTCTGTGGTCCAGCCACCACTCCAGGCCAGGCCATCTACAGCCATCAACCAAATACTGACCAATGCTAAGGATGGAGACTCCACCGCCTCTGTGGCCCCTCTTCCACTACTTGCCCATCCTCCAAATTTTCTTACTCTTATCTTTAAAATTATCAAAATATTTATCTTACAGTAGCATGATTTTAACATCCTCACAAATGCATGTTATTAATACTTTGTTATAAGAATTTCGCTTTCATTTTGCATTGCCTCCCACATTCCCAAGCATCATGCCATTACTAGTTCTAGCTTAGCATTTTAATACTGGTCTAATCACTGTGAGATTCCTTTCTTGTATACACACAGATTAAGCATTGTACTTCTATAAACTCTGCTTAGAGTCTTGTTTCTGAAAAAATGCTGTGTACATTGCACTCTGCATATGAAAAGCAGGCTAAACTTGGCTTAGCAAAAATAACTAACAAGTTTCTTTTCACTTTTGACTGACAGTCACAAAACCTCAAACCACTCAAACCATTGAAGTCCCTTCTAGATCACATTTACTACTTTTCTACAAGATGATGCTGAGTGAGGCATTCAAATTAGATTCAGAGGGGGAAAAGAAGTCAAAGCAAAACTGCTACAAAGAAAGAATCAGACTACAAGGCTGATGGAAGGCATCTTATTCTTATGCTCTCAATGGGTTTGCTTTTACAAAATTCTGAAGTTACTAAAATATGCATTTGCTTACTTTTCAAAAAAGATACAATATTTACATAATCTTGATTCTCTACCTTTTTAACAGGCCCGTAGAAAGTGGCATTGAGATCTGCAGAACCCATGTGATGCTGGAGTGTCAACTGCCGCCCACTGTGTTTGGCTAAATAAAATCTGTAATAGAATTGAATTGAAAACAATATATAGTTCACATATTGTACTGAAGAGGAAATACCTTTAAAAAGTTACATAGCATTTTGGAGCTATTGAGGACATTTTAAAAACATTTATAACTTTTTGCTTTTTCAAAACATTAACTTTTGTCAGAATTCTACTTAAAATCTCCAAAAACCTCAAGCATTGTAACGCAACTATTGCATTCTTCAATTTTCATGAGCTGAAGAAGAGCAGTTTGCCAGCATACCTTTAACAGTAAAACTGTCAAAAAAATCTGTACGAGTAAAAAAAAAAAGATCTGTACAGGTAGGTTTAGAAAGTTTCTTCTTAAAACCTCTACCTAAAAATCTGTTCTAATACATACCTTCTAAATATTTCAAAAGCATGTCTGGGAGCTGGAGGGATGTTGCACTTTGGTGTGGCTGACTGGGTAGGCCAGTAACCTGTTGTGAGGACACGCACTGTGAGATCAACACCTCCTAACGAGACCTAAGGATAATTGGAAGAAAACATACACTATTTTAAAACAGGACCATGTTTCACCACTTTTTTAATATCAGTTTAAAATGCTTAGAATTTTGTCTAACTGTGAAAGAAACAGACATTATCTGTAAATATTATTTTTACAAAACCAGACAAATATATTAATTCACTACCAGCAGAGTAAATGGTACAGCAAAAATCCTCTACATTATTCCCCTCTGGCATTTAAGAGTGAACAGAATTGAACAAAATAAATTCTTAACCAAGACCTAAATGTCTTTGATCATAAACAGAACTTATGATGCATGCAACAAGTCTTTCTAAATAGGTTTTCTGATGACATGCAATAACGCTGGGTTGTGTGAAATGTGTCAGTTTCAAAATAACTCCTTCTAAATGCACTCTCTGGAAGTAGAGAGGACATACTGAATATCTGACGTTTAACTATGGGGAGCTTACCTGTGGACTGCAATGTCAGCAGTTACTCACTTTTACACACCTCACCTATCTTCTTTCCCTGAAGATAGCCATGGCTGAATATTCAGCACTCCTGAGGAAATGTTCCTCAAATGAAGTGCTGATCTATAAAGAACATGTGCCAGCAGATGATAAAGATCTGGCTACCAGTGATGCATAATCCTCAGTAGGTATTCCAAGTAAGTTGAGCTTTATTAAGCTTAAAACTGACTACTTTTAGCTCTAGGAGGTAGAACCAATACCTTTAAAGAACACACATTATAGACAACAAAAACTAAAGCATACAAAAGTCTGGCATGATATCTAAAAAATGGGAATGCTCTAACAGATTTTAATTGAAATTTGTATTTCTAGCATTCTAGAAGAAAAACATGACTAGCCTCTAAAGAAAATAAACCAAAACAAAACAGTAGGAAAGCTGTCTGTCCACAAACAGACCCATATCCTCTCCAACCTCTTCTGAATTCACTTAGAGAACATGCTGTTCTCCTACTCACAATGATTCACAGAATGCTGCTGAGAAAGATTTCAGCCAATTGCCTCAAGACAGCAAAGATTTCATATTACCTTGCACAACCGGGGACACTGGACATAGTGCATCCATAAAAATATTCCTGGCATTCAGACTTCTGAAACTGATTCTAACATGCTTGATGTACAGACCCTACTTAGCTGCACACTTGGCTGTTTATTATATAGTGTTAAGTGCTACTGAGTATCAGTATAGGAAAAACACCAGTGTTTTAGAGCAAGTAAACTGATGCTTCAAAAAGAAGTGATGTCTCCATAAAATATTCCACCTACTTTTACAAGAGGGTGTAATTCTTTTTAACTAAATAACCAAGTCCATATTTGACAATTTGCAATAAAATTTGAAAAAATAAAATTTGAAATTTGCAATAAAATGGCAGCTTTGCAAATACCTGCAGCATGCAGTATTTTTCTTGCACTTAGCAAAAAATACACATCACAAGTGGTGATTAACTTTGAAGAATGGGAATGAGAAGGCTTTCCTGGTGTTTGGGAAGCACACATGGCAGCTGGCCTCTGGAGTGAGGCCCAGCTGGGCGGGGCGGGCACAGCTGGACGGGACGGGCACAGCTGGACAGGACAGCCGCCGCGCGCCCCCTGGCGGTGCCGCCCGGCAGAGACGCTGAGCTGCGCACCCACGGCCCAGCCCTTTGGGCACACGGATTTTATGGAATGAAATTGGCACTTCTCAAGGTGTGGATCGAGCTCCGAACCGACTGTGGCATTTCGGGAAATGCTAACACAGTTTATAAGGTAAGAAACACGGTAAGAGGAACAATCTGCACAAGTTGACAGAGGCCTTCTCGGCACACACATTTAGGTGCAAAAGAAAAACCACAAGCCTGGACAGAAGTGCAGGGTTTGTACTGAAATAAAAGGACAAGTGTACAGACCCCAACACTCACCCCTGTCGCCTGAAGATGTTGCCTGAACTCATCCATCGTTGTGTTTGAGATGCTCATGTCCCTGAACATTCCTTCCAGTTTCGACGTGAATTGACATCCACATTCAGTCTAAAAATACACAAAATAACTTGTACCAGCGCTATGAAAACAAAGCTTGTGACATGCAAATTGCAAGACTAAATGTTGGTTTATAAATCCCCAAAATTATATTTCTGTACATTTGGTTACTGAAATTTCCATTTGCATTACATTTAGATCTTAGAAAAGTTTCCTATCTTATATAAGGATCTAACCCTACACAGATCTTAATCTGCAGATCACAGATCTTGCTTTCCTTCTCTTTTCTCCATTATTGTCTTTATTTTGTTTCAGCTTTCTATATAATACTAAAAAAATCTGAAAGCTTATTAAATCAAGACATACACTTTCACCTGCTTTTTAGCACAATACTGCAAAGGGAAATGAACCCTATTTATATCACAAGGAAACTCCTGTTGTCCTAGGAGTTTTTGATTTTGAAGGCTGACTGCAGATCACCCAGCAAGATTGCTAGGCCTTGTGAGAATCAGGGACATCTGCACATAGACAGATGTGCACAAGCCCATGCATTTCAGTTGCACATGCAAGACTGTGTGCCCATTTCTAACACCTACTGTGATATATATAGGAAATGTAAGCATGTTAAGTTTCAGCATCCTGACCACCCTGCAGTCCTGTAAGAAAAGAGGGCACTTCATGTCCACTGATTCATCTTGCAAATGTGCCTCCTGTGCCTCCTGAATCGCCAGGCTAAAAGTGGTGGAGAGGTAACTGAGAAGGAATTAATACTGAGAAACTAGAAGAAATCTGATGCAAGCAGGCTTCACTTACTGATAGAATATGAAGGTCAAAAATAAGGAACAGTGAAGTTTGATTTGAGGATCACTCTGCTTCAGAAGTTCTCTAGCCATTTACCATGCCACTTAAGAAGCTGCAATAGAACTTTTAGGTCCTTTAAGGTCTGTTCAACTTAAGGCTTTACTTCTCCATCTCTTGGTCTATTTAATCAGTATTTAACCAGCTAAGGAAAATGTGTTTCTAGAGACTGATATGAAGGTATTTTTTTTCAAACTACTTAACCAAAAAGGAATTGAGCATTATCACCAGTCTGCTGATGGAGGCAAGTAAAAAACAACATAAACAATAACAAAATTGTACTGTGAATAACAGAAAATCTAGGATAAAACACAGTCTTATCTCAAATTCAGTCACTGCAGTTGTCCTATTATTTAAAAAGTCTTAATGAACTTAGGAAAAAACCTGTTTTCTAGATTGTGCTCTCATCACAGGAGCTTTTCAGTACTTCCTTCCTTTTACTTCCATGAAAATATTCAGAAAAGCCTTTTGTATTTTTTGTTAGGGCTTTCAGAAACAACTCTGTATTTAGCAGCAGTCACGATTAACATTATCTATACATCTCACGTAAAAACAGAAGAAACCATATCTACAAAAAACAAAAAAGAAAAACCCCTAAAAGGTATCCAAGTACTGTCTTACCTTTAACTTGGATATCATGTTTTTCTCAGAGTCATCTGAAACACTTTTGTTGGTGAGAAGTCTTCTTGCCAAGTGCTGCTTGTAATAGCGTTCAAAAACATCTTTCTCTTGCATAAACCTGAATAAAACCATTGCCTTATCCAATATAGTTTCTACTTCTTGCTCTGTTAGCTGTAAAAGAAATAATTTGCTGGTTTTAATCTTCCAGCACAAGTGTCTTACACAACCTGAATACTTAAAAGTAATTTTCAGCAGCAGATGGTCTAACAGTAGCCAACAGAATTGGTCCAACATATGATTGACAGCCAAAAGAATGGTGCACAAACTCAATAAAGTGGAGTAAGAAATAGATCTAAAATGAAGGGAAAGGCAAGAGTAAGGGAGAAGGGAAACAATAAATGGGTAGAATGCCTTGATAAATATAGTAAAAGTTCCTGGGTAAGTTTTAAAAACCACCAAGGGAAATCAGTATTAGGAGTATGAAAAGTTACTTTGGAATAGAAGCTTTAAACTGCTACAACTTGTTTTGCGAAGCCCATCTAGTGCCACAACAAATAAAATGGTTATTTGTTTTATAAAAAATCAGAATTTACTATTTGAGTTCCAAAGCATAAGTTGCATGCTCTAATACTAAGTTTTATTCAGAGTCACCGAAGCCTCAGCTGAACCATCCTGTCCAGTTCTGGGTTCTGCACCTCAGAAAATGTCACGAAAGAAGCTAAGACTGAAGGCAACAGATGTACTTAGATGACAGATATGGTAATAAGTCCTCTGGCATGTAAAAACAGTAAAAACCAAAGACAAACTCTTTTCCTAACCATATTAATTTTCAAAAGAAATTATTATATATTGAGAATAGCCGCCAAACTATAAATTTGAAACCTTAAATATCATTTAATAAAATGATATTTAAGGCTTCAAAAGAAGGAAGCTGCAGAATCTACTACAACTTAACTGTTTTTGAGGAAGTATCTGCTAGAAGTAATTCAGGTATGGTGATTCAGAGGTAGGTGACAAGCTACACAGATCTTATGCCTGATTTTTCTGTAAGTTTAGATTTAAAGTGTTATGACCTCAGATGTGTTACACATACCTTTTTAAAGGTAGTGTTGCCATTTCTGTTAATATAAAGATAATTCTTAGAAAAGTAGCTAAGTTTAATGCCATCCAAGTTTACAGAGCAAGAAGTATGACACTTTGAGCTGATTTATACTTACTCCCTTGACTCCCTTTTTCAGCTTATCATCAATAAATAATGAGAGGTACTCTGGAGACCTGGAGTTGAGGTTGAGGAAGTACTCAAAGTCACCCGCAATTGTCTGCTTGAAGAGTCGATCGTTATTGAAAGATTCTTGAAGGAAGCGATCAAACCTACTCTTCAAGTCCAGTAAACCCTTTCAAAAAAGAAAAGAAAGCAAATCCATTTTCACTGCTAGGAAGTTGTAAGCTGGGAAACAATAATAATAGATGAGGCCATGGAGAAGACCAGATCTACAGTCAGAGGTTCTCAATGCTCTCTGTTCAGCATTGTTAGAAATTATCTGAAATTTCGTTTCCATTTTTACATTTCTATTGCTGCCATGAATCTCTTATAGAAGCAATTTTCAGATAAACTGGCTAAAATATTGGTGTCACATATTAGTGTAGTTAGCTATAATACACTTCTCAGATTAAGAAAGCCTTTTAAATGCATTTGTTAAACAGGTTGTTTTCCTGTATTTTGAAATCTGCAACTTAAAGGAGGTATTTGTTGCACTCGTTAAGCCTTTTCTATTTCAAACAACACAGACAAACTCAGTATCATAAACACAGCATATGGGAAAGCTGAGGCTAAGCACCCATTAAGTGCATCCCTAGAGCTACTGAACAAGTCTGAGGAGAAAACACACTGCAACAACAGGCCTAAACTTGTCAGCGTTTTTGTTTCCCTCTAATTTAATCCAGGGACATGTTCTGCATTATTCAGTCGCATGCTTCTTGCTGACCATTAAGAGTCACTGGGAGCATGTGAAAGTTACATACAAGCAACAGGCACCTGAACTGAACCACTTCCTCTGAACTAAACCATTGGACTCTTAGCATCATTTTTAGGGCTTGCACCATATTCACCCAGGGTTAAAGCAACTGACTATACAAGGGGGAAGCATCTTAAAATCACCTGAGCACTTTGCTAAGTACATGTGATACACACAGGTTTTAACTGAGACAGCATTTGGCAGGCAGGGGGAGAAAATTTCACTTGAGAGTTAGATTTGTCATGGACATCCACTGCCCACAAAAACTGTCCAGGTTAAATAATATTTAAGTCTTCAGGTTTTTAAGAAATTACTCATTTGCGGTTACTTAAAGAAGCCATTCAAGAATTACTCAAAGAAGTAGTAACGTTTCTTAGGAACTCACCATCTCACTTAAAGGAATGGTCTTTAGACAGGCTAATTAATGCATATTAGAAATTTTTAATTCAAAGTAAATCCCACTATCTCTCTGTTTACCAAGGTTAGCTCATGTCTCCTCTCCAGGAGTACACCATCTGAACCACCTGGTGTTAAACAGGAGAAATTGTTAGTACCTTGGATTACAAAAGCATTTCAACACCCCTTCAGATTATTATACAAAGTTTTAAATTGAATCCACTGGCAATGCTTTTGCAATCATCTTGCCAATTATGCTCAGGGAGATGTCATGTTGTGGAAGCAGTGCTGAGCTGTGATGGAGTTTTTTTCTTGCTGGTTTAATGCAGCTTCCATGTCTGTCTCCTTAGTGCTATTGTCCTTGACAGATTCACATGAACATGGCTGAGATGAGAAGAGCAAGGTGGTTTCTCAATTCATAGGTATTTCTCTATTCTTCCATCATCTCAGTAAAGTGGTGGATAAACCTTTCTGGGGTTTCTTCAGTAACAGAATATCAATCCCTGCCCTAGGACATCTTCAGGAGATGCTGGGATCCATACTGAGGGGCTGAGCTCTGCCTAAGCACATGGGTATGGCTGCAAGTCTTCCGCAGCCTCGTTTTGCTCTTTGCCTTTGTCACAGAAAACCTTGATACTATCTTTATAATTAAGTTTTTATATCTATCTTTCTCAGTTAAATTTTTTATGATACCTCTTAAGGCCCATCAGGAGTGAAAATTACTTCAAAGTAATCCAGATACTTATTTTCCACATCATTCACACCCCCCCTTTTTTTTTCTAAGTCACACCACCACAAATCTAACAGTTCTTAATCATTAAACCCAATAATTTTTCAAGGGCATTCTCTCTTCTTTTTACCAGGCCTTGAAGAGATGATTCTTGTTCAAGTCTGGTAAGAAGTTTGCTTCAGCATTGCCAGAAAATTAATAATCCAATCAAAAATGTTTTTATACTCAAATGGCTTCTTCAAATAGTAACCCGTTCTAGCACAGTTATTGTTTTCAAACAAAACAGCAGAGATTGACACACATACATTAAATATTTCTCATGAAGAGCAGACACAAGGACTTGAACCACACATTTTAGAAAACCTCAAACAATGCATTTAATGAATACACACTTTCACATTAAATATAAAACATCTTCCAGCTATATAAACACAGCTTTAAGGTTCAATGAACTCTAAAGGTTTTATATGCAAATTTCAAACCATCTTCTCAGAGACAACGGAAGAGAAAAGATGACAAGTAGTTCTGAAGCATATTTTGTGATCTTGATAAATTAATGGTACACATCACTTAGTGAGAGATAGAACAAGAAAGAACACTCGCATCTTTTAACATGCAGAACTGTTCTGTTTCTCAGGGAGACAGAGAATGGAATGAGTAATTTGTTATGACTGATAAACACATTCACCTCTCAGTCACAGTTAAGCTTGCCATGAAATATTGCCATGTGATTTTTGCCTCAATAAACACTGATAGCTAATGTTACATAAAATTAAACAAAGTGGACACTATAAAGCTATTTGCCAGCAGACGTACAACTCACTCTAGAGACAAAGCATTTAGGGTAATCCAAGAAGTTCCCAGCAGTTAGATAATTAGGCTGAATAAGTTGTTTATTAAAAGGAGCTACTAAAAGCACAAAAACTTAGTATGTACTTTCCAAGCAACTTAAGACTTCTAAACATGTTTGAAGATTCAGAGAATGTACATTTTAAAAAACTGGTAAATTTAGCTTATTAATAACAATCCCTTTCGAATCAATACTAAGGTATACCTTACAAATTATGTATGTGGTGAACTGCTAATGTAGGGAATGTGGGAAAGAAAAGGAAGTTTAAGTATTTAACTACCTGAATGTAGTCAACTGGATTCTTTCCTTCTCCCTCTTCAGAAACCAGTGCTTTGCCTTGCTCTCTCAGGTATGAACTCATGCACTCACACATTGTCTTCAGACCATTTGGCACACGGCTGAACAACTTGTACATGCAAGCAAGGTCTGCAAGCAAGAATGAGAGATTATGCAGGACACCTCTGTTTGTTACTCTTCTGTAACTCATTCATCTCAGAGTTAAAGATGACAGTAGAAGTTCAGCCACTTGAGCCACAAAAAGCATCTTGTAACAGCTCAGGCAACAAATTTTTCTGATCTCCTCTTTTGCCCTAACAACATGCTGACTGCAGCAGCCTCAAAAGCAAAGTCTGTATTCAATTATTAGGCTGTCTGTAGCAGGGCATCTGTTATTGCTGACCTCCAGGCCAGCAAAAGATGATACTAATGCTAAAGGATAGTGAACCTATTAGAACTTCAGCAAGGTTATGTATTCCAGTGGTATTTAAGAATGTATCTTCCAAGATTATCATTCCTAAAATCAAGCACTGCATCAAAAATTTTTGGGTTTTTCTTAAAGTAAGTTAAACCAAATAGGACAGCACAAATGAAATGCTTGTTTCTGTCTTAAAAGCAAAAACTGGTAAAAATTTAGAGTTTAACTTATATTTGTCTTAAAGCCAGTCACAGACTTTTAGACTACTATGTTTCATCCACCTAAAATAATGAGAAGTGGCTTAGGCTAAACATTGCTTTCCAAAGAACAATCCACCCTTGTACATTTATGCAAAATCTCATCTTCACAAAGCAACATTTCCACTGTACTATTTAACTGAATCAAACCAAGACCTACAAAAGTTAAACAAATTCCTATATTTTATAAATACCCTTCAATATCCTTGCACCCTCAGCCCGAAGGCTATCTAAACTGAATATTAAAGAAAAAAGTGTTAAGTACAGTATCATCACTTTCTTTTTCAACACAGTAATTCTTTTTTTACAGCTAGGAAATGTGTTCACTTTATGCTCTGACTATCACCTAGTAATTGTGAAGCTGCTTTAATGAACAAAGGCCATTAATCTAAGCAGCAAGGCTGCTCCCTATTCTCATGGCTTTAGTGTGAGCACTGATTTCTAAATATAGGTACTACAATCCCTCTCTTCATTATGCTGCCTTAGAAACTTATGTTCTATTTCCATAATAACTTTCATTCAGTCACTCTGTCCCACATTAACCTCTATTAGAGAAAAGCAAATCAAGCCAAACCCTTCTGTTTCAACCACTTCAGCAAGCTGCTTCTGACCCTTTAGAAACAGCCAACTCCTTTCTGCAACAATGCTCCCTCCCCAAGAATTGGTCCTGCAATGCTTCTGTTTCAGTATTTTACACAAGAACTTTTTAAATAACTGCCCGTGGGCCAAAAATATATGATGCATTTTCATAGATACATACTGGAGGAATGGAAGTAGCAAAACAGCTCGTGGAAAACTGGTGACAAAGACCACTACAGTAGGTTCATACTGTTCTTATGAGATACTTGGTTTATCAGAAAAGTACCCGTATCTGGCACTAAACAGAAACAAGTTAAGTGCATGGGCTCTTTTTCAAGAGCCATCTAATAGTCACTGAATATTCTTAGATGTTTGCAAACAGAGTCACTAAGTGTGTTCACAATTACACAGGAACACAAATGTTAAGCTTGACTTCTCCCATGTTTAAAAACAATAAGCAGTATCATTAGCATTTGTGTCTCACAAAAGGTGGAGTCTTACCTTCTGTCTTCCCATTTTTCAGCATATGAACTAGCCCAGAGTTCTCCATTTCCACTATGGTTTTCATATGCTTGGAAATAAGCTCCCTCTCCACAACTTTCACAATGGGTTCTTCTGTTGATTTATCCAGACAATGCATCACCCGCTCTATTTCTTCATTAATTCTAGCTTCTACTTTCTTTATATATACAGAAGCACTGTTTTCAGCTAAAAATTTCTGACTTTCCATCTGTGATTAACACAAATTAATACTTTAGACTTTTTTGTACAGGGTAAAAAGAAAACATGTCAGATCAGCATTTATAAGCAAGTTCAAATCAAACACAGCATGTCCAACACATCCAAGATTTACATACACACTTAACACAAAAGAAAGGTTCTATTATGCTAAATGTGTTACACAAGGGGGTACAAGCAACATAAACAAGGTATTTTTCATACCAAAACAACCCAAGCCAACTTAGTTTCCAGTTACCAACTAGAGTTTTAGCCACAGGTTCAAAGAAAAAAAAAGATGGGGAAAGGGAAGGATCAAAAATTCCTTCCAAATACCACTTTCTGACAGTTCTCATTTTCATTACTGACACTGCTGAGCACATTATTTCATGCCAAACTGTTTTTATTCATACTGGTCAGCAGAGTCTTTGGAGAAAAGATGTCTTATTTTTCAGGCAGAGCTAAGTAATAGGACTTAAATGCAAGTAATTATTTTTCTTAATTTTATATAAGCACCAATGAAAACCAGAACACAATGACATTTAAATGGCTATGCAACATATGCTGCTGCTTTTCCAAGGAAGTTTGGAGATCAGAGCATCTGACAGTTAATCCTGCGTAAGAATTGGGAGATTCACAAATTATCTTATTTAGGTATCTTTTAACATGATTTTAAAATTTCTATCAATTTCCAGCAACAGATGATCATGATTACACTCAACAAGCATTCAGCTGGTTTACTCCAAGTATCTCACAAAAACCCCCTCAGAAAATATTTCAAATGTATTATTTGGTGGCTGATCGACAATTGGAGAGCCATTTGGATATGCTCAATTCCTTGACTTGGTTTATTTTATTACAAAAAATAACTCACAAATGTAGAAACAATGAAGGAAACAAAGTTTCCTCAAAGGCAGTTTGACAGGTTTCCCAGCCTGAAACCCTTTGAACCTTTCATGCTACTGGTATTTCAAAAAGACTGTGGGGTCAAAGCAGAGGTAGACTAAGTTGCATTAAATAGCCTAAAGCAGGCACAAGATTAGCACGATGATTACTTTACATGTTATTGGCACCCACAGCTCAAAACTACATTCAAATTATGCTAATTCTGTAAAATCTGTGTTACTTTTTCCTGAAAAGTTAGTGACTATTTTTCTTATTTCATTTAATTGAGATGGACATACTCATCAAAAAACAAGTATTCAAAGTACCACCAAATCAAATATGCTATTAGAATATTGCCATACCTGAAAAAATTCTGCAGACATCTCCAAAAACGGAGCCTCGAAGTCTTCTTCATACACTGACCTTCCTTCAAGACCTAGAATCATTAACATCTGGCAAGCATTTCTTATTGCGCCTCTGCCAAAAAGTAAGTTGTTAACAGCTTGAGAAATCTACGTGCTTGTAAGACAGAGTACACAGCAGAATAACAACTCATACACAATATTAACTTTAATAAAATGTAGTAATAGAAAGTCCATTCTAATTTGCTCAGTACATGACATTTTCAAGAACACTACAGGAGTAAGGTTGTTTGGTTTTGTTCAATACTAAAGAGCTGACAATGTTCATTAATAATTTTAAATGCAATGATAGGGATACAGGTCTCAAGCTCTACTAAGTCATAAAATAATGAAGAATATATTTCAACATGTAAGAAATTAACCCAAAATACTACTTCAAAGAAAACTGTACACATAGGTCAGAACTGAGCAATTCAAAACAATTGTGTACATGGAAGTTGCTACGCAAAGTTCGATGTTTTTGGTTGGTTGGCTGTTTTAAAAAAGCCAACCACACAAAAAAATCTAAAAACCAAAAAAACCCACCCCAACTGAACACAAAATAAAACCCACCAAGATTTAAGTATATCAGCAAGTTAATGAAAACAAAAGAATTGCATCTAGAAAAAGATTCCATTTTCTGGCAGCAGGGGACAATACACAGCAGCAGCTGGAGAGTATTTTTCTTTTCCTAAATTGCACGTTGGGCAATCTTAGTCACAGAACTGCAGCCAGAGTAGCAAGAAGTTTACATATCCCTCCATGCAACAGCTGTTCTGAAACTGGAGAAGCACAAGAAAATTTGCAAATATGCAGTTCCTTCAGCTGCAGTATCTGCAGTGGGTGGTACAAAACTCCACTGCTATTAAAGTGACCAAAGAAGCTGAGAAATAGATTTAAAACTTAGAGATGCTCCTGAACTGTTGAGAAACAAATTGATCAAAACATGAGGAAAAGGAATTGGAATTAAAAGACGAAACATAATAAATAAATAAATAAATAAAGAGGGACAAGAAAATTAAACAACTCTCAGTACAGAGGAAATACAAAGTAGCCATAGGCAGAAAATTGTCAAAACTCTTTGTAATCAAATGCTCTGGCACAGCGTGATAATGCAGACATTTGATCAAAGTTTTAATAAAAAACCACGAGTATTAAAAAATATATTAACAAGCTTCCCTGTTTACCATCATGCTAAAATACAACGTACAAAGAAATACGTTACTCCAGAATATGGAGAAACTTTAGTTGTGATCACAACTAATTATTTGTGTATGTTCTTGAGTCACTGATAGGTATTCTGTACAACAAAAGACATTCACTTACTAACATCTTACCTGTCTACAACTTCTCCTTTTCTCTCTCTTGCAATCATATCCAGCAGAGTTTGCCTCAGGTGATCCCTGATGCAGCCATAACGCACGACTTGATCTCGAAAGATTATCAGGCCCAAGTTGTAGACATTCTCCACATTGTTTTGTTGCACATACACTCGGTCCTACAGCAAGGGCATAAACAGCAACAAAATTGTGAATTCAGTGCGCCTATGCTATTCAAAAATACAAGAGATGGATTACTTCTCTATAGCGGAAATATGACCAAATGTAGCTTTTCTCTGTCTTAACAGAAATCATGTATACCCTCAAAATTCAAAATCAGTCCCATTTTCCAAAACTTCATTTACACTGAAAGTTCTACTTGGCTTAGGAGCATAAGCACAGGATTTATTACTAAAGCACACCAGAACAGATCTACAGCCTTCCCACTTTTTAGCCTGGGTGCAGAGAAATCTCCAACTACTGACAAAATCCACAGCACTACTCGCAAGAGATTTTACTTACCTACTCAAACCCTTCCATCCATGTCTTTCTGATCCTTAAGAAAAATTATTTAATTTCCACCCCCTCCCCCTATGCATTTTCCTACCACTCCTTTTAGGCAAAAATAGTCAACATTCAGTGAATTTCCTGAAATTGCATCATTAGAAAAAGTGCAGCAAATATGGAGCCAAAACAAGAAGAGTGACAATCAAAATCTTTATGGATTAGTACTGCAAAATTGTACATAAGGACTTCTGTAGACATCCCTCCCCAAATTCACTTTCATTCAACTAGAGCAATATTTCAAAACCTTGTTATGCTTCATTATAATTTCACCCGTACACACCCCTCAAAAATAAAGAAGAGGGAGAGAAGAAAATATTTTTTACATTTCAATGTAGGTTTAAATTCTATCTCCCTACATAATCTCTGTCTATAAGAAGGATCAAGCTCCTCTAACACCCATTTTTTATCCACCTACATTTAAAAACCAATGCTGATCCTCAGATCAGCATTTAAAGACTGCATAGCCCAAAATCCATCATACAGAATGGACTGAGTGTTAAGCAGACCCTGAGCCTCTTACTGCTACCCACAAAAATGCTCCAAAAATTTGTCTGGCCTTTCCTATTCCTCTCTCCCAACTTAACTCTGAAAAAAGGAAGGCTCTTAATAAAGTCACTAGCAGACAGAAAATACATGTATTCAATTAATAGCCTCTACTAGGTAAGACCACTTAAAACAGTATTAAGAATAGAAAAATGGTGAGTTTTTACAACCCCTTTCTGAGACGAAAAACCATTATTTTTGTTAATTTCTGTCAGGGCATAATCCATTCCTCTAATATCATAGTTTGGGCAATTACTAAAAATACGGCTTTGCTACCATTTAACCATCAGGACAATGATATTAGAAAAAGCTACCCACTCACAGATCTGGCTGGGATGAAGTTTTCTAAGAATGTACATAGCTATAACAAAACAATAATACAAAAAAATAATCAAATTCAATAAAGGAAGATGGTCAATTTATGAAATTGAGTATAAAGATTAGCTTCTCCACTGGTTCAATCACTATCTTAAGTTCTTTATCACACTCAGAATTAAAGGGTAAAGCTACTCAAACACCTGGAAAATGAAACCATTAAAAGAACAAATGTTATGCTTCACACTATGGAAAAAATATTCCAAAATTGCAAGTTTACATAAATCACACAATTTCAAAAAATAAGAAGGAACAGACAGCACAAAATTTAGCAGCTGAATTCACATGGCAAAATTCTTTCTATACTAATTATATGCCAGATTGCCACTTGGTGACCAGAGGAAAGCAAAACACTGGGTTCCGCAATTAATGAGTGATTTCCTGCTCTCTGCCTTCACACAGCCAACACTTAAATGAAAAAACAAGATGGGAATAGGTCAGAGATGCCTACTGTATGGCTCCTGAAGCAAGCTCAGCTCTGTCCCAAAGCAAAACATTTACTAATTGGTCTCATGAAGTCAGTTTAGTGATGTGTGGTGGGCTAGGTCTTTGGAATAGGTTACTTCTGTTTTTCTGTTATTTAGAAACAGGGTTGTTTATTTCACTTCCTTATTTACATACTTGCAACAAGAACAGAAGTAAATTCTCAAGTAAGACAAGCTTAAAATACATTTCCAAAGAGATGAAAGAGCAAATTAAAAAGTAGTTTCTAATACTATATAACTTGAAGAGAAAAGAATATAATTATTATTTCAAAAAAATACTCAGGCCTCTGAAGCACAGGCAGCAGGGTATCTAAAAGGATTAACGCCATGGCCATGACTCATCTGCATAGCTTCTGTTGTGGCAGTGCTAAACACTGCCATTGTGAAACAGTAACTCCTCTCAGTTATCAGCAGCCTCTGTAGTAAGCTAGACCTCTCTACAATACCAAAACCAGAGCAGCAACACTAACATTTCTGATCCTGCTGATTTGCTCACCCTTGGTAACTGATCACATTTGCTGGAAGCTCTCCCAGGCTAAAAAAAAAATCATAGCCCCATCTGGGAACAGGTTTGACTGACAAGGCTAGACACTACTGAACAGAAATACCTTCCCACAGGGAGAAGCAGTGGGTGCTCAAAGGTAAGAGTAACTTTTCAAGAGACAAGGATGGAGTTTCAGACAGCAATTATTCATAAATTACAATCCTTCTTACACTGCAGAATAATTCTGATCTGAAGTTACCTACTGTAAGGTACCAGTAGCCACATCTTACCCATCTCTGCATGGATGCACTACCTGGATGATGCAGCAGCCTTCAGACACCCTTGTGTATATAGTAAGTACCTCTGATCCTAGCTCTGGAAATAAAAACAACACTTTTCCCTATTACCTTGTGTGTAAGCCATGGACAATGAGAGTCATCTGTCAAAACTCACCTATCCAACCTGTCAGTGCTGGCCTAATAAAATACACCAGCTTTGTGCACAGCACAGATGGGAAGGGAATGCTCTGCCCTCTGAAAATTCAGAGCTGTTGCAGGAGCAATTGTTCACTTCTGACAGTGTGTAACTGGCTTTACCCATATGTCTGTAATGCAGCCAGGGGTGTGACTGCTGGGCTTACGTACCTGGAATTGCTTTAAATTTACCAAGCACAAATAGTAAAGAAGAGACACCACAGAATCCAGTTTAACCCAGTTTCTATTAGACATTCTAAGAATACACACACCCATGTTGATTGAAGAAAAGCCCAAACAACTCCACCTCCATTGCTTCCATTCCATATGGCAGCTAAATAAAGCCCACTGCAGGTATGTTTACCTACGCTGCTGCTGTGAGGCTGAATTTCAGATATGCCCAGAAGTACTTCACTACTTCAACATGACTTAGTACATGACTTAGCAAAGATGCTACTTAGCACATGACTTTACTCCTTCAGTGCCTCATTGCTTGTTGCAGACAGTGCCAGGATTTAGAGTATTCCATCTACTCTGGCACCAGTTACTGCAGCCTAAACATGTAAAAAGGAAGAGAGCTCATGCTATATCCTACAAAATCCAGTGGAACTACATAAACTTGAAATTCAGTTGGGGAAACTGCAATGTCTCAAAATAATCAAGACAGATCTTCATTGTGCAGAAGGTTGCAAAACCTCACACTACACCTGCAACAGAACTGAAAGCAACAGACTTACAGCAGAGAGTAATCACGAGAGACAAGATTATACACATTTTTTAAAAAAACTATAAGGCAAACTTGAGAGTGTCTTGTGGAAACAGTTCTGCACAAACATAACCTCAAACAGGAAGTATTCTAGTCATTAAGCAGAATTATGCACAAACCCCACTGTACAAAACACATGCCTTTCTAAAAAATATCTATTTGAATTGATTTTTATTTTAGAAGTGGTAAAATTAATCAGAGGGAAGAATTTAAGATGGTCTGAAAAGGTGTTTGTTTTGACTTAAATCATATAGGAGCCAATGGCTGAAACAAAGCTGGAAAGCAAACGTGGCATTAAAACAGGTATCGTTTAAGATGTATAATCACTAGGTTGAAGCAAGAATTCAAGAGAGAAAGACCAGAATTCAAGAGGATGTTAAATGCTTTACTTTCACTGATGTCACACTGTGTCCTGTTGGGCAATAGGTACATTTCCTGAAACTGATGGGTAATTGAGATGGCCTACAAAATAAGAGAAGGATTGGGTCATGCTTTACTTACAAACACATGATGATTGCATATACTTCTCCTGGTAGAACACAAGCGTATCAATTAACAATGCCTGGTGACTCAGTTTATACAGTGTTTGGTGCTTTTTTTAGATAAAATATTTTTAACGTCAGTTATATTAGCTATGCTTGAATAAAAATGTATGAACAACTTCTGACATAAGCATATCGTTATAAACCTGTGTGTCATTCAGACTCTACATCAGAAAATAAGAACAAATCATTCTTTATTTTATAAAGTTCTCAAAAATCATTTCTTTGAAAAGCAGTCAGATCTGATCTTTCACAGGTGCTTTATAATTTTGTGTACTGGCAGCTTTTCCAAACTTTTTGTATGAACACATATTCAAGACTGGGAGTTTCTTACTCAGTCTCTTTTGAATGAAGAAAATTATGTTTGACTCAAGAAGACTTCCCACTGACAAAGGTGAAACTGCAAATCTTTGAAAGCAGTCCTGTTTTAAACCATTGTTTATACTTTAATTTGTAATCACAGGATATATTATTGACAATTTGTCTTATGTCCCTTCAAGTCAAAGAAAAGGAGGGAGTCTGCCCATTGTATCAGATCTTCACATTAGTTCTATAATAAAGATTAAAATTATGACACTAAAGCCCATATTACCTTACAGAGGTTTCACAAACAAACATCAGTGCCTCTAAGTTTATAGAAGCATTTTGAAAGAAAATTTTGTTCTATTTTAACTGTTATACTATAAATATATTTTATTGCAGATTTTTTTCTGTTTCTGTGGGTCTTATTTTGGTACAAAGGAAAGAAAATCCATTGGAGGCAAACAATTAGTCAAGGAGAGGGCTCAACTGAACACTCACTTGCAGTAATTAGGAGCTGTCAAACAGCACACAGAAAGCACACATAGTTCAGAGGTATTCAAGTTTATTTATTATTCTGTTCTGAATCTAAAAGATAACCAATGAAGTTCAATTTACAGTTGTAGGAATTTTTAAGGTTTCCATCTCCTGAAATTTCATAAAAAGAAAAAGCTTGCTGGATGTTTGAACCGCATTCACAAGCTTCAAAACAAAGTCAAGGCATTGATCTTCGACGCACAAAAAATATGTAGGAAACTGCTCTCCTCCCTCCCAGGAGTGGTAACTGAAGCAGGCAACGCTTCCTCAAAGAGAAAAGATTTTGGCCTTTAATATACTGGTCAAGCCACTAAAATTAGGAAAGCTTATAAGCCAGTTTTCTCTGCCCCTGTCTGAAGGATCAGAAATTTATTGATTTTAAGAGCAGCAGGTAACACTGCGCTATCCATTACTCTGGACCATTCAGCACTTCCTGTGCTGAAATAATACAAAATATTTGGCTAAAACACAACAGCTACTCTCCTAGAAAGCTCTGGATTCCATCTTCTAACTTTTCTGAAAATTCACCACTAGCTTTGGTAGATTACTCTAACCATTAACTATTCTTGAATATGCCCAGATGCGGCTAGCAGCAATTGATTTGTATTTGTCCTTCACAAACAGATTAGAAAGTCCAAGATTTCTCATAGCAAAGACAATACATCTTCGAAATAACCTGTCCATCTGCTCTTTGGCAAGATAAAGATACACAAATCATTCAATGTCACTGAAGACATTTTATCCAGCCTTTATCTTTTGATATGTAGTCTTTTCCTTACTGAAATAGAACAATCCAACTCCCCCAACATGAAGGCCACTAAATCCATTTAAAAAAATTATGTTTGCAATTCTGTAATTACTCCAAATTCTTTGACTTTTAGTAGCTTATTAACCAAAGAGGACTTCACAGCTACTACAAACATGGTCAATGTCACAGCATGAGATCTTTAACAGCAGCAAGACAAGATCTTAACTCCAGTTGTTTAGCAAATAGAGTACAATTCCAGTTAATCTGCTTTTTGGACCAAAAAAGTCCATTATTGTCTGTCCTTCACTCTCAAGTACTGCATCAATTATTATATTTAGGATGATATTTTCGAGGAGAAAAAAATTTACACAAAAAACACAGCATCTCAACACTTCCTTTTGAAGTTAAAACCTTTGTCTAGAAGCTATGCAAAACTATTTTCCTGCATCCTAGAATGTCCCCAGCATTACAGGAATTTTAATACACACCAACTACCTAAAGCATAACACAATCCAGATAAAAATATTAGTCCCTCTCTCAAAAAAAAAACAAAAAAAAAAAAAAAAACAAAAAAAAAAAGAAGCCTTTTCTGTTAGCTACAGGTAAGAAACTGCAAGCATGCAACCAAAGATCACGTTCTACTGTACACTGCTTAATCTTCTAAACAAGTTCTTCATGAACAGCAAAGAATCCAACGAACATTCAAGGACACACACTGTACCTAAGCAAAGTTAACCTCTTCAAATCCTAAAGCTTGAAGAACAGCTACACTGGAAGTTTCAGGAAGCTTTACACCACAGTGCTTTCCACAGTAATGGAACACCTCTAGCTGAACTAACATCTATAACCTGCTAGAATGAGTCTGACTAGCTTACTTTTTAAGAACTGCAAAGTTTTTAAGAACTGCAACTACTTTTTAGAACAGTTTTTCAAGTGATAATGAGATAACCTAAATGACAAATCCAATTACAATTTGTCAAACACCTGTAGCAGTCTTACATGCACACAGAAAATTCAAACAAAGGGACAGAGAGCAGTATTTGGAAAAAGACTGGTAAGCATGTCTTGGTTTTTACCCCTCTACTTTATTTGCTTGAATTTGTCAAAGACACTTTACTGCACTGTTAAATATGTGAAATAGCAGAACACCCACCATATACATCAGAATGTCTCTAATCATCACCATTGCTGTTTGATGATCATTCCACGCTTGGTTTAGTGTTTGTAGAAAGTTGTTATTCAAGGAGTTTAACACATCTTCTCGCACCTGAAGGAAATAAAAAAAAGATATATTGACATCAATTCAAGTCAGTTTCTCCTGCAGCATTTAAATCTTTAAACTTAGCTTCAGCACAAAAATTCTTGCTCCTCTATGGACTTGAATTTTGCAAACAAGTTCTTGCTTTTCCTGGGTGCTGACTATCCCTACCTCATATTTCCCATCTGTGGAAAAAGAAGTAAGAAAAATCAGGCTAAAAAGAAGAGCAACAAAATAAATATGGGTATTAAATTTCAAAAGAATTTGTGAAATCTCAAATGTTAAAAACAGCTTTTGACAACTCCTCAAAGTTTTTATTTCCTGTGTTATAGTGTTTCAATAGATGGTAATTTTACTGTCACAAGCAATTTCAGAACATTGGGTAGTAGTGGTAAATGCTACAAACAGGAACAAGTACAGGTGGAAAATTTGCCATGATGACATTTAGAGAGACAAGCTGAGATAGCATAAAGATACAGCAACAACAGTTCTGAAAGGAACCAATTGCTTGGTAAAGACCAGGCTCTTACATTAATAGCAACAACAAGACTTCATAGAGAAAAGAAAGTAATCTTTGCTTTTTATGAATGTATTTTCGAGTTGATTAATCTGTCTCATCAACTTCAGACTTTATGCCTCTTTGCCACTACTCTCCCTACCTAATAAAAAAAACCCATCCAGTTTCATATTTTGATTATATGCAGTAGGCATATACTGCAGTGCTCAAACTTGAAACTAATGTCAAAGAGGAACCTGTGGGAATGTACAAAAACTTTTCCAGAGTTAATAAAATGTGGGAACTGACTTTTGACATCACATGCAAAATACACTCTGCCCTCTGTTGTAACCAAACACAATGTTCACACTTACTGATTTACCCCATACTTCGGTGATAGTGTAAATTTCAGTACAGAGAATTCCAACAGAAACAAAACACACATGCCAAGCAGCCACAAGCTGCACCAACGTCTCCTGCAACCACCTGACAGGCTTCATTCCGTCATTTCAGTTTTATGAAGTCATTAGGCCAAACCAAGGTAAGAGAATTCTGTCTACCATACTATAATATACACTCATAAACTTAGATGAGCAAACCAGAGACAGAGCATGACATCATCATCCAGCACAATAGTCTCAAGAAGCTCAGGAAACTTATCCCAATAATATTCACCTTGGTACTGCATCCAGGCAATAGAAGTAGGCCTAGGTTGTTCAAAGCTTTCTTACATCTTCAAACACCTACTCTGCAGACCTGAGCAGGGCCTCTCCTCCTTGCTTTTGGAAAACATAATATGCTATTATATGCACTACTTAGCTGCCTCATTCTTTCTGATCATGATCCTCATTTACCCTTTGGTCTCCCAAATGTGTGCTCTGTTGTCACCCAATCTAGGTAGTTTTTAGCCAAATCATAAATACACATTAAAAACTTCAGCAGACATACTTGTGCAGAGTATGCAGAATCTCCCAGAACAAGAAAAACAAACATGACATGGTTGCTTTCATTTGTTTGGTCAGTATGGAAAAACAGTGGAAACATTATTTGGTAGCTCATCCACACTGATAAAATTTACCAAAGCTTGATTAGTTTATAAGCACAAATACCCAAGGGTAGCTACTGATCAATTTTATGATACCCCTTATTTCGACAACACAGAGGCCGTGTACCTTTATAATTGCACACATCCCACATCCATCACCCTAATCCTGCTGGGCCAGCCAGTGCCAAGTCACACCCCAACTGATAACAAAAGGGGGTGGATATTTGCTACCAGGTAGCAGTGACAACTTACTTGCAAGCAGACATCGGCAGGCTCTGCAGTACTGGCACCTCTGCTCCATACGGAATACCACATGGATTTATGGAAATGTACTTGAAATTCAGGAATGGGTGCTATACAATGGAACTACCTTCAGAGTTTCCCTGTGAAGTTTCTCAATGGCATTCTTCTAGGTTTATTTTAAACTGCAGAGAGGTTTGGAAAGCCATTCTTTCAGCTGCTACAAAAGCCAAGCAAATTATTGCCAAGCAAATTATTGCTTACAACAACTTTATAGTTAACAAGTGTTTAACACATTCCTTGTATGGGCCATTAATTCAGCAATACTACAGGGAAACTGCTATAATGCACAAAACATCTTAGCCATGCAAAGGTGCAGTCACACCACTTCAGTAGGATAAACTATTTGAAGTAAAAAAATGTGCATATCCACACTCTTGTAATAAGAGAAGAGACACTGCTGCTACTCTGCCAAAGCCTTAGAAAACGTCAGTGTCGAAGATTTTTACCAGCAGAATGTTACTTTCAATTAGCTGAGTTTGTAGTGGTTTGTGTGACACTATTTGCAGTTATGAGGTAAATTGCAGGGAAAGCCAGCTTAAATAGGATTGTCCATATACAGACTTACTTGAAAATAAATTAGCAACTTCATAATCTATGTAAGATCTTCTCATAGTTGCAAGGATGAAATCTTGAGTATAACTTCAGGCCCATCTGTATTTTATACTGAATACAGCACTTTAGGAAATATAGAACCCTTCCCCCAAATAAGAGTAGTTTGTTGGCATAAGCTTTCAATACCTTTAAATAACTCTTTATTAAGAGTACACAAAGAAGACTGATGGCCTACTATTTCTTTCTTACAGTGCCTGGCCTGATGCGGCAGCACAAATAGCTCAATTATGTAATTTCCACTACTCTAAGGACAGCCAGAACCTCCTGAGGGGAGCAGCAGTACAGAACAGCACTTTCTGAACTAAGGCCTCAAGCTCTCAGAACTTTTACTACAGAGTTTCTTCTAGAAAAATCCAAATAGTCTAAAAGATAGTATTCTAAACTCTTACGAGTCCCAAGTAGGTTAATGGATTGACTACCAGAAATGTCTGTTGATCCCTGCAGCTGCTATCCTACTGCTGAAAGGAAAAAACAAACACTGAAGAATACCGGGGATTCTGAACTGTTACATACTTTCGAGCAATTCCCTCACATCCTTTTGCCCTCCATATAATAGCAGACTCGCTCAAGATCATCTGAAAACATCATTAAGAAAATATAAAGGCAGATAACACTTCATACATTGTCAGTCAGGCTTACAGTACACTCTAATGCTCAATAGGTAATTTGCCTCCTACACAACTTCTCATGTCATTCCTCCCTATTTCATTGATGTTATGGAAATAATTTCAAACTCCCTGATGGAGATGACTCTCATCTCTCCCTTTTCTCTGCAACATTAAGACAGCAAATTTTAAAGCTTGCAAAGGATCCCAAACATAACTTTCTAAGTCCCAGAGTAGACACGCTTCTTTTAGCCCGTATCTTTAGCACCCACACCCCAGAGCACACCCTCTGCACTGAACGCTGCCAGGAGCCCTCCTGACCAAAGGTGTTCTCACATGCCTGCCTGTACTGTCACTGTGAAATAGCAGGTATTGGACAGAGCCCTGAGGGACACCACTTGTCATTAGTGGCCATTGGGACTCTGAGCTGTTGACCACAACCAATAGATGTGACCACTCAACCAATTTCTTATCCACTTAACTCCACTCATTGAATCCATGTCTCTCCAATTCAGAAGGAAGGAGGTTGTGGAGGACCATGTTCAAAGCTTTACAGACATCCAGAGAAATGACATTTGTAGCTCTTCCCTTGTTCACTGATGTGGCCAACTCCATCACAGAAGGCCACCAGGTCGGCCAGGCAGGACCTGCTCTTGCTGAAACTGCTGGCTGGCCCAAATCACCTCCCCATCATCCATGTACCTTACACATCTCCTAGGAAGATCTGTTCCATGATCCTCCCAGACACAGAGGTGAGGCTGACAGGTTGTAGTTCCCAGGACCCTCCTTTCCACCATTTTGAAAGATGGATACAACGTTTCTCCTTTTCCAGTCACCTGGAACTTCACCCCACTGCCATGACATTGTCAAATACCATGGACTGGCTTGTCAACTACATCAGCCGATCTCCTCAGGACTCTGGGATGCACTTCATTGGGTCCCACTGACTTATGCATAAAAGGAGCATTAAAAATATTATCCTGTAACTTTTTAACTTCAACCTTTTTTTTTATTGTAACACAAGTGATGGTGCTTATCATCAAATGGTTTAGAGAGCTGTAAACTAAACTCTGCATGTTTTAGAAACACTTAACATTTGTGTGAAGTAATAACAGACTAGGCTTGAAAAGTGTGAAGGAGGACCATCTACATCAAGCTACAAGATTGTCAATGGGCAAGAAAGGGAGAAATCAGTGAAGTACCAGACGCACAGGAATTCAATACTTGAATTAAGATGAAAGGTTTCAGTACTTTCAAAATTCAACAGTATTTTTAAATAGCTCTACATGTACTACACTTAAATAATAATGTCAATACACAGGCGAAGACAAGTTTTAGCATGTTCTTACCCCATAGTACAAACAAGGTAGCTCAAGACAGCAGACTCCTCTCAGCAATGCAGAGTGCCTGGCTTACTACTGCCTTCATCACACCGCCAGAACCTGCTGATTTGTAACTACAAACCACTGACGTCTGCAAGTCCAAACCCAAGCATCCTTGATAATGACTTGCCTACATGCACCTTGTATTGATCATATTTGCACCCATTATTTTATTTACAATTAAACAAGCTGTAAAGACAATGCAGTGTATTATGTTTTCTTGTTGAGAAGTTAAATACTTTTCTCGTTAGTGTTTTGTGACTAACTGAAATGCTGTATAAGCACAACTTTCACCTGGCAATTAAGTAAGCATAAAGCATAAATCCAGCCCTTAACCATGCCTTGCCAAAAATGAAGGCTTGTGCTTTCTAAGCTTTAAAACTATTTGTAAAAACAACTGAACATACCCACTGCCTCTACTTAGTCTCTTCATGTATTCTTAATTAACTAGCATGACTGGATTACCACAGGAATGTAGCTTTTTTCTAAAAAGATAACCTGGAGATGTGGGCAGCAAATGACAATTATGGCTCAATGATTATTGCAGTTACAAATCTGGAGTTGGCTCCTCAGCAGTGCTCCCTGAACTGAGCACAGTTTTTCAGTAAAATCTATTCATCTGGGAACATTTCCATTTTTAAAAAAGTTACAAAATTTAATCAACAGTATCTCAGTTGGCAAAATCCCCCTCTTCTAAATTCTAGCATCCACCACTGATTCTCCGAATAGAAGTTTTATAAAGACTCATGATGAGAGCATTTATTGTTCATCAGCTACTTAAAATTTACCAGAGAATTGCTCTTGGAAAGAGACAGCAAACATAGAAGATTTTGCTAAAATTTCTATGACAAAATGTGAGGTTAAACAAAACTTCTTTTATCTATCTTACAACAAGTACTAATGGCACAACCATAAGATGTCATTATAGAACTGATCCTATTCTTGATAAACAATGCACTATTTTTTTCCATGCGCACATCTAGAAGTGCCTCAACATAACATGTCTTGTCTTCAAAAGAGACAAGCAGTAGCTTTAAGCCTATGTAAGTTTTTGCTATAGTTCAGAAATTTTTGGCATAAGTCACATTTTTTCAGTCTTTTCCATGGATTATTTAATTTATAGGCTGGCATCATCAGAATAATTTAGCCTTTTTAACTCTACAGCAATTAACTACTAAAACTCAGCCTTTTTATTTGATAAAGCTTTGGTTATTTATTTTTATGTTACCCACACACATGGATATAATTTGATTAATCACATTAAAGATCAGAATACTAGGTCAGAGAGGGTTTTTTTTAAAGCATCAGATACAAGAGTACTAAGTGTAAGAAAGGCACTTCTCTACACTGCTGTCTGTGCAGTCCTCTCAGCCTCTGCACTGAAAGTACAAACTCAGAGTCTTCTGCTCTTTTGTCAGTTTGCCACAATCAGCACTTCAGAATCATTAATTTTGCAAATGGATAATTTATAAAATGCAAAATAGCCAGGAACTAAGATAAGTTGCAGAATACCCTGGAACAAAGATAAGAAGCATCCCTCAAATTAAACCAGGATAAACTAAAGCCTAGGAATAGTAAAAGTTTAGTGTAGTGATTATTAAGTGCATAGGCATATACAAGAACAAGGCACAAAAAGCCTCAGCCATTTGCCACATTTTGTATGAATAGTACAGATTATGAATGCACAGATAATGAAACCAGAACAGTTTGAGAGTCACAGATGTGCTACAATTATAGAAAAGAACTGCAAATTATTTAGCCACTTCACAGAGGATGTCTCCTCTGCTGCAAACAGTAAAAAAGCCCCACATTCTAAGCAGTTTTAGACTATACTTGTCTGGACCACACCTTTGAAAACTAAGATTTTAGAAAAGAAATAACATGTTTCTCTGCCACAGCAGTAACTCAAGTTGGAATGCACAAAAAACTCCCCAAGCATCCTGCATTATTTACCCATAAATCTCCCATGCATTCTCTGTAATTCAGCCAGAAGTAATCATCCAAGACACATGATGGCGTATGACTTTCCTTTTCAGATGTTGTAAAAGCAGGACAAAAATCTGATACTCCATCTGAACCCACAGACAGAATATGGGATCAAAATGGACTGCAAGGATAGGCAGCTATGGATGTTCCTGCAAGGAGTAAGGCAGGCACCTCCCCTAGGCTTAGAATCTGATTACCACTAAATATTATCTACAGTCCTAAAAAGAGAGTTTTAACTTTTTCCAATTACATATTTATTAATCAATTCTAAACTTCTCTCCAAGACTGAAGAGGTGGTTCCATGGTTTAACATGAGACCTGCAGATTCCTTTTCTCAGAAGATACATGTCCAAAACCAGAAAGTTTCTGCATGTCATTTTGACTGACTTCCATGGTTTTGCAAAGGCTGAAACGGCAGAGTGTAAACTAACTCAGGACTTTTGCTATTGCTGAGCTGCTGGTTTTGATCAGTGCCTACCGCCTCTTTAAATTGCATAATCCCAGCACAACTGTCTCATTAACTTGTGAATTAGTTCATTAGCCCATAACAAGCAGGTTCTTACATTGGTATCTATTTTGCTCCACAGATGAAAAAACTGATTGGCAAACAACCCAAAATTTGGCCTAAGAAAGTCACAAAACACCACCAAAAATGCCACAAACCTTAAAATTACCAGCTCTTAACAGATATTCTTAAAAAAAAGCCATTTCCTCTTACACACTTTCCAATACTTCCTATGGCCTGCCTTCCATCAGTAACTTACAACAAACAGCACCGGGAACATGAAATAATTTGAGCTTGATGCTAGCTATGCTACTATTATTGAGAGAAGCTGCACAACTGCAACACAAGGCAACATCATAAAGTTAGATTTTCTGTCATTTAAATAACTGTTCAGAATTCTTTCATATAAGACACTTCTACTTCAATTCATAAATGGACAAACCTTGTTTATTAGATGCTCGGTGACCACTTCTCTTAGTCCAGTGTAGAGTTTTTCACCATGTTTATGCAACACCATTGTATAAGCATTTCTATACAGCTCCTCAAAACTGAGACCACTATTGTTCTTACGCTGGATCTCTTGGATTGCGTTTTTCAGAAGATCCCAAATGCTGTTCACATATTTCTCATCCATAGTCATCTGTAAAAAGAAAACATTACATTATTGTTTAGAATAAAAAAGAGAATATAGGTAATGAGGTAATTGCTCTTCCCCATCTTGTTGATTCCATTATCACAAGACTTCGCAAACTTTATTAAAAGACAAACCAGTATTTATGAAACTAGTACAGCTTTCAATAAATACTTATGAAACTTGTAATTTGTAGAAGTTTAATGCTTTTTCATTTCAGAGCTGCAAATCCTCAGAATCCAACTCCAGACCCTTTGCAGGTGGAAAGGCAGGTAATCATGGACATGACCCTCTTCCCTACTCTTCCTCCACAGTGTTAACAGTGATAGATGGTTAACTTTCATTCCACATTAACACATTACTTTGCACCTCATAAATTGTACTGTAACACTGATCTGCTTCACCAGATCCCAAATCAACCTACACAACAAAACATAATAATGTCTGACATAGATTTAGCAAACTTAGTCATCTGCTTGAGCTAACTAGGGACTAGCTGAGGTACTAACGGCCAAAGAATTACATACCTACATCACTGTACCTACAATTTAAATAATTATAGGTACCACTGAAAACCCCCACAAATGTCCAACATTAACACCTGCATTCAACATATTCCCTTTGCACAAATACGATTAAATACCTTTCTGAAGGACATGCACCGAGAACTAAGCATCTGCTTGATCTGTTACTCAGATGCTGTATACTTCAGTAAATACAAAGAAAGAAAAAGAGATTCAGAGGAGAGAATAAACTCTTATAAGAAATAGTCTCAATACAACAGCAAACTTCTATCTAGTACTTAGTGTGAATCATTTCCCAATCGTGCATTACCAGTGCAAAGGTACTTCAATATATGATGTTTTAGAGATAAAGCAGTATCTGGGATTGCAAGTAAATGTAGCCAAAAAAAAAAAAACTCCAAAAAAACCCCCAGATGTCAGTGTTGCTGAAAGTTTGTGATTCAGCCAAGTTCCATCACCCAAATGAAAAAAAACCCCACACATCTTTTAAAGGAATCAATTTGGTTTAGTTTATACAAAATCAGGAACTGATTTAGCATTTTATAGCTAAAGGAAAAGGCTGAAGAGAGAAGGGAAAAAGCTGCTATTCCCAGAATTACTATGGGAAGTGAAAATATCCCAAAGTCTATCAATACTGTCAAAGTAGTCTTGACAATAAGAGCTGAAAGTATTAAAAGAGTAAAGAATATGGTATGATATTACAGAGGAAAATCATGACCAGCCCTAATCTACCTCTCCTCCTTCCACCAAAACCCACTAAGTGAACAAAGGAATGATATGAAGATGACATTTGACTGCATCTGTAATCAAACACAATTATTGAGCAGATTTTTCTTCATTCCAAGGACATTTTTACATGTATTTTCAAAATACATCAAATTTCCTAGTCATGATAAATAACAATACAGATCATATAAAAATAATCCTATTGCTACTTCTTCCACTCCTCTGATACCAGATCCACTTGACTACTGAACTCTAAGTACCCCTAACTTTGAATGTGTCACTACATATTTAAAAAAAAAAAAGCCAACAAAATCAAATCACAAACACACTGAAAAACTTTTAGCTCCCTATCTCCTAAAAGCAAAGCCTCAAAGTAACAGAGGAATGGTGGATGGACTGTCATAGGTCCCTCCACACTTCTTCCTTATTCTGCTATGCACAGCATTGAAAGGTCAGTAATTTTGTTTTAATTTGCATTGGCTACATTGGTGCATCTTTAGGGAAGTTATTTTCTACAGCCTCCCTGGAAGCAGCAATTTTACAAGTACTGATAATGAAGGCAACCATTTAGATTTGCAGACAACAACCCAAGTAAGAGCTTTTCAGCTTTCCTTTCAAAAAAACAAGGTTTTGTTTCCAAACAAAGCAGAGACTCCCCTTGCTAATCAAAAAACTCTCAGCCAATACAATCTTTTTATCTCAATTGCAATTTAATTGCACACTGTGTTCTAAGAAAACGCACGATCTGTATAAACCAGGCAAATCACTGGGCACCAGTCTGCAGAGGTATCACAGTGCTCCTGTTTCTGGGTTGGTTACAGTGAACATCTCTGTACCTTATAAAGATGAAGTAGCATACCCAATAATTCAGATCCGTTCAGCAAAAAGCTAAAAGTAAACTGTTTAATTCTTGTATTTTTAATCCAAATGCCATAAAAAAATGAAGGAATGATTGCAACATTATTTGTTCCAAAGTCCTTGAATACAAACAAGAACACAAAGCTTTTTGCCACTTAACAATTGACACACCACAAGCTACTCTGAAAGCACACGAAAGATCCACAGAAGGTAATTTTAAGGAGTACACACCTCCGTGGGATAAATATACAGAAATATTTGAAAAAGTATTATAAAATTATCTTATTACCTTTTAGGATTAAGCATAAAAACTCTGCTTTTCAATGCAGCTTCCTATTCTGCTTCTGACTCAGATTAACATCTGTGAGGTTTCACAGGAACAGGTTTGCTCAAGTTCTAGGATATCAAGTTAGAAGAGCACTGTCTTCCAAAAAGATCTAGCGTAGCTAACTTGTTAGCAGCAGTGTTTTCTAACAAAGCAAAGACTCCTAATACTTTAAATAATTCCATTCTATTTGGCAGTAAGTCACTGCAGTAAAGTTTGTAAAAAACGTATTATTTCCTCTCTGCTGCTGAAAAGTTGTTTAGCATTTGAGCAGAAGAGGTCTTCCCGTATTCTCTAAGAATTGCAGTGACTAAATCTATTCTTGGATTATTTAACTCGTAGGTTCATCTCTTTTCATCCCATTCCTTAAGTCAGGCTTGCAGGCAGATTTAAAATCCAAACAAATAACCAGTAAGTTTTTGATGCTACTAGAACACTGGCATTTTTCAGAATTCCCTACAAAAGCATCTCTGAAAACAGAACTGCAATCCTAATCCCCCAGTCTGACCCAACAATGAAGATTTATGCAACTCTCTAGATCCCTAGCAACAAAGTCTGCAAGTGATCCACTTCTGCAAATACAGGATCAGAGCCCAGATGTTTTTCCATGTTCATTCCCAGATTTGCTCTAATGGTTATATTTTAGAAGTGAAATCCACAGTTAGAATACAGTTGCCGTGCTTGTGTCTTGTATTCTTGCAGATTTAAATACAACCCAGATTGCTGCTTCTGCTTGTCTTTTTTAAAAAACCACACAGGTTTGAAAAGGCTTTCAGAAGCAAAATCCCAGTAATTTCAGTAGTGTCTACACCCAGATTCACCAAGATAGTAAGAAGTCAGTATCCAAGCAGAGGAAATGTGTTAATGCACTCGCGCTTTTCTGAACATTACCTTTCTTGGGGAATGGGAAAGAGACCAAGTCTGCTATTGGCAGGAGAGAGAGCTGTTTATAAGAAGCCGCTGGTTGGAAAACTTCCACACACTGCTGCCCAAATGCTAATGATTCAAAGATGCAACTCGAGCACAAACATCTGAGCTCAGAGTGTAGCACAAGTACATCTTGAGGAAATTAGACTAAAATGTCAGTGTACATGAAAGTGCAATGATTACACAAAAAAAGAGACTGCAAAGGACTCGAAAGGTCCCTTATTCCACAGTGCAGGATCACCTTCACTCAGGCTCCTTCCTTTAACAATGTTTGTCTATCAAAATCATCAAGTCAAATAAACAATCACCGTCAGCAATCTATTGCCACTATCAGCTGTAAAGCAGGTAAAGCTGGTAACAGTCCTGAAGAGACTTCTCAGTCTCTCCCTCCTAGAAGCTTACAGGCACCACTTCTTCCAAGTAACCTACTATTCAATCAGAACAAGCAAACAGCTCAATTCTAGTTACTTTCTGATTAACATGTAACTTCACACAAAAAGTTAGCAGCCCCTTTAGCCATGTAGCTCAAAGGGAAGTGCAACATCCCATCCCTAGGGAGAAGGAACAACCCCATGTATTAATGCCTGTTGGGGCCAAAAGGCCAGGAAGCAGATTTGGCACAAAAAAACCCCATGGCTCTTGGTTGACATCAATTTTATGACAAACCAATGGGCCCTCGAGGCAAGGGAGATTAATGGTATCCTAGGCTGTATTTGGAAGAGTTGCCAGCAGGCCAAGGGCTCTACTCAGCATTGGAAAGACATGTAGAGCACTGTGCCCAGTTCTGGGTTCCCCAGTATAAGACAGACACGAACATACTGGAGAGAATCCAGTGAAGGGCCACTAACAACCCTCTGGGGCACCTCTCAGAGGAAGGACAGAGTCAACCTCTAGAGCCAGCTTAGAGAAACCCTAGAGTTTCAGACCAGTATACGTAAAACCAAAAGGGAGGGGGTACTGGAAAGGGAACCAGCCTCTGCAGTGATGCCCAGTGACAGGACCAGACACAATAGGCACAAACACAGGAGATTCCTCATGATCATCATTAAAACTTTTTTGTTGCGTGGGTGACCAAGTACTGTCACAAGTTGCCCACAGAGGCTGCAAAGTCTCCATCCTTGGAGACTTTCCAAAGCAATCTGGATACAGTCCTGAGCAACCGGCTCCAGGTGACCCTGTTTGAGCAGTGGGGCAGGACAAGATGACCTCCTGAAGTGCCTTCCAACCTCAGCCATTGGGTGATGTGGTGATACACATTACAGCTGTAGGCTGAGGGAGCCTGAAAACCAGGGCTCCCTGAGTAAATGTGACCTTTTCAAACTCCCTATACCAGTCTTCCAATGGAAATGCATTGTATAACAACAAAGGTGAGCAACAAAATACTTGTGGTCACCAGTGGAACCTGGCATTTGCTCCCTAGCTTATATACACTGCAGTAAAAAAAACCACTAAAACTCCCAAGTTCAGGAAAATCCAACATATCTGCTGCTGGAAATCCATATTACTTTGCAGAGAAATAAATGCTTTGGGGTATAATTTCCATTCCATTTACTTTAACTTTTACAACAGTTTCCTCTAAACACAACTTCATTCCATATTCTTGTCAGTTTTTTAAAGTTGTCATCATTTTGCCCTTAATGCTACAGAGCTTGCTCCTCTTATATAACCCTGCTTGAAATGTTGTGAACTGCAAGGAAAAGTTACAGGAGTAAACCGTTAAGAGCCTGCTGAGCTCTTGATAGTTTATACCAGCTTAAAGTACCTATTTACACTTCTTAACAAGAGGTGGTTAAGAAAGAAGTGAGGAAGAGGTAAAAAAATGTCTTACAGAATGCCAGTAACAGTATCCACAAAGGTCCCCCAGCAGCAACAGGAGACACATGAACCAGTACTCTCAAGATCAGTGACCAGACACAGCTTCTCATCCTTCTTGCCAAAGAAATTTCTAGACAAGTTCTATAAAGTTCCCACAAGGATCTCAGACCAAGCAGGCCACTGTTAAATCTCTGAAGTTTTAACAGACTGTCAACACACTTGCAGGACATTTTTACTCTCAAAAAGGTTGCAAACACTACTACTGAGTTTTTCCACAGCATAGCTTGCAGAGTGTTTATCACGATTCCTCACATTAGCAGGTGAAACACGTCAATCTGAAAGTGATTACTGCAGAACAAGGCTTCTCAAAGTTTTCAAAAAGAGCAACCATCTGCCTCATTCCTTTCCACAACATCCTTCACAGACCTAGTACCACAGAGCACTGGGACAGGAACCAACTGAAATTACAGAATTTAGGTGTTTATGCCCTCTACCTGGAAGGAAGTGAGTGGATACCAACAATTAAAGTTAGTTAGCAGTGCTGGGAATAACATCTGTACCTAATAATTGCTACCTATTCTCACTCCCCCATTTCCCATCCCTCAGCAGACAAAGGGAGAAGGGTCCGACTGCTAAAACTAAAACTGCCACCACAAGGACACAGTCCACGAGGCAAAGGAGACTGTCACCAGCAGTCTTCTCTTCCACTGCAAGACAGGGCATTCATCAAGATGGTATTAAATAGTCTGTTACACAATAACTCAGTATCCTTAGCCTGTATCCTTCATTCTGGATGAAGTTTGGCTGAGGTTATCCGGAAAAGGGCAAGAGCAGCACACTTCCTGCCTAAGAACCTAATCACTATTTGAATTTTTATAAACCCTTTGAATATTGTTAATTTAAAAGACAAGAATTTACAATGACAGAGATATATTGTCTAGCATTTGCTCCAAGAATATCTCTGAAAAATGGCATATTAAGATATGGAACTACATTTTCTTCAACTACAGAGTAGATAAAATGTACTCCTATTAACGTCAAATGGAGAGCTCAATAGCCACACTTTTCTGAGTTCTGAAGTTTTCCACACTATGAACAATGAGTATATCTAGAAGAGGATGCATGGGCTACACACACTCTCCCATAAATAAAAACAACTGATTTCTGAACAACTAAAACCACCAAACACAAGTTCCACAAAGTTCCTCAACAGTGTTATCTGAACAGGTTGACTGTGACAGATAAGAGAAGGACATGACTGGAAGCTAAGAGAAGAAGCATGAAGAAAGCAAGGGGCACCCTGTCTCACTGCTCTTCTCCTGAATCTGGGCTATTAATCTTAGGACATCTGTCAAGAATCACAGGGAAGTCATAGAAATGTGCTACCAAAACTGTCCTAATAAGTAGGTGACCTTTAACAACAATCAAAGATGACAATACAGTATTATCCACATCTCCTAAGGAGTGTCAGGAAATGCCTATTACACGATTATACTCCCTCAGAGGGTGTGTGTGTGGTGGGGGAATCAATGCCTATAGCTTGCTTGTGACATCTGCCAGTTGTCATTTACAAGATTAAATATTGACACAATTTTTAGTATCTGTGTTTTGTTCTTCACTCTTCCCTTGATATTCAACGAGCATTGCCCTTGTCCGGGTGGATAAACTTCCCCAGATTCCTCCGGCAAGGCATATTCACAGCCTGCACCATGTTCCATTCCAGGCTCAGAAGATGAGCTGAGTAACCAATGCTGAGAGAAATCCTCTAGAGGCCAAGGGAAGAATCAACTCTAGTCTCACCCTCAGAAAGGCCTGAGCCTCTGCAGGGAGGGCTCCATGACAATACTCAATCAGAAATGCAAGAATTACAACATCCACCTCTCCTTCCCAGGCTTTACTCAGCAGAAGCAAGCGGAACATGCCGTTAAATAAAAGAGGAGTTCTCCCGGTCAACTGATATATCCAAGAGCTGCAGTATTTTAGGCGAAACCCTTTCCTTCTCCACTTTGCTTGAATGGGTTCTGCAGCACTGAAAAGCTGTTCTGCCAGTACGGGGCAGATGGGTTAAGTTGCCTAACAAGTGACTGCTCCTTAAAAGAAGGAGTCACCTCCTGCACAGTGAATGACAGATTTGGTTTACCTCCAAGGCATAGTCTCAGAGCATACTGGTCTCTTCACAAAACAAGTCCTGCTTTGGGGTAGGAGCTTGAAGAGGAAGGGGGGTTGGTTGGTTGGTTGGTTTTAAGCATTACAGCAAAATGTAATGTGCTCCAGGAACTTATTTTTCTAGTAAATCCCAGGAAAAAAAATTTGCTTCTTCCCTCAAAATGTAATATTTGTCTGCATTATAGCTAGGCCTGACAGGAGTTTCACTACACAACAGCAATTTAACAGCCTATATGAAAAGTTTAAAACAAGTATTTAATAGAAAATGTAATACTGCAGCAACAGTTTTGACATGTTTAGGAAACTGAACAAAATCAAGGATCAGATACTCATTTATATACATTATATCTCATACTTTAGGAACCAATTCAGAAGAATGACACTAACCTTGAACTGCCAACATACCTCTCTTACTCTAGATTTCAACTTCTATTTAATATAGTTTCTTTGTTTTGCACAAATGCCCTTCCTCATCTTTAGTCTTGCAAATCTGTGGAACATCAAATGCTGAAGAGGAAAAAAATTGAGAAAAACAACTCCTCCCAAATACCTGCTTCATCTGAACAGAGACTGTAAACAACATAAATTTGAGCAGCCATCACTTACAGATAAACAAAAGGCAAAAGATAACCAGAAAGTTTTTGCTTCATTTCTTTAAAAAAATGCAAAAAACAGAGACACTCTGTAGAGGCAAACAAAAAAAACCTAAACTACCAAATTACACAGTGATGATTCTGTGAACACAGACAACTTTCTTCTTACAGACATTTGCACATTTTCCCAACACTGTCCCATACTAATAGGCAACTACAAACTATGTTATACTCCTCCAAAATCAACTTATGGGTTCAATTTGCAATTTATGATGCTCAACTTAACAAAATGCACCTTCAGTCACTCTATTAATACAGATTAAAAGAACTCTCATTAATACGGACAAAAGCAGAGTATTACTTGTCCGAGTGGGCCAATGAAAAATGAATGCTGGCTCACCAGTCTCATTTTTCATCCACTTATTGGTATATATGGATTCACACACACCAGTCTTCAAGGTTCTCTACAAAAACTCTACCAGTTGGTTAAGTAACAACATGGGATAATCAAAGTTGGTAAAGGCTGCATCTGTGTTCACTTATACAAAGCTTAACGCTGTCTCTTATACACTCAATCTGCCTTACTAATTATTTTCCACAAGACCCAAATTGCTTGAAATAAGCATATGCTTTAGTCAGCAAGGATTAATAGATGTTGTCCATCCAACAGGGCTGGATGCCGAGGAAAAAAAACCAAACCAAAATAAACTCCAACATAAACTTTCTAAGGTTCTATTATTTACACGAGAGACTTTATTCTAGAGTTGCATGCTTTGCCCAAAGAGGATAGTAGAATAGTATTCAATAAAAATACAGAAATCCAAGTTTTTAAGTAACATCTTTTTTCTCCCCAGCATTTGTGGACCAACATAAATGCCTTTCAAATATCAAAAGGCATTAGCTGTGAATGAGTAAATCTCCCTCGCGATGATGCAAGCTTCTGCCCACCTGACATTACATTATGAAACTTGTTTTTGAAAAAGTTGTATTTAAAAGAAAACAATTGGTTTTGTTCAAGCTTCTCTAGAAGAACTGAACTGATAAGAGGCTCAATCTAGGAAGTTCTAGCTCAAAAGATAGCTGTCACTGATATAGAATGGAAGTGCTTATACAGCCAAAAGAGCAACACTGCCTGTATTATTAACCAAGGCTCTTTCAAAAACATTCAGTGACATTTCTACAGTGCTCATTACTACAGCACCTGAAAATGGAGGAGGACTATAAAACACCTGCAATGAACCTACTGATTTCCCAAAAGCACTTCAAACTAACAAGGGTAAAGAAGAACAGTCTATACTGCTGTATATATACAGTTTCTATATACTATATACTGTTGTATACTGCCTATACTCTTCCTTGGAAATTCAGAGCTGAAGTCACAATCTAAGTTTACAGACCAGAAAGTCTGATCTTTCACTTTTAGTTTTGCAAAATAACAGAAGCATTTTCAGACATGAAGTAAGTTTTTGACTTATTTTAGTAGATGTACTGACCACTTATGGTGCAAATAACACATGGGTAAAAAAAGAGTGTTTATTGTGCCAGGATTGCTTAACTCAAGAAAAACCCATTATGAATGAAACAGAGGAAGAAATATAATAATTTGACACCAAAGATCTACCTACTTCCTCTGTCCTGCCCAAAAGATTAAAAATACCAATATTTTGAAGACTAATGAGAAGTTCAAAGTCCTCTTGACTAATTTCAGAAGTAGCAATCGTAAAACAACTTTCCTCAAATTAAAGCTGTGGAAAAAAAACCTAAAAAGGCTTGTATAACAGGAGAAAATATGTTCCTGACAGAAATACAATAGCTTTGTTTCTAGGCTAAACAAAGTTGGTGTTAAAAGAAAATATTTGAACCTAATCAGAACAGCAGAATATCGAACAAAGAAATGGTGGATTTCTGGGAGGGAATCATCCCTCCCACATGTCTGTCGGATCCTGGAGGTCTAGAAGCTGTGGTGAGGGACAGGTATAGCTCAGCTCTGTGTCTATGGCTGTCAAACAGGCTCTTGGCAAAGGTGAAATGACAAGACAGTGCAAACAGTGGCACAAAATTTTAAAAATTACTGGGCATGTCTTACCCCATTTACAAAGAGGGCCAAATCCTAAAAATTTCATTCAAGTCATTTAGCATTCCACTGCAATAAAAGCTTGTAAGAGCCAAGGACAAGCTTTTTAAAACCTGAGGACTGCGTGACTGTGAGCAAACTACACAAAAGTACATTTGCCTGCAAATTTCCTCAAAGCAGCTTACTCAGGATAAGGGGCCATGTGCAGGCTCTTACACTGCAGGAGAAGGAAGGTGGCTCATTCCTCTTCCACTGGAATTACTTCCAATTTACTAAAGACTTGAAAGCAGAAAGGGAAGTTGTTTGCTTATGTATAACATAACACAATTTGCTAGCAAAGATTGAAGATTGTTGGGATCTCGAAGTTCCATGGGATATAGGTCCCTGACTCTCTTAATTTCCTTTTACGCCAGCGTGGGACCTCAGCATTGCAGGTAAAGTGCAGCAGATTGTCTTGAGAGTGCCATAACTGACAACAGACCACTGTCAGCAGAAGCAGCAAAATCATACTCCAGACTACTCAAATCATTCCTAACTCTAAACTAACAGAAATATTACTTTTAACCTAGTCAAAATAAATTAAAACTTTGATTCAGTATGTGATCATATCTTGATTTAGTTTTAACACCATCACCCAAAAAACCCACCAAAGTTGAAATACGTCTTAATTTAATAAGGGGTTCAATTAATTAGGTTTTTGGCAAAGTTTTTGTATTGGTGGCTTGTACAATATTAACATTATAATAACTATAAAGAATAACAGAGATGCCGAATGTACAATATTAACATTATAATAACTATAAAGAATAACAGAGATGCTGAATGCCTCTGTCCCAGTTAAGAAGTGTCAAAGGAAAGAGCAGTGCAGTGCTGCACATCTATACCTTCTGTGGAAGGCACTGAGTCTCCTCAGAGGTATCATCTCTCCAAGTAAAAAAATCCATTAGTTCATTAACTTTCCAGCTCTGATGACCTGAATTCAGAAAGCTTCCCTGAACCACAAATAGCCCATTTCTCGCCAACTCAACAGTCAAGGCAAATCCCACAAGAATTATTTCTGGTTTTTTTTCAATTAACCTACAAGTAGTTCAGTATTTTACAATTGTTCAAAAATCAACACTGTTTAAAGAGGAAATCTGCGAAATACACACCAGCTTATACAGATTGTAGACATTTCCTGTAGTCATTTCAAAACAAGGAACACAATGAATGACTTGAGGGGGATGAAGAAAGAAAGGGAGATGGTGGGGCTGAAGGGCCTTGAGAGGTTTTGGGCACTTGATGACAGCTCCTCCATAATAACTATAACAGCAGAACGATTTGAGAATTTGCATAGGAATTGAAAGACAAAATTTTATGGTAAACAAAGGCCAACACTGCATAATTCTTTTTTCTCCCTCACCTTACCTCAGGTAGGAGAAGGAAGATACAATTAATAAGTCTCTTACAAATTTACAGATAATCAATATCCCTGTGTCCTGACAATAAACTCTCTCTGGGAAGTTTTTGTACCACACGGTGCATACACCATGATCAGATGCACAGATCAGCAGTGCCTGGAAGACTTAAAGACTAACACTGAAATGACTGTAATAAAAAAAAATTCACAGTTATACAGAAAATCAAATCCATGTATATAATATAAAAAAATAGGTCCACTCAGATGCTTTCAACACTTTAAAAACAAAACTAGTGTGGAAGTGTTTGTTTCAATAAATATTTGTCATATACAAAGTGTAAGAAACAGACATGCATGGCTTATGCTCAGACCACACGTAGTCTAAGAAATTAATGTAATGAATGCATTATATAAGCGTGTCCAATTTTATATCATTCACATGTATCATTTAAGTTACTGCCTTAACTTATGTTTATTCTCATTACCATTAAACAAAAATTGGCATTTCCACAAATGCACCTCATTCATAACCAGAAACCAATAAAGCAAGTTATCTGCTCAAATTTTGCATAGTATTATACCTTATTTAAACAATGAGCAAGACAGTTTCAGCCCTCAAACACTGATTTTATACACAGCTAATTAAAGAACTGAGGTCACTCCACTGCAAACAACATCCAAACACAAATGTTTGTTACAGTTCTGTCCTCCTTGCAGTACTAAGGCATTAAGTGCACTTTTTGCCTTTCCTAAAATGTTAAAAAAGTCAACATGGAAGTTCTTTTGTTAAGCCATCTAACAGTATTTACTTATGATGAGATACCAGTACTTACACCTCCAGAAAAGTGAAAAAAAATTAGTCATTTTAAATTAGTAATTTAAAAATTCTACTAGCTTTAACTGACCTTCAGAAAAATAAAATAACCATGTGATTAGAAGTATGCTTGGCTGTGCTGCAGTTTTCTACAACACTACTTTCCTGCTCTGCTTCCACAAAACCTGACTCAGAATGAAACGTATGACCTTACTTCTCAAGAGCTGGTTTTCCACTTGTACAGCTACTAGAAATCAAAGATAAGATCCAGTGATCATATGTACAAGGTCAAGGACCTATTTTAGACTGTAACACAATCACTAGGTTTTATGAATGGACTCAATCAAACTATCTTAAGAAAAATCTGTCCCAGTCTATCACAGAATGTTTTTACCACATACAGAGAGACTGACATGGCACAACAGTCATGCTGATGAAAATTTAAAAGCACCTGCACTAGGACTACCTGCCCTAGAGATCAAAGCCAAAGACTTTAGAATACCTGCTTGAAATTCTGAAAAATGGGGTCACTTATGCTGTGTATACCTGTCCAGAACACATTAAAAGGAAAATTTTGAAAAATTTTACTATCTTAATAGAAAAAAGCCTATTTTTTACGTTACATACTACAATTATTCATGTAGAATATAAAAAATTCTTCATCCGTTTTATAGCTACTCTCATAAAGTTCTTTTACCTACCACTACCTATTACTAAATAAAGTAATTCCTGTTTAATAATGCATTACTATACAACATGAGTGAAGGGATGGAGAAACCTAATGAAGCCACTTGGAAAAGCTCAGATTGAGTAAGCCAGTATAAAAATCTTAACAGAACAGCTTTAGCTTTGTAGTCCTGTGCAAAATCAAGCAAATTTCAAATACAGCAAGATCCATAAATGGCAGTGCTCCTTTCTGGGCATGCGGAGGCACTGACTCAAAATTCTAGATCAACTTGAATGATGATTGCTCAGAACTTAAGACCCAGTTAACAAGGAAAACCAAGAAAATTTGCAACTGAAACCTGAACATCTACAGAACTGAGGAATACTAATGAGATTACGTTAGGCAAAAACTAAAAGATAATATGCACAGTGTGTTACAAAAAACCCAACCAAACAAAAACCCATCTACAACTACTCAGACTACCCTGGAATAAGTGCTATTACCTCTTAAAAATTCTAAATGTATTATTAGGACATTCCGTTTGCTCACAGCATTTCATTAAAGAAAAATAATTGTGAAAACTAGCAGGACTTCATAAGGTTAACTGGTCAGTAAATAGCAAGTATTTCCATTTTTTTTTTTTTAATTTGCACAAAAGCACCTTCCTTTGAATAAGATAAACAGTGTTTTAATTTTTTGGCCTGTTTTATTTCTAGTTTTTAAGCCTACCAAAATTTCAGTTGTGAATATCATCTTATGACCATGAATACTCCATGGGTTAATAGCTACGATGCTCTCATAAATATGTCTGAGAATATAAAGTAATCAAGATTCACAAGCCAACCACGTAAAACATGGAGTTAACCAGGTGATCTTGCAGCACTTGGTATGCTCACATTATTTTATTCAGAGCTGAAAAAGCCTGCAGTAAACCACTCCCAATTCCACTCTTTTCCCACCTTCCATGCCTCTCCATGCCCCCCCAACACTGCAGGCAGGCTCTGAGGGTTGTAAGCCAAAGCAGATCCTCACGTACCACTTACATAACCTGAATGCTTCAAAATTTAACCACACTTCAGTGTTTCTTCTAGTGGCTATCTGCTCTAAGATGCTCAAGATGGATAAAATTTACACCAGCTTCTGGAACTGAGAGATCTACACAGTACAGGCTGAAGCATAAATTTAACAAACTTCATCTCAACTTGCATCATCAATTCCCCAAGACTCAAAACAAACCACAGAAGCAGTTGGTGCTCCCTGGAAAAAAAAACCACCTTCTGCCTACATAAAGCCTAGAACTAGTGGCTGTTAGATCGAGGAGAAAGGAGGGCTGGCAATGAAAATATGAGTCTTCATACCTTCTCATGGAAGAGCTGGAATTATTTACTTCTAAGTTTACATAACTTTCTTGGAGGAAGAAGTAATATTAATTGATAAACAGTTGAAAGAAATTAAAGGCTGTCAGTCTTTCTGCACAAGACTAAACAAAATGAGAATTTTCTTGGGCACAAGTATTTAAAATAAAATTTGTCAGTGAAGCTTATATATTTTTTAAAGTCTTTCCCTACTGCAAGTGCATGTGTAGAATCTCTCTAAATGCTGTGCAGAATTCATAATGTTACTATGCAACACTGATCCACCAAAATAGTTCTGAGAACTGGCAAAACACTACTTTGTAGCACTGCTCTAGAGAAGAAAGACAGCGCTGCAGGAAAATACTTGAAAGCATTCAAAAAACTGATCTAACTGTAATGATCAAACCCAATAACCTACACTGGGTCATGCTGGTTTTCAGAAAGATCTGTCCAGCCAATTTTATGGTGACACCTGCATTTAGAGAAGAGTGAGCTCTTGCAAAAAAGTTCATTCAACACAGCTTAACGTTACTTGCTTAACTGTTGAAAATGAATTCCCCAAATGCTTTCTGAACTCTCACATTCTGTTTATTTCTGTAAGAAATGTGTACTTTTTTTACTATGTACAACTTTTCCATCAAAACACATTTAAAGATACAGTTTTCCACTAGCTAACCAGTCACAGCAAAACAACTCAGATACACTTGCAGGAAACATAACTTATACATTCTAGATCTCCCTTACAGAAATCATATCTCTCCAAAAGTTTTAAGTGCAAATCGACCATTTTTGGCACCATTTTTCACTCATTTTTTTAGACCAACTAAATAATCTTAAAATCAGATTTGCTTAAAATTTGTTTGAGAGCTTTGAAAGTATTCCTATAGCCTGTAGTACTGGGCTCAGAGAGTTAAGGAGTGAGAGCCAGTTTGAGACCCTGAGAGTACCTTTAAACCAGGGAAGGAAACAACCCCCAACGCTTCTTGAAAACAGGTGCAATTAATTCATGTTCTGCAGTTGCATCAAACCTGCATTTTCCTATAATGCACATGCATTCAGCAGACTACTGCACTCTTCCAAATAATTAAAAAAACCCAAGTTACTGCCTACAGTCAACTTACATCACGGATAATTATTTGACATTTCCGAAATTTGGTTCTTTTCAGTGTCCATATTCATATCAGTTGCAGTGTGTATGAATTTGAAGCAACAAGAAAAAAGGAACCTTCTGTCACTCAAAAGCCCTCTTACACTGTTCCATCTCTGGCTTTAACATCACCCTGAATGCTCTCTGGATAGACCTTATATAAATATGGAACAGCTATATTTTATGGAGGTGTTAAAAGTACCAGAAGTGGATACTGAAAGTAGCACACTGGAAGTCTCCTACGATGGTACATAAGGATAACTGCATAAGCTTAACCTCATGAGTTTGCTTTCCTGAATATACAACATACTGTCTTAGAAATGTATTTGTATTATTCTTCCCAGGTTTGAAATATGCTCAAGTCTGAAGTCTCAGAGAATGCATCCTCATCTGGACTACTTCTGATGAAAAGATTGTAACTGTCTTTAAGTAAAGATGAACAGGAGAACACAAGAAAGTTCTTTTTAGCAAGGTAGTTTAAAAAATAGGAAAAGAAACGCATTTTTTATTTTGTGAAAAGAAAAACTGGTTAAACATAGAGAAAACTGTTTTTCTCAGCTACTCTTGATTACTGTGCAACCCACTCCAGCAAAACAGTGTACCTCATGTCATTGCCCTTGAGGTAAGAAAAAGCACATCACAGCACATACCAGCAGCTAGAAAATCTTAATGGATACTTGGGATAACAAATAATCTGACACCAATTACAAGAATAATTAAAAAAGAAATCTAGAATAAAACTAATTCCTAACCATCAAGATCTCCAGGTAGAACCCTGGTGCTTTTCCAATGTTTTGGTCCATTTCTACTAAATTTTTCATAAGGTAGAAAAGGTAAACTTAAGTAATGTTTGGCAAATTACTATTTTTCCCTTCCTTTAGCTGTTATACAACATAATAACAGAAGCATGAAACACATAATAAAAACGTAAAATATTAAAAAACCAGGACTGACACAGAGGAAGTTATGCTAATATTGCTATGCTCCAGGAATGACACGACCTCTCCAATTTGGCTATTTCTAGCTTAATGTAATAGTAAATAGCTACCTCCATGCAAGAAGCAAACTAATCTAAAACAGGAAGACCTCCTGAGGAAAGATGATCAATACAAAGACAAATTGAAGCAGCCTGCAAAATCACCTCTGGAAGCACTCTTAATTGAGAGCCAAAGAGCAGAACCACCACTTTTGGGACAAAACAGCGACAATCCATAGCTGCTGCATGAGTACTACATTTTCTAAATATAGACTCAACCCCCCACAAAATGCACCTCATTGACACAAATAATCCCACTGCACTCACTAGCACCAAGTCATTTCCTTGACCAAGCTTTACAACCACTTAGGCCTACACAAAAAGCGTGCTATGATTTTCACATCAACTACAGGTGCTGACTTCTGCAGTTGAGAAACCTCTCTGAATCTCTCAGCACAGTACATGATAAATCCTTTATCAACAGGATTGTCAACAAAATGTCTTAGGAAAAAAAAAATATCAGAGGGAACATCTGCAAAGTTGCTATCAACAACTCTCCCCAAACAGCTGTAAGCCTTGATGACTTGTGACTTATTGAATTATTTTAGGGAGAAGACACTTTGTTTTTCACCTTTTAACCTAGATATTCTTTAAGCAACTGAAAAGAAAGACAATGCTCGTAAAAACAGTTTAAAGACAATGTTTATCTTTAGGTAAGAACAGGGCTCCATTAGAGCATTTTTCACCCCTGCAAAACAAATTTCACATACAGAAGAGGTGAAAAATAAAAAATTAAGTTTATCCCATTGTTAAGTCTGCCTTTGTTGTCTGACCCATAGCTACATATTCACAGTTGGAATACATGAATCTGTTTATCAAATTAAAAGACTGCTATCTTTGGTACAATTTGTTATAAAACATACACATTGCTTTTGTCATGGTTTATTTTTGAAAAGGTTTTCCTATTACTTGTTAGTAAAATCATGGCCACATTGCAGCAAGTCTTCCCCTTTATTTCTACAACCCAAAACTGACACTCTTGGAAAAGGCTTTTTAAAGAAACAAATGAAATGCAGAGATGAAAAACCTATCATCAGCTAGAATTCCTAATTTCATAGCCCACTTGGTTTTCTGCTTTTACCACTAAATGCAACTATCAATGATTAAAAGTAGAGGAAAGAGTAAAACAGTGTAACTCAGATTGCTGTGAAGTTGGGTGCTGAGAATATAAAGAATCTTCTAATTTCATCAGAAAGAGTCGGGATGAAGCAAATATATTGATATATGCCTTGCCAGTGAAATGAGATAAACAGGTATGTCCAGTTTCTCTATAAAGGCACAACACATTAGTTCTACACCACTGCCTACTGGGATCAGACGGAGCATCGGAAAGTTAACACTAAACCTTAAAAGCCAACGCTAAACCTTAAAAGCCAGAGACTCAACGAAGTACCTTCTTTTTAACATACACACTGCTGAACACACACACACGCTTCCTGGTCATCCTCTGGCAGACTGAACCTTTTCTATGCCTCTCGTTCCCCAACGCCATTACTCGTGCTGTAGTTGTTATTCTGTTGTAAGCTTTAATTGAACTGACTGTCAAAACACAGCAGCGTTATGGCACTTTAAATTAATAATCTGGCTCCTTCCCCTCTGTAACGCAAAGGGAAGGCAGGCTCACGACTCTACTGAACCTGCAGCAAAGTTACCTATGCCTACATGTTTATAGTAACACCTTCTGAACAGCTGGCATTGTGCCACCTAAATTTTATAATCATACGACTTATAGCCTCTTTTACGGAACAGAGAGCGAAATAAATTCAGCAAGAGGAAACTCCGCAGAAGACATAAATAAATACTCTCCCCCACACTTTCCGGGGCTAACTAATTTTGTTGATGAAGGCGCATAACCTTCGACTCCCTCTTTGAGGCCTTTTCCTTGAAAACAAAGAAATCAGCCCCCACTGTCCCCCTCCCCTCCCCACTGCCGTCCGTGGATTTTCATAATTGATTTGTTTGACTGATGAGAGAGCCGATAACCGCGGGGACCAGTTCCTCCGCCTCCCACTCGCCGTGCGGCACCGAGCACCGCTTCCCCGAGGAGCAGCTCCCGCACGCTCCCCCCGCCCCGCACGGCGCCCAGGGGTGCCCGGCGCCGGCTGACAGCTCCCCCCGCCCCGCTCGCACCCGCGGCCGCCCCTGCCCGCGGCCCCGGCGCACAGCGCGGCCCACAGGGCGCCGGGGCCTGCGGAGGCCGCTCGGCCCGGCCCAGGCCCGGTACTCACGGGGAAGGCGCGGATCCGCATCTTGGTGTCCTTCCGGCTGCCCGTCCCCTTGCTCAGGTTCGACATCTTCGGGCCCGGCGGCGCCTCCGGCGCGGGGCGGCAGAGCCGGGGGACGCGCGGCGGGGCGGCGGACCCGGGAGTGGGGCCGGGGGAGGCCGCTGGCGACCTTCGCTGGGAGTGCGGCCCCCGGGGGGCGCAGAGGGCGCGGGGGCCGGACCGACCGGGCCGGGCCAGGCGGGAGAGGCGGCGGCGCGGGCCCCTCGCTCCGCTGGTGGCGCTTCCTTCAGCCTCCGCCGCGATGGCGGACAAACATCGCTCACTGCGCAGGGCCGGGCGCCCCCCCTTCCCTTCCTTCCCTTCTCTTCCTTCCCCTGCTCTCCTTCCCTTCCCTTCCTTCCCTCCCCTCCCACCGCCCGGCACACTCGGATCCGGCCGCGGTGGGGCGGGGGCGGCGGGAGGGCCGGGGGCGGGGGCGGAGGGGGGCCCAGCCGCTCTCGCGAGACTTCCGCCTCTCTCGCGAGACGTCCCGTCTCCGGCGGGCCCTCAGAACCGCGGCGGGCGGGGAGAGGAGGGCGGGGAAGGCGCGAGGGTGGGGAGGGCGCCGCTGATTGGCGGAAAGCAGCGCCGCGCGACGGGGGCGGGGCCAAGGCGGGCGGGCGGTGCGTCCCGTGAGGGGCGGCGGGGCCGGGGTGGCTGGGGGCGTTTTCGGCCACGCCGGTGCCGCGGGATCATGGAATCCCGGAGTCATCAGGGTTGGAAGAGAGCTTTAAAATCATCCAGTCCAAGCGTCCGCTTAGCGCTGCTGCTGTAACCCTATCACCCTAAACTGAACCACATCACCCAGCGCCAGATCCAGACGCCTTTTAAACATCTCCAGGGGTGGCGACTCCACCTCCTCTTTAGACAACCTAATCCAGTGCCTGGTCCATATCGCACTTGTCGGGCTTGTGGCAGTTGTTTCATTAGGTTTAAAGTGCAGGTTTTGGTGCCATTACAGGGAAGCGCGAGTGGGCCTCGCAGCTGCTGCAGCCCCGCGGGCAAACGGGGCACGGCCCCGGCCGGGCAGCGCCTGCCCCGTGCCTGGTACCTGGTGTCAACCTGGCACTGCCTTCCTTTGCCTGGGCCTTGCCCTTGGAAGTCTCCCGACTGCCAGGGCTGCCCGTGTGAATCATGTCAGCGGCAGCCGGGTGCCGCCGCAGAGTGCCGTGATGCAAGGCAGGTGTATTCAACGATGCTCCGTGTCTGCACAGTGCTGTGATGCAAGGCAGGTGTGTTCACCGATGCTCTGTGTCTGTACAGTGCCAGGTGTATTCACCGATGCTCTGTGTCTGTGCAGTGCTGTGATGCAAGGCAGGTGTATTCACCGAAGCTCTGTGTCTGCGTCGCAGTGCATGCCCGAGAAATGAGGATGCCACCTGAGGCAATGCTTACATGTGCCCGAAGTGAAATATAGGTCGTTCAGCAAAGGGCAGTTGCTGTAGAATGGTTCGAAAATGTCAGATTCTGTGTTAGCAGAGGAGAACCTCTGAAAGTTAGGCTGGTCATCCAGAAAGAATCTAGGTCCCAGATGCCAGGGACCTGACTAAAAAGTTAGTGGGTTTTGAAGTTGAAATGTGCGTCAAAACATGTCTTGCTCAAGATCCCCCAAAGGAAGTAAGTGGCATAGCCAGGAAGAGAATTTCTTTCAGGTGACTCTTGAACTGGACTCGGAATACCAGGGCATCATGTGATGCACATTCTGCATCCAGCTCCCCTTACCTCCATCATTACTATTTTCCTATAGGTGTCTGTACACTACACATGTCTGCAGGGCACAGAAGCAGCATTCCTCCTCTGAGCTAGTTTACCTTCCATAACAGTGATTTCCCCAGTTTTGTCTCTTGGGATTGGTTACAAACACTTCCTATTGGAACTATGCATGTTCACATGTGACATATTTTTTTAATCTCCTGATCAAAATTAAGTATATACACCTAGAGTAGGTGTTCTATAAGAGCAACACAATAAACAACGATTGCAACATGACTATGCAATAGGAACCAGTCCTTTTCAAAATTACAGTAGAGTCAAAATACAGATCAAACAAAGATGAGATGAGAGGGGAAAGATTACCTGTTGTTAGTACGAAGAATATGGCTTACACATTGTTCCGATATAATTTCAGTGTCATTTGTCCTCCTAAGTACTTCCTTTGCCAAATGAGGACAACCTCTTATGTTGATACGGTTTTTTTTCCCATTCCAGGACAGTTAAGATAAAGTAATTTGAAAAGATTTAGCTTTGACTCTTGTAAAAACAGTTTGCAGAACTAATTCAAAAGTAAATCTATACTAAAGCACAGATTTTTCCTTTTGAAAATGTCTCAAGAACACTTTTCAACAAATTTAGTGCTCTTTTCAAAACCCAAAACTTTTCCCCACAAACCATTTTTGAGGAACTGGCATTTCTTCTTTCAAGAAAGAAGAAGAAGGACAACTTTTACAGTCCCCATTACTGCAGATGGCTTTGGATTAACTTCTCTAATGATTGCTTCTGTGCTTCCTGACACTGGCCTTATGCTTATGACAGCCCTGGACAACCAGCCTCTTGCCTTCTCTTCATCTAAGTTGCTCTTAATGCACATTTTTATCTAAAGGTGGAAGAGTGCTGACTCACCCTCAAACACCATTCAGTCTGCCACATTACACTCAATAAAAAATAAAATTATGCTCCAAGTAAGCTCAATTCTCATGTCAAATAGCTCTCTCATATGTGAGTTTGTAGCTACCACACACTAGCACAAGTGTAATGATAGTTCTAATTTTATTACTAAAAGCTGAGTTTGGAGCCTGAGCCTTCCTTTGGTTCAGATTTATGACCCAACATGTCATATCTGCTAACACGGATTCCCCTGCAGCTCCTCATTTCATGTCTGAGATATGTTCTGTGGCTGTCCAAGGTGGAGACAATTACCATTTTTTTAGTGCAAATTTTCTATTACCATACATAACGTACAAAATGAGGTTTCACTAAAAGTTACTGTTGAGCTTACACAGAGAACTAATTTAGGTGTTTGTTAAGTGCTTGTAATGTTAATTCCAGGTGGGTCAAAGCCAGAAGGAAGGCGGGCAGGTGGAGGAGGACAGATTAGCATAGGAAGAGTGAGGCACCCTATGGCCACCCTGAGTCACCCCAGCTGTCTCCCAAACATCTCATGTCCTTCTGTGGTCCAGCCATGAGGGTTGGAAAGTTCACATGTGAGCACTGAGCAGCTTTAAACCCTGTTTACAGCAACCACAACAACATGGAGAGCTATGAAGACCCCCAAAATAACTTACCCTGTGCAGAGAAGAGCTCAGCATTATCCCAAGCAGCCATTTACAATTTGGTTTTTGTATTTTCCTGAAGTCCTATCAGTCCTCTGATTTTAGATACTGATGATATCACTAAATAACAGTGGACATTGCTTAGCTGCCTGCCAGTCCATACAGAATATCTCCACCTGAATATCACATCACCATCTTGCTGCCAGTATCAGGAGGATAGCCCTTTGCATTGACCTGTGTGTCTTGAAGGTCACAACAAATTTTTAATTATTTAAATACTGGGTTTATAATCTGATTTATATCTTAACATATAATCTTAATCATGTGAAAGGCATCAGAAACTTTAGAAGAATGTAAAGAGCACATTTTATTGGAATCAATTTACATTTTTACAATTAGGCCTTTAAAAGCAGAATAGCTTGTGTTAACTTCCAGAAAAATATTCACTAAATACCTAGGAGAGTATGACTTTTTTATTTCACATGGTGACTTTTTGCTTGGGGAGGCTTAATTGTGCTTCACCAAAGCCAGGAACCATGATTTTCTTTTTTTAAAAGTAACCATCCTTTCTAAGGAATCATACATGCACATTCTCAGGTCTTCCTTACTCAGGGGCGAGGGATTGAAATACAAAAGCATAAATAAGGTATTTCTATCACAGAAGGAAACAGAAACAGAATGACCACATCCTGGTCTGCAGAGCACCTAAATGCCTGACTGCAAACTCAGGGCTAAGAATTTCAGGGCTTGAAGTCACCATAAGGTTTAGAAAAAAAAAAAAAAAAAAAAAAAAAAAAAAAAAAAAAAAAAAAAAGCATTATGTGGTGGGAAAAACAGTGAGATCCCTCCCTGTAAAGCCCAGATTCAGGGGGAGAGCTTCCTCCCCACCCCCGCCCTTTATATTTTTTTCACTTTTTTTTCTGTAAGTTTGCACATGATGGTTGCTTTCAGATGTGCATGACTGATACATGACACAGTAACCATATATAAGACAGTTCAAGCATCCAATGAATGAACCACAGAGTGGCTTTTAATAGATCATATTGAGGATTCTGCCAAAAGCAAAATCTTACTCTAAATCACTGAAAGAACAAAAAAAGCTCAGAACAACCAGATAAATGTATACTTTTAGTGCCTTAATTCCTTCCCTGCAAATCAAAACCAACTGACTGATTTGTGTGCAAGGTCCCTAGATTTCAGTAGGTACAGGGACAATAGCTTCCTGTAAAAACAGGATTAATATTCAGAAATATGATTTACCAGGACACTATTACATTTTTCTTTGAAGAAACAGAACAATTACAAGGCATAACTTTTCACATTATTTCTATGCACTTAGATACCTTTTAAAAATTTATTTCCTGCATGTCCTGGTTGAAGAAAAAACTTGTTTTTATCTTTCTCAATCACTTCTTCAGAGGAGTTTAGGCAGAGGTACAATTCACTGTAATAAAGCTATCTGTATTTCAGGTAGATCTGTAAGTTTGGAGTTGTTTTTCTTTCTTATTTCTTCCTTCTCTGGAAATAACGTACATACTCTTTTATTTGCTTTAACAAGGATTACAGTTGGGTTTTATTTTTTGTTTTGTTTGTGGTCTTTTTAGATATGGTAGAGACAGTAGGGGTGGCTGAGAGGCCTGGGGGTGCACTGAAAGGCTGTGGAGTGGAAAGACAAGAAGGAAAACAAGAAGCATAAAGTTATTTGCTTGCTCACTCACAGAAACTTGTTGCTTGGAACATTTGGCTAGGATGTGTTTAAATTTAATTTCTGTTGCATTTAAATGCCACCACAAAGACAGTAAAAGCAAAATATGACAGTCTAAATAGCTCAACAGTTTCAAAATTAAACCAGACTAAATTACTTTCAAATATTTTTGCAAGTAGGAAGAAAAAGAGATGCTGAGGTACTGTCTCAACCCTATTGACTCGGTTACTGACCTGCCTTACAGACAAAACCTTTGCTGATGGGCACAGCTGAAGCCAGGCTCTCCCTCAGAGCTCTACGCATCGCTTTCTGCTCCAGCAGCCAGGCAGGAGCAGGCTCCACCAGCACTTGTTGCACAAGACCTGCCTGCAGTGCCGGCAGACTCACAGTGGACTGTTTACAGCACAGTGCTGAGGACGGGCAGGAGGAGATGATGAGGTTGCTGTAATGAGCACATCATGTAGTGGCACATTTCAAAAACAGGTCTAACCAGACAATGTACATAATAACCAAAATTAATGCTGTCCAAACAGCACTGGCTTCCCTTTCAGTACCTGACCCACTTCAAGACTGTTGGAATAATACTGAAGTCCTTAGCAGACTCAAGTCTCAGTTCCAGGGCAAGCTCCCATCTCTGATGCATGTCTTTGACGATGATCTTGCACAACGGGACTGCAAAAGACATGAGCAAACTGATGGCCTGTAATGCGCCAGCACTGCAGCTTCTCTGACAGCAGCAATTGCTGCAACGACTTCACCATGGGCTACTTTCACACCTGTCTGGGTCTCAGGGACTGCAGCAGCACCGTGGGTGAGTGTCTGTGTCCTCACTGCTGCGACTGCTGCAACAGGAGAGGGTGTCCCATCGGCAGCAGGCAGGCTCCTGGCTTACAGCTCCATTTCCTAGTGTGAAACCACTGCTTCACTGTCAAGTGCAGAGTTTAAACAGGCTTTCGGTAGTGTGACAGGAGATGTAGCTGGAGCAAATCTTTTGTGCAAGGCTCACATTAGAAAAAAAAATCAGGCTACAGACTTCCAACCAAGAGTGAAAGCTGCAATGGTGCAGTCAGACGAATGGTTCAGGTTCAGATATTTTCCCTATCGCACCACAACAATCTGCTCTTAAGAGGCGAACAGATGTGAACAGGCTATGTCAGAAGATAGCCTCTAAGAGCCAGATGCCTCAAAACACTCAAGACATCCTTTCAGGAAAAGAAACAACCCAGTTTCTGTTACAAACCACAGAAGAAAATATTGTGCACCAGCCCAAGTAAAAGTTAAAAAGCTGCACCAGTACCATTATACTACACAAACATCTACCAAAAGGTATGGGGTAACCTGTTCTTGGGGTATAAAGCACCTATGTGGGAAAGTGGTTTCTGAGAGTTACTGCCATTTAAATCAAGTAGGAAAAGACAGCCCAACAAATTGGTTGGAAACTGAAGCAAGATCAAAAACAATGCAACACCAAAGATAATTATTCCTTACAACTATTTACCTACATATGTGACAGGTCCCTCATTATTCAACCTGTCTTACTTAGTAGGTTGCTTAGTAACTTGCTAAATAGCAAGTCAGAGTCCAAATGGGGTGAGTTCTGTCAGGACTAGCCACTAATGCCACATTCTTCCAGACCCTCTGGATTTATTCACTTCAGAATTAACAGCAGCATCAGTTCTTGACACCATCTGCAGATGCAGGTGTGTAATGTAGACTTCTGGGAGCATTTACCTGCTGCTTTGTGTGGCACAGACAATGCTGATAGACAATGTCTGAGGTGACAAATTTTTCTTCTTATGAGATCTTAGTAGCAGTTCAGTTTCTGTGGGACTGGAGGAAGCTACTTTGAAGCTTGAGGGAAAAACACATTGCACATTTTTCATGGTTACACTCACCAGAGATTACTTTATTTGTGGCTGTTACTGACTTTCACGCCTCAACTATTCTGACGTTTCCTGTTTGCTAAGTGACAGAGAATTGCTTGCCTTGCATGCTTAAAATGCCTGTACATTTGTGGCCTTTTCACATTCAGGTAAAACTCTAGGTTTCCCATATGGGAATTTTCTTCTTCTAAAATGTACACATTGTTCCAAAAGTTACTTCTGTATGGGAGAACTCTCTACCCCAGTGTAGTTTGCATCCTTTCCAGGTCCTTTACACTGCCGCAGCAAGCCTTGTGCAGCAAAGCGACTAATGTTCAGTCTCAGGTCAGGTATTTAGTGGCCAAGCAGCTGTGCCATTTTAAGATGTGACCAACATCCAGGCGTTTGTCATCACTCTGCAGCAGCTGTACAGTCAGCCTAGAGTATAAAAAAATCAGTGTTTAAATTCCAGTGGCAAAGTCAGGTGGGTGAACTCACATTGCTCCTACCAGCACTTACTCTCCTGCTGTCTTTGCACATGATGAGTGCCCAGATGATTTATTCTGACATCTAAGCTATACCAGGAAGAAGGTAATTTCCATTTTATGGCTGGGGATGGACGTCTTCAAGTGCCACAAAACCATTTCTACAATGACCATGTGATTGAAGCCTCAGAAAACAGTCATTATTTTACAGAGAGCTGGTAAACATCCTCTTCCAGACCTGGTTCTGCAGGCTACAGATGCCAGGCATCTGGAATGGGCATTCCTATAAACCAGGGCTCTCCCTGTAGCTCAGTGAACTGGAATTGTACTACTGTTTTCCTAATCTGCCTGAGACAAAGCATGCTGGTTAGTCAAGCCTGCCTTTGGCAGCTGTTTGATCTAACCCAGCAGAACTTGCCCGAAACAGAGTAGTGTGCATTTATTGCCCTGGATACACATTTCTGGCAGAGTTGTGCTGTTGGTAACTCCTGGTTGTAGTGAAAATGCAAAACTGGAGGCAGAGAGAGCAAGAGTTTCAGCAGTCAAAGGAGTTTGCAAAATGGTAATGGCACATGACCATTAAGTAGTCAAGCAAGTTGCATAGTACAACTGTCTATGTTTTTTTTCGTTCTGCTTAAAAAATGCAAAACATCCATGAAAAACACAACTGTCTTTCAGCCCTTAAACAGCTTTCAAGGCTGAGTTCAATGCAAAAAGTGATCTTTTAACAGCTTTTATTCCATGAGAGTAAATTCAGACAAGATGCCTCTTTAAACCATAAGATTATTGCTTCTATCTTTATTACACTGTCATCTAAGAGGCAGCAAACAGTACTTTTATCTGGCACTAGACAAGCACAAAAAATAGACAATATTCTGCAAAACATTTTCATATGATGCAGATAAAGCAGGTTACGGGGAAGCTGTGTCAGGAAGCAAGATGTGTTTTCAGGAATGGGATTATGGTCCTTGGATTTACATTCTGAAAGGAGGCCTAAGGCAAGTGAGAAAAAAAAAATCACATAGTAGATATCTTGAACCTGGTGTGAACATGCATGAGATCACCTTGGTATGCATCTGTCTGTGCACAGAGTCCAGTGGGCTTGGCAAAGCAGGCCCACGTGTTGGGCCTTGCTTTTGGAACAGTCGTGACATGAATGCAAGGTAAAAATAAACTTTGGATGCCAATGAGTTATTTTTTGGACCTTCAAGAAATACCCTAATAAATAATGTCCTCATGAGAGGGCATGGTGTGTTAGTAGGCAGAGCCACTCCTGTGAAATGGTTACAGTTTCTCTAGACATTAAAAGACAAAGTGCAGAAAAAGCAATGGATGAAGAGTTACATACACCACAATAAAAATCTATATGCAAGATAATCTTCCCAGGATGGATTTATAAGATGTATGGCAAAATTTTCCTAATATAAATGCAATGTATTAAGAAAAGTTCGTTGTTACTGATGCACTTTACACAAGCCTGCTATGCTGATAAAAAGAAAATAAATATTTGATCAAACAGTGACACCTTTTCAAGGTGATACTCAGGTTGGCAATCACATTTCTTAGTGTCTCTCTCTGAACCAAATTCTTTCTAGGGATTGAAATTAGCTGTGGCCAGATCTCAAGGCTTATTTGGCTCCAGCTACATGGCTAGGGGATGTTTTATTCATGTCATTACTAAAATCACTACTTCAATTTAAATTGCTGTCAGACAGTCTGCAGATTCTGCCCGTAGAGGATAAGCCAAGCAATATTCCTCAAATGAGCTGTGCTGCACATAGCACTGTTGAAAATCAATTTTTATTGCATATGCCATTGATATTTCTTAATTTGAGCAAACAGCAAGTTCAATACCGCTGTAAAAAAAATCTGACTCTGTAAAACAAAACACTTCTGTTTCAGTATGGAGAGAGAATACTAGTAGTAATTTTAAGACAGACAATAAGAATTTGTGGAATATAATTGTCCTCTTCTCTGTTTAATGGGATCCTTCCAATGCCTAGCTGGGAGTGGAGGAATAAAAAAAAAATCCCTACAAATTGCTTAACTATGATCTCCCTCACCAACTTTTCTGGTTCTTCTAATTGAGAAATTATAACAACCAGGGATAGGCACATGTTATAATGAGAAACCTTTTGCAACCAGTAGCATGGATTCAATTATATGCTTCATTACTTTCTATTGGTTTCATGAGTGTAGTATAAAAAAAACCAACAAAAAGGAGGTAAAAACACAAAACAAAAACAATATTCTAGCATTTTCAAAATGCTACAAATTCTTTTTTTTGTTAATATTACTACAAATTTCCTTCCATTTTACTGTAAAGGCCATTGTAAGGGATATTTCTGATGTCTCCAGTGTGCAGGACAACTGTATATATGCACATTTATTGAAAACACCATAAATCCACCTGTCTTTAAAAAGGCTCTTAATTAACTTGCAATGGTTTGGGTTCACTTTAACTAAGGACCTTCAGCAATTCTCCTCCTCAAAGATTTCCAATTTTATTTTATTTTGTAAGTGAAGCAGGCCTCTTAGCAGAACACGAGTTTAACAAACATGTGCATTAATGAAGTGCATGTGGGATGAATGTTAACTGCAAACCTTGTCTCTAGTACCAGATTGTTCAGGAAAATAGAAATAAGTAAATTCTAGGGTAGTCCCGAGGTGTTTTGGAAATAACAGGAGCAACACTTGTGCTATTTTAGCTATTTTGTTGTCGAAATGCTATCACAGTTTAGCAACTCCAGACATCAGGCGACAGCTCAGCAAACCGAGCTTACTTTGCAGAATTCTTAAAACCAGGAATGCCAAAGAGTTTTCTTCTGCCAAATTAGGCAAAGTCAGCCAAATGGAAAGGTGTAAATCCTGTCCTCTTGTGCACCCAGCGTCTCTAGCCACCTTCAGGGCCTGGCAGAGGTCGGAGTTGTCAGCAATTAGCAGCTGTAAAGAGCATGAGGCAGAATGCCAGCTTCTAAATTAAACAAACAAAAATACTTTTCTTGTTAACTTTTAAAGGCATGTATATTTCTTTCACACTTAGTGCTCAGTACATAGTCTTATTTAAGTGAGTGGCTGGAAAAGTACCAAAGACTTATATATACTTACATTGCAAAAAGGAAGACTGCATTTTTGCATGCGGGATCTAGGAAGACATCCCCTGCTCCATCTCTGGGCCAGCTGGACTACTAGTTGGGAAGATTTTTGACCAGACTGGAAAGTCCAAAAATCATTTCAGAAGCCACATCAATCAGCGTAATGCTGGGCCAGTTGCCATAGCAGAAACATGTCTAAAGAATTTTTGATTAGTTAAAAGGGTGATTAATTTAATTGTAGATTCTCACCCAGGGAGAGTGGCATATGTTTGGTTTTTTATTTTAATTTTTAAAATTTAGGTTTTTTTATTTAATGTTGCTTTCACATTTCAGAACTACCCTGACTTCACGGATTTATCCCAATGAATGGACATCCCTTATTCAAATACAAATGTTACCCTTAATAATATATTCTAAACACTTCTTCAGCATGGGTAAGAGAACACATATATAAATGCATTTCCAAAAGAGGGAGAAATTATTAAAAGTGACTCATTTACTGGAGTTTTATGTAATGTATAGCTGGTACATCATATACAGGAGCTTACCACACACACTTGGGTTCCAGTAAAGACCGTGCTGATCTGTGGAAAGAGGGACATACAGTGCTTACTGACAAGAAAACATGTACAGTTCCCTATGAGAAGAAATGCTATGATATTCCAGAATTGCTTTTTTCTCTACAACTTTCCAGTTGTAGGAAAGCATCCAGAAAGAATAGAGAAGCTTCAAAGTCTGACTCTGCATGTCTTGTGCCAAACTTCTAAAATACTCATATGATCTGAAAAGGGCTAAATAGCTGAAAAAACATGTGGTGAAACAGGTGCAATTCTTACCACAGGGAACATCAATTTTCTAGTTTCCAGAGCACAAACCATTAACAATTTCTCTCTCTCTTGATGTCCTTTTCCACTTCTTGTCTCTTTCGTAGGTATTCCTCACTAAAAAAACCCCAACCAAGCCAGCCTTCCTTGCATAGAGATCTACACCACACCAATCCGTCCTTTACGTAACTCTGCCAAGATCTTTCCACACATATCAGCACTAGCTTATGATATTATTTTTAGGATTTTTGTTTCTGATTTAAACTCTTTGCACCAGTGTCTGGGACTCCTCCTGAGTGAGCTTCCCAAGCCACTGTGGTTTGTGAAACTGCTGCAGCAGTGAATGCCACCAGAGCAAGGCAGGAGGCTTTCATTGCTGCAGAGGTGTTACTGGATGTCTTGCTTTAAAAGGTGTTACCAGATGTCTTGCTTTAAAAATACATATTTGTATATATATGTGTATGTATGTATGTATATATACCCATACCTATGCATACACACATATAAATATATATTTATTCTCAGTAGAGAAGGACCTACCTTCTAATTCATAGCATTATATATATTACTAACACATGTCTTGAGGAGGCCTTCTAAACTTGAAAGTAAAACATTAAATTAAAAATTAATTTGCCTTTCAGGCCTCCTTGCACATGAAATCCATTGGAGCCCAGTTGCTGCGTGTGGCGAGGCGGTGCCAGGCTGGCTGTAAAATGCACAGTGCTTGATGAGACTCAGTGCTGACAGGAAATTCATCCAAGGTCCAGTTTCTGCAGCAATAAAGAAAAAAAGCATCTAATTTTGGTTGGCATGAATTTAAGGATTAGAGCAGGGTTTTTACTCACAATGTTTTCTTCTCAGTGTTACACAGTGTGTGGAATGCAGAGGACTTTGCTCTGTGTTTTAATGAAAACCTGTAGCAATGGCAGAATTTTTCATTCAGGGACTTCCCAGGCCTACAAGAATGACTTGGCTTGAAGGATTGGGCATCCGAACACACAGATTACCCAATAAAATCTATTATTTTCCTGATGTTCATTTGTCCTAGTCCTATGAATCAAGAGCTCTGTTGGGTAATCCTGCATGCATTTTGATGCGTGATTTGGGGGAGGCATTTATTCAGAGCGCTTTCCACCTAGAAAATTTGTCTCTAACCCGAGACAGACATGCATGGATCCACCAGATTGTTCAGGATTACCTTATGCACAAAGTGCTCTGGTACTTGTGGCTGTTGAAGAGCTCTGCCTCATTTTCCCTTCTTTTAAAAATTGTGTAATGAAACATTTGCTGTATTTCCTTACAGGAAGACACAGGAATCACGGGAACAATCCTGAATATAAAATGGATTTTCAGACCATCATGCCATAAACATTACTTGTCAGAAGAGCCCAAAGCCTGGCAGTTTCCAGGACAGCAATGACCTTGCTGCTTGGGGCCAGTCACTGTTTTGGCATCAGAATATTCGATTGCTATTCCCTTGTCTTTTCCCCAAAGCATGGAAACCAAGGCGTATAGTTGAGAATGTTAGCCTATATTAGAAAAACAGCCTCAAAAAGTACTCTAATATTTCTTACTCCATTAACAATTCTCTCACTTTAGGCATGGAAGCAGGAAATTATATCTTCATTTTAATCCCACTAAATAGATCACTCTTCCATGTGAGAAAAGAGGTGTTGCCTAGAACCCCAGCAAGTTCCATACATAAAACTGCTTTAGAAATGTTGGTAGCTGGATGTTGCCACAGGGCAAAACGAGGAATGAATCTGTTGGCTTACAGGCAGCAAATGGAAGTCTGGTAAGCAGTGGAAGCCCACATAACACAGAGTCTGTCATCCCAATGGCCAATCCTTGAAAAGACTTGTCACTATAGATTTGGGTTGGCTTTACCTGTAATATTCATTCCTGCATCTCTGCTTCCAGCTGCAGTTAAAATTTTAGTAACTAGCCTGTACACGTTACTGGACAGCAGGATTATTGTTGTTTTTAATGTATTACACCATCAGGCAAGCTGTTGGGACAGAACAGCTGTACAAGTTGGAGCTAGCCTCCTCCCAATTAGCTGCTTGGTGGTTCTGCTTCTCAGTTAGAAGATCACATATCTCCAGCTTTGTGTTTGTACTTTCTTATTTCAGCTAATAAAAACGGGTCCAGAGTACAGATCTGATGGCCAGCAGCTCTGGAGTTACATGCTGGATCATCACCCCCATGTCTCATTGCACATTGTACTGCTCTTCTGTTTTCCCCTGGGGAAATGTGGACATCACCATTCACCTGTCTTTACAAGCACCACTTGTGCACGGCTTGAAGAGAGGCACAGCATACTCTGGTGCCTGATGTTCACTTTATACAGTACTCATGCCCATCAAGCATGGATAAAATGAACCTTTTAGAACTTATTCACAAATTAGTTTTAATCTCTTTCTCACAAACATTGTCACTGTCAAAGAACTGAGGTCCTTTGGGTCCTTCAGGCTCTTCACCAGCCTGGCAGTATTTCCTTGCCGCTCACACATACTGCACACTGTGAAGCACAGATTTTCCCAATCAAGGTTCAATTGGAGCTGGTTTGTTTGCCTTGCAGTGCTTCAGAAAGAGCCAGCTTTGCCTTTCCCACAAGGCTACTCTATCAGAGGGAAAAAAAGGGAGAAAAGAAGGGGGGAACTAGCCAAGCAGCAAGAAAGGAGATGAGCAAAGCCCCAGCACGCTCCTTGAGGGGCTGCAGGTGCTGCTGTGCATGCAGCAGGGAAGACAAATTGCTTCAGCAGCAGTGTGATCCTGCATGCTGTGAAATGGTTCCATGCACACAAACTGCAGCATGCTTGCTGGCCCTGCAGACAAGTGCAGGGGCTTTGCTAACTCCGTGCAGCCAAAGATAGCACTGCACCTCCGAGCTGTGGTTCGTGCTGCACTACAGCTCCTGTTTCACATGTGCATGTACACATCATCCCACTTCGCTAATCCCACAGCCAGCTCCCACACTAACTCGTGTCCCTCCAACTCCATGAAAGACCAGCATTTGGATTTCCCTGCTTTTGGCAGGGAAATCCAACATCAGTCCTGGTCACGACGATAAATAGAGAAAAGCTGGCATCCACATGGCAATAAAGGAGTTAGCTCAACTTGCAAACCATTTTTGTAAAGGTCAGTGATGTCCAGATTTGGGCAGCTTTCTGCTATATCCATTGTGAGGACAATGCCAGTTTCCCAATGTGTGACACAGCTACACTAGAGCATGGCACACACATGCATTAATTGTCTGGTTCTGATCCCACTGGTGGCCCAGAGATGGGCCATTATATGAGCAATATGAGCATATGAGCAATTTGTCATGCTTCCTGGACAGACCTTACACTCTTTGTCAAGTCCTTTGTAGCTACAACTAAACTGCTTCATCCATCTGGGGCAGAACTAGTTCAAGCAGACTGGACAAGTGTGCAGGTACAGGTCCTTATTCTAAACAAGACAGCCTTTCAACAAAAGAATTCTTCTTAAAATAAGAGACAGTTATTCCCTAGCCTCAAAGACACACTATAAAAAACCAATTTTGATGAAAGCAAGATGGCTGAAGTCAAGAATGGAAAACACTGGTATTGGCAAAACAAATTATCAGAGGAAAACCAGTCTCAAGGGAAATGCTGCAGATCTCGAATAGATGTAGCTCCACATTTAACACAAAATCCCTAAAAATCTCAGTTTTAGTATATCTAATGTTCATATCTGTGCAAAGCAAAGTACAAAATCAAAACCAGAATAAATACTGCTATTGTCCCCAAATTAGTCCGTAAGGGCTATTAGATGACTACAGCAGAGGTCAGAAAGGTGCAGGACATTTTCAATATCTAGCTTAAGCTGGAAAGACTTTTTTTTGGACTATTGCTAATTTACAGAAAGGTATTTTCTGTTCCTGAGGATGAGTGTAACCAGTCACAGCAGAAGTCAGAGCAATAATTGCAACTGTGTGGTGAATCTTTTTAAACATCTGATGCTGGTTGTTTTGGCCCTATTGTTTTGAGTGGACAGGGAGGGAAGGACTTTCCTGCATTGCAGTATAATGTATAGAAATACATAGGGGAGTCAGAATACACAACGATCATCAGCAATAATCATCAGAGGGATCATTTCTCAAGTTTTCTTGGTAACAGAGAGTTTAGCTCTTCTCCTCTCTGCACACCAGCTCAACACACTTAAGCCTTGCTTAAATAAGGGAATTTTGTTTGTATACTTTCTCCTTTTCATAAAGTGTATAGCTGTCAAAGCTCAGGTCCAGTTCTTCTTCGGGTTCATGGGAACTGTACTCCTCTAGAAACTCAGACTTAAAGCTATAGAACAGTTTGTCCCTAGTGACAAAAAAGGATATTGAACTTCACCTTTGCACAGAATGGATCCAAGTATTTTTCAAAGATCCCACATGGAGTACAGCTCACAGATTCAGTTCAAACAAGGAAAGCTAGAGTAAACATGTATTTGTATGAGACATCTAAGCATGCTGTATAATTAATTATTATTGCAATTATAATTAATTAATATTGCAAAATATTACTTGGAGGGGTAAAAGCAACAAGGAAACTGAATGTTACCTCCGAAGAATCGGTGGTAGGTGGTTTGGTGAGAAAGGGTAGCAACAGAGAAAGCTCACTGGACCTCAACATATTCAGTAAGATTTGAAATTTAGGAGTTACAGGTCTTAATACCCACAGCCAAGGAAACCTGGGCCCACCTCTTAAGCACAAACCACAGATATTTAATATGCCACAATGGAGGATATCTAGATTACCATTTCCTAAGGCAAAGAAGCAATCTCTTACATTATGAAAGACAAATAAAACTAGAGCCAGCATTTACCTTCTGTTGATTTGACACCATCAGGGATGTGCTGCTAAACTCCTTTGGGTTCTTGAACTGGGTCCTTGGAGATTTTGAGTTATGCAGCAGATGAGAGGCGACAAGAATACTCCAGGAAATGGCATCTCTTCAAAGCACAGGGGAGGGACACTGGTGGGATGGAAGGGAAATATACCACAGGCCCCTCAGATACCCCTTTTTTAGCAGCACCTCCTGCACAGGCTGGTACTACACTATTTCTTCATTTGACACAAGCACCTTACCATTTGGAGTTACTTTTCCAAAGGAACAAGTGCCAGGAAGCGAAAAAACAGCTTCATAGGCTAATATGTTGGTGCTATGAGGCTGGAGCGCAACACAGATGCAACAGCACAGCACCAAAGGTTGATGAGCCTTGGCTTTTACCCATTTTTGCATTATTCTGGACTGCACTCTTGCAGTCTGCTGGAGAACTGTGCCATCTGTGAGCTGCGGCTGAAAGGAGCCTGGCCCAGCAGTTGAGACAAGTGATTCTTTGTAGCTCCTTGCAGTGATAGTACAGCTGGAACCAATTTCATTAACTAGCAGTCAGAGGGGAAAACACAAGCAATAAGCTATTTTCTTTGTAGAAAACAAAGATATTGGATGCTAGCTCTTGAATGTGAACCATACAAGAGGCAAGCTAAAGAAAATACCCAGAGGAATGTGCACAAAGGTTATAACCAGAAAGTTTCACACAAATGTACCTCCAGGGCCTGTTTCTCCTTCCCATGGGACATTTCCATGGATGCAGCCCTGACTCCCCCAGATCGGAGTGCCTAGGAAGGGAAGTGTTGGTGGATCACACACAGGGAGAGCAGACCTGCATGGCAGCGCATGTGGGAAGCTGGGGGAAAGGGAGCGACGCCAGTGACCATCCAGCTCTTGGAGGAATCATTAATTCCCTCAGTTCCCTCCTCATCAGTGCACTCAAGGGCACCTGTGATAGGTTTTGGACCTGAGCTGGTGACTTTTCCCAACTTGATTCCGATTTTAAATATTATTGACATATTGATGGTAATATTGATGGCCTGCCATCTCCAGCTCAGCTTAACAGATAACCAGAGGAGCTGCGTTTTTGAAAGCTTTCATGAGGACAAAGCCTGCCCTCATACAGTTTCACTGCTGTTGAGTTAGTCTACATTAATATCATTTAAATTTTGCCCAGGGTCTTTAATAAGAATTCAAATATAACTGCTAGGGGTTTTAAATATGTATTTTGTAAAATTGGAGCCATCCAAGCAATGCAGGGCAGCACATCTCCTGTGTTTATTTTTATTCCTAATCTAGACTCTGCATCAGCTGTCTTCATGGTTTGGTAGTGTGAAGTACTGGAAGCCTACCAATGCATAGATATATATATAAAACTTCCTTTTTGGTTTGCATCAGTAGAAGTACAGATTCTTTTTCACTTTGAGTCACTGAAAGTCCCTGTGCAGGCTAATTTAAGACAAATGTGAACACATGGTATCTGAACAACGGATATGAGGCTGTGTTTGAAGGAAATATGCTGAAAAGGCCTGCACCCTTAGGGGTCTTTGGTAGGAGACAGTGCTGGCAACCACTTGGAGAAAGGATTCTGTTACTGCTGTGGTATTTTGGGCTCCAGACTGCAATGTTTAGAATGTGCTCTGCTCAGACGGTCATGGGAGGAGCCCCTCCACCATGGCAGCTCACACATGACTTTGCATTGTTGGTAATGACCACACAACAGAGAGAAAAAGAAGAAAAAGGAGGGTGGCCTTGCATACACAGACCATGACGGTCTGTGACTACATTCTCCAAGGCTGTAACCAGAAGTTATAAATTGCTATATTGAATATTTTCACCTCTCATCTATTTGAAAAAACAGTGTATACAGCTTTGCAGATGGCCCATTTATTTTGCTGAACTACCTAGAGCTCAAGGATGCTGTTTAGAACTAACTGGGTACAAGCCAACAAAGGCCAGGGGAAATTGGTTCTTGATAAAATCAATTGTCGGGTATGGATGTATATCTTTTTTGCAAGGCCACAGCACCTCCTTTCTCAATTAATGAATCTTTTGCCACAAAGGTAGAAAAAATAAAAGGCACGCTTGTTCGCAAACTGCCGGAAAGGTTGCAGAATTCTACAGAATTTTACAGCAGCACAGTCCTCAGGCTGCTGTTTGGATATCAGCACTGGACACTGAGTTGGCTCTGGGGGGAAGGAGAGGCTACGTGCAGGTGCAGCCCATGGAGGACTTTGCAGACTTTCTTCATCTGAAGGTGTCCTGTGGCCTTGGCAAGAGGCTCAGCCTCTCAGGAGAATTCCATTGTGCAGTTCTGTTTGAGCCTATCCCTATCCACCCAGTACGTTCTGGGAAGCAAGAACCCCTCTGAAACCAAAGCCTCTGAAACCAGCCTCCCTTCTACATACCCAAGCATACCTGCTCTGCTGCAGCACATGGCAGGGTGTGTCAATGCCAAATCTCGGCAATGAGGTTCAGTGTAGTCTGGGAGACCTCAATGTGCTGTGCCAAGAGAGAGCAGAATCACCATCACCAGAGCGCAGCAACATATTGGAAAGGGGAGTATTGTTGTCTTCATTTTACACAGAGTGGGCTGAGATACAGAAACATGTTGGGTGTTGTCTCCGATTAAATACTGGTGGTTATACACAGAAATAGCTGCTGATCTCAGAATTCTAGGAAGTGCTGATTACATTGTGCCAAAGGAATAAAGAATCCCTAAAGAGTCACACCAGAAGTGTATTACGATTTTTTTATCTCTTGCTTTCTGTTCTTGGAAGGTTTCTGTTATCCAACTAGCGACAACAGAGCTGGCTAAGGACACATCGTTGGCCAGGGGCTGCAAAGGGTGGGCAGCCTAATGATACACAAAACCAATCCTGACTTGAAGATTCTTTATCCAAATTTCTCTCATAATGATGAACAGACCTGAAAAAAACGACATAATCAATTCACTAGCCAAAGAAGAGCTAAAGCAATAATAAATTCAATTCCCTTGTGTAATATAGATATTGTATATAGGTAGTAATGTGAATTTTGGATAACTTACCTGAATTGTGTCTCCAAATCTTTCTGATAGTTGCTAATCTTTGTTACTAAAATCACTGTGTTGCTTATTTAGGTGTCATACAATGAGAAAAAGAAAAGATACTAAAGTAGTAGAAGAGAGGACACTGAACTTGTAATTGCAAATCCCACCAGTGACTCGGGTTTTATCAATCTGAAAATGGGTTTCATTTCTGTGTAATAGAAATTAATTTATAAATTGAAGGCAGTAAGCATACCCATTCAGTTCTTAGATGATGTGGTGTTTATTCCCCTCAGGTACTGCTGGCCAGGTGGGTGGTTGGGATGGGTCTGTGGATCCAGGACCACCTCTTTCCCTGCAGCAGGCATGGGTGCTCCTTGGAATCACAGCATGGATAGAAATCCAGGAGATAGGCCATCTGTTGTGCTGGCCAATGCTAGCTTCAACAGGTGTGTGTTTAAACAAATATTTGATATTGTCCAGGAAATACAGAGGGGGTTGTGTACATGTTTCTATGCTAAACTAGTCCTCTACACACAGCAGGGCATGGATTTTTGTTAGTTCTGTTCCCCAGGGCTTGGCTGTGACCAGGCTTTGGCTCAAGAGGCGGCTTTTGAGAAGAGACGCCATTTATAATCGGTGAGGTCACAGGAGAGCCACCCATGTGTGTGGGGCAGAAAGGCTGAAGGGAGTGTAGAGGAGACTGTGGGAGGGCAGGGACAGCACCGGGCTGGTGGGAGGGCTGGGGCTGCCAAAAAAAGCAGCACTCATGCCTGGTGTAGGGCTTTGACCCAGGTTTTGATGCGCCTGCTGAACACACACAGCACTGGAGGGCTGAGGATCAGAGACAGAGCCATGAGCACAGTGCCTCAGAATGGCCACACCAAGATCAAAACCCTCCCTGCCAGACAGGCACAGAGCCCTGGCTCAATACACAGTCCCCTAGAACATCCCACAACCCCTGCACCAAGCAGCAGCGACAACGTGGGTGACACAGGGCTTTCACCCTGCCCAGGGCTGCCTGGGCAGTTTGGCTGATGGAGGACAGAAGCTCATCTTTACCAAGGGGAGAGGGCTTTCCCCCAAATAGTGTCCTCTCATCGTGTCCCCTCCGGACTCAGTCTCAAATCACTCAAATTTCTCACTCTACAAATAATTATCTCAAATATAAACCTGGGGAATGGAATAGCTCTGCCAAGCACCAAACCCGATGAATTGATTGCACCCAGCACCAATCACTGTGCTCCTGTTAACATCCCTGCTGCTGTCCTTTCCTCTTGGACAGGCTGGGTGGCTGCAGACACGGCCTGGATGATGGCAGCCTCATGCAGGGAGCTTCACCTTTTGCTTCTTGTCACGCCCCTGGCAGCAACTCACAGCTTGGTAGTAGTCGAATGGAAAGTGCTGCTTCTCCCTACAAACCTCCTGTCCTTGGGTAAGGGTGCCTGTTGAATTCACCATTCCTGCTCCGGCTCTGCTAAGGGCGATTCTAGGAGAGCATGGCAAGAAACCTCCTCTGCTTTTGTCACTCTCACGGCTCCTTGCCCTCCGGAGGTTGGGACCCGATGATCCCGGCCGTGCCGGACAGTGTCCAGCTGGAGCTGACCGCACCGCGTCCTGCCTGGGCTGCAGCAGCGGGCAGCGGGACGGGGGAGCTGCCGTGAGCTGCCGTCGTGCCGGCGATGCCGTGGCCCCGGGATGCTCCTCGCAGCACTCGGAATTCCCGACACAGCCGCGGCTGCGGGAAACGCGCGTGTTCTGCGGAACAGCCAAGCCCGCGGGGGGCGCGGGGGGGACCCGGGACCGCGCCACTCGGGGCCGCTCCCAGCGCCGGCGGTGCCCGCGGCCACCGGGTGCCACCAGGTGCCACCGGGTGTCACCGCCGGGGGCGAGCGCGGCGGGGCCGGGCCTGGCCGGGCCGCCGCCCCCCGGGCCGGCAGCGGGCGGTGCGGCGGGACCGGCGGCAGCGGCAGGATGGTGAGCGGGGCGGGGGCACCGGGGCCGGGACAGACAGACAGATAGACAGACAGTCAGTTCCTGCCGGGGACCGACAGACAGGTAGCTCCTGTCGTGGACAGACAGCTGCGGCCGGGGAGAGACAGATGGGCAGCTCCTGCCGGGGACGGACGGACAGACAGACAGACGGGCAGCCCCTGCCGGGGACAGACAGACAGACAGGCAGCCCCTGCCGGGGACAGACAGACAGACAGTCAGACGGGCAGCCCCTGGCGCTGGCTCGCAGCCCGAGAGCAGGGGCTGAGCTGCTGCCGCCGTGCCGGAGCAGGGTGCTGACCCGCAGGCTTTGGGGCGCTCGGACCGCACCATCGTTCGGCTGCGGGCGCTCGGGCAGCGCTGCTCGGGTCACTGTTTTAGCGTTTCCCCATGGCCGGCGCAGGTCTGTCAGGGTAACGCAGAAGCAGAGCAGGCACGGCACGGCCGAGTCACCGCGGATGCGGCAGCCGAGCGTGGCTGCTGTGGCCGCGCTGCAGCGCCCGGCTCCGGCTGCAGCCGCGGCGCAGCGCATCCCTGAGCGCCGGTGCCGCCGGCTCCTCTGCAAAACAGCACGGGCTGTCTGCTCTCCTCTGCTGAATGCCTGGTAAACGCTGAGGAAAAGGCTGCGCTGTTTACTGAAAGACATAATGGCTGTCAAACATTATTACTTTCTCTTTAGGCCGTCAAGCATTATTACTTTCTCTTTTGCAATATAAAATTAGCAGAAGAATCTGAAATACAAAAAGGTGGCGTGTTGGGGCAGTATTTGAAAAAACAGTATGTCTTTTCCATGTTCGTGTATTTGCTTTTGCAGTATGGATTTATAAACACATGCCTGAAGTCTTTGGTGGTTGAAAAGTATGGTGAAGAAACATGGGAAAAATTAAGGTAATGCGTTCCCAATAAATGTAGTCCATTGAAAGAAAATGCTCAGGAATTCAGCAGCAGGGTATATCATTTCTCATTGGTAAATGGTAGCTGATGTGTATCTCATGTAATTAGTAGGAGTAACTCACAGGGCAAAAGTAGGAGTTTCTTGCCTTGTAACACTTCATCCTCTGATACTAATTTGTCCCAATTAATTTGTCATATCAGATAATTAAAGATGACATTTAGTCTTATAGACAATTTTGCAATAGACTCACTGGCTCACTGTGACAATATCGAGAAGTAATTGCACTGAAAAGATGTCATCCATAATATAAAGTCAGTTTAATTCCAGTACTCTTAGAAAAGCAGCTAAAGCATAGAATCATAGATCATCTGGTTCCAATCCCTCTGCCATGAGCAGGGAACCTTCCACTAGACCAGGCTGCTCAAAGCCCCATTCAATCTGGCCTTGTATCATCTCTGGTTTTGTCTTGTCTTTATGAGCTATATGGTATTTCCAAGATAATGATACTTAGATGCATACATATATTATCCATTGAAGCCAATACAAAAGAAAAAAAAAAAAATCAGCAAGTTTGTGGAGCCCCAAGAGCTTGATATTGTGTCTACATTGAATCACAAGCCAGTAGACCAGAAGACAAACTAAGACTCCATTTGCACCAGTACCCACAGTATGATGCCCTAATCCTTGAAAGAGTTTACTGTAATACCATAATGTGAAATAGCAGAAATGGAGAGGTGGATACCACCATTCATCCATGTTAAAGCAATGAAATATTAAACTTACATCATTAGGTGAAGTAGCATGTTCCAATATAATGCCAGTTGGGTCACCCACGCATGTTGTATTTACAGCACTGCTGAGACAAGAATATTGTCTTCTCTGTTGTAGGCTGCAGGCTGGAGTCCAGGATTCCTTTTTGACTTTTGAGGTTTACAAAGATGAGATCACAATGCAGCTCGTTGACAAAGCCTGCAACGTATTAGGTATGTGTTAGCATGCCTCAAAAATGAACCATCCTGGGTCAAGCCTGAGACTGCAGCCCGGGTTTTGTCTCCTGTGACTTTTGGAATGCCTTCCCTATGTTGCAAATTTTCTGCCTTCATTCTTAATCGACCTGACAGCATTGCAAGAAGCTGCAAACCTTTCTTATTCCTAAAGATGTCTTTATTTTGCCAGGTGTTCCTGCTGACACAGTTCTGAGGGAGTTTGGAAAATACTTCTTTGAATTCTGTAAACGCTCAGGCTATGACCACATGCTGAGGACACTGGGTGGAAATCTCTATGAATTCATAGAGAACCTGGATGCATTGCACAGCTACCTGTCCCTTTCCTACCAGGCAAGTCCGAGTAGTAACTGCTGAGCAGGTATGGATGGAGTCTGCCAGAGTTCATAACACAAGGAATAGCATCTCATAGGTGTGAATAAATAATGGAAAAAAAATCACCAAAGCATGTTCTCCTATATTCTGAAGCAGATTATTCGAAAATGTTAGGACAATTTCTAAAAATGATTAGTTTTGACTAGTCCTCAACATTAAGTATTATTTAATACATTGACTTTAATGCATAGCAGATTTTTCTTCGCAGGTGAGAATATTTAATTTTCTGTTTTTCAGCTTATTTATATTACAGTTTATGTTATTAAGGCATGAAATGTTTTGTACAAGTGGAATTCATCAGTAGTCTTTTTCAGAAAAAGATATTGAGGTTTGGGTTTTGGTTTTGTTTGTTTTTTTTCTCAGGAGATGAATGCACCATCTTTTAGAGTAGAAAAGAATGAAGATGGGTCAATGCATTTACACTACTATTCAGACAGAAGAGGTCTGTGCCATATTGTACCAGGTAATGAGACAAAATGCAGAGTACAGATCAATGCAATATATATACAGAGCAATCATATATCTGCAGATACACTCAGAGTTTAGTATCTTTTTTCAGATGAGGACTGGCCATGGAATTGAAGCCTGGTTCAGCCTCCAGATGCTTGAACTCAGTATTTCCCTACTGCCTGATCACTCCTAGCTCCCAGTAACTTTCATCAAAATTTATTGTATGACAACCCAGGCCATAAATATCCATTCTTGCTGTAGAATTCCCTTCCTGGAAGAAAAGTTGAAGTTCATGGTGTGTATTCTGTGTGTTTATTAATTCTCAGTGACTCGTGCTCTTTAAATTACAGTGAAATAGAAATTCTAGTTGAGTTGCAGACATTCATCCACCCTGTAGTACATCCAATCTGTAAAACTCCTACTGAACCCGGCTCAAAGCGGACTCTTTTACCAGCGTTTACCAGAGTCTCCAGAGCTGTACTTGTGCAAAGATTAGACAGCTATAGATCTGTAAGCGATGATCATATTCAGTTCTTTCATTAATGATGCTGAATTTAGAAGTTCATCAAAACTTCCCCCTTTTTCAAAACTCATCTCATATTGAAAGCACAGAACTATTTAGAATCTCAGGCAGAGCTTTTGATCTCATTGTCCAGTATTTTGCCTAATACCTAATCAGAAATGAGAGAACTGATTGTGCATCTGCATAAAAGATATTTCCTTCCTTTCAAGATATAATATTCATCAATGACTCAAATAGATTGTATAGCAGAATCTCTTTAGACTCCCTGCACTTTTGGGGTTAATGGGAATTCATATTATTGCTCTATGGCTACTTGAACACTATCTTCAGATATCCTGCTGAGCTGCTCCTAGTGAAAATAAGCATTTGTCCTCAAAAGCCAAGGCAAAAGCAGCAGTAACTTTAAAGCTGACCTCCTATGTGCATATTCTCATCATGGCAACGGTAGCAAGAACGACATGGGCTACTTTCTTCTTCCAGAGTCCTTTGGAAAAGTGATTTCTGAAACAGTGAAATTCCACAGTGGGCCCTCTAAAAGGGGAATTGAAAAGGTTTTGTTCTTGGCAATACCTTGTCTTTTGTTTCCCCTTCAGGAATCATCGGTGCAGCAGCCCTGGATTTTTTTAACATTGAGATTTCAATGAAAATAGTCAATCAAACAGAAGAAGAAGAAAGAACCGGGAAAAAAGAACATATTGTTTTTCTTGTCACTCAAAACCCTCTATTTCCATGCAAGGAAAGAAATGAATTTTCTTCCTCATCTCAATGTCTTGTTGACTCTGAAAAACAAATTGAGAATCAACTGAATAAAGAGGTATTTTAATATTCATTATCACCATATTACTAAAATATATTTAAAATAAAAACACCCTTGAATTTCCCTTTGAATTTATTTCAACAGGACCTTGAAAAAGTCAAGAATACACATGGAGACAGAGGAAACTCTGTTTGTCCTGTTAAGAAAAGTCACTGGAAAACATTAAGAGGAATAATCACATTAGGAAAAGGTGAGAGATCGTTCAGAGGGAGCTTGTCATCATTTCTGAGTCTCTTCACTAAGAAAGTCAGTAAGCCTCCTTATCCCCACCCACCCATCCATTTTGAGGTTACCATTTATATTTCCTCTGCAACTTTTCAAAATGTTTCTGGTTACGTTTCTTTCAGTTTGACATTGATGATCAAAGAAAAATTGCAGATAATAAGCATGCTTAGTAATGACAGATACTTAAATGGAATATGACCTGTCACTTTTGTCTCTTAAACAGGGCTTTCATCTGAAAAGTGTTCTTCTATAAAATGCCACTGTGTGATGAATTTGATTCTTCATTCTCATGTCACTTGGTTTACGATGCTGAATTGGAAAGTGTGTTTTTTAACTTGGTAGATACTACTCCTTTCCAAAATTATCGACTGTAGTAAATTCTGAAAGCCAAATTATACATCCTCCACTGCCAAAACTCTATTGCTAATCTAGTAATCTCTGTTCGTAGCTCTATATAGTAGATGTCTATATATGCTTATAAAATTGAAGGAATTTTTCAGTTAGGATCTTTCGATTCCCCAAAAGGAATGACAATCTAGCTCACTATTGCCAAGATGTCTGCATTCTGGGATGAGTGAAAAATTGAACCTGGTATCACCTCATGCAGTGTCGCATGCATTACAAGGGTAGATATATTGAGTAGGAAATGAATATATATTTAAAATAAAATTGTAGAACAGCATTATTAATTTTAAAAAATTCTTTTTTTTCCCTATAAGTGTGAGTTAGCAAGAGCCAGACCTTGATAAATTTAAAATGCACCTGGACTTCCCCTGAAGCAGTAACAGGTCTAAAAGCTAGATTCTAAATTTGTAATATTGTGCACCAGTCTCCCGAGTGACTTGAACGTTTGTTCTCAGCAGAACTTACTGGAGTAACTGTTGTAGCCACCTCCGGGGGGAAAGAGATCACTGGAAGCAATCATCCTTTTGATTCTTGTGGGTTACTGGGAATGCAGGTTTATACTGTGAAGATCAAAGGTTTTGGGTGCTTCATTCAAAAGATGAGCTCTTTTGATTATTTTACCCATTGTATTCCTTTTACAAAAATATCTGCTAGTGAGCACAACCTACTCTGTAGATTTGTGACCATTTTGTAAAAACTTTCGGGGTAAGAAAAACAGAAACCAATCAGTAGTTTGGTCTCTTTGGTGCTACGGACATTGTATATATGGTTCATTGTACAGGAGACTAAAACCCAGACCATGATGGTTTATTTTCTCTGAGTGTTCCTTAGTAGCTGGCAAAGTGTACTCAATCCACTTCTGTGCATGTTTTTGTGGAATGTAGCTGAGTTACATTGCTGTGGCATCTGCAGATTCACAGAGGAGTAACATCTGCAGTTGTTCATCTATTCTTATTTTCTCCACACAATTTCATGCACCTAGTGCTCTCTGGTTTTTGTGTGCTGAAGTTTTAAACACTCAGCCAACTCAGATTAGTTGCTAATCAGCTGTGGATTACACTGCTGAGCATTTAGCACAGATGTGTGCACATTTCTGGGCCCACACACTGTTTACTTTGTCTTCACTCATTACCATACAGGGTCCTGTCTTTCTGAGTGATAAAATGTAATGCTGCCTGGTTTTATGAGGTGCAGCCCGATTTAAAAACTACACATTTATCTCGCCGCAGGTAAGCTCCTGAGAGGATTTGATCCTGTTTATCCCAAGAGCCTCTGGATTGACACAAAAACGTTTTGCAATGGACTTCCTTTTCATATGGTTTTTGACAAAGAGGTAGGACAAGCATGTGGTCAGGGATGCTGTTTTAAGAGCTCACATATGATCAGCAGACTAAAGGAGAATAACTAAATCTTTACACATGGTTAAGAGAAAGCAACCCATGGCATCTATTAGAAAATTAATATTTACCACGGTGTTTTATGCCACAGTTATTTTAATTTTGGAACAGAAGACACTCTGGTATCTCTAATTTTCTCCTGCAGCTACCTGTGAGGCTGTGTTTTAGGCCTACACAAATGCAAGCAGGGATAATAGCAGGTAGTTTTGGGGTGTTTCCACAGTTGTTAGGAAGGAAGATTTTAGTAACAGCATTCCTTTCTTGGAGCTTTGTGCTGCTATGAAGGGCATGCACTCAGAGCTGTGTAGTACTACACTAACAAGGTAGAAATTTTGCTCAGAAATAAGCCATGTGCTACAGCAAGGCTGCATGTGTGGAAGTGTACAAACAGTAATCAGCTTGGTCTGAACCCAAAGGGACATGAATTATAACACATGGTCCATATTTTCTTTTTAAGCTCAAAGTGAAGCAAGCTGGGGTGAGCATTCAAAAGATTGTACCTGGCCTTCAGACCATGGGCATCTGCTTGGATCAGTACTTCAGGATCATTCACCCAGAAGTTCCCTTCACCATCTCCAGCATTCAGAAATTCATCAACAGCCAATTTGTTTTCCAGACTAGAAGAGAGATGATGCCTGAGTCATGGAAAGAACGGCCAATGCTAGAGCTAAGAGGTACTTCACTGTTTTCAATAGCATAAGTGCTCATATTAAATCAGGAATTATGCTGAGGTGCACTCCTGACCTCACATAAATCCCATAAATAGCCTTGGGGCAGTGAGGAGATTAGATGGCTCTGTTTAGAGAAACAGTAGATGCTTGTACACAAATTCTGCTATCACCTCACCAGATTTTGAAGGCTTTCAGTCAGAAAAAACAACTCTGCTGCTGTTTGAAAGGCTTAGAAATATGGTGGTTTTCTAATGCTGCAAAACCCACATGTGAATACATGATTTGTTCTTAATTTATGCCTTTGAGGGGAGTTATTTGCTACTGGCTGGGTTTCAAATGTGATTAAAAATAGATTAGCTCTCTGTGCTTTTATTTTTTGTAGCACATTTTCAGATTCTGATTTCTGTCTTCACACACCCCCCCAAAGTCATGTAAGAGTTTACCAGTTAAAAATATCTCAGCAAAAAAGATACTGTATTTGCTTTCTTTTTACTGAGAGGACTGAATATGGAATTATCCTCTGCTTGGTGTAATTAACTATAATGACATTTGGTTTAAGTATTCTGTGACTTCAGTTTTGCTTTTCTGAACTATGTAATGTGACCTAATTTTCTCTTGTCTCCTTTCACCTTTATGTAACGAGTGTCTAATCTTGTATTCCTGAGATTCATAAAAAAATTAAGAGCTTAGGGAGACCTTGAAAAAAGTAATGTTACCAAAACAAGGAACTCTGACTAGTCGTGGGTACAATTGTGCTTTCTCTTATGCTCTAGGGGTAAATTCACATGGCACTTCTGATGTTTCAATCCTCTTAGTTTTAAAGCTGTTCATCCAGTAGCCCTGGGGATGAGGTGAGAGAGAAAGAAAGAAATAGGAATTCCTAGATTGCTGTTTAGAAACCAATTATACTTAGGAAGCAAGTCAATAATAATAATAATAAAGATAAAAATATTTAAATATCAGAATCATAGTCAAACCTCAACCAAAACCCAAAAAACTGAATCCCCCACCAAAAATCCCTTTTACCTTTCAAGAATTTTTGTAACTGCTCATTTAGATTATGATAGTGACTGAAAGCTCCTGTTTCCAGGAAGGTGCCATTGACTTTACTGGGGCACAAAATGTGCATTGTGAAATTAAACTTCAAATGTTTCACTTAATCACTGTGACTCTCAGCCTCCCTGTGCATGATTGTGAATGATTGGCTTCAGGAACAGCTCAAGAATCAGTAGGAGAGGAGGGGAAAATGGGGAGGGCAGTGGAAAAGAGAGATGTCGTGAGCACTGGGGTTCCTCATGAGGAGGAGGGACTTAAATCACAGTAGGACTCTGCCCAGCACCTGCAGCGAGGCAGTGGCTCCTTCCTGGGCCCTGACATTTTGTTATTTGCCTAGTGTGGCTCCTCTGAACAAGTTCACCTTTAATTCACAGGAAACAAATCCCTGTGAAGACCCAGACCCTACAGAAACCCACTGTCCTTAGAACCCATCCCCTAAAATTAACACCAGTAATGCTGAGCACCACGTGGAAGGCCACACTGCTGAAATCCCCTCCCAACCCTTGTCCCACACAGGGCAGATGCTGTGGATGGAGTCCCTGCAGTGCATGCTGTACCTCTGCTCCCCTTTGCTGCGCACGCTGCACGAGCTGGAGGAGCGGCAGATGCATATCGCAGACATCGCCCCTCACGATGTCACCAGGGACCTGATTCTCCTCAACCAGCAGCGGCTGGCAGAGATGGAGCTCTCCAACCAGCTGGAGAGGAAGAAGGAAGAGCTGCGCATCCTCTCCAAGCACCTGGAGGAAGAGAAGAAGAAGACTGAAGCTCTGCTCTATGCCATGCTGCCCCAGCACGTGGCCAACCAGCTGAAAGAGGGGAAGCGAGTTGAGGCAGGTGAATGAACAGGGTGCATTTGTGATGTGTGATTTGTGAATCAGGAGATGGTGACAGAGAGACACAGCCTCTTTGCCACTGCTCTGGAGTCCATTCTCTGCTTGCTGATATCCATGGGTAGCAGGATGACCACAGACCCTTAATCTCGCTGGTAAGAAAAATCAGGCTATTATTTCAAAGAAAGCATGGGAAGCTGTTTGCCAAAATTGTTCCTTAGGTGGTGAAAGGTGGTAGTAGCTGCCCATTCAGGGAACAAAACTCAGTGTTTCTACAGTGATCTGAGATTATTTGTTTTAACATGGGTATACAGGAAAACAAGGGCTCAGAAGTGAAGGGAATAAAGAAAGTGGCCTTTGCTAGAAAATTCTCTTAGTATGTCTCTGCTATCTATAACCATAGAATGATGATGATTCCCATTGTTAATAAGGATAGCAATAATATGCCTAAAATCCCTTTAGTGAAAACATACATGAGAGTAGGGATAACAAGCTAAGTGTATCCTGGATGTGATGTATTTGGATGTCTGGGTTGTTTGAGATGTGCAATGATTCCTGTGTATGAGTATTACAACTGAGAGATCACAGAATGATCTTTTCAAACACATCTCAAACAGATACCATGATTGTCCAGCCATTACAGATACTTATCACTGCTCTTTCTGCCCACAGGAGAGTTCAAGGAGTGCACTATACTGTTCAGTGATGTGGTGACCTTCACCAACATTTGTGCCCAGTGTGAGCCTATTCAGATAGTCCTCATGTTAAATTCAATGTACCTGAGATTTGACAGACTGACCACAGTGCATGACGTGTACAAGGTATGAACTGATCGAAAAAGGCTGTAGAAATTTTTTTCTGTGTTCTCTTTGTTTTGTTTTGTTTTTGAATGTACTTAAATCCTCTTCACCACAGCATGATTTTTTATAAACTGTGATATGTTACCTATTTGTAATGGCCAAGCAAACTGAAAACCAGGGAGAAGTGTGATTAAACCTGTTGAAAATTTTTGGACAGGAATGCAACTTCTATCATAAGCTAAAGCCTCTTTCTACAACACCAATACCGGAATGGCTGTTCTTTCATACATCTCTCTCCCCTTTCTCAAATGCCTATTCAACATGAATAATTTTCCTAGTTCCTTTATTTGAACTTGTTGTAAATAGGTCACTATGTCATTAAGTGTCTCTTTCGGTGGGAAATAGCATTATAAACAATACCCAGGTGATACCTAGAGTTTTTTTTATTTACTAGAGATCTTCAGCAATGGTATCAATCTCCTGTTGACCCCAAAGAGCATCAATTAGACCTAGACTGTAATGTACATTTGGTCTCCAAACTGTGCTGGAAAGATCAGAGCTGGCTGGCCTGTAATAATAGTGTTATTAACACTTCCAGAATTACCAGATTTGATGTGCTGAAGAGCAGTTCCTGAGTTTCTGCCTCTCCCCAGCTCATTAAATATTTAGGAAGGCAGAAATAGTAAAGGGTGAAATCCAAATCTCATTCACTACCTTGCTCAGGCAAGGCATGCAGTACATCCCACAATAAATCGTGCTGGGAAATCAGAAGCATTTCTTCCTTGGCAAGGAATCTGTATTCAATAATTGAAACACCCAGGATATGGCCCACAAATTTTAGGATAAATTAGCATCATATTCTATCTAAATCATCCATCATGAGTAAATGATCTGTCACTATAATAATCTCCTTTTGATGCCTGTATATAACTCCCATTAATATTGAAGGAGGTTACTGGGGTACAGAGAGCAAGGATGAGATTACTATTGCAGGGAATTGGGAAAGAAATGAAATAGTGACATTGATCAAAGAAACTTGGCCCAAGCTTATAAACATCTGAAGTTATGAATAAATCTTGTTAAATTAAATCTTCTACAATGGCTGAAAAATAATTAGGCTATCTATTTGCATTAGTAGGTTTTTACAGTTGTTTTTAATTTGTTACAGAAAATTAGTGGCATCACTGTGGGTTTGGCTGTCTGATACAAGGCATGGACAGGAACACATTCTTTGAGACGGATGTGCTGAACAGTTTTAAGTCATTATGTTAATGGACAAACCTAAATATTAAATTATGTTTATGCTCTCCTATTGGTATTAGTTTTTAAGACTGACAATTAATCTAATCGAAAAGATCTCTTGTTTACTGACAATAAATGGGCCAGTGGAGTCTCATAAGAGTAGTTTAGAAAATTTCCTAATCATGTAACAGTCTTTTACAGTGAATTTTAAACATTTGAGAATTCTCTGTTCTATTCCCAGCAAAATTTCTGGTACAGGAACCAAATCCAGACTATTTTTTAGGTACTTTATCATGCATTTCAAGGAGACTGGATGCCTGAAGGAGGATGAACCCTTCAGCTTTGGTCTCACAAGCTGCAGCTATTGTGGGAAAACAGCTGGTTGTAGGGAAGGATGCTCCCCAATTACTTCGCTCACACTGTGTTCTGTGACATCCCACAGATTGGAGGTTCCTTAATTTCTTGTGAATTAACCCCTTAATCATAATCATCAGCGAATAGGCTCCCTTGCTTTATTGTGACTTTTTAAAAAAAGAAATCTCTCTCAAATAAGAAATATGCTTGTATCACCAATCTTGAATTGGAGCTAGTTAATGGCACTCATCCATCAGGTAACCTCCTGGCTCAGGAGCCTGTGCCTTGGGGGAGCTCTCTGCATAGAGGTCTGCCCTGGGTAAGAGGAAGGCAAACAGTCTGACACTTGCACAGCAGCCCTGAGCCCTTAGTGTCTCTCACACTGATATCTAAAGTGGGTCAAGTGAGCAGGGACAGAATGCGCTGAAATTTTTAGTGTGGAGTGAAGGAAAGGATCTCCATCTCAAGGAAGATCATGTGTGCTAAAGCTTTTCAGTGATTGGAAGCATCTTTTAAGAGAAAGGGGCAGTTGGTGCAGATAAGAGTCTTCAACAGCAAAGCACTAACCTGAGTGAGATACAGCTGGCATGGTGATGTGTTTGAGATACAGCTGACATGCTGATGCGTTTGAGATACAGCTGACATGCGGATGTGTTTGTCCCTCTCAATTAAAGGTGGAGACAATCGGAGATGCCTACATGGTGGTAGGTGGGGTCCCTGTGCCTGTACCCACTCACGCTGAGCGAGTTGCTAATTTTGCCTTGGGGATGATAATGGCAGCCAAAGGAGTACAGAACCCAGTTTCTGGAAATCCTATCCAAGTAAGTGAACACAGAGGTGTGTGTGTGCCTGTCTGCTTCTTGTGCTGGACTCCTGATTAATGTATTGCAGCAGGTGCTCAAAGAGCTGCTTCTGACTCCTCTGTGCCTTTGGGCAAGACCCACATGGGCACATTTTTCACCAAGAGCCTCTCCCTGTGGATATTTGATATCATACTGGTGTCCAGTGTTGTGTTGAGACGAACTTTTAGGTGGCTGGATAGCATTAAGAACGATGTTAAATAACAAGTGACATTTTTGGGGGGTGTTTTATGTCTTTGTAAAGATTCGAGTTGGGATCCATACAGGTCCTGTCCTGGCTGGGGTTGTTGGAGAAAAGATGCCTCGTTACTGTTTGTTTGGAGACACGGTGAATATCGCTTCCCGCATGGAGAGCCACGGGGTCCCGAGCAAAATTCATCTGAGCTCCAGTGCCTATCAGTGAGTAACTGATGGAAAATTTACCTCTTCATACCCATGCTAAAATCCACTGCCTTGGCAGCTGCACTGTTCAGTGTAGATGGTGCTTAGTCACTCATTTATGCAGCTTGTAAAGGAAAATCACTGCTTGCAAAGGGTTTTATTTTTTCTAATATATATAGAAACAGAGGTTTGAGAGTCTCCATCCTAGAGAGCAAAATATTAAAAAGAAAATAATTGTGATAGTGTTTTTGGAAGTACTGATAAATTTATGTAGGTACTAGAAAGACAGAACATTAAGAACATTTAATAACAAAAGCTTTAAAATCTCTCTGGCCAGGCACATAAATTTGTGGTGAAACAGTTTTATTTACACTTACTAAGGAATAACTTCATAAACAGCTATCCTCTTCATGCTGTAATTTACTGTCCAGAAACTTATGTTAGTAAAACATTAATATTACATTTTCAAGGACTTTATATATGCATAAAATCTGTGTGCAAGAGTGGAAGCAGAGACAAACTGCAAAGGAAGGACTACAACAACATTGTCTGGGCACTTAGGAATGATGTTGGGAAAATGAGAACTCAGCTGGCATTGAAATGAGCAACAAAGTTCAAAGGCAGTCAGAGGAGCTTCTGCTGTGTTGGAATATAAATAGAAGCACGGACCTGCTGTGGCAGGTGATTTAGTGACAGTGCCCTGAAGAAAGGCTGAGTCACTCACGGCCTCTCTCGCCTTGCTCTTCACTGATGAGATCTTCAAGGTCCCTGCACCAATGGTCAAGGCTCAAGGAGCAGGGGAACTATGAGTATTGGAGGAGGATCAGAGCAGGGGTGTTTTGAGACACCCCAATCTGCAGCAAGGCATGGGAGCAGAAGGGATGAGGGAATGGAAGAGCTCCTGATGGCACTGCAGTGCTGCTGCCTGTCAGCTCCGCAAGGCCAGCACTGTCAGCATCATGGCGGCTGAAGAGAGCCACATGCTACCTCTGTAAGGAAAAATGGCAAAGGGGACAGGGTGGAACTGTCCCTGATCAGCCTCAGGTCAGTCCCAGTGAAAATCAAATGGCCATTTCTGGACACGTGGAAAAGGCAATTGGGAATGGCAAGGCTGGATGCAAAATAAATTAGTAAGTCACGCTTGACAGACCTGATTGCCTTCTCTGATGAAATGACTGGGGATAATTCTGTCTAGCTGATATTGGCTGCCTTAGTTCTTAATTTCTATTTACTGGTCAATAAGAACCCTCTACCTTACTGAAGTATTTGACTATGGGATCCATTAATTTTTGATCAGGCCGTATGTGTAAAGTTATGAAAGCACGGCAGGCTTGAACAAACAGTTGAAACAAATCCTCAGTCGTTCATGAATTGAGACTCTTTTTCCCAGACTGTTGTGATTTGATCACTCAGCTCTTTTAAAACATCAGTGTCATTTTTACTTGTCTTGAATTTTCATGTGTCATTTTGCTTCTGATACTTTAGGTGCCTAAAATACAAGAATTTTGAGATTACTGAAAGAGGAGAAATAGAAGTAAAAGGCAAAGGGAAAATGCACACGTACTTCCTCATTAGAAATAAATCTGCAACTGAGAATGAGATTATGGGAAGGCCAATGAAAGACTTAGATTCTGGCCATGAATCTTTTCAGTCCTTTCCAGAAGGCAAGACTGAAACAATACCAAGTTCTCATCAGCCAGGTAGAGTCAACTTGACACATATTTTCCTCCTTGAACAAATGAACATTAATACAATCCAATTAAATTACCTTTTCTGTTCTTCTTTCAGCTGCTCAGACTCAGCCAGAGAAGCACCAGACCCCAACTATTGCAATGAAGTACGTTGATGGCCCCCCAGATGCACAAAACAGCCTCAAAAGAAGAAATCAAATGAAAACTGGAGATTTAACAGGTATTTAGTTACCATCTCACAAAGACAACAGAACTAGGAAGCAACTGAGGTTTAATCTTGCAAGTTCTTCATATTCATCTTCTGAATAACCATTTACTCAAGCCAGAAATTCATGCCAACATATACACATTACCCTTCTGCACACTCTTTAGGGCCAGACAAATTTCACCTTTGGAGCAATCCCAGGTGTTGATTGTGCATGAGGGAGAAAGAAACTGGCAGAGCTGCCAAACCCCAGAGCCCTTCTGACAGTGCAAATAGAGTGGATAAAGGTTAGGCAGCTCTTCACAGGGACAGACCCACGAACTGTTCATGCACACATCTTTCCCTGGAAAAAATGTAGTTATGTGGGAGCCTTATCAACTCCAGAGAGACCTCAGTCCTCAGGCCAGTCTGCTGCAGGAGTCAGAAGGATTTATTGCTATGCTCATGTTCTGTGACCAAAGTTCATTCTCCTTTGAAGTAGCTGATACTGAGAGATAACAGATTTGATGCCATAACAACCTAATCTAATGCAGCATGTCTCGTAGCTCTACTCATATGTTTTGTGGATTTTATACAGACTAAATATGTTGTCGCTAATTACTAGAAAACATTTTACTGGCTTCCCTCCCACCTGCTTAGATGTGGTAGTTAATCTAGTATGTGGTATGCTGACAAACAGAAACCTCTCTGGTCCTTAAAAACTCACACTGCAGGAGTGTTTCCTTTCAGGCAAAACTTGTGATTCCAAAAGCGATGGGAGTCTCCATGGCAACCAGCATGCAGATGATGCTCCCCGTCCTCCAAACCAGGGAAGAGTCAAACCTGCTGCTGAAGAGCCACAGAATAGAAATGTTCGCTCTAATTTTTGCACTTTACTCTAAGTTTCTTACTTTTACATTAAACAGAGAAATTTTATTATGATTTTGTGCATTTTGCTGTTATGGGACTGATTTTGTATATGAGTACCACGTGATTTGTTAAAAAAAAAAAAAAAAAAAAAAAAAGACATTTCATCACAGTTTTCAGTGAAAAAAAGTGGAGGAAATTTTTTTAATCAATCTACATAGGCCACATAATACTCCCAGTGGAAAAAGAAATCCTTACAAGATACTTTGAAGATGCATTTTTCAGCCTGTGCCACATCTTTGAATAACCCTGTGCGAAAATCCTGTGTTAGTATCTGATGCAGCATTCAAGAAAGAGGTGACTCATCCAGCTAGAAATATTCCTACTCAAATGAGCACTTGCCATAAAAGAAACATTCCCTGAAGTGACCATCTGTCTTGACTCCAGCACAGCTAACAACTTCCCCATGTAAGATTAGCAGAGTTTAATCTACGTTTTAACTGCAATAACAGCTTAATCTCTTAACAGGTCTTTTGTTTGGTAAAGACATTATGAAGTAGAAGTTCAGAATAGGTCTAAAATAACCTGCATTTTTGCATCCTGAAGAGAAAACAATGTGTATTTGATAGCACACAACAATTAAAAAAAGCATCTGTGATCTCTGAACCAGGCACACATGTTGTGTGTAGAAGGACATGGAAATGGTGGAGTTACAAAACCTCAGATTTGACACAACACTGAAGGACTGTTTGAGGCCTACAACCTATCTGAGACCTTCAAATGACTTTCAAGTTTATTTCTCATTTTGTCACCTCAGCTAAACAAAAAAAAGAAATTTCAGGACTGCAGAAGGAGACAGTGCTGGAATTAATGTTGCTAACATAATGAAAACCACTGCATTAGAGATCAGCATCACTTACCTGGTGTCAGAGGCTGCTCAGCTGAATTACTTCCATACTGATATATTCTTAGACTATGCCTGATCAGAAATGGCAGAGAAAAATTGCCGGGGATTTCAGACAGAGGAGCAAAAATACAATGGATATAAAGGCTGTAGACAATTTGGAGCATCATAAATTGTGCTCTTACTCCTATAAATGGAGCTTGGAGTGGGTGGGTGACTTTGACAGGAGATGTGCCCTGTGGATTCACTGACTAAGGATGCAAGCATGAGACCACTGTGAACTTTGAGCAAGAACTCACTGGAGAAGGTGATTATGTTACTCCTCTGGAACAGCCTGGAGCATCACATTTCCACCTCTGTCTCTGCAGCAAGAGTGAGGCTCTTTAAACACCAGACAGAGAGCTAAGGCTGATGAAAGGCATCTCCTCCTCTTTATAGTATAACCAGATGAAATTTCACCTGGTTAGATTTTGTTTTTTCAAATCTCTGAGACAGGAGCTCCATAGTCCAGGAGCTCGGCAGCTCTGTCTACATGAGTAATTAGTGCAATTAGACCAGCAGAGGAGGATGCAGAGTCAGACCATTGGTGCTGTTGTGCACACCAGAGGTGTCCCAGGGGTTTGCCAGGTGTGGCCCCATGCAATGAATACCAGTTAGCTTTTGAAGCACCTTAGAAGCACATCCTCTTAGTTTCATCCAGAAGAAGAGATCCATTCACATGCTGTGAGACCACTCTACAGTGTGAAACAAAGTGCAGTAAGTGGGTTTGAGCAGGAAATTCACCCAGGAGTGTACTCCTGACTCACTGAAATGCTGTTGTAGGCACACCTTGTAACAGGAGGACTTTCCACCATACAGCTGAGCAGCACTGTTCAGGGAGAGTGCAATTTTATGAATGGAAAGCTTTATTTATTTATTTGGATTTTGTTATCTAGGCATTGTTCATTATTTTGGCAAAGGAGAGATGTACTGTATGTTGGTGCTGCATCTAAGGGTGATAATTGTTAAGCTGGGTATCAAGATTCCCAGCCCTGGACTGTGCTGCCCTCAGACACACAGCATCTAAATTTCACCTTCACCCTTGGTAACTCCTCCCCATCGTCCCAGTGCTCGTGGCTTGGTGCTTCTGTAGTACAACTGTAGCTTTAAAAAGACTTTCCTGAAGAATGAGAATATCCAATTTCTCTCTCACTTACAATGACACAAATGTGAAGTAACAGTTAAATCAGCACTATCCCTCTGACTGAAGTCACGAATCAGCTCTGCCAGGACTTTTTTTGTCTCCAGCCTTGAGAAGTGTTTCAGTACTCTTGAGTAGTGCTGATGGAATGGAGAACACGTCATTTAACAAACAGCGGTGGAAGATTCTGTCACTATTGGCATTTGCTGTGGAGATATAAAGCCACTTTAGTCCCAAGCACAAAGGTGACACAGGAGGTTACATCTCTCGGTGGCCATGGGAATGCAGCAGGGAAGCTCTTGCTGTCTCTGCTGCTCGTGCAGTCCTGCACCTGCGCAGCTGAACCCCACTGACCACTTGTCCAAAAAAAGAATTTCCAGTTGGAAATTGTCCAGCCAGCCCAGCCATCAGTGAATAGGGTCTGGTATATATTCTGAGGTTTAATATAAATATACTACAGAGCAGTTTTGGGTAGAAGCCCAGAGCTCCTCTGAACTTGTATGGATCATCTTGGGAAGAAGAAATGAAAGAATCATGGCTTGATTGCTGCCAGCATTTCTCTGTCCTTTAACACTCGCTTTGCTTAAACCTGCCCTTCTTGCACTGAACAATCTATGAATGTTTAATAGTGGAATGTTCTAATTGCCAGTAAGTGCTCCATGGTAAGTTACTTCATGCTGTACTGTGGTAAAAATGATGTGCTCAGTGGTTTTTCTGTGGCATCTGCTACAATCTGGTTCTCCTGGAGACGCAGAGCTGGGTCAGATCTGCACACCTGCTTCTAAAAATTAATGTGCCTGTGCATCATCATGTGTTCTTAAATCTGTAGGCACTGCTAAAGACTGCAAAAATGTAATTCAAAAATAAATCTTTTCATTAATATACCGACTGCCATTTGTCAATGACTACTTTGATTCCTGTCCCTCTTTTCGCTTCCACCTCTTCTGTTTGGTTTTTCCTCTAGGTCTACGAAAGTGCACAGCCTTTGTGTCAGTCACATATCTACAGTGAATTGACACAAAAAGGGTGCCAGAAGAGAATTCCCACTGCTGCTTCATGGAAGCTGAGTCTTAGAAAAATTAAAATTTGAGACTTTTTGAAGCTTTCTAAAGAATATGGATTCCCAAATCCCATTAAATCTGGTGTTAAAATACTAAATGTAAAATCTTGGGTACCTTAAAGGTTCACAGGCCAGATTTTTCAAGGACTGTTCTTACTTTGCTAAGTGAAATCAACTGAATTTAGGTGCTTAACTGAACAAATATGCAGTGTTTAGTTCCCAAGAATGACACTTTCCTTAAAACATTTAAAAAGCACTTCCCTGTAAAGCCTTCTAAAATGGGCTGTTTAGGAAACTTCCCAAACTGGAACCTCATTTGCTGGAAATCATTAATGCACTACTTCTGATATTGCAATGCAACTCTGTATGGATGCAAGCTGAACAGAAATATACACAACTAAAATAGAAGTGCAATTGGAATTATTACTTCAATGATAAGAATATATTAGAAGTATACTTGAATATAAAAAAAAAACCATGGTGAAATTCAAAATGAAAAAAGGAACACAGATTTTCATATAAGTATACAACATCATGGGAAATTCAGAGTGGGTGTTTTTTTCCTACCAAGTCTCTGCTTTCACCTTAGAAAACTCAAGAGTTTAAGAGCAGACAATGAGATGAAAATCTTCCTTAAAGTTATCTGTACAAACATCTACTATTTATGCATTCTCTATACAATATTCAATCATCAGTGCTTCCTGTACATAAAGAAATAGCAATGTGCAGTATTTTAATTCCATAAATAGTTGTAATCAAAATAAACACATGGAACGCTATCTTTACTCACATGACTAAATTAACAAGCGCTGCTCATTTTTTACAAGCTGTCTGTAGTTCTCTCTCACATTTATTTTGCACCTGCTTGCTGAATGTCTGCTAATGATTTTTGGTCTGAGCTGTGCTGAGAAGCCATTCCCGAAAAATTCTGATATTCCCAGTCCTTCCTATTTTGACTTGGTGTCCAGCCTTTAGTCTCCAGCTGGATGAACACACCAAGTCAGAAGCAGATTTACAGTCACATTTTCACACAAATAGGTACTCACTCTCCCCTGAGCTCTGGTAGAGGTGGACCCCAAGTGGACCTAAACTCATGGCCAAGCTTTGCAGAAATTCAGGGCAACATTAACTGACTGTAACACCTCCCTAACTTTGCTGTATTAGTACTGTGAAGTTTGAAAGTTTTACCTACAGAGAAAACCTCACAGGCTCTTTGATAGCTCTTATTTTGTCATTTGCATCAAATACCTCTCTGCCAAGGGATTCAGCAAACACAAGCAGTGACACAGTTTCTGCTTTTTGTGACAAACGCATCAAACCCAGTTTCAACATCGTGTTTACATCAGTCCTGGGGTAAGGGGTCCTCGAGACACGTTGCACAGAACACTTTGTGGAAGTACCTTTGCTTTGTGTGGCTTCATCAGTGTGTGGGCTTCCAGCTGCCTTTGTCATGGCTTCTGTTTCCATGCTGAACATTGGGCCAGTGACCCGAAACATGGCTGGGTGACGCTCTGTGGGCGTCCTGCCAAAACGTTTTGCAGGAGAGGAACCTGACACACAGCTATCATTTAAGGCCAATTTATCTCGGGAATCAATGGGCCTTTAAAAATTCACCAGCTCACATATCCTTTTCAGTGATGGTCATTAGATGTTTTGTGCTCTGATTTTGTGGGCTTTTGAGAGAACCTGGCTTTTCAGCAAATGCTGACATATCCACTGGTAAGAGGAAGCTCACAGCCTTCACTTTACCCCTGGAGAAAAAATGAGAAAGCATTGTGAGGATTACAAATTTATAAAACATGCAGAAAAAGTAAAAAAACCCGAACAACTCCAACACAACCCAGCAAGCAAAAACTAAATGCTTTCAATCTTTGCACGCTACTGGGGGCAGGATTTCATGCCATTCACATGGTCATCCCAAAGGATCAAGCATGGTCCTGTCTGCTGGAAGCATCTGCCTTTTTGCATCGACTCTCACATCTCTCTATCACTGCCTGACCTGTGTGCCCAAAGCTACATGTGCACAGAATCCTGAGAGTGCACATGCACCCGCAGAGACCCTTTAGTAATTTTAGCATAATAGCCCTGAAAAGAGTCCTCAGCCTCACTTATCCTGTATTGAAATATTTAACGTTTTTTTTCATTTACCACAGTGGGAATCCCTTGGTAGAAATAATGCTCTAGCATATACAAACTAAAATATTTTCGACATGCAAATTAGAGATGATTTGTTAGCAATGCTGTTCTTTTATTACTTGGATGCAATGCACTCTATATAAATTCAAGGTGATACATCTACAGAGTTAATTTTAAAGCAAAAATATTCATATCACATACAGGATTATAGCTTTGGAGCAAAATGTGAGTAAGCTACAGTAAACAAAGAATAAGGAAACCTGACAAGAACCAGCATGCTGGGAAGCAAAAATGTCATCCCTGTGAAAAATTAAGCTTAATAAGCTTGCTGAACTAATTGCTAGAAATTATCTTACTAGTGAAAAGCTAAGATTGGTGTCTGTGTCAGACATTTGGGTGTATAATGGAAGCACCCAGCATCAAGACCATAAAAGATATTACTTTTTTTTGGTGTAACAAACACAAAGCTTCACACTTCAGAACATCAACCAGCCTACCAAGGGGGTTAGGTGAAAAGCTCTTTCCACAGCCATTTCTCCTCCTAAAGCAGCCAGCAGTGAGTGCACACGAGTCACTGTTCAGCTTGACGAGGCAGCTCTAATGGCAGCGATAAAATCATCAGCGCTGCCGTTCAGCCACGGGGCACCCGCTAGGTCCCCAGGCATTCGATGGAACAGATCTGTGCTGCTGTTCTGATTGCTTTGAAAGCTCTTTCCCCTTATGAGCGAGCAGCAGTATTTGCCACTGCCATGCCATTCCTGCACGCTGCCCCTGTGTTTCCCACCATGCACACCTTCCATGTGAGCTGGCTCGAGGGCAAACCCCCTGGAAGTGTTTGTGTGCCATGGGAGTCTTGAGTTTCCCTGGACCCAGCAGAGCGTGCGCAGAAATCCTGAGTTCCAGGGTCAGGGTGCTTTGGAAAGCGATACGAGCTCCCTGCCAGGGACTAAATTTAGGTGTCTAAGTGCTGTAAAACATCTGACCCTGAAATGTCCTTACAAGAAAACCCAGGTGCCTCTGAAAGCCTGGCCTTGTTGTCCCCTGCAGCCTCTCAGGGAGGAGCTGGGCTCTGAACCGGCTTTGCACAGGGAGTGCAAAGCGCTGGGCACTGCTCTGCTCTGAGGATTTAGGGGCACAGAATAAAAGCTGTTGTGATGTGCCACACACAGGTACCTCCACACAGGTGACACTACCCACAGCAGGTGTCAGCCCCTGTGGTGGCCACTGGAGTCCTGCCCCAGCACATGCTTGGGCAGGCAGGCAGAGCCATGGACTTCTCCCTGCCCAAACACGTGCTTTGAGGCCATTTGGATTGTTTTCCTTTTGAGCACAGCACGATTGGGTTAAACCCAGAAATCAGCATGAATTCCCAAGGAGAATATATCAGCAACGGGATGTGGCTGGGCTATCATCTATCACTGTCCCATTACTGCTGGTTCTACCTGTGATTGCTGTCCTGTGTTGGAAACCTTCTCATCAATGAGGAGAGACACTCAGGGCTGGTCCAGCAGCCATTTCACTTAATTTAGAAGCTGTCCTGAGACTGCTTTTCTCAAGGCTGAAAGCATTAACTTGTAATGCTTCAGTTACAGGGGAAATATGATATAGTACATCTAAATCCATGAGCCACAGTAATCACACTTCTAAAGGCATAGTTCACAATTCCTTGGTATTTCTATGCTTTTTGTTCGAAGTTTAAAAATCCCTTTCAAGCTTAGCTTGTCAGAACATCACATCAATCTGCAAAACCCTGCCTGGCTTTAACAGAGCAAAGATTCCAACCTCTTTCTCTCTACCTCAGCCTCTCCTTTCTATATCAAATTTAACCTGCTACCTCATGCTTTGCAGGGAGGAGAAGGACAACTTCCTCAAAAGAGGTCTGCTCAGTGCCCATATACATTCAAACAACAATTTTGCTGATAAGTTAATAAAATCCAGAGCAAAGTCTGTATATTTTGCTAGGTGAAACCTGTGACCACCCCAGGCAGGTGATGCTGCGAAGGCAAATCAAACATACCTGCACTTACAGACATGCTCCTGAAACAGTTTCACATTGCTGGAGTGGCTGTAGGAGAGACAGCTGGCTGGTGATTTTTCAAGCCCTTTCTCCTCTTCCCTGCTGAGCTGTGCTGCAGCAGGAGGGGCTGGTGGCTGGGCACTGCTTGGCACCTCCGGGAGCCCATTGCTTGGAGGCTTCCTGCCAGCCCAGTGCGACCTGGAGCTGCAAGGAGCAGGAGCTGGGGAGACGGTGGGGTAGCGTCTCACAGTCATGGCAGTATCTGAGAAGCAGAGGAAAAAGCAGAGCTAGAAACAATGCTAATAATGCTACTACTAATAATAATGACAATTCAGATATCCTCAATATATTTTTGGAGAGCGACTTTTTACATGGGCAGATAGTGATAGAACACGGGGAAACAGTTTTAAACCAAAAGAGGGGAAATTTAGAGGAGGAAATTCTTTGCTGTGAAGGTGGAGAGACATTGGACCAGCTTGCCCAGAGAAGCTGTGGATGCCCCATCCTTGGAAGTGGTCAAGGCCAGGATGGATGAGTTGGAGCAACCTGGTCTAGTAGAAGGTGTCCCCACCCATGGCAGCAGTGTTCAAACTAGATGATGTTTAAGGTCCCTTCCAACCCCAAATGATCTACCATTCTATTTTTAATCACTTTTTTTTGGCTCAAAACCATTTCTTGCATGTGGTGAAGCTGAGAGGCAGAGGGGGCCAGAACATCCCTTTAGGTCCCACACTTTCCCCTAGAAGGCAGCTGGAGAGGAAGAGCCACACACGTGGTTGGAAAGCACTTTGCACAGCTTTCCCACTTGCCAAAAGACCAGGGAACTATTTCCAAACTTTAACAATCCCAACCAGACTTCTATAACTGAGGACTGTTTCTGTTTTTTTCCTCTGATAAAATTGCAAAGAGAACGTATTCCTAGATATTGACCTCTCTGTGCCTCAGCAAGAACTGTGTTATCAGCAAAAATAAACTGCACATCTGGTGTGATCTAAGCAGCCAACCCATCATTATTTGTTATTATTTGTAACATTTTTCTCATCTTTTACTAAGGCAAGATGGGTTATGGCATTGTTATAACTGTTGGCACATTTTTGCTGGAACAGAGGGGAAAGGCATGTGAAGGAGAGTCCATACCTGCGAAAACCCAAAGCAGTAAGTCAAATTCTGCTTAAGCAAACTGAACTCTGAGTTGAATCCTTTGTTTGAGCCGTGGCAATATACTCCACTAAGCTCAGCTAAGGGGGGCATGCACCCTAAAAAGTGCCCAGAGCAAGACAGCCAGTGCTGGTGGGTTTGGTGTGAGCACAGAGTGAGGCCAGGAATGTGGAATTAACCAGCCTGCGAGCGGCTCAGCCCCACTCCCTGCCGAAGGGCACAGCCGGGCAGGCCCAAGGGACACGGGCAGCCCCGGGGACACGAGCAGCCCAAGGGACACGGGTATCCCCAGGGGACACGGGCAGGTCCAAGGGACACGGGTATCCCCAGGGGACACGGGCAGTCCCGGGGGACACGGGCAGCGCAGGGGGACACGGGCAGCGCAGGGGGACACGGGCAGCGCAGGGGACACGGGCAGCCCCGAGGGACACGGGCAGGTTCAAGGGACACGGGCAGCCCCGAGGGACACGGGCAGCCCGGGGGACACGGGCAGACCCAAGGGACACAGGCAGCCCGGGGGACACGGGCAGGTCCAAGGGACACGGGCAGCCCCGGCCAGCCGCACCGTCGGTACCTGTGCGCTCCCCGGGCAGCGGATCGGCCGCGGCGCTGCCCCGCGGGGGTGCGGGGGGTGCCGGGGGTGCGGCCGCTCCTTGCCCCTCGCTGCCGGGGCTCCTCGCTCCGCTGCTCCCATCTCGCTCCGCCGGCACAGCGCTCTGCCCGCAGGCCTGCAGCTCTCCCTTGAGGGCCCTGTTTTCCCTCTCCAGCCTGTTGATTTGGGAGCGCATCTTGCGGATGAGCTGCAGGAGGTGCGCGTTCCCCTCCATGCTGCCCCTGCCCGCGGAGAGGCTCTGCGCCGGCCGCGGGCACAGCCTGCCCTTTAAAGCCCCCGGGCAATGGCAGTCCCTCCCCGCACGGGCCACATCCCAGTACCGGGAGGGCTGCACAGAGCTGCCAAGAGAGGGCCATGGTTTATTCATTCGGGGGCTCGCGTTTCAGAGCGGAGCTGCCCTCTCCCCACCGCACAAATCACTGTCAACACGGCATCGCCGCACCGGCGAAAACCTGCCCGCCCCTCGCTTGCCCCTTGGTTTTCTCCACACGGACTGAGGAGGACAGAGCCCATTTCCTTTGGTTTGCCCAAAAAAGGCCAATGGTCATCTCCACAGCACACAGGGAGGGTGCCCTTTGCTGGACAGCTATTAATCTCTCCCTTAACACAGGGAGAATGACACTTTTCGCTCTGTGCATCTGGAATTTCGATTCCAGAATTAGCAATTTCTCACAGGAAAATTAAATTTCTACATAAAAGCTGATACAGTGCAAGAAGCCCAGTATTAACAGCATATGCCAACAGCTGTGAGGGACAAGCAGGTCCACCAAAGCTCTTCCAGAAGGCTACAACAGAGCCCAGGCCCTTTCTGGGCACCCGGGGAGGCTCGTTGGAATGGAGAGCCTGCACCAGCATCCCAGGAGTGTAACGAGAGACAGGCCAGGCATGATTCTTGCATTAGCAAGAGAAACACAATCCCCTGTACTTCTCTCATCACCTAGTCCCTAAAGCCATCTTTCTGCTGGCAAGATGTAAAAATAAGTAAGATGCAAAAACCTGTGGAGCAGTCTTCCCATTCCCCAAAACCTACTTCAAAATACAGAACTGAGAATGCCAGAAAGTCAACAGGGAAATAATTTAACACACCTTTTGCTTTGAGGCCATTCACTTCTCAATAGCTCAACAGTGACTCAGGAATATCTGAGAGGAAAAAAAGACTCTTCAGCTGTGTGCCTTTCCCCACTCTGTTGCTGGAGGCTGGGAGAAGAAAGGAAAACTGCTGTGAGATGCTTCAGACATGAGATGACTCAGTTTTATTTTTTCCAGGCGTGTCAGAAGGGCTGCTGTGAGGAAGCCATTGGATCTATGGGGAGGTGCTGCTGCCCAGCAGCTACTGGGAAGTTGGGCACAAACTGCTGGAATGGACACAAAACCAGGGATGAAAGTGATGGGCTTTGCCCTGGGGCATGTCCCCGTGTGGGCAGTTCTGCCTTCTTGGAGCAGCATCCTTAAAAAGTGCTTCCCAAGGGCAAAATGGTTCCTAGAGGCCACGCTGTGCTCGCTGCCTTGCTGACCAAGGGTCATGAGCCGTGCCTGGAAAAGGCAGCTGGCACTTGCTGCAGGAATACACACCTGTGCTGAATTTTCCAGGGACACGGGCACAAGGCTGGGCACTGGGAGCCACAAGAGCCACTGGCAGTCCTGCTGTCACCTCCTGGGAACCTCTCCAGAGGGCTCTGCCTGGTTCAGGCTGCATGCAGAGAGGTGAAACAAATGTGAGTTTCTCAGGCTGCAGATGAAGCCCACAGCACCCAAGCACTTGGCTTGGGCTTGGACCCAGGCTTAAAAAACAGCATAGGTGCCCTTGTGCTGGACACAAAAAGTAGGGAGCATTATGGGTCTATTTCTTCAGCAAGCAGGTCAGGCACTGGAGCAGTGACAGCACCCATGTGTAATTATAATTATCACTGCTGATCCTGCAGCTGGTGGGTTTGGCTGGGCAGGGACACTGACCAGCTCAGCAATTAGCTTACCCCAGCTGTAGCTGAAGACATCTGCTCCTCTGATCCCACGCCTGCTGCTCCTCTGGAACCAGACTGGAGCAGGCAGAGAGCTTTTGATACACCAGAAATGTCTGAGGAAATGACTTTTGTCTTGTACCCTCGTACAGCTGCTCCTGCTGCAATTCCTGCCCATGGATGGGTGGGCAGGGGGCCAGATGACTCAGGAGCTCTGGGCAACGAAAACCTGGCCAAGCTGCCTTGCCACTGTGCTGACCAGTGTGTTCCCTGTAAGCAGAAAGGGCTCCATGCACCCAGCCTTGTTTTCTGTAAATTCAGTGGGGTCCAAGACGTGTGCTTACCCTGCCAGCTCCTGGGTGCTGCTGCTCCGCATGCCACGGGTGGGAACACGCTGGGTGCCTCTTAGCCAAGGCACATGCGCAGGCTGCAGACTGTGGCTGCGTGTATCTGCAGTGTGCCTTCCTGAGCCCACTGCAGACACCTACAGCTGTGTGCCTTTTGCTATAAAACACTTCAACTTTAAGTCTTCTGACAGAAAGGGCAATTTCTCACACCTGAGATGCTTTGACAAGTTGTGCTTAGTAGGATACGAACCTGGGTAAAATTGTTTTCATCCTCGGTCATATCTGAAGCTCTCTGCTAAGAAGAATAATGCAGCGTTTCTGGCAGCTGCTGGGCTCAAGGAGCCCCATAGCAATATCTCTGTGTGCCCGCTGGTGCATGTGCACTGTCTCTCTGGACTATACAAACTGCATGCCAAGTAGTACTGCAGCAGAAAACCTGCAAACAAAACACAGAAACCTTGTGGAGCATCTCTATCCAAAACCACGGGGAGCTCAGCTCTTCATTCTGCCCCTGCCCGGCACAGTGACATGTGTGGTGGCACAGTGACAGTAGCTGTGTGTTCACAGGGGCCCCTGGGGAAGGGCTGCACTGAGAGCAGTGAGGGAACAGTGTGAAAGCTGCCACCAGCAGAAAACAGCACCTGCAGCACAGCCACCACCACTGCTGAGCAGTTTTTGTAGCTGTCTCACTTGCCAAATGCCTCTCGCTCCCCTGAGGTTAGAGAGAAAAAAATCAAAAAGGACTCATTGCTACTCTAGTATGATGATTTCTTTGTAGCGTATCACAACATTTTGTCCTGGAAAATCCATCAGCAGCAGGGGTGAGGATATTTTCTATGGCATGCTGCAGCTGGAGGTGTGTCCTGCCTCCCAGTGGCACCGGAGTCCCTGTGCAAAGAGACAGAGCCTCCCTTCTCTGGGGCTAAACCCGAGCAGCAGAGCACAAGGACTGGGCCTCAGCTGCCATAAAGGTCCACAAAATCGGTGCTGTGGCCCCTGCACCTCACATCAGCACAGCAGGGACTGATGCCCTGAGCTGAGGCTGCCCCTTCCCATTACCTGTGTCGGTCAGAGTATGGCTGGGCTGACCAGGCGTTAGTTTTTAGGAGGACATGGAGACAGGAGGATCAAGACTGAATGTGGCTGGAGGTGGAAAAACTCTGTTACTACTGAGCAGTAAACCAACACATTTCCTTTTTTCTGGCATCATACTCATCCTAGCTCACAGACCTCCATCCTTATGGCGCTCTGCTTCCCCTCTGATGCCTCTGCTGCCCTTCACCCCTGCTTGCCACAAGGCACCACATCACACTGGTGCTCTGGCATTCTGGCTGAGGACCAGCGAGGCTGTTTTGCATCTCCAGCCCCTCTGGGACAGAATGGGGGAGAAGCACAGCAGCCTGTCTGCCCCAACAGGAAATCTGGGGGAATAGAACAGCTCACAGCTCCATCATCCCAGCACCAAACCTGAAACCCAGGACTCTGTCAGGGCTGAAGTCTCCAGGGAAGGTTTGCTGTTAATCAGCCTCGAATGTCAGCAGCACTGGATTTATGCATCCTATAAAAAATGATCAAGCAAAAGCATAACAGCAGCTCTGGCCAGGGTCAGTGCCAAACCCTTCCAATTCTCACTGTACCAAAACATCACTGTGCCCTGAGTCCTTGCTTGATTTCTGACTTTGACATGTTTTATGCTTTGTTGTGGTGCAAAAGAACCCAATTCTCCTCTGAATCTGGCTGTACAACTTGAGGTAAAAAAATAGTATTTCAGTGGATTTAAAAATTAATAAAAAAGGGTTTTTTTGTGTGCTGATTCTGTTTTGCTGACACACTTCTGACCATTTTCCTTCTGTACATCTGAAAGGACTGAATAGGATTAATGTCCAAATTTGATCCCATATTAGCTTTCTCTCAGTGGCTTCTCCATTTTAATGGTAAAGTAAGAGGTAAACAGTAAATTTAAGAAGCAACTTATTTTTTTCCCCAATTTTCATTTCTCCCCTTTCATTCTTCTGAAAGCTGAGACATTTAGACCTTCATGCATTTAAATTATCCCCATGCTTTATTTGGCTTGTCCTATTGCCTGAGGCTCAGCAGCAGGTTTAAGATTGATGCACAACTTGAATGTATTTTCTTCTGAGCACTCAAAGAGCAGCTGGAATGCAGTGGGACATGCACTATGGTCTGCAAGGCCCTTGCTCACCTAAGCCCAGCACGATGGCAGCCACATCAGTGTCCCCACAGGTGCTGCTCTGCCAGGCCAGGTCGCATCTTGTTTTGAATGGATTTCATCTGCAAATGCTCAGCCATGTAAAGAAATGCATTCTTCTTGTGAGGAAAGGATTTGACAGAGCAGATTTTGCAGCAGAAACTGAAAATGTTCTAACAATTGGACAAATTGCCCAGCCTCTCAAGTTTGTTAGTCATGTCTGTGTTTAACAGTTTCCTAACGTGCCCTGGCCATGCACTCCCCGGGCAGGGTGCTGCTCTCAGCCCCAGTCCCAGCCTGGGGTCACCCACCGGACAGGTCCATCCCTGCGGGGCCACTCCTCCTTGCTCAGGCCACTCTGGGCTCCTTGTCAGAGCTGAGCTGCCGCAGCCAGGGCACCAATTTCTACAGCAGTGCCTCAGGCTTTCACTAGGGCAATCAGCTAATTATTCACTGACTAGATTCATTACAGGGCTCTTTGGAGCACCCCCAGTTTTAGCTGTGGCAATACCTCCCTCTCCTCTGTGCTGGCACCATTCTGTATCCAAACAGAGGAACCTGGAGGCCCATTTTGGTACATTCCCACGACTACAAATGCCAAAAATATCCCCTTTCGTATTCTGAACGGCGTGACTTTTGGGTTCTATATCGCACAGCTGAGACCTGCATGGCACACACCAGGAACACCGTCCGGCACTCGGCACTTTCGTACAAAGCTCTTTTCCGAGTGCTCTCGGACAAAAACTTCCCAGCGGAATGAAAATTACCCCGGGGATTGGTAGGATGAGCCCAGGAAGGCAATTACAATCTGCAGGAATGCTCTGTCCTTGACATTGAAGTGAGAGGGGGACATGGGACACGGGGACAGGGGCTGCCTTTGGGGCACTGACACGAGCAGCATTTGGAGGGAGCACAGTGAGTGCCCTGGAGTCGCTCCCCAGCCTCACGTGTAGCCGGGCGTGAGCCAGTGCAGACCTGGCTGCTTCCTCTGCTTGAATGAGACCTTGCCTTCCTCTCATGACTAATTAAACGCTCCCTTCTAACCACGGCTGAGTGGGGACTGCTGCTCACAGCGGGTGCAGCGAGGCTGCTGTGGGGAGTGAGCTGCAGGAGCTCCCACAAACAAAGCAAGGTGGCAAAAATCAATTTTATATGTGGAGCATTCTCAGGTTTCAACGTCTCATTAGGTAATGATGGCACAGAGTTATCTGATTAGTCTGTTAAAAGGTAATTGTTTAACTTATTAATGTCTGTTAAGCATCCTTTTCGTTTTGCAAGAACCATTTGCCTGACTGTGCCTTAACTCCCTTAGGTATGCAGAAAATCCCACACGAGCCCTGTTAAAAGACGCTTTGACTCTGAGCATTCAAGGTTTCTGAAAGGGGTCTGAATTCCAGCAGGGGATGCTCAACACTTTTGAAAAACAAGGCTTAACCTGAAAATGGGAAATAGAAACGCCGAGAGACACGAGTCACATCTGAAAACCTCAGCTACGGTTTTGGACTGTGCTGGCACGAAGTACGGCTGCAGAAACATTTCTAACTTCTAAGAGGGCACTTCAGGTGTTCGTGTTGCATTTCCAAGGCTCTGGGTCTCTGTCCCTTTAAATGGATCCTCAAATTAGTGTGGAATAATCAGAATCAGTCTCCTTTGTGCCAGCCCCCTGCAAGCACAACATATGCTACAGAGTACAAACCCATGCCTCGTGCAAGAGAATCTTTATGCTCAGCTGGAGATTTTCATAATGAGCAGCTCGCAACTGGGCCCAAAGTTACCTGCACAGAGCTTGGGATAGCTTTCAAATTAAAACAAGCCCTCACTCGTGGGAGAGAGCCTCATGATTACAGAGCAGCCCCAAGCACAAAATCCATCCTAAAATTCAAAATTAGTAATAATAATCTCTTAGTGAACGTTCTTTTCTCAAGCAAAACACAACCATATAAAATGTGAGTATATCTGAATCTCTGTAGCTATAAGGAATCACATCACAGGCAATCCGTGCAGAGACATCTAAACCATGACTCAGAACTGTAGGGAGCACCACATGGCATTTGCAGGTCACAAAAACATACCACAGGGTAAGTAACACCCTCACAGCTGTTCTCTAACAAAAAAATGAGTGATTATAGCTAACTGAAGCAGCACATGGGGAGCACAGCTTAAAAAGCACATTGAAAATGCAGCTTCTATAAGAAGAGGGGCAATTAATAGGAAAAAAGGAAACATGCTGCTGTTCAGGTGGAGATGTTTATACTGAGAACTTTGCCATGCTCTAGTGAGTAATGAAAAACCTCAACAACCTGGGCAGACACGTCAGTAATTAAGATTGCACTTCTGCATTACTGAGAATTTTCTAAAAATACCTGTACATTGTCAACTCAATGAAACATTACAAAAAAACTGTGCACATTTCTCGTGTATGCTACAGCTCCTGACACTCACTACCCTGACTCCCACCTTACTGTGCCTCAGAGATGCTCTTGAAGGCACGGGACATGCCCAGGGTTGATCCCAAACCTCTGTTGGGTACAGCTTCCCTGCGGGGCAGCAGCACCTCCTCCCGCAGTGCCAGGAGCCAGACCTGCTTGGGTGCCAATGTTTTCACATCTTGAGGCTACAGTGTGAAATACACACACCACTTACCAACTAAGAGGCTCTCCCAGATGAGCTCTTTACCATTCTGCTTTAAAACCACTCAATACCCTCTTGGTCTGATAATCTACATGCTGTGGCAGCTTTCCCCTAACACTGCTGGTTCCACTGTACTTTTACTTTTTCCCATCTCCAAATACTCCAACACATGCCTGGGAGGTAGGAAAGTTACTTGCTATTTTCCATAGCTAATATTTCACCAAGGAACCTTGCTGGACTTTTCTTGAAAAGAATAATAATGTTCTCATTTCCTCCCCCACCACCCAGCAAGCTGACAGCTGCCCAGAGCTGCTCTCTGTGGACTGCAAACAAAAAACATGCTGGAAGGGCCCGTGCAGGGAGAGCTGTGGGCACCCAGGCTGGGGTCTGCACCCTCTGCCCTTGGCCGTGAGCCCACCCTGCTCTGTCAGGGCTGCCTCAGGCCCCGTGGGAGCTGTTGTGGAGGGTATGGCCAGAGGGACCAGCCTCGTTTGGAACAAACTCTGCACAACCCTGACTTAAGCAATTTTGAAACAAAAGCATCAGGTTGGCATTTCCCAAAGTTTCCCCTCCTTTTCCCAACTAAAATTAGTTGTTCTGTTCAGTTTTCATTAGCAAATAATTTCAGTTGTATTTCCCAGCAAGAAGGATGCTGTGTTTGAAGTACAGGAGAGATCAGCCCCGAAGGAGGCAGCGGAGCAGAGCTGTGTGAATGGCCTCTGCACTGGGTTTGGAGCGAGGCAGGGGATAACCATCCTGAGGCCTGGTGATCCCAATGTGCCAGCCTTGGCAGCCTGGAAACTGCACTGCTCCAGCCTGTCTGATCTGGGGGACGCCCTGACCCACTGTCCCCAACATGTGTTCAACTAGTGCTGCACCAGCAGCAGGCAGAGTGGCTGTTCCATCACAGCTCACCTGAGCAGAGTGGCTGTTCCACCACAGCTCACCTGAGCAGGCAGAGTGGCTGTTCCATCACAGGCTCACCTGAGAGCTGAAGCCAAGTGTCTGCTGTCCTGCAGGGAGCTGGCCCATGGCACCTTGGCAGCCCAAAAGAGCCCCAGGAGGTTTTCTCTCCACTGTTGCACAATGTGTCCTCACAGAGCAAGACCCTGCCCTTCCTTGTCAGGATGTGTGTACTTGGGGCCACTGCAAAAGCAAAAAATCTCAAACAAAATAACAAAAATCCCTTCCCACTCCATGCTGTGGCTTCCAGCCAGCCAAGTGGTGGCAGGAGCAAGAAACCGGTGTGGGGCCAGGTGGTCTGTGCCAAGTGGTTCCTGTCCACGCAGCTCGTGCAAAAGCAGAGGGGATGCAGTGATGGTGGAGCTGAAGGTCCTTCCTGCTCATGGTCATAGTTCTACATGGGCTTGGCTGCTCTTTGCCTTTTGGATTAGTTTTTATCTATCTCAAAGCAATTCTCTTAAATGACAAATGCATTCCAGTTTTTTTGGTTTTTAAAATTTTCTTTCTTTTTCTACAGCTTTGAATGCTTTCCTCCAAATCCCATTTCTTTCTTCTCATTTGATATTTGGTTTAAACATTGATTTTAATGTCTAAGTTCAGAGCTCACCTCATGACTTTAATTTGTTGGGAATGTGAACACTGACTATTTCTGTGATAATCTAAAGAGAAAAAATCTTTTGCATGCATACCAAACTTGTTAAAAATTGGTAAACACAGTCAAATCCATAGCAGATACTTTAAAGATACCCTTGATGGATCACCTGTCTTGAAGATTCATCCTCCCATGTTACTTACAGCTGAAATACTGTGTTAGTCACCTACTAGTTTAAAAAATGTTCAAACTGAAGTAAAAGGTATCTGCAGCCTGGAGCTTCTCAGCTCACGTGGGACAACAGTTTTCATGCTGAGATGGAAAAAGCCACATTTAAAGCTGTGTATGGATGCAATTTCACTTTTTCCCAGTTCCAGGCCCATGGATGGGCAGCACAGGGGTGGTGTGTCTGGAGTATGAATGGTGTAGATCGTCTCCTTCCATTTCTCATTTGGATATTATCCAAAAATAAAATAAAAAAAAATTCCTGTTCAAAACATTATGTTCCAATATAACATCTCTCCAGTTAATGTTAAGATATAATTACCCTGTAAGGAATGATTTCTATTAAACATTTAATACATCTCCCTCTAATTGAAATTTAAGCCTTTAGTTGTGGTTGGGTGTCACTAAAGATGTGATTAAACATAAAATATGTATAACACTTAACTCCTTTTGGGGTGTTGAGATAGCTTCCACTAAGTAACAAACATGAATAATTTCTTTTGCACTCTGAAAAGTTTTTTAAAGAAGCTCAATTTGAGTCTGGCACAGGCAGATCTCCTTCCTCAGATGAAAGGGAATCTTTCACCAGCTTTGCCTACAGCAACAGGGGATGAGCCCTCTCCAGCTGGAGGAAAAGGTGTAGGAGTACACTATGAAATAATTCACTGGGGGAAACCTCGGCTCCAAGAACAGCCAATCATGATCTTATGGCTGCTCTAGACAAAAGGAGTCCCAAAGGGAAGCTTTTGCAGAGAAAAAAAGAACAGTGCAGACCTCATGAGTTTAAAAAGCAGCAATTGTATGAAGAGCCTTTTCCTACAGCACCATGGGCAGGGTGGATGTGGAATTCAGAGCTACACAGCTGACTTCTGCAGTTTGGGCTGCTGAATTTTGTCATGGTAAAGGGACAAACCCCGTCCTTGTAATCATCCTACAGAATCACGTGAGTCCTGCACTTCTTTCATTCTCTCTCCTCAAACGCTGGGACCATCCATGGTTTAATGCTTTGTTCTCTCTCGCTGCTGCAGCCTTGGTTCAAAGCTAATGTGTGTGCTAATTGCTTTCACCCGACTAAGTTTAAAGTGTGTGAACACAGAAGGAGGGGAAGAGCCATCTGGAGCAAGAACCCAGCTACAGTCAAGCCTGAGCATCGCTAACACCAGTAGTAAGGCAAACCCAGAATATGGGCTGCCTTGCAAGCCCCTGAGGAGGCTGCAGAGCTGCTTGCTTAAAATAAACCAAATCCCACAGCCCTTGGACTTACAATGAAACTCATTTTGTGTGCAAGCTATTGAGAAAAGAATCCAGGGATTTCCTTACCTCTGCTTTACAGACCAAGCCTGGCTTCAGCCCAGCCTGGCACCAGCCTGCAACATTCCCTCAGTGCGAACCATGCTTTTGCAATCTAGTTATTCCCAAAGATGGCCAACAGCAGATGTAGTTCCTCATTTCTTGTGAACATTAATTAGAAACAGCCTGCCTCCAAATCACCTTGATGGCTTCTGAAGTACCCATCCATAAACACAAATCATCATCAACACAAAATGAGTCCAGCAAGACCAACAAACCAAGGGACAAGAGGACTCAGTGCTCACTTACCTCTGGATGGTGCAGTGCTGCTGCCACCACTGGTTCCTCCCAGATATACAGGGAGATAGATATATAGATATAGATAGAAACAGCAGGTAAAATTTCACCTACCACTATATACACAGCATAAAGAAAGTTAAAATTTGGGCCAGACATCATTCCTTTCAGCAGACTACAGGTTTTGCAGAGCACAGTGTCCAAAGAGCAGTGCAGGGCTTGTCGAGGTGAGGATGAGGAGGGCTCAGCTCCTGCCCAGCTGTGTGGTTGCTGCTGCTGGGTAGTGCCCAGCTGAGAGCTTGGGCTCTTCCCAAGCCCCAGGTGAGGGTCACGCTGTCACTGCACTAACGCTGGAGCAGGGCCAAACCATGGTGTGTCTGTCCCAACCACTCCCCTCCTTCCCCCACCAGGCAAGGACACTGTGGAGATTTCAAACCTTAGCAAAGAATTCTGGAAAACTCCTGATGTGCTGAGTGAGACAGCAACAAGCACTGGCAGCACCTGCAAGCAGGTAGAGGCTGGATGGTGGCACCTCTGCCTTGCTCACAGAGACGGGGGGAATTCAGAGGCCAACAACTCCAGCTGAGACGCACCAGCTGTGACCCTGGGGTGTAATGAGAAGGGACAGCAGGGCAGAATGAGGCAACACTGGGAAATTCTTCCTGGTATCCCCAGGGAGAGAGACACAGTGCTGGCCTCTGCTCTAAACATACCTGTGGAGGCCTCACAGGAATCACCAGAGAAATCTCCAGGGAAAATGAGCTGAACAGAAAAAACCAGCACAGCAGAATTGTGGGGACTGTGTGCATGGGAAAGAACTGTAATACACATGCACTATGGCCAGAGACTCCTGAAAGCAGGGATTTTCTGTGAATGAACATGAAGGAGTGTGGGAACTCCTGAGGTCAAAGGGAACTCCTAAGAACTTGCAGAATCACTCCACCTTATCCCCACATGATGGAGAAACTTAAACATCTCACTAAATGTATGTGGTGCCCTGGGCAAAATCTGGTACTATGAACTTCAAAGGGAAATCAGAGTTTTCTTGGCCTCAAGCAAGAGAACTACGCCAAGGCTGTTTCCCAGGGTGACTTCAGTCCAGGGCCATGGAGAGAATCCAAAGCCACGTTCTGCAGATGGCTGTAAGTGTCCCTATCAGCATCCACGACATGACAGACAGCCGGGATGCAGGAGACATCCTGATCTCCACCACTCCGGAGAGTGCTGGCACAGGAATGAACCAATGCACAGACCTTCAAAGAGAAAATTTTATGGACGCTTTTATACACATACACAAATATTTTAATATCATGGTAACTGAAATGTTATCCATATTCTTAGTACTGTCATAATTAACTAAAAAGATATTTTTTTAAATTTTGTAAAAATGACATATTTTACACATCTTCTATTTACAATTGCAATATGCTTAAATGTTATAAAACATCCACTCTGACCTTTAAAATATATGTATACTAGGACTTAGTATTAGATATATTATAATTTATAGCAAACTTAGGGTTTGCTGTGTACCTATCTGTTCAATGGGAATTTTGTAATCAGCCTGGCTTAATAAAGGCTGCTCAAAACCAAAAATTGGAAAAAAATACCCCCAAAAACCCCCAAAATTAAAAAAAAAAAAAAAAAAGAAAGAGAGGGAATGTGCAAATATTGGGGCAGGCAAAAAAAAAAAAAATCTCAAGCTTGCATTTTAAAAAATAACACTGTGAAGACTTCCAATAAATTAAAATCTTGACCCTCAAATCCTTTTCCTGGAATTGTCCATGATCAACTTAATTTTCAGCACTATTAATCTAAAAGGAAAAAATACCCCAAACAACAAAGAACAAACCCCGCCCCAGCCAGCAGATCTTCCTGAGGCCGTGTGCTCCCCACGCTGCAGTCAAGCATCAGGATTTGCTGGAGTGTTTGCTGCTGGCACAGAGGAGATGGCTCTATGGATGACTCGTGAAAACGTGCGCTCCATCCCTGGATGTTTTGCTGAGTCCTCCTTGTACGCAATCTTTTCAGAAAAAAGAAAAAAGTAAGCGACGGTGAGAGAGATCGGAATAGCTTGGTGTCTGAGGCGTCCACTGTCTAACCAAGGACTCCCCATTTTTTAATTGTTACACAATGATGCCAAGGATCTGACAGAGGAAAAGGACCTTTCCCTGGTAAATGGAGGCTGCAGGGTCAGGGATGACATCCTCAGAGTCAGGGGAAAATGGGGCTGGGCTCTGCTCACCAGCTCCTGCCAAGCTTCATGGGGTTCCCTGAACTGCACTACTCCCTCAGCTGAAAAGTCCCCTACATTTTACCAACTCACAGACACCTGCACCCGTACTTCCTGACCGTGGCACAGACAGGCCCTGCTCTGCCCACGCTGTCATTTGGGGCTTGCAGCAGCCCCCCCGAGCTGCACACATCCAGCAGCAGGGCTGGGACTGGGGCCAGGCTGAGCCTGTGGGCAGAGCTGCAGGGGAGCAGCAGTGGCAAAAGCTCCCTCTGCCCTGTCCTGTGGGTAGGCTTGAGCAAGGAGGAAGATCTTTTTGCTGAAGAAGCTCTTTTAGCCTTGGCAATAGCTCTTTTTTCTACTTACTTCTATAGAAGCAGACTGAAAACCTGTCTTCTTCCATGGGTGCTTTGTTGAAGCATCCACAGCAGAGACAGGAGCCATTCCCACTGACCACACGGCACCAGCAGTGGAAGAGAAACCTCTCCACAAAGCTCCAGGGGTAACCCAATGCCATGAAGCCCCAGCTGTGACCAGTGATGGCCACAATCAGCCTCAGAGCCCGAGCCAGCAGCTTGGGCAGCTCTGGGAAGGAGCTGCTCTCACACCATGGGCTGCAGAAGAGCACAGGGACTTGGGCACTCCCTGGCAGCCCCTTCTGCTACTGCTGGCACTTGCTTTTGCATTAGGGGGCTCTCATCGAGCTGCCTCACTGGCCAACCCAAAGTTCACAACTAGCATCCTAAAGAACAGGCCTCTCGAGACTGCTCATGGACAACACATCACATATACACCTCGGACCTGTCTTTTTAACTCCCTGACAAGGGAGTCATTAGACATGAAATTAGACAAACATACCCAGCAGAAAAACCAGCAAGTGAGGGAAGTATATGACATTAAAAGAAAAAATAGATGTAAGAAAAATGAACATACCACTTTTGGCTATAGTATTGAGGGAAATGTTAGACAGGGAAGAAGAGAAGCTGTATAAGCAAGGACCATGACAGAGCTGTCAGAAAAGAAAAACAAAACAAAACAAAAAAGAGAAAAACATATGGTGATGAAAAAGTCACTGTCAGTAGGTGAGAAACAAAACTCTCTTGAATACGACAATGGGAAAGATGGCAAATCGTACTGGTGTAAAGCACACAGCACAGATGCAAGAGAGCCTCAAGCTTTCCAACTGTGAGATAAATATTTCAGCCACAGTTTATGGCACGTGATTTCTCTGAGGCAATACTCTGCTCAGAAGCAGGGAGTTCGTAAGTTCACTCCAAGAGGAGTAGAGTTTTCTCAAAACCCCCCACTGCCTGGAAAACAAGGCTGCCACTTTTTAGGCTTCCCCAAAGAACAGCAAGCGGAAGACCGTTTTCAGGGTGGACTTTAAAATTCAGACAGTTTTGGTAAAACAGATGGCAATTTTGACTTTTGTTGGATGAACTCTTAACTTTACACATTAGCACTGTTTTGTACAAGTAATTTTGTGTTATTTAGTATTTCCATTTACATGAAGAAAACGCCGAGCTCACTGATATGAATACAGGTATGAGCATTTAACAGAATTCTCCAAATGTTTTATGAATGCTGAAGTTCCTGGGCTGCTCATGCCTTGGTTGAGCTGGCCATCCATTTTCCATTCTTGTGGGGAACAGTGGTTCACACAGGACATATGGTGCTGCCTATGCATACTGATGGCCAAAATTAATTCCTTGGGAGATGCATGAATATCAACAAATAATGCCCTTAACACTTACATACTTAATATAACAGTTACAAATATTAGTTGTGATAAAATCACTGGAATGCTTGAGGTTCACAAATCTTTTTACACCTAAACAGGACGGGATCACAACTCCCAGAACTGCAGCCACCCCTGAGCTCAATCCCCACCTGGCAGGCACCAGGTCTCCAAGCAATTAGAGTTTTACACCCAGTGAAAAACTCACTCAATTCCACAGTAAATACAACAACAGGCAAAAAATTCAGGTCAATCCCTATTCTCTGAAGATGAATAATACAGCATGGGGTAATGGGGTGCCAGTTAGACACTTCAGTGAGATGCCACCACTGATGCCAGTGGTTAAACCAAGCAGCTCTGCACCCACAGTGCTTTTGGATGCTACAGGCATCTGGAAATGCAGCACAACGGCTACAGAGGAACTATTTATCACATGCAATCTAAGGCAGCCTACACATAAGCATGCAAAGATATAATTGAACATGGTTTAATTAGCACTTCAGTATGCAGTATTGCTCAATATTTAATTGAAACAGAAAACATTAAAAAAAAAAATCTGCCCAGACACAGCAATAGAATAGCTGCAAGTGTGCACTGGAGTCCAATTCAGAACTTTGGGATGCAGTTCATAGAAAGTATCCATGCATGCTCATCCTTCTGAAGCTGCTAAAACACATGGCATCTATTCTGACAGTATACTCAAATACAAAAAAATTTTAAAAATAACTTTCCCTGAAAGCTGAATATAAATAGAAATGATAAAGACACCTCCTGTGGTTATAAGCTACATCTTAAGAGCAATTTACTGTTTTAATTAAATACATCACAGCTATAGGACAAAGCAAGCAAAGCACAAAACACTAGTTTAGACTATCTTTCTACACTTCTAAACCCCAGTCAGCATTTAGCCTCACAAACATTCAACTTTCCAGTATGTAGCAAGGCAGCAGAAGACAGATCTTTACTGATCAGATTCACTATACAGAATATACCTGTATTAAGAAAAAAGAAAGAAGAGGGGTAGAAATAGAAACCAAAACCAAAAAGTAAGCTGTTTTCTCAGTGACTACTGCATTGCAAGGTTTTACTTCTAGTATTTTGCTCTACAGCTTCATTTGTCACTAGAAGAACACAATTAGCCACCCTCCTTGAGCCCAACCAGCACCAAAATAGGTGGTCTGACCTGTTCATTCATAACTACAGAGAGCTCGCTGAGCATATCCTTGTAATGAGACTTCATCTCTCCCTGATACTCAAATTGGTCCTCCTTAATAAGGCGTTCGTTGACATCGAGAGCATGTCCACAGGCTTCAGCAAATTGCCTGCAAGCACAAAACCAAAAAAAACAATGATGCTAATTTTGTCGTAATGAGCAAAAATATCTATCTCTATATACACACACACAATACTGTATCTCTCCCCCCCTTGCAAACTGCACCTTGTCAGAAGTGAATTTCAGAACTGATTCTTAGATCAAAAGGAATGTATTCTACTAGGGTAGCCCAAAACTCCAGTAAATGTTTCTTAGGAAGGACTTGTAAGATAAGGTAAATGCAGATGTAAATTAGGCTGGTTCAAATCAGTCTGATTTCGTGTCTCACCTACCTGTGCCATGCAGAGTGTCCTATGTGCTATGCAGGGGATGAAAAGCCTAAAATTCATGTTTACCTGAAGATTTCCTTCAGAAGCTTAACTTGATTATCAGGGTATCTCTTAGCATTTGTCTCTTCAAGAAAAGCTCGAGCATAGGCCATCGGTCCAGCGTTTACCTGGGTGGAAAATACACAGCTTAGGTGCAGAGAACAAGCCATTCCTTGCTGTTTCTCTGGTGTTCCAAGGCTTGGAGAGTGGCCTCAGGCAATCCAGCCTGTGAGAAGAACATCACCTCACTGCTTCTGTCACCAGGGGGAAGCTGAGGAGTTTTACTGAGGAAACAGGAGCTGCTCAACCTCATACAAGCTGCAGATGTGTGCTGGCCTTTCAAAGTCCCCAGCTAGGTGTCATCCAGACAGCTACAGGTTTGTTTCAAGACATTTCTGTGAGGGCACTGGAAATACATCTCTCACAATCCCAACTTTCCTAAATATGAAAGGACAAAGCCAATCCTAGCAAAACTCCCTTTAAATAATCTGCTTGCTTGTGATGGGCCATATTCTCAAGTGACATGTGACAGTCTTGTTGGAATGGTCCTAATTTTTATTTAGAGTAGACTTGACTGAAATAATTGCATTAGCATATAAATCCAGCAGTCAGCAATGCTAGTGGAAAACCTTCCATTCTTTAGTGTGTTTAGAGTGGGATCTAACAACACTGGAATACAAGATATACCAAAGACAAAAAATATCTAGAATTATGAAAATCAGAATAAAAATTTAGATAGTTGCACTGGGGAAAAAAAGAGACAAAAGGCAGCAAATTGTCATTACCTTGACACTAACACTTCCTTGGAGCTTGAGCTGCAGTCGGATCATGTCCACTTCTTCCATTGTGCAAAGCTGATTGAGCTCTGAGACCTTTTTGGACATCTCATCAATGGCCACTTCGATAGGGTTCAGCTCTGTGCTGGTTTGGCTTATGACTTGAATGCGCTTCTTCACGTAGGGAAACAAGTGACTGGCTGCTCGAGAGAGAGGAATGGATCAGAGAACTCGCCCAACAAGACAGCGTTTAGGAAAGCAAAACAATTAAGTCAAAGCATTAACTTTTGACTTTGCCAATGTCTTTATCAATCCATAAAAATTAAGTTTTAATCACTGAATGAGTAGAAGTGACACAGTGGGTCCAAACTCAATTCTGATGTACCTGGCATTCGAAGAGCATTTTCTTTTGAATTCACCGGTGTTTACAGATACCAGGCTCTGTCACATGCAGGTGGCAAAAAGCTCTCAATGCTCAGATTTTAGAATCCACAAATTTCTTCTGAGTTAAAGCATCAAATTATAAGTCCACACTGAACTTTATACAGCTCAAACCACTACATCAAACACATTTCATGTTAGAGGCAGGAGCCTCTAGTTTAGCTGAATTGGGAATCATTCACTGTGATGGTGTTGGCTGGGATAGAGTTAATTTTCTTCACAGTAGCTGGTACAGGGCTGTGCTTTGGATTTGTGCAGAAACAGTGCCGATAGCACAGGGATGCTTTGGTTATTACTGGGCAGGGCTTACATGGCATCAGGACATTTCTGCTCCTCACCACACACACCAGTGAGGAGCTGGGGGTGCACGAGGAGTTGGGAGGTGACACAGGCAGGACAGCTGACCCCAGCTGACCCAAGGGATTTTCCAGACCATATGGTGTCATGCTCAGCATGCAGAGTTGGGGGAAGGAGGAGGAAAGGGGAGGGACACTCAGAGTGATGGTGTTTGTTTTCCCAAGACACTGTTACACGTGATGGAGCCCTGCTTTCTTGGAGATGGCTGAACCTGCCTGCGCATGGGAAGCGGTGAGTGAACCCCTGGTTTTGCTTTGCTTGTTGTGCAGCTTTTGCTTTACCTATTAAACTGTCTTTACCTCAAGCCATGAGTTTTTTCACTTTTACACTTCTGATTTTCCCCATCCCACCAGAGGACACTGACTGAGTGGCTGTGTGGGGCTCAGCTGCCAGCTGAGGTTAAACCAGGACACTCACCCGCAGATGAACCCACTACTAAAACATCATCCTCAAAGCAGTAAGGAGGTGCTTTTAACATTCAACCTAAATATTTCTATGGGAGCTGACAGGAATTATTCACCTTTAAAACTCTTTACTTCCAGCCAAGGCCGTTCCTGGATCTCAAGGAGTTTGGCAAAGGTGCTGTTATGGTGCATTAAGTCTGATCTGAGCTAACACTCTTTTCTGATTGCCCTACATGCTTTGGAAGGTCTCCCAAACTCCATGCATGCCCTTCTCCACAAAGCATCTGCTTTCAGTCAGCTCAGACCTAAATAAGCTCCAGTTTACAGGGTGTCTGTCTCACTGGAGAGCAGGAAACCCAGGACTTCCAGAGGCGGAAGCACGAGGCACAGCTGGGCATGGCAGAGAGCAGAGAAGCAAGGACTGCAGCCAGACTGCACCTGCCCTCTGCCCAGCAGGCTCTGGAGCAGAGATGCAGTGCAGGTGCCACTCCAGCTACCCAAGCACAACTGACTTCCGCCACTCCTCCAGTCATAGCAGGAAGCCTTGCTTTTTTCTCAAACTAAAAGCACTTAAATTTACACAGGAAGCAAATAAAAATACATTATCTTATCAAACAGGAGTGGGGAAAAAAAGGAAATAAAAGAGAAGAAAAGAATATTTCCTTCAGTGAAAAGCACTGAGGTGAGGCAGGTGCCAAAGGAAAAAGCAGGGGAGAAGAGGAGGTCATCAATTTCCCACCTAATGCCAAAGAAGGAGCAAGGCTGAGAGCAGTGGGAGCTGCTGACAGCATGTAATAACCCAGGGAAAATATTCTGCCAGAAGAACAGCCCTCTCTGTTTTTGCCAGACAGACCATAACAGCTGCACTTTCAAGTCAGTGAAACTACCTGCTTCAATACAGATTTCAAAACACCTACTGCTGCTCAAGCACCTAAAAAAACCACACACAAGGTATTCCTCCTTTCTTCTTCTAACAAGCAAAGCCCTGTCATGTAACAAGACACCCTCAGACATCAGTGCCTCTTTCCTGACTTGCCAGAACAAAACTTCTAGATGACTATGCTTGCACTGCAAGCAGTTTTTTTTTTTCATTCTGTCCTTTGGGGGAAGTAGATGCACTGAAGTTGGTGGGGAACTGGATTTTCTGTCACTTGGGAGCCTCTGCTGTGAACATCAGCCTCTCTGCCCATGAGAACATTGCCTCCAACTCAGACAGTTTCTCATACATCAAAATTCAGATGTCAAGTTTCAGTTGTAGTCTCACAAAGGATGCAGTTTTAAAGAGAGATTTCAATCATGATAAGGAGCGAAAAACTTCAGTTTAATATGACTCATTAAGAGCAGACATATCTAGTGTTTCTGACATTCCTGCCTTAAAACACTGATTGAAATCTTACCTCTAGCTTTCAAAACTATATAATGTATCTTACTCCCATTTTGAACAAAAATTCCTACCTGTTAAGTTTCACTCTTAGCAGAACAGACATCCTACTTGGCTTTTTCTTTGACTTGTTTATTACTAAAAAAAAAAAAGGTTCCAAGTGCTAAGCTGCCTCCAGCAGAACCACTGCCAAGTTACAACACTACAAGAACAGTTAAGATGTCAATTATAAGGAAAATAAAGCAGCTGAATGAAAATAACTATCCCTAAGTGGGTCAGCAGCTCTGTAAGGAAGCCCACTGGCAGCACAATGAAAAGATGAGTTATCACCCTGCACAGCAGCCATGCAGACGTACTGGTGAGGATGGTGCGCCTCTTGCACTGCTCCTCCACCCCGCCGTGCTTCTTCCCTGAGAGCGTGAAAGGCGTCTCAAACACAAAGCGGTTGATGTTGTGGTGCATTTCGAAGTCAGTCTTTCGATCCTCGGCCTCCTTCTCCTCGAAGAAAGGTGTGACATAGGTCACCTGGATGTAGGCGTATTTGGGATCCAGGTCTTTGGGGTTCACCTGGGTAACAGCAGCAAACAATAAAGTTATATTTAGTGTGATGAGCTTCCAAGGCATCCATTACATTTTTGATGTATTTATTTATTTATAGCCGTAGCGATGAAAACTGACACTTCCAAATATAATACTCAGATCATGGATGAATACAAAGACATTTAACCAAGAGGTCCCTAAGAAGACTAGGATCTTTTAATATAGCCATTGACAAAAGTGGATAAAAGCTAAATGAGACAGAAAACAACCTGTTTCTGCACTGCAGCAAACATCTGCCTGCTCATCTCCTGCTGTGATGCCCTGCTGTAACAGTAGCATTTCCATACAGCACCTGCCAGGCTTGTTTTAGCTGTCTAGATGGTTCCTAATAGTTTGCACATACACTCAGATAACATTCCTTCAAAATACAGCTCTCAAAATGTGAACCAGGCACTCAGTTCTCTCCCTTGTGCAAAACCACACGTCTTTCCCACCTTGTTGGAATCCTGGATGATCTTCACATTATCTATTCCAAACTTGTCTGCATAAAGTTTCATCAGCCTTTGAGAGATCTCAGACAAGCCAGTTAATTTAGGTTCTTTATAGATATACTCTTTACCTTCCTCTTCTTCAAAAAAGCCCTGTTTAGAAAGAAACAGAAGGATACCGTGAACATAAGAGGCAGGGCAAAGCCTAAACGAGGTGCTTACATCAGGAATAAAGGTTGCCTGTACACCCACCAGAGCATCCTAAGTTAAAAGCTTACCTCTGTCCACTCCTAGCAGACATTGCCTAGAGGTCAGTGCTTATACTGTCTGCAATCTCCAAAGTTACCCAGGAAAAGATCCATACACATTTATTCATGTAAGCATACATTGAATCTAAGCTGCTTAAAGAGTTGAAGGGCTTTCTTGAAAATGCTGATGTGTGTATGATGAAAAAACCCTCATAGATTAAAACCCAGACATTAAAAATTCTTTAAATCGTAATAATTTGGTTCAATTAACAGCTGCTTGCTGGATGCTGAGCCCAGCTGGGTTGTGTGCAGGCACAGGCTGGGCACTGCTGCCCATGGCAAGGGGAGCACCTGGGAACCAGCCTGCATCTCCCTCAGGGCAGCTGAAGAGGGACTCTGGTGGCACCTTGAACGGCCATATAGAATTGTAGCATTTCCAGAGACAATCAGTAAATTATTCACATTTGAAAAGAAAAACAAAAAAAGACACGCTGACCATGTTCCTTTGCAAAAAAGGTACAATCTTATTAAGGTTGTTATTTAATGCACTGGATGGACTTGGCAGAGCTCCAAAAAAAGACTCCACGGAAGCACTGGACATGAATCTGTCATGCTTCAGAAGAAATGCCAACTCTGAAAATTCACAGAGCATTGCATCACCTGCAGGTGAGACACTCAACTGCTACAGGGTGAACACCAACATCAAGGCTGCAGGAGAAGCTCTCCCAGCTGAGAAGCAAGCAGCAGGTGCCCCACTAACAAGGACTGGATTCATTCCAATGCCAGGAGCAGCACCAGCCCTCCTCCTAGCATTTCATGTGCAATCTGGTGGTGTGCACCACTGCAGTTGCACTCCAAGCCTCTTCCTTTCACCTTAATGCAAAGTGACCCAGAGGAAAACACCTGAAGCTGCAGGGATGGGGGAAAGGCAGACAGCATTAATGATGTCAGACCCAAGGCCCTTTGAACTTAACATGATGTGGCTTGGACAGCTAATTCTACAATATGCCTAAGCCAACTGCCATCTGTAGAAAAACAGAGAAGCAGAAATTAATAAAGGCAAGAGATACCTTCAAAATCTCTTTGGAAGGCTCTCATGCAAAATCCAGCCTTTTCAATCTGGAAGTCTATTTCAATTTTGCCCACTACAATTATAGACTAGGCAAATCTTCACCAAAAAAATTTACAGAATTAAAATAAAATAAGCTATGAACTTCCTTGCTTCTTTAGGAGAAAAACACTTAATCTTTATTTCAATAGGGATTAACAAATATGTGCATCTCTGGCTTCTCCTTCAGTGAGGACAAGAGGCAATAAAATTGTCTTTTAATTTGGCAGGTGCCAGGAGTACTGTGGGCATTACCAGAAACCAATAACTAATAGCTGCACCAGCAGCTCATCTGACAGCATCCTTATCAGTCTCACAGTGACCTTCTAAAATTGCATGATTTTTAACAACATTGTCAGTTAAACTCCATAGGCATATGAAGAACTTCACAGGTAATTACAGAAAAGATCTAGAGCACCAAAGTTGACACCTATAGACATCTACTGAGCTGGGTAGGCAATTGAGCTCCTTTTGATTACACTGAGAAAAGATCTACAGGCTCATAACCTGGTTTCTGATCTTGTTTCCACTGAAGCAAAACTGCTTTATGTGGGGAAACCTCATTAGTTTGATGCAACCATACTTAAACATGCTACTCAGGACTCTTTCTGTCAAAAGACATCTGTTTTCTGTTACTATTCAGCGTTTCCAACAAAACCCCTCATGTTTTCCGAATTAATCACATAGCAAGCTAGAATGTAGCTGATGCTCTTAAATCCTGATTCTGTGTATGCTTGCATGCTGGAACGCAGTGTTTATATGTAAGTGCCAAATCTCTGCTGATGCTCCATGGCACACTGAGATGATATCTCTGTTAATCGTTTTACTTTTTAAAAAAATACCTGAAAACAAACAACTAACAGATTTAGTCTTATCTGTAATGCAAGAGACATCATTTAAGTACATATTCCCTACAGTATTTCAGCTGACAAGTGACAAGCAGAAGTTAACTATGAGCTATAAATAATCATGTCTGCCATATGCTATATGTCTGGCAAAGACTATTAAAAGTAAGATTAAATACTTTTCAGAAGCCAAATATCCTCCAATTTCAGGATTTTAAAATATTAAGCAGCCAAGGTTACATTATCGATGCATATCCCTGGATTATTTTCATCCTGGCTGGTTTTGTCCTGCAGGGACAACACAGCCTTACAGATGAAAATTATTACAGGGAGCAGCTGATGGTGATGGAAGGCAGATGACCTCCTGCACAGCAGGTTACTGGTTTCCACTGGGCTCTGATGTTCTGAGAGGCAAGTTGGGACCAGGCCTATCACTGTGGGAGTTCTGATAAGGCCCTTTTCCTCCCCACACACCTCCAGACTCACAGCACATCAGACTCTTCTCTGCCCTTTGTTGAAAGGTGCTGATGTAAAGCTTTCTGCTTGACCTGCCAGGAATTGGCATCTAATGGATCCTTCGCTGTCTCTGTCAAGCAAGCATCTCCTCCCACAGTGAATGTGATCACTCTAAAATCTCTAAAACTCTGCCCTCCAACTTCTACAGCTTCCTGCACACACAGGAGAACAAATCTCAGCTCTACCTAACCCTGCTCTGAAAAACAGGTCTTGAATGTCTTTGATTATCAGCACAATATGAGTTCTCAGCTATTCAATATATTTAACAGATTTTTTTTGCCTTTAATTCAAGAGAGATACTGACTTCTCAAGCACTCATCTATGAGTAAACTCCTATGCACTGGCTAGTGTGGTCACTTGGGGGTGCAATGAGATATTGTCACCAAAGGCCTTTAACAGAATGTGCAGCCTAAAACAGCAGCTGCCATGAGATCTGGCTCTCTGAGCTGGCAAATAAAGCTTGTGGTGAAAACAGCCGACTGTGTCCTCCCTGAGGATCACATTAATTCAAACCATCCTTGCACAGGGTCCCTGCAGCAATGCAGTAACCAAACACTGTCTCTGCCTTTGCACGAAGAACAGTTTTCAGGTGCGGCTGCAAATCATCCTTCTCCACTAAGAAACCCTCAAATTCTCCCTCCCAGTATTAACATTATTCTTTTGTTCTTTAATCTGCTTTCTCTGCAGCTTTTGTTTCAGTTAAGCACCAGCAGCGGCATCACATCCCTCCTGCAAAGGGCAAGGAGAAAGCTGTGCTTGTTGCATTTAGAGCCCAGTGACTGGGGGGAACACATAGAGAAAGACACAGCTGTGAAAAACTCATTCACTTTAGAGCACTAAAGCTGTTTAAATGAAGTTGCCCTTGTGGCACTGGCACCTGGAAAGTCATTGCACTGTGACAGAGAAGCTAACCCAGTTCAGCAGAAGTGCTGAAGCTCAGTTACCCTCTGGGAGAGCCACTGGCTCTGGGAGAGCGCTGGCAAGAGGCTGCAGGTCCTGTTTTGCCCTGTGCTGCTCCCATTTTGAGGAAGGCCAGGCTTAAGGAAAACTCTCTCCTTCCTCAGGTGCAGTTCCCTTTCTCCTTGCATTTGGCAAGTTCAGCTTTGCTAATCTGTCCAGAGAGCCAGGACCTGCCATTCCCCTCTGAATTCCCATCTGCTTGCTCCTCCAAGGGACTGCCAGCACCACGGCAGTGCCTGCCCAGAGCGCTCCAGTGACCACTGTCACAGCCCTCACTGACACAGCAGCCTTCCACCCGGGAGCTGCTGCACAGGCCAGGAAAGCAGCCTTGCATTCAAACAGCATTAATGCTAGCCCGAGATTTTCAACAGAGAAAGAAAGGGTCCAATCCCGCTCCCAGTGAAGCTGGGAGGAACTTCCACTGAGACGAGATGATGCAGCATTGGGCCCCACAGCGCACACACAACATGATGAGATACAGCTCGGTAATTCAGGGAGCTGAACAAACAAAAGTTAGTTTGCAGGATGCAACAATGAATGCAATAACGTTATTTCATCTGCCACGAACCAAAGAGTTGAGAGCACAGGAAAATTAATGCTAAGTAACAGTACAGGGAAGGATGGAGGATGTGTGAGGAGAATTAAAACAAAACATGCAATAGAACTAGACTTACCACAGCCTTGAATAAGATCAAAAGGAGAAAAGAGCAAATTTCTGCATTAAAATCTAATTAGCAAACAGAATGATTCACATCAATCTGTTGTTTACACACTTTATATTTTAGAGCACAGGAAATTGTATGCTTGCCAAAACCAGGACTAAAAGGAACATGCTGGATTGCTACACTGGTTTGTGGTGGAAGAAAGCACAAAATAATGCTTCAAAGGTTGCTTCTGAAGCACAGCAGAGGGAATAATACTATTCTACAGTACATTGCACAGAATCAGAGGTGGCCTGGAAGCAGAAGGCAGAGCCAGTGAAAAACACAACAAAGCATCTACTGCATACTGCTCTGCTTTAAGCTCTATTAGAGGAGAGTGCCACATATGTCTTCTCTGGTTCTATTCATGTTGTAGTTTGAAAAAACCTGCCCTGCCTCAGTCTCAGCTTTTCTTGGTGAAGTCAAGAATTAAAGTTGACACACAAGTCTGCTCTCGAACACACCACTAAATCCACAGCAGTGGTTTACACAGAGGCAGCCGAGTGCTCTCTCTCCTGACTAAAATCCTGCTGGGAGTCTGACCCACGAGGCAGTTTCTACCCTGTGATTCATTACCAAATGCTTCCCTGAACAGTATCAGGAGCAGGTGTGAAATCTGTGACTGTGGAGACAGAGGAGCCCAGGTTCACCTACCTGCCCATAGAAGGCCACGCGGTAGTATCGCCCAAAGAGACGTTTCTCAGAGTTCACCACTTCTGCGACCTTCAGGTAGGAGCGGTGGATGTCGTAGTACAGGTCAGACAGTCTCTGCATGAACAAACAGGCACAGGGAGGGAGGTGAGAGATGCCAGCACCTTGGGAAATGCCACTACAGCTCTGCAAACTGTAGTTGGCCTGCACTGGGTTCCCAAAGCTTTGCAAAGACAGCTGTACGTGCTAAGGCAATAGTTTAACCTTGTTAGCTGTCACTAAAGATTAATTTCCAGGTTTCTGTCATCTTCTGAGGAGTTTTGGGGCAGTGGAGCCTTTGTGTCCAGGGTCACACAGGAAGAAAATCACAGCACCACCAGACAGTGGTGCTGACCAGGGAAGAGGTCAGAGAACCCAAGTGTCCTTTGTGCAGGTGCCAACAACTCCAAGCAGCTCCCAGCCCCACACAAAGATACACTTTCCCCAATTACCACTAAGCAGAACTTTCTCAGGATAGTGAACCAAAGTTTCAGCTAAGTTAAAATCTGGGGAACTGCTTCCTCAGCATACAGCTTATTGATACCTACCCCTTTGTGTTGCTTCAAATTAAAACACAGAAAAATCAGTAAATGAGATTATCATCTGGCTATCCATTACGTATTGAAATTGCCAAGTAAATAAGAAATTAAGAAACCCTGAAACTGTGAGGAAATCACACAATTTATCAGCAATTTCTAAACTTAAATACAATGCAAATGTGTTCTTGGTTTAGAACTCAGGTAAAAAATCATATCCACTGGCTAAGACAAGAGGGTTGTTTGAAACCTTTTTACATTTACTATTGAATTTATGCTGAAAAGAGGCAAGGAAGACACCAGAGTTTTTTATTTTCTCACAGCACAAAACATTAAAAGGAGACATTACAGACAGGAAGAAAGAAAACATCCCTTTTAAAGAAAGCACATTTTTTTACCTAAAATTTTTGATTTTATTGTTGTCTTAGGATAATTAAAAAGACCCAAACCAAACACCCACTTACTTTAAAGTCCCGCTGCTTTTCAAAAACAGCAATGATAGGCTTGTTAACCTCAGCAATAAGCTCATATCTCTCAGACTTCCAGAGGTACTCAACACACAACTCCAGCTGTTCCACAAGAATATTCTGCAATTTCACAAATGCAAATAGTTCAGTGACTTGACAGCTGGTGGCATTTAATTAATAGCAATGCAGCAAAAGCACATACCCACTACTTCATTCTTATTCTGGAACTTTTATATTAAGGTTTTATTGCAATTACAAAATGTTTAATCAGGTATTGGTGACCTAGGTCTTCTTTAGATAAAAAACCTGAAATAACAGCAACACGAAAATACTTGAATAGTTGACATCTTATGCAGAAGAATGGGTTTGCTTCACGGGCTCCCCCCTGCCCTGACTTTCAGCTCTGGTACTTTATGTTCTCCTTAGCTAAACACCAGTCCTGGCTATTTAGTGCAGCATCTGTGACATTTCATCAAAAGCTGTGTGCCTTTTAATATTGCTTGAGTACACTCTTGATGATTTGTTGTAACACACACAGGCATCCACTAGAAATAAAACTCTGTTAATACAGAAAGGTATATAAATGCAAATGTTGCTGACCTCATTATAGGGAGTATCTTGCATCCCGGAGTCTTCCTTCATAGCACCTTCTTCTTTAATGTTGGGGGTAATGCTCAGAAAAGCAGGCCAGCCCATGGAAAATAAGCCTTGAAGTGCAAGTCGTAAGGAAGTCTATTAATGACTGAATAACCAGATACTTCAAGAAGTTACTAGATGCCGTTGAAACAGAGCTGATGAGTTCATTTTTTTTCAGAGCCCAAGTAATGAGAAGCACAAATGGAGCTGACTGAATTAATGAGACTATTACACATTTTCGTCAATGATATAAATCCACTTCTCCAGGCAAAGGGAGACAGCATTTTCCTGCCACAGTGTTATTCCTCACTCTGGCATTTTGGTTCCTGAGCTGTCTACTGCTCTCGAGGGGTGAAGGTAAACCTGCCAGTGGAGGTGACAAACTCCTGGCATGCCGCATGTTAAATTTAAAAGTAGGAAAATGCTACTATGGCACAATTAAAAAAGCTAACCCATACACACTGAGATGGGGGCCTCCATTCTCTCTCTCAAGTTTTGGAAATCGTTTAAGTACAGGTTTAAAATGACCCAAGTTCTTCACTCCAGCTACTGTAATCTGTTATTCAGGCAAAGTATTTTACCACTGCTGAACTGTCTCAAAAATATTGCTCCTCACAGAAAGCTTCCTTCCAAAAGGATGCATTTTTTCATCTTGTCCAGACGCTTCCAAGTGTATTGAAGGACTATAGTCTTTCCAAAACTGTTTTCTCTTCCTTGATATTTGCCCTTGACCCTAGAAATTGCTCTTTGGGCAAATTGCTAACGTATCTCATGCTGAGAATTACAATGAAATACACATTTCATAAACTATATAACCACCAGCATAGAAGCATTAAAAAATATAAGCCTGCACTTTATTTTTCGAATAAGCATCACAGATTTAAAAAAAAAACCCTTTATCTATACTAAGTTACATATGGATAACCAGATATTAATTCCATCCCCCTGCCCTCCCAGCTTTGGACAGCCAAGGAATTGGACATGGATTTGCATGCTAAACACCAATTGACCCAAGAGGGATTTTCCTGCTGCAAAAGCCCATAACCAGAGACATTCTGAGCAATCCATCAAACCAGCCAAAGAGCATCAGGAAAGGAACTCATGATGTTTCTGACATGACTTGCTTTCTATAACAGCCTTCAACATGCACTAGAAATAGTTTTGCTTTGGTTGATATTGTTCCAGATCAATTGGAAAACAGTAGTTTGATCTCCTAATTATGTTATTGGACCCACAGACAGGCACGGTTAGAACACTCACTTCCTCCATTGTGAGTTGTTAGTAACACATTACTATCAGAGCCTTGAGCATCTTCCAGGAGCATACGTGAGGTACAAATCTTTTCCATTTTCCAGTAACCTATGATATTGTAAGATGGTATTAGTACACTGCTACTGGTATGTGTTAATACATGCATATTTAATAACAACAGACTAACAAGTGAAGCATTCTCTATTAGCACTAGCCTGCTAAACATTTAATTAAACCTCTTTACACAAAACACACTTTCACTGTTCCAGTCTAAGACTAGTATTTATGACACATTTTAAAAATAAAATATTCAGGAAGAATTCAAGCTGCTTTAAGAATACTTTACGTATAAGGAAGGAAAGCAAGATAGCCCAAAATTATTTTCAACAATGATATTTATAGATACACAGCTATTTTTGAATATGTTGATCTTACCTTTTCTCTTCAGGTACTCTGCAATGAGAGCAGCAATATGAATATAGCACATAGCAGCCTGCAATGAGAGACCAACATTCATGTATTTGTTAAAGTACACTGACTTACAGTGTATATGTGATAAGGAGGACATAGTGTCATCACTGTCAAGTCAAAAGGCAGAAAAGGGACGCAAAACTAACCTAAGAAAATAAAGGATTAAATGATAAAATCCTCCTCAAGTGCAAATTTCACCAGCTGTCTTACATAAATGCACAGATTTTCTCAAGAAAACCATTAAGATGACTTAATAAATAAGGTATTCCTGAGTTATGCAGTGGAATTTTGCATCACCCATTTAGTCTCTGATGAAAAGGACAACACACTATTAATGAATCTCCTCTCCTAGGCCGTAGCAGGGGAGAAGAAAATCCTTTATGTGAGTTACTCACTGCTCATAACCTCCTCTGCACTACAGCTACTGTGCCTGTTAGGGGTAAGCAGCAGAGGTGCCAAAGTGACCCTGCCCTCAGCTCCCCTCTCAGACAGTTTCAAGTCTTGCTCCAGCATGTTTTAGGTAGTTGTGACCAGGCAAGCTGGGATGAGCATATCAGATCTCTAGGTGTTTTCAAAGCTGTATTCCTCTGATTTCAAATATATGAAAGACACTATGATTCTCTTAACTCACTTCTGCTGTCTTTCAAAGTCCTTTTCATCAGAACATCTCAGCCTAAAGACAGATGGATTTCCTCTTCATTTGTTTACCTCTGATAAATCTCCATTTCTTGCATGAATCTTGGCCATGCTTTCGAGCCACGTCCTGCGTAGCTCAGGTGTGCTGGCATAGGAATTTGCCAGGCTGTACTGCAGATCCACCAGCATCTCAGGGTCCTTCTCATGCTCCTTCATCTGAGCTGTGGCCATCAAAACCGTCCTGATGCGCTTGGTCAGATCCTTCACCTCTGCTGGGAAATTAACGTTCTTTGGGAAAGATAAGCAATGCATCACTGAAACCATCCAAAGAGCCACATGCAGCAGCCCTGAACAAGCTCAAGTTCTGCTTACAGAAGACCTCCATCCCTTCCCTAACTGGGCAGGCTTCGGAGCAGTCACAGTTCCAGAGCATGCACACAAACCCTGAATGTGTTCTCACTGAGGTGTCACAGCACTGCAAGATGGCCCGGGGCAGTCACCTGCTCCACTGTCCCTGTGCAGCAGCTCTGCTGAAGTCAGGGGATGGGAACAGGAGTCCCTCAATTGCTTCCTGGGGCTAGAACTGGATCCTTGCACACTTTCCTCTGAGCAACAGCACCGTGTGCCATAGATAGTCCTGCTTAACTATGCTCCCAACATGTTTCACCACGGGAATAAAGCACAAGTCTGGCTCCTGACCTTCTCACACTGTGCTAGATTAAAACAGAGTCCTTATATTACTCACACCAGCTGTTCTCAACGTATTTAGCTCAGCTCTGCAGTTTTTCTTTTTTAGATGAGCAGTGAAATACATCTGTTTTCAGACTTATTTCCATCCTTTTCTTTGTTCAAAAGCAAAAACATTCAGAAAACGTAAATGATATTAAATGCCCCCTCCTCTATGTCACACAGAGATGAGCAAGTCATAGAAATTTTTAAGCAGTGTGTCTGACTGTAGAGCTGTGAAATCAAAGCTGGACTTTGAAAACAAGTAGAATTGTAATTACTTCTTACTAGATAATACATCGAATTACTTATGCTATCTACCAATTTGCTTATGCTAACTTTATTATGAATCTCTGTGCAGATACCATAAAGTCACCTTCAGAGAAGGATAACACTTCCAAAGTATAAAACTGAAAATGTACATTGACACATGTTTGGACAAGAAACATTAAAAACCAGACTCTTTTCTCAACAATTTTAGTATAGATAATGACTATAATAGCAGTGGTAACTCATCTAAGAGCCAAGTGAATTTTCAGGGAGTTAGCAAGCTCTTACAAGACCCAACTGTTGTGCCTGTTGCTGCTACACATATATTGAACAGAGGGAAAGGGAGCAATTGTAGACTGAAAATTGTTTGTTAACTGCAACTGTATTCCATTAGTCACAATGCATGACCTCTGACATGAGTCAGATGAACAAAATAAGCAATAAATAACAAGTAATACAATTTTCAAATAAAAATATTTTTGTTTTAAAATTATTTTTGGTTATTAAGTTTCTGAGTCATGAACACCTTCAGGAACTTCAAGTGGCCTGAGTAAAGCACACTATGAATGCATAAATCACTGCCTAATAAGAGCCAGCAATTTTATTCACTGAAACACTTGCTCATGTGAAGTTGTTGACCTTTTGCAAGAGGTAGTGATTGACAAAAAATGTTTCTTACTTTCATCTGCTTGTCTCCATTAGCAAAATTATTTATAATTGCGAGTGAATGTTGAAATCGAGATCCGCCAATCCCCGCATCCGCTATCAGCTGGCTCACTGCCTTGATGAGCTGCACAGGGGGAGCAAACACAGGATGCAATTAGCAAAGAAATCAGAGTTTTAGAAAAGTTTTTAACCCCTGTTTTAGTATGACTTGATGTACCAGGCCAGTGCACTTTTATACTTGTCTTAAGAAGGTAACATATAAAACACAAGGACTGTGAATAATCTTTCCAAATTTTGTAATTGTTCACATTTTGCAGTGTAAAGTTATTATTACTGGACTTTACATGGCTGCTCCTGTACCATCAGATTCTCTTTAGTTCCTTCATCAGCTGTGTTCCCACTGCTGTAAGCAGCACACGTGAGTCAAGAATAGCCATTAATCTGGCAATGCAGCTATGTTCACAGCTGCTGTCTCTCCCTGGAACAGAGCTGAGCAGCCCGAGAACAGCAGAGAATCCAGTCCAACTTCAGACTTGGCAGGAAAATCAAGCTGCCACAGAGAATTGCCTGTCTGAGGACTCCAAAAGGATTGCCCTGCTTCAATGCATAAAGATAATAATGATAATGAATGCACATCGGTTAAATACTGATGACCTCACACTTCACTTACCTGTAGATGGGATCTGACTATTGATTTCTGCTTGTTAAATTCAAAGTTCTTCCTCATGAAAAAATAAAGAAGAGCAGATGCTTCTGTCTGAGTGGAACGTGACCTATGGTTACAACACTTCAGGATTTCATAGCAGAGGGAACCACAGAGATCTGCTTGTCCTTGGAAGAATGCTGATGGGAACTATTGAAAAAAATGTGTGAATATGTTCAGTACTACTCTCAGGTCTTGGTGCAGTTATTCTAAGTTGACAATTGTTTTTATTAAGCTTTCAGTAAAAACAACTCTCCCATAGTTATTCATACCAGGGTTTAAATTAAACCTAATCCCACATGCAAATTAAGATTAATTAAGAACTACACTCAGATTTTCACACAAACACCGTATGCCATCGAACTGGCCTCTAGGAAGCCCAGGCAGCAGCTGGCACACAGCAAGCACAGCAGCAAGGAATCTGCAAGGAATGCAGGATAGCTAACCAGGAAAAGCAGGGGGGAGCTCTGCACTGTCATAAAAGCTGTTCAGCAGAAGGAAAATCCTTTGAGTAGCAAAGTCAGTGAACTTCCAGAGGTCAAGAGTTTGAACAGCAGGAGACAGCAGAGAAGGATGGCTCTCCAAACCATACCAACTGTTACCAGCAGGGTGAATGCAATGGAACACCGAGGGAGGAGAGGGGCAAATGTACACGTGGGCTATAGATCTTTAGTGCCTGAGGGGTTCTGCTGCAGAAACCACAACTGATCCCTGCTCCCACAGAGCCACGAAAGAATTCAATCCTGAAAGCTATAGGTAAGTGAAAAGGGCAGTTCTGGATATTTATTCATTCTCCCCTTTGCAGAGAGTCCTTCTGTTCCTCACTGTCTGGTATGTCATTTAAAGCTGTCTGTAGATGGTTTACCTTCATATTCCCTCATGACCTCAAGCTGCATTACTGGGAGAATCATGATTTCCTTCTCCTCTTCCCCTGAGATAACAACCAGAGGGAGGCCACATGATGTAAACTGAGTTATACTCCTGTGTTTCACAGAAACATTTAGGAGCTGAGGCCAGCCTAGCTTATTCTCACTCCCCCATAGCAATTGTTATATGCATGCTGCAGTCTGGTTGGTTTTGAGAGACCTCATCTAAGTCTGTGACTTGAAAATGATGCAGCGTTTGCAGCTGGCACCAGTGCCTAATTGCCCATGACCATTTACATATGTGCAATGCAAGCAAAGAAACAGCTTGACACATAACCCTATCTTCCCCCCAAAGTTCTTCTATGTTTAAAACTAGGTATTTGTAAAACTGTATTAGTGTGGACGAACTTTTGGTGAAGTGTATGGAATAGTCTCCTGCTAGCTCCTCTGGGGACAGCAGTAATCATTCACCGCTGGATTCTGCTAACCATGGATCTGCCATGAAGACCTCTAGGGTTTCAAGCTTTCTTCCATAAATGGAAAAAGCAGGAAAGTCAATAGATACACCACAGAGTTGGACATCACTTATCTCTATTTACATTAAAACTTCTCTTTCTTAGTAACTTTTTGATTTCAAAACCAGAACTGTTTTTTCAGACATCATGAACTTCTTACTTTTAATCAGCAATAGATCAGACCATCTTTGTCAGGAATAAGTATCAATACAGTGAAGTTCAGAACTCTTTCAAAGTGCCCAACTATCCCCAAGCTGAACTTGCTGTAACACAGTGATGGGCAGGACTAACAGGATAAACCCAGAGTTACCTTGCCCACGAACAGCCGTAGGGCAGCAAAGACGTGTTTGAGAGCTGCTGCTGACTGGTTGATTTGCAAAAAGAGCATGTGCGTGTCAAAGACTTTCTTCATCAACACATTCTGGCAATCAGATTGTTGGAGCTGCCTCTGAAAAGTTCACAGACAAGACAGGACGTTATTGAAGCGAATAAGAAGAAGAAGGATCTGCTGGACGTTATCTTGGAGTGCTCCTAGGGAGATGTTTTTTTCAGTGTAAAATTTCTGCAGATGATGCTTTCCTACCTTGCTGCAGACTCTTACTTGCAGTTTCTCAACAAAAGCACTTTGCTATGCTTGTACTGCTCATGGATTGTATACACTGCATTTAAGGGTTGGGGTCACAGAGAGGGAGCACTAAAATGTAAAAGGAGCTGTTTGCTCTATTGTGGCTGTGAGACCTTCGGCAAGTCACCTGGGTTTGCTGAAGCAATCTGAGCAATTTTTAAAGAGGCAGAGAATCCACCTGCTGACTTGCAGAGATAGAGATAACAAGCAGTTTGGAAATCTAGTGTAAAAAATTTCTGAAATCTAGTGGAATAAACATGATTCAGAAAAGGTGATGTATTACTAGATGCAAGACACTTCCAAGCAGAGCAGGGCTGTCACGCAGCTCTGGATATGTAGGATGTTCTTCTTCTTCCACATCCTTCTATTCAGTTTGGGTACTACGAACCAATTCCCTCCTAAAAGAACTTCAGTGAGGACTGGCATATCTTATTTGCTATCCTGTCTCAGACATTTCAAGTTTTCTCTGTGCCTGCTCCCCCAGTCCTTCCTTTCACTACATATCCCACATGGCACCAGTTCAAACAGAAAAGAAAAGCAGCAAAACATACCTGGTGATTCAGAGTATAAAGACACAGCAGGTCAAGGATTGTGAGGGAAACTTCTGTAGCAATATTTGCCTCTGTGTCTACATACTGTATGATGTCTGTTTCACTGGAGGTGCCTGCAGCATTAAAAAAGCAAAATAAAAATAATCTCCTGAGTGTTGTTAAAGATTATTTAATTTTGCAATCTGGTCCTTACATCTCATCACAGTAGAGATGGGGTTCTAACTGGACTTTTAATCAAAATGATATTTTGAAGACAACTGCTGATAGGAGATGAAAGGGGAGGAAACTTGAGTCAACTCTCACCAATTGCACCAGTGATGTGAGTATATCCTTTCCCTGTTTCTGTTCATCCTCAAAGGAGGAAAGAAACCTAATTGGAAGGTGGGATAGTTGACTTCAATCTCATAATTTTAAGAAACTCCTGTCAAGAAAAGGTCTGTATAGAGCCTGATCTAAACCCTACAGAATTCCACAGGGAAGTAAATAATTTCTGTACTTACTTGCAGTGCTACTGTCTATCATCTGCAACAGTTTGGGGTTAGAAAGTGCATTTTTGCCACGGATTATTGGTAATGTTTGAGATCTGTGGTGCTTGTGGCCATCATGACTCGATGTAGAATGCATCCTGGAATTGAAAGGTACCATTAGAAACAGAAACAAAGAATAAACTACTGTGCCTATTCAGAATTTTCCATGTCAGTTACTGCAGTACTTCTCAATGGCTGAATTAAACAAACTGATGCAAAATTCTTCAGAGGAGCAAAGATGAAGAAAGTCAGTGAGGTGGACCAAACAAACATGTGCTGTGATTTCTTGAAATCACAGGGGACAAAACTTCCATTAAGAACTGAAAAAAAAGCATCAGCTTCAATAGCTGGCTGATGTTTAGAAAACTGTCTTTGGGCGAAGAAAAACTGAGGTGAGTTCTGTTAGCTCAGAATATAAGAAAAATATATCCTGCTCAAGAAAGAAATAATACAGTTTCTATGAGGTGAAAAAATTATGACAAACTGACAATAACAGTAAAAATATACATGTGCATATGCATGTGTTCTTTTAATCTTCTTTGATGCTGACAAACACATCATTAATTTATAATGAGAAGCCTCGAACTAAAATACCAATGATTATTATAATTTTTGAAAGGATCTTGTATTTGTAACTAGTGTAGAATTCAGGAAGATTTAACATCTCAAAATTCAGGTAACTTCTTAAAATACACTTCTTACTTATTTCTTTTAAAATTGTAATTTCATAAATTTACATCGTTAAAAATATTCTAGGACAGAATTACCCCCTGAACATAACACTTTAACCAACAGCTTGTACGTAAAGTTGAAGAGAGCCAACTTTTTTACCGTTTAAAGCTTTGGGGGCTCTGAAATTTGTTACATGTTTTGTCAGCCCCTTTTCAGTCAATGTATTGCTGTGACAGAGTACGAGGGCTGGAGGATGACCACAAAGGCTGAGGGTTTATAGGGTCAGTAATTCAATGGGACATTACCATTGTGAGAGCAGCCCCGATGCCTGGCCAGAGGAGTTCGAACCTTTAAGGGTTCCATTATTCTGGGTGGCCTGGACAAACTTAAAAGCAGCTGCAATTTTCCTGTTAAGAGAAAGAGAAAATAAGTCTTAATCTGTCATGAAACGTGACATCGATTTTGCCATGTCCCTGAAGAGTAAATGCAGGCCTGACAAAACCTGCCATGGAGCATGAACTGGTTCATTTGGTGACCTTCAATTTTTACACTGCATGACGTATAGACAAGTTCACAGCGGTAACATAAAATTAAAAATGAAACATCAGCTGAGACAAAGTGTGCATTCCACATTTCACAGCTGAACATGATCTCACATTTCTTCAGGGAGGCAGGAGATTTCTTTTTTTATTGCTGTGACACAATTATCTATGCCCATTAAAACTATTCTTTCCATGACGTGGATAGAAAGAGAGTGTTCAGAGTTCCCTTGTTTGGCATATGCACAGAAATGTGGTTGAGAATGGCCCAGTATTTTGGGTTAGAAATGCAGTGATGGTTATCACATCATGCAATTAACCTTTTATAGCAGGTATATACTTAGATATCCAGAACAACAGAATAACATCATTTGCATAAAAGAAAACATAAAGCATGCATTGGCTTCAGTTCAACAAACAGATTTTTCCAAGAGAAAATTGATGGATACACTGCTAATCTCATGTTAGTCTAATATAATGCTGTAATATTTAAATCCTGTAACACAGAGTGTGTAACTACAGAATTACCTTACAATATTGCGTTTTCCTAGATATCTGAAATTTTGCAGACAAACCCTGAAAGATAAAACAACACATTTTATGTCTATTAATGGCTTTGTGCTTATGAAATAAATGCTGAATTTTAGTGCCTCAATGAGACCTATGGCATATGCAGCTGCTAGTAAGCAAAAAGAACAGAATGCAGCAGTTCCCAGCCTAGGGACACAAAAGATGTGGCAGCAATTTGCACACCCATGTTCCCTTTCCCCACAGTTGGAGACTCCCGCCTGGTGAGGCGGCAAAGGCAAAAACCTGGCTGCAAAAGCACTGCTTCTTCACCAGCTGAAGTAACTCATATTTCAACTACAAGATGGTGAGGAAATCCCAAAACCAGATACCTGCAAGGATTCTGCAGTCATGCGTAGATTGGATTGAGCAAACCACCCAGGGGATGTGAAAAGCAGGTCATCCTACATTACATGATTTTCTTATGATTGGGAAGCTTTGGGGAGCTAAATATTCTTCTCAAGAGAAGAACAGAGTCTCAACACCAAATGAGAAAAATACTATGAAAAGCTCTTTTAGGAGGAAGAACCAAAGCATTCCCTGTTCATGGAAATTACAACATATTGGAAGATATGGATCTTATTAAAAATTAGGACTTTGGAAGACTATGGTAAAATAATTTAAGATACAAGCGATATCTCAGCCTATTCCAGTAGGTGGACAAACCCAAAGAGGAATTGTTTGCAGGCGGCACTTTAGAATATCCAACATAAAAATCAAACAACCACAAAGTAAACTTACTCTAAAATGCTGAAAAAGTCTGTTATTTCTGAGAATGGTGCTCGCAACCAGTAGGAAATCAGTGCATCTACAGGGAGATAGTAAAATATATTATGTATCCATTACAGGGAATTAAAGTTAACCCAAAGCCTGTAAAATACAATGATAATTATTCTAATTTAATGTTCATTTAGATTCAGCATTCACAGTATTTTACAGCAACATATATTAGGTAGTGAGTGCACATTTTTTACCTTCTGAAATGGTTTTCATAATGTGAAGGAAACACATAAGAAGGCTTCTAGTTTCAGCTTGATCCAGCTTGTCAAAACGAAGAGTTGACCCAATCAAAGACAAAGGTCTCATGATCTGTTGAGGGGACAGCAAAGGGCCTCATTAAGTACAGTGATGGACTCCCACCTCTAGCAAGCGTTTTCAACATTTGCACATGTACCTTTTCACACGTGTCAGTTCTCTCACTGTTTTTTTCATTGGTACTTGGGTTAGATTCAAGACTTGCTAAGGAAGCTCTGGAGTCAGCATGGTTTGCTGCAGAGATAGCTATTGATGAAAAGGCTGTAAATGAAAGTCATAGCAAACATGCTAAACTAAAACATTTATGGATACAAAAACTAACAAAAAAATGGAGAACTTAAAATGTGTCACATGCTGGATTGAGACAAGTGCTTTGAACTTCCAATAGCAAAGCTATTGATGGGTATGTTTAGTACTGAAGACAGGCAACAAGTTGAAGTACAATGATTCAGTTTGCCATTTTTCATGGCATTAAAATGGCCTGTTGCATTCTCTAAGACCTGAACTAAAACCACAAAAATCAGTGGAAAGATGCCTGAATTCACTTCCCTGAATTTTGAAATGGGGTTTGGAAGTAGGGAACAAAGTACGTTGTGTTTCTACTCTTCCGTTAAGCCTGGAAAAACTATGAATATTTGCCTCCATGAGACATCAGGAGTTTTCACGAGAGACCTTGGAACTATTTTTAAGTCAGGCAGAGACTACAAGAATGAAATCAGGCAAGGGGATTCCTTAGAGCCTGAATACTGGCATCATTCCAAAGCAGGAGAGTAAGTGAAGCAGTGGGAATAGAACAGCTTCACAAGAGAAAGAAAGTCAATCCAAAGACACCCAAAGGGAAGAGAAACATTGCATACCATGTTTCCCTGGATATGGTATAAAAAAAGTGAATGATATCCTCCATGAATTCTAAGCAGAAAGCACAATGGATTGAGATACACACAAATCTGCCTATGTGTCTGTTCAATGTGTTGTTTGTACCTGCAATAGAGTTCAGAACATCTTTGGAAAAGGATGTGTCCACAGAGTTGGCATGTTTCATTGCTGTCTGGCTCTGAAACCCTCCGGCCGTGCTCAGGTCATCCCTGGAGCCCTGAACATGAAAGAAACAGAACAAGCTCCAGTAGGTGATATCACTCCTCACTTGGATAGTGACAGCACCCCCAGGAGGCTTTTCTAAGACACCGAGTTTGAGAACCTACTTTCAGCTGTTTTGATATGACAGCCTTAAAGGATTAAGGCTTGCCATAATATGCTGAAAAGTTACCTGCGGTATGAAACTCTCTCACAGTGGAGGCTGTAAAGGACTGGTCAAGTCTAACTGTGTTTGTTTCTGAAACACTGACAGAGCATTGGGAAAGGAACAGCAATTGCCATTGCACTGCTCAGGTGAAATGGGCTCTTTTGCTGGAAGGACTGAAAGATACCACAGCCCTGCAGAAATCTGCTTCTAGTTTTTAAAGCAGGATGGTTATAACACACCTAACCTTTTAAGAAACATATTCCTCCAAATATGCAGTTCATACAGACATTTTCTGTGGCAGTAAAGTTGTTTTATGATGTTTCTGTACCCCTTCCCTCTTTCAGTTACTTGTACACATTCCTTCTGCCTCCTGGTATAGCTTATGGTCCCTCTGTTGTGTCAGCTTTGGGTCCACAAAGTAACCCTGAAAAGAATCTGTGGGCAATGGGAGCTTTTCTTTACTATCAGTGTGTCCCAGTTTCTTGCCTGAGGGCATGTCCTCAGTGCCCAGGCTGCAGCACCAGGGCAGATGTCCTGGACACACTGGCTGGGGCTCCAAACCTCTAACCTTGCACTTCCAGCCCTGAGACAGCAGTGTGCTGGGTCTTTTCTACACTCCCATTCTGTTCTTTGACAGTACAGACTCCCGGGGCTCTGCAGGTGCTCTGCAAACTGAGACCTTCCAAATTAAACTTTGCAGATGCAAATATATCAGCAATTTCAGAACTGCATTCTGCTACCTAATTGGTGACCAGCATAAACTTGGACCTCTTCTCACCGATCTGACTGGGTCAGACTGGCTGACTTTGATCATACCAGTGCACCAAAAAATCACGTGAATTACCTGATTGGAAGTATTGATATTGAAGAGAAACATATCTTTCATGTAAATCCTTGGCATATTGTCCAAAAGCATTCCATAGAGTGGCATATACAGATTTGCTATTTGTGCTTGTTTTGCCTAAAAATAAAAGATACAACATAATCCTCAAGAAACTAATAAACATATCCCAGTGGCGGAGGAAGTTTCATGTAGGTTTAGCTCCGTAGGAGCAAGCAAATGAAAAAGAATAAGCAGGTTCTTTACCGGCTCTGCGTATCGATCATCAAACGAATGCTTGGCCATCAAGTTCTTAAGCACAGCCAAAGCCAAGTGCCTGATATCCTGATCCTCCTGCAGGGCAAAGCCAACCTCCCGCAGCAGCACTCCAATTAGGAAATGTTTACGGCAGAACTCGTTAGTCAGTGTGTACTCTGGAATGTCTTGGAATAGAATGGACAAGATTGTTTAAATTAATATACAGGTTACATACATCCTCCCCCTCCCCACCATTTTCCAAATGTTCAATCCACTGTTAAACCTTGATTTCCTGGTCTGCTGCCTCATTCTGCTCCCTCACATCTCAGAAGGAACTAATCTAATATTATCTCTTGAAATGATACAGTTTTTACCATTTAATAATGAAATAAGGTTTATATACACATTCCCACATGAGAATATCTACCATTTGCTCATTAAACTGCTGACTTCTTTGAGGCACAGAGTCCCAACTGTTCCCATATCCTAGCTCTAAAACACAAGCGTCTAGAGCAATTCCACTTTTGAAAATGATACATAATTTTTATCTAAAACTTGCCACAATGCAGTGGGAGTGGTCAAAGTAAATATTAAAGCTCCTGGTATAAAATTCTGTTCACTTTTGCAGTAATTTTGTACATACCTGATGTTCGATATTCCTGTGCTGATTCTGAAGGTGTCACAGTGTCTTCATTTTTCATAAACATAAGAAAACAGGTAAAAATAATGCACTTTTTAATTAAGGGTCTTAATTGTAAAAATAACCTGCTTTTCTTTTTTAAAATAATTGACTCAGATTTGAACTAAAAAGCTTCTACTGTTAAGAAAATATGTGAGTGTCAGAACAGAATTAATTTTTTGATGTTGAAAACGGAAGTATAAAGGAGACAAGAGCCCATTGTTTGAGCTTCTTCCCCTTCCTGCTGTACCTGTTGAAACCCTTTCCTAGTTCACCACCTCCCAAGGCTACTGCAGTAGCCTGATTTAATAAACGAGTCATCACAAAAAATCCAGTTAATTCACCTCGAAACTTCCAGTGAGAAGCTTCTACCTCCCACCCCCTCACTGAGCTGCCAGCGGTCACATGTACTTACAGGCATACTGAAATGATGTTATTTTTATCACACTGCTGAAGTACCACACCTGAAAAGCTGTTTGGGGCTTCTGATGTGCAGTCATGGCCCTTCAGAGGGTTATTTATTATCTGCTCTTTGAACCTCCCAAAAATCCACTTTTGTACAGAAACCCTCCAGGGGAAACCCTTACCAGGAATGTTTGAAGACCGTATGGGCAGGCACAGAGGGATAAAGTGCTCGTGGTGACAGACTTCTTGGAGAAAGTCAAATTTGAACTGGTGTAGAGTCTGAAAAATCACAACAGGCAATGGCTCAGTTCCCATTAAAACAGGGAAAACGGTGAGACAGAGCACCACTGCTACTTCTCTCTACCTCAAACCCAACACTCACACCCAACAACAAAACCTTAGGACTTGTTATGCCAAGCTGCAAAAACAATAAACATGTGGTTTTCATCTCTGTTATCAAAAGAACTTGTCACAGACAAACAAGCTTTTTGGTTCTTAAACTATGACTTTTCATTGAAGATGTACTGATAAACCTAAGCTTGATCCAAACTAAATATTGAACGTATCCTTAAAGCTACACTGGGTCTATTGATGACATCTACAATAGCATATAATCATAGTGAAATATCTTCTCCAGTCCACAGAAATTTAATTTTGAACAATCATAGTTATTATGACTTTTTTTTTTTTTTTTTTTTAAAACAAAGTTTCAGCCACACAGGTCAGACCCAGAGCTTACTGATAGTAGTAAAAGATTCCTCTATGGATGCCAGCGAGTTCCAGCTCCAAGGGAATTGGATAATACATAGTTTTGGTATTATTTCTTTAATATCTCCCTTCAAAGAAGCCATCCAGATCTTTTTTGGAGCCTTGCACCTACCTCAAGAATTTGAGGTACTGTAATCATTACTGCTGTAATGATGTGACATTGAGATACAAAGATAATACTGTTTCCAGTAACAAATTTTTATTTCCATCTTCTCATTTCATTGCTCTCAGTAGGAGAACGCAGTCATTCAGGGCTACTCTAAATGCCTAACACTAGACAGTACTTGTAAAAGTGTTTTAATTTGCACTAAAATTGAATTGTAGCATTTCTGCTACAGGCTGGGATACCTAGAACATGCACTTTTCTGAGTCTAGCAAGTAGGGGATGGTGGGGAATTTTCCCCTGAAATGTTTACTGCACTGTAGTACCTCTTCAGGAATACAGCTGGACATACTAATGGCAAATAAAGAAGTGAAGCATCTAAAATGCGTTTCCCAAGAGGAATTGTAACATTTTGAGGGAACACAGCAATGAACTGATTTCTGATGAGGTATTTCAACTTTTGAATAAATGTTTCTCAGAACAATACTTAAATGTCAAAATATGGAATACCATGAGGGATATTTCTGTGGAATAGAAATTACATTTCTTCATCCAGAATTACAATAAATTCAAACTGCACTGCTACAGACTCATACACCCACAAAATATTCAGGCAAAAATACACACTGTTATATTTTCTGAAAAGAGAGGTGAGATTGCAGTATCATCTTTTTGATACACAAACAATCTAGTTAAAGAAGCAAGACACACAGAGAAAGAAATCTTGCAGCACATTTAGAAGACTGACTCTTGCTTAGGCATTGGACTGAAATTAAAATGATGCAAGGCCTCTCTCTCTCCTTGAGGTCAGAAAATTCTGATTTTTTTCTGTGACTGTTGTTTCCAAGTGCCCCAAAGCCTGCTCCAGCTGCACATCTGTCACAACTCCACAGTGATTCTGCCCCCACACATGCTGGCAGATGGATCTGGAGGGATGCTGGCAATGTTCACACACTCTCTGCCAAGAAGGTGCTAAGTACTGCTCTGCACAGTGATTAATCTCAAGCTTTTCCACTGACCATTAATGGGCTTTTTTAATTAAACATCTGTTTCAGTGTTTGAATGTATTTAGGGAAGTTTGAAATGTGGAAACAGTTTTCAGATTGCATAATATTATTTACAGAATTGCAGACTTCAGGCTGTGACATTAATAACTGAGAAATTCCATTCTACAGCTGTTCAGAGAGTAAGTGAAAGACCTGAGTTCAGAATGAAGCTGGTTTTAGTAAAAAGCAAAGCAGACCTGGAGAAATTTCACTCTTTAGCTACAAATGTACATATTACCATTAAAGAAGTATAAAAAGTTAATGGACAAAAGCTTTAAACTTTGTGAGCTTTTTGGGGGAAGATGAGTCATTCAGGTGTATATCTTGAACATATTGTGTTAACTATATATATACTGTGGTATGACAGCTCATAAACCCTGGCATGGAAGAGAAAAAGCCTGTGACTCATCCTGATGGATGAAGAGCAAAGGACTCAAGCTGAATAATTTGGGGACCTCTTGCTGTTTGAAATTTATTGTTCAAACTACATCAGTGACTGCTGCAGGTATTATAGAAGAAATTCAGGCTGCAGGGAATTTTCCTCATAGCAAGCAGAAGCTAATTTGGAGCAGATTTGCCTTCCTGCATCATCCATGAAGTAAGAGCACGGCAATCACACAAAGTAAAGGAGATGTTACAGTCTCACTTGAGCTTACACAATCATAACTTTCTCATATGCTCTTACTGTATTCTCCTAAAAAAAAAGTTACTGACAGCTGCTGATGATATTTATTGACAAGTGTACTTTCAAAGAATTAAAGCTTAAATTCAGTCTTTTGGATGCTTTGGTCTGAGCAGTCTCTGCAGAGTCTGCTCTTGCAGGTCTCAGTGAGTAGTTAGTTGTTTGGACATGGCCATATACTCCCAGGGAAGGGAATACAAGGATTAAACCCAGGAGGTTTTAATCCATATTTACTCTAAATGTTTTCACTGACTGGAGTTCTGAGCATGGTGAAGTCATGGAATCATAAATAGTTTCAATATAAAAAATATTCTGCTAATCAGTCACTAGAAAAAACAGAAACAAACAAGCAAATAAATCAAAGCCATACCTTGCTATCTCCAGCTCCAAACATACTTATATAGTTGTTGACCATCCTGAACACAAATCCACGATCCATAAATGTAAAACAGCGCTAAGAAAGGAGGGGGAAAAGAATTACTATTTTATTTAAAAAAAAAGTAGTACATGGCCTCACTTACCTGGCTGTTCACTCTGTGTCACCTGTACACTTGAATCATGTGCACAAATGAGCTCAGCCTTAGGCAGGGCAAGGAAAATCTGGGACCTGGTGAATCTGCCTTGATTTTTAAGTTTATTTGCAATAATAATGAATTAATCAAATTTTTCATTTTCACTGTGTCGGCAGCCTAAAATAACCACTACAGTGTACAGTGCACTCGAGAAAGCTCCTGTAACAGCAGTCACTCCTGCATGGCAGCCCTGCACCCATCACTGGAGGTGGCAGGTGATGGGAAGTGACTTGAGCATCTCCCTCGGTGACAGGGGAGTGACTGCTGAGGACTCAATGCAGCCACACACCCATTGCCTGAGCTGTGTTCCCTCCCTGGACCAAGTGTGGCACTACATCGCTTTAGAATGAGAACACAGCTCTTCCTGACTGACGGGGATAAATATTGACAGGAGGTGTAAAAGTTTTGAGGGCCTTGGTTCCGCAGTTACTGACATTTTTTCCTTGCAGAGTCAGCCACTGGATAGAGAATGCAATCTTAAATTCCCTCCTTGTCTGCAGTTCCTGCACTCTGCAAAACCAGCAAAGCCTTCTGACACACACATTCAAACCTGACTTCTTGATTACGAATAATTAATGCACCTCCAGTCATTCATAATTATAACATTTAAAAAAAGGGTATCAGCTCAAATCTAACTAGTCTCACTCCTTACCAAATGTTTTACCCATTTGAATATAATGTAAGAATCTGCAAAACTTGAAAACTTTGGCTCTTTTAGAGCATAGACAGCAATGAATTACAATTGCTTTAGAGCAGATTTACACAAAGCTTTTGCATTCTCAAAGACCCAAGGCCCTAGGAAACCGAACAATTAGTCAACACTGAACGTGGAAAATTGAGCCATCACTCACTCAGAAATGGTTTTACTCCCGTTGACTAGACTAGAACAGGATCAATTTTGTATCAAATATGGGGAAATAAGTGCATGTGCTGTAATGACAGAAAATCTCACCTTGAGAAATTTGGCAGTGCTGTAGTTTGCATTTCTAGTCTCTTCAAGAGCTTCTTTGTACTTCCAAACAACATGGTCTGCTAAGAGCATCACAAGTGTATCCAGCTCAGTTTGAAATGATTCTGGAAACCTCCGAGTTCGAGAAACCTAAGGAGGGAATAGATAATTAATTGGAAGTGTATAATGTTGCACATTAAACCTGAGAATACATTCAGGCCAAGAAGAAAGACAATAAACCACAGGCCATTCACCGTAGAAGAAAAATATTCCTAGGGTTCCATGGATCTATTTTGAGCATAAACCCCAAAGAGAAGAATCTTGTCCGTAGGAAAGTGGGAAATATGTCCTCAATCTATCCTTGTACAATCAAGAATAGGTTTGAGCCCAGCAGATAATATAATGTTTTTGTAGGTAAACCAAGTATTTTACAAAGTATAATAGCATTTATTTTATTGGCCAATCGCGCAGAAAAGTTCAAGTATATTCAAGTATATTTGCCCAGATTCTGCATTTTATAATTCCCCTAAGAGACAGATTGCCTACTTGATGAGATTTTGTATATATACTTACCTTTGTTTTGTTTGTATCAACCAAGTGCTGTGCCATTGATTTTAAGATAACCGCAAAGAAGAACCAGGAATGCTGTTCAAAACAAGGAAAAGAATGGATGAATAATGATTACCTGATAAATATTTTATGATGCATTACCATTCCTTGCAGACGGATTGCATGTCTCAGCAATGCACAATGTTAAACACTAGGTGACAAATAAATTAAAAAATCTAAGTTCCATGTATTAGTAACATCGGATCATGTCCTTAAGAGAGCTGAAGCCATTTCAGGCATTTTGTCACTGTGTTTTTGTGCAAGAAGGAGCTCCCAAGCGCCACTCCTACAATCTTCCTTTTCCTGAGCACTGTCTTCATGGTTTGTTTGGAGATAACCGGAAGACAGGTGTGATGCAGAGAACCTCAGAGAATAACCTGCCCTGTTAGCTCCATCAGATTGGTAATTTGGCACAGAATAAGATAGTACTTGTTTAAAACATGAACAGAGTGGTTCTGCAAATACCCTTTGAAATACTGAACAGGTAGGATACAGGTTAATGTCTGCATCCTCACATATCTCGGGAGGCATCTCAAGAGATAAATGAAACAAATACACTCAAAAAGCTTATACATTGAAAAAAACCCAAACAAACCACCTCACAACACACCCAACCACAAATACTTTTGCATGGCCCAGGTCTCCTGCAGGTTTTCTGCTTTTTTCAGACTATTTTTTTGCTATTGGCTCAGTATAGGAAATCAGAACTTGTTCACTTTAAACAGGTGAACATATTTTTGCCTCTGGGAAGTCCTGGGCTGGACTGGGTAGTTCTTGCACCATAATCCAGGGGCTCAGGGATGTATGGACTTGCATGAATTTCATAAAGATGAATATTTTCGCTGCATCTCCCAAGTTAAAAATTAAAACAGAGTATCTTAAAAGTAATTGCCCACATCATACTGTGTAAGAATTAGGTCTCAGACTCTGACTGAGCTGTTACAGACAGGAGGAATTCCATTATGCAAACCACAGCATCCTGAGGAACGTGTTATGCCGAGAACCTGCAGCAGCTCTGCTAAGTCTGACTGTTGAATCACTGCAGGATGTGATTTGCACAAAGGTCATACAGGGAAAAGAAAGAGAAGAGATAAGTGATTTTTCAGGCAGAAAACCAGTAGTAAAACTACAAATGTGCTAATTCAAGCTATCATTCACCTTTAAAACCTGTTTCACAGTTACTTGTTCATTTGACTTCAGAAGACCAGTCACATTCTTGGACAGCTCCTCATGGACAGTTCTGTCATCAAATGATTTGGTCCTGAACACATACTGAAGAAGAAAGAAAAAAAAATTATCAACATGTGCATTAAAACAAATACAAAAACACCTCAGTGAGGGATGATAAATTATTTGTATACTACTAACAGCTGACAAACTTTGCTGTCAAAGTATCTTGACTGAACAATCCATCCGCATAAAGTTTCATTTCCCTGGCAGTAATGGCTCAACACTGCTCCCCTACAAAACCCAGTTTTAAACACAACTTCCTGTTGATTTCAGCTTCATGTGAATCAGGAGGAGATTTTGCTTAAAATCAATGCTATGATTTACTTTTCAACAGAGGATAGGATGCTGACAGCTCTAAACTGCCTTTCAAGCCATTTCACTGGGAAAGAAAAGAACAACAAGCAGAGGAAGTGGGGAGGGTTTTTCACCCTCCTGGTCAAGACCACCTTTCTCCTGCTCCTTCTTTCTGGTGGCAACAGCTACTCAGAGCTGGAAATAACTCTTCATCCTGAAATGTGTAGAGCACCCACTGGAGCTGACTGAAGGGGAAAACTACATCCCTTTTAGAAACCAAGCCCTCAAGGAAGGAATTTGTCAACCAAGCTTCTTGAAATTCATACATCTACTATGAGTTTTATTCAACATTTTAACCCAATAATTTGGTACCACTGCACTTCCTTAAAGGAAGAGCCCTGACAGGGCATCAGTTGGGATCAAAAATACAGCCAGAGGTTGGCAAAAGAAACAAATATCTCTTGAAAATATGTTATTAATATTAGCTTTGTTTCCACAGCAGATGCCATAAGCTTCTCCCTGTGCAGTCTGGCACTTCTGGGTCCAGTTATTTAAGTCAGTGTAATTTCGCATTATTGCTGCATTGTGAGTCACAATTCTCCACTTACTTATTCCCAAAACAGCATTTGTAAAGTATATTTGTTTCCTTAGAGATGGAAAACAAAGAGATTACCAGTTACTGGGTTTCGACTGCTGCAGGAAATGAGAAAACAGTTAAATGGACTTATGGTCTGACTTCATGATCACCTGTAGTCTCAAAGATTTTTAGCTGGTCATGTCTACTGCAATTTTCCAAAGTTATTGAGTAGAAGAGGTTTTAATATCCACTTAATTAACTACATTTACATGTTACACAGGTTATTTATTCTGGAGCCTGAAGAGCTCTGCTGGACCTCAGCAGAATTCTGTGCTTAATTTGGATTACTTCAGACTAAAACTGAACTACTCAGAGGCTGAGGTGCATGACCTGTAAACACACACATTTGTGAAGTAGGAAAGCAAATCCATGCCATGCAAATACGAATCAATAGTCGGCAACACCGAAATTAAAATGCTTTCCAAATCAGCAGCCTAACTCCTACCATATTTTCATTATTCTACCCATGAACATGTTAAAGTCCCCAGTTTATCAGGAACGTATTTACTTTCACTTTACTCCTGAAGTGAAATAGCTCACTCCAAATTTATGTCACATACATTACTCATCACCCACAAATGAAATGTACTTTGTGAGAACTACTTTTTGCACAGAGAAGCAGGAGATCATTTCAGCCAGCCCTCCACACAATTGTTCATCTCTCATCATGACTGTGGCGGATCTCTCTTTGCTGTCACGATCTCCATTAGTTCTGTCACCCCTGACCAGAGCAGGTCAAGAGACAAAGTGATGGTAATATCTACTTCAACTCTTTTAACAACCTTCAATTCTCTATGCTGCTATTTGAAATACACAAGTAAGTCAGTAAACATTACACTCAAAGATATTACAACTTTCTCATTACTGACTCATCAAGCATGACTAGAACAAAATTTACCATCCCTCTCAACTGCAATTAGAAGAGAAAACAAAGGCAAGTGAAGGGAATAAATTAGTGTAACACCCTTAAATGGGATTCACTTGTCTATGGATTTTTCTGTTCCTGCCAGTAGCAGCAGGTAATGTGTGCTTCTGCTTAAAAACACACTGCTTCATAAAACTCTCAGCTTATAAAACTGCTACCCAAGTATGCTGATGATGAGATAGTTGCTAGCCAACAGCATTATTCATACTCATTTAATGGATTTTCAACTGATACAGACAAGGAGATCACCTTTAAAGAGGCCATTCCTTTGTTTTTTTAAACAATACCACAGCCTGTCCAGAACCAAACTCCATACACAGAACATACCCATATATATTCTAAATATATCCTATTCTTCAGAACAATAAAGGATTAAAAAAAGGCTGAGGAAATAGAGAAAAGTCACAAGAATCTGAATTCCACAGATGAGACATGAATTTATGTACAATAGCACATGCAAAAACAAGGGGAGACTAAAATAATGATTTCATAATCAAAAGCTTAGTTAAAAAGCTGTAGCATCCTAGGAGATACACAGCCATCTTCCACTAAGAGCACCCAGAAGTACCCTGTTCATAAAAATTACTACTGTGGATCCTTTTCAAGGGATTGAAAGGGATTGCCATACGAGGGCAGCCCTATACCTATATAACATCGATGGCCAGATATTTTATAATGATAAATCTCATCACAGGCAAGAGGAGTGTTGCAGACTGCAAGTAGCATCAAGTATCTCTCTCTGGTGTCTATCTAGCTGAAGTTTCATGATCTTTCATGTCGCCATCTCCCCTTTCCCTTCTCTCAAACCCTGCACAGTGGGAAATTCCCAGTTTAGCACCATTTCACAAAGACTGCCACTAAGCCTACACTCTTAAAAGCTCAGTGGCAGTGCATTTGCACCAGGTTTTGGTTCTAAAATGTAAATTCTAGTTATCAGAACTGCATGCACTGCAGCTTCTCCCCTCTGTGCTTGCTCAACTTGGTGTTCCACAGAAAAAAAGCTGCAGCAGCAGAGACCTGAGCAGCTGCTTGTCCTCAACAGGAGAGTTTTAAAGTTTCTTAACCAGAGTCTCCCAGTCACCAGTGGCAGAAAGTCATGATGCAAACACAGAAAAAGCTACAAACAAGTACAACTAAGAGTAAACAGGAAAAAACCGCACAAAACCACCAAATCCAACTCATATCTCCACAACATATTAACATTCCAACAGCAGCCATACCATCACGTAGGAGTTGATGCAGTTGTCTAGCTGCTCTTCATGGCACTTGGCAACAATGTTGGTGAGAACTCTGCAAGATAAAAGAAAAAAAATTGAGCTATTTTGTGTCATAAGGCAAAGAAAGTCTACCTGATACATCACTTTGTCCTGTTCACGTAAGCTCATGTAAAACAGTGCATGAGGGATGTGATGCAAATGATGAATAACATGTGCAAATACTGTCCGCTGGGAAAAAGCAGACATTCCTTGGACTTTCCACTTGCTTGGGTTGTGCTGTTATACATGCATTTGCCTAAGAAAATGCACCAGGGTTAAGAATAATAACTACTGTCATCACAACAAAATAAGGTGACATTATGACAAACAAAATAGTGACAGTATGACTAAAATAGATTAATAATATGCCTGACTGTGGTCCACATACAAGTAGTCCTTCTGACGAGTGACTTCTGGCAATTCTTATTATTGGATCCAAAAGCTTTGTAATTCCCTTAAGTATTTTTAATTTATCTCATTTCTTGCTATTAGTAGGACAAGCAAAACTTGCAGCAAAACACAAAATCTATGACAGAATTAGTTGCGCCTATTCTGATCTTTTTACCTTCATTCTGATTTGAAACTGAAATGAGTTCTGGCAAAAAAGTGACACAGAAATGATGACGCGACTGGGCCCCCAGACAAGTAAATAACCATGAGTATAAAAGGAATAATGTTTTTCTCTCCAGCTCATAAGCCAATCTATGTTCTCATTCTGTTGTTGTTGCTTTTAATAAGTTCAACACAAGCTGCTTCAAGCTATTCAGAACGAAACACAGTGCGTATATATAGGACACGTCAATGAATGACACACACAGCAGACATGCATATTCCCCCTGTCATCAGCCCTACCAGCACAAAAGCCACCACACATGCAAGAAAAACACTGAGAATCCTTTTTTTTTTCCCCGCCAGGTGGGTGTATAGTCACAATCTGAAGCATGAAAAAATTAACATCCTTCTATTTTTCCATCTAATCATTACAACTGTATCTTAAACAGCTGCTTCTTCTACAGCGTACTTCCAGTCAGTTAACTGATGCTGAAATTCTTTTAATCCTAGTACCTAGCTGTGGTAAAAACTGCTCTTGGCCCTGAAAAATGCCACAAGCCCTTGATACAGCATATTACAACTCTAGCTTTCCAAGGCTAAGACAAGGAATTCTGCTTCCTTGTCCCTTTAAGTTTCCCTAAATTAATCTTTCTTCAGGAACGAATTCTGAAGCACAAGCTGTGGAAGGAAAGAATACTGACAGCAGATTAGTCTAACAGGGTTGCAGAGGACCGTTGTTAATTTTTTCCTACTAGTAGTATTGTAGTCCCCATGTTTAGCTACTGGCAAAAGTACAACAAAAACACCACTGTGGCCCAAAGTAAATGCAACACAACTTTCTGCCCTCCTGCAGAGACCAATAATAATAATCTCTCCAGTATTTTTTTCCTGCTCCCTTGATTAACAGCATCAATAAAGACAATTTCATTATGTGAGGGGTGAGAGACTCAGCAAATCATTCCAGTTGTTTGCTTGCTCTCTGGAAAATGCTTCTATTGCTTTTCAGCTGTTGCTGTTATATTCTAATTAAAAAATGCCCCTGAACGGCCTGACCTGGTTGGTTGACTCTGTACTGCATGCAGCAAGATGCTAAGCTCTACCTGTGCTGAATCCCACATTCTCAGAACATGAACCAAAGCTGAGAACCAGCTTTGTTAGGAAGCTCTTTGCACCTCAGGAATGAGACTTTTCCCTAGGAATGCCTCGGGGTTGCCAGACATGTCCACCATGGTCAATGATTTCCATCCACATGACACCAATGCTCTTCCATGTGTTATTTGCAGAGCGCAGGGCTCAGGGGGAAGCAGCATTCTCACCTACTGAAGTCTGAATGCCATGGAGCAGCTCTAACTGACTAACACCTGCATTTGCACTCCTGACTGAATTGTGTACATCACACAGTAATTATCCAAATACCTGGTCACAGCTGTTGTAACTTCATCATGACTGTTTTGCACCAAAACCCAGAAGAGTTGATTCAGGACTACAGGAAGAAAATTCATAATTACATGGATCTTCTCAATCCTCAGCAAATTCTGTAAGGGATGTAAGAAAGGAAATGAGACTTTCAACATAAGCAATGAAAGCTGACAGCTGCCATGCAGCTTTCCTGCTTCAGCAGGTAAAATGCAGTGCAGCCACTGGTGCAACAGCAGGAGGAAAACAGGTTAACTAAGAGAACTGGATCCCCATGAAGCTTGGTTTAAATACGGCCATCAACACAACTGTAGGTTTGTTCAAATTTCAGAATTCCAGTATTTTGTTCTACACTGACTTAAAGGGGAAGGAAAAAAAAAAAAGAGAAACCCAAACCAATTTTCATATTTCACTAAGGATATGTGTCTAAGGGCAATTAAAGAAGTTGACTGCTACTTTCAAAACATACATTTCCCAGTATTTTTAGGAAAACTCGTTCTTTTTGTGCAGAAATCTGTTAAACTGAATTTGGTGTGGCTAAAATACTTTTGTTAAAAGCACTGTGGTAAAAAGTAGCATTAACACACTAACCTGACTGGACTGACAACTTATTATCTTCTCTAATTAAGAAAGATATGGAGCTTTTAATAAAAAACAAAAGAACAAACTCCTTAGAATTTCTCCTAGGTTTTTATTTCAGTCATTTCCAAATAATTTCAGAACTTCTAACAGAGGTACTAACAATTTATAAATAGAAGCAAAATACCCTGTGGAAGATTACTTAGTCTCTGGTTATATTGCATAGTTGATTCCTTGTTGTGTACAACACTGTCTCTGTTTTCTAATAAACTTACTGAAATATTTTCGAAAGGTAAATTACAATCAGCAAACAAAGAACAGTGCAATTCTGGTGGTTTAGATAACCAACTTACTGTCTAGAAAGTTGTAAAGCTTTTATGGATTCTTAAACTTTGCCCAGCATTGTCAATGGCTTTCCAAAAATTGATTAAAGACTTCGTTCTGTAGAGGTATAACCTCTAAATGATACTGATGCTTTGATTTGTGAACACACTCCTTAATAATTTCTTCAAATCAAGACATTATTTGAAAACAAAGCCACTCTTTTCAGGTCTGCAGGTAGAATTGCATCTACCAAAAAATGTAGTGGCCATCCTCATGGATTTGTCCAGAGAACTACCATGATTTATTGGAACTTATTCTTTGTTTATTAAAGCAAAAATCTCTTCCCAAGCAGCTTGTAATCTGATTAAGGTACACTCAGTACAGGGAAACATCAACAGTGAAGGAAAGGGGGAAAGCACCTACGTGATGGTAACATCTAAACCCCCAAACACCTGCTGGATTTCACTGCTAAAAGGAAATGCAGTAAATGTCACATGTATGATGTTTCACAGTCACAGTTCAGAGTTGGAACAGTGTCACATCTACCTTCAGTTTTCTTGCTTATCTGTCTGTTAATGTTCCACAAGCAGGGCAAGAACTCTGAATTTCAGTGCTCATGAATAGGTAAGGAATTAGGGCCCTACATTTACCTGCTGCTCTTCAAATTTGCTTGTCATACTCCTCCCTTCTCACAGCTTTTGACCTCTACTGAATACAGGCACATTTAATGCAGCTCTGCTTATTTGTTTCATCTTTGCAGATGATGTTCTTTCTGGTTTCAGAACTTGACAGGCAACAAGCACCCTTGATTTATACACACAAAATACCCTGAGCAGCCCTTTGAATAGTATCCAGGTTTTTAGAGGAGGTGAGGATAGAATTTATTTAAGGCAAGAGAGGATTAGCAGGAATACTGCAGCTCTACAGGCTGCAACTCCCCTCCCCAGGCATTACTGGAGCAGCATTCCATTATCCCCTAACAGGATCTGAGCTTTGGCACAGGCTGGATTAGCAGAGCTGCTGGGGCAGATGCAGCCCTGCTCCAAACGACAGGGGATGGGAGGCAGCTGTGTCACCAGCAGTGCATCTGTCACATCAAGTCCCTCGGACTGGAGCCGTCCCAGACTCTGCCCTGCTAAACCTGGGCCATGGTTAGAGCTCTGCAGGGAGGGGTGAGCTGAGAGAGAGCCCCAAATACAATTGCACAGTGCAATTCGTGCTGCAGGTTACTTTACCTTACAAGAATTGATAAAGTGTGAGGTAGGAGGCTGGGATAGATCCTTTTCCCTTTCCTGGCACTGATGGAAAAAGTTATTCAGGTATGGATCCTAAAATAGAAAACATTCACTAAGTTATACTACAGATAATTAGAATTCAGTGCCAGAGATTGGTTACAGCAATCACCCACAACACCCATGAGCACACTTGGTCCTCACCCTCTTATACTGGAGTCACGGAAAGAAAATCAATTTATTTAGTTCAACCCATTGGCCAGCACAGCTTGCTAAATTCCAGGTGCTTTGACTAATCACTTTTTAGTGTTGTGAGTGATTAATTTTTTCCTCATAATCTAAGGAGTTTCAGAAGACAGATTTTTTTTTTCTTCCTGGTGCTTACAATTTATTTTCTTGCTTTTTAAATTGATATTCCACAATTTTTCTGTTGGCATAATCTTAAACAACTTTTTTCCTTGAATTGTGTATTCCATCCTTAAAGCATGTATTCCATCATTGGCCTCTTGCCCTTCTGCACTGAAATAACCTTTAAATGTTAGAGAAATGAATTCACACAGATTTTAAACCCCCTTTCAGACACTCCTTGACACTTTGTGTGTGGAAGCAGGTCACAGAGCTAAGAGGAATGTTGGCTTACCTGAGTATTTACTGTTGATACAACGAAAGTAGAGACTCTGAAAAGTGGTTTCCCACTGTCTACCCATTTTACATCACTGCCAATCTGCTGTTAAAACAAAACAACAAAAAGTATTTCCCACATATTTCCTACTTACTCAAGTTTGCATCAAATTCTCAGTGCACAGGTTTGCACGTGAGTGTGTGTGAGCTGCCCTGGCTGCTGTGCTCTCACCAACACCACCACTGCAATGCAAACCACTTCCCAGCACAAGACCAGTGCTACCATTCAAGGGACCAGATCCTGCCCCACCCCGTGCTCATGACAATAGCAAAACAAACACAAGGAGGCAGAAATAGCCCAAGCTGGACTGGATCAGCGGGAAAATATGATATCACACCACAAAACTGAGGAATGAATCATGACTGTGGATCACATCAGCTGAAGAACGAATGTCATATGGCCCGAGTTTGCGAAAAGAGCTCTTTTTGACCTCTCTGATTCACATTTTGAGACGTTACAACACTGTAGAACACATAAATTATACTTTTTCCATATACACATGTGAATCAGCAACATACAACACTCAGGCCAGTACTACATATATTAGTTCCTATACTCTATGATGTGAAAATGAACACCCTAAACCAGACACCCTATTTACCATCCACACCCCCCAGCAAATGAGGATCTAATCTCATGGAAGACAACTGCAAATGAATGCTGTGTGCCATGTGAAGAACACAAAGTGTGAATGAATACCTTTGCACTTGGCTCCTGCAGGCTCAGGTAGTTGGGAGGCAGGCTGCTGGCCACTGGCACCTGGTGCTCGTGGGAAGCCAACTGGGCATCTTTCAGCAAAGGAAGCCAGGCATACCCCACTGTGCACAAGAACAGATAAATGGGACTCTTTGGAAAAATGAGCTTCAAAGGAAGACAATAATATCCAGCCAAAAACTTTGAAATCCTTATTTGAATGTACATAATTTATATTTATAATTGAAAGTAATTCTACTACAGGTACCTGGTGTTTCCAGAGCCTCTTTCTTTTTGGCATTAGCTTTTGCATTTATGTCACAGGTGACATGATAAAATGAAAACAGAATGTGGTGTTTCTTATGGAGTTGAGTGGGAAGTTCAATTTTCACCTGAAATGTAAAATGTTACACCTCACTTTAGTTTAAAAATCAATTAAACCAGGCATCAGAGATGGGCTAAATGAGTGACATCGCTCTCTACACAGAGGTCTAAGTACAGCCTGCCTTTACAGGGTAATGTTTGCCCCATGGTAATATATGCTCTCTTAGGGACATTGTTTACGATGATTATCTATCGCTTTTACTTAAAACCGCTTTTTTCCACTATGTCTTGTGGAGGAATATTTTCATTAATGATGGAAGAGTGTAAGATGAAAGAGGACAGAACTAAAGAGTGGTGGACTCAGCTTAGAAGTGATCACCTGCACTTTAGCAGCCATAAATAGCCAGCACCCTGCTCATATTTTCAGGACAACCAAACTAAAAACTAAAATGACATCTCTGCAACTGCTTCATCATCATTTCATGGCAAAGACCAAGTAATAAAGGCTGACATGAAAATAAACTTTTATTTATGATTTCTGCTCAGTCTTAAATCCTGTATCATGCCACCCAAGAATGCCTACATACTGGTTTTGAGGTATTATTAACCTACTGGAATAAAAATACAAAGTAATCAGAACATGTTACCGTAAGAACTAATAAAAATGACCCTTTGCTCTTGTGAGCTGTGATGAACTTTATCCAAGCTAATCCTATGCTAAAGTAAGGGTTAGAAAACGTTGATAAATGCTTCCAGTGTTAAATCAGCTTATGGGTAAGAACCTAATACCATAAACATAGATATAAAATGGGCACGGAGATTAAGACAACTTTCTTCTTAACATTCTACATTCTTTTAAATTCTGCAATTGCTTTCCTAGGGACATTTAGGACAGGTGCACCCCTCTTCCAGCCAAATTTGCTATTAACATCTGAATTCAGCTCCTCATTCAAGTTGAAAGTAATCTACCCAAACCAAGTGGCTCACTAGCATCACATGAAGTGATGTGATAAACCCCAAACCACATCTTGTAAAGGATTAGCAGGAAGTTCAATACCTCTGAAAATGTAATGCTTTCAGTTCCACCTCCGTTCCTAAACATGAATCTTAAAATTGATACCTCACACATCATTTTACATTATCTGTTGATCTTGCCTCTGCCGTTTTATCAAAGTAAATTTTTACTGAAAAAGGGAATTTTACTAAGAGAACAGTTTGGAAAATGCTGGCTGTACACTCTATGCTGTTTGCCAGTTGTATCACTACACAAGAAGCAGTAGTGGAAAATCCAGAACAGACACTTGACATTCCAGGCCATCAAACACACCAGCCACTGACAGGGTGAAATTAAGTTCACCTGCAGGAAGCCTGGGGAATCAATACTTGGTGCTGGTGAAACATAAAGATGCATGTGAGACTAACATTTGGCAAAGGCCACTATATGAACTATTCTGTAGCTGCATCCTCAAAAGCACCAGCAAAATTACTTGCTGCAGCCACCACACGTCACTGTACATTCTGTTCAGACCACTGGATCAACAAAAATGCCCCAATGCAGATCTTGTATCTCAGACAGGGATTTGTTCTGACACTTGGCTCCACACTTCATCGTAATGTTTATTGTTTCCATTAAATTCAGAGATGCAGCTGGGCCCTTAATGTAATCCAGACGTGCATTTTAGAGAGATGGACTGTTCCTAATTAATTCTACAGCATCTTAACTGTACTCAGAACATCTTACAAAGGGAACGATTCACTGAGTTGATTTAAGAAGAGAAAACAAAACATGAGACTGCATGTCAATCTACAGAGCACAGCCCCTTCCAGATACACAGACAATTGCAACAGAATCATTCTGTGCAGATTCTCTTGGCAAACATGTGGGATTGGCAGACATTTAATGAAAGAAAAAGCAGACTGACCTCATCATAGAAATCAGGATTCTGGGCATGGTGCAGCACAGCAGTGTAGGCTGACGTTGTGAATAATGGTCCACCTGGCTTCCCATAAATACACTGATAAAAGTAACAGGTTTTCATTACATTGTGAAATTCTGCTGAAGATACTAGTATTGGTATATCTAATATGCATGTACATTTAAAACAGCATCATGAAAGATTGATCATTACTTTATCAAATATTAAAAGAAATGTTTTAAGTGCTCAAATGTGGATTTTTTATACGCACTTCCAGTAAAAGTCCATTGATTCTGTGAAAATTACCCTATGCTCAATTAAGCAATGCAGACTCCTTACACTTCTTCCTTGTTGTTATCAATTTCAGAGTTTTCTGCAAAAAGCTCTACAAAATCTATTTCACTTTTATGCAGTTCAATAAACAGTACAGTGCTTTTACTGATTTTCCAAAGTTACAAAACCTATTCCTGTTAACAATCTCCTTTCTGGCAGGGTCCTGTCTGGGTGCTCTCAATTACTGAGTAATGGCAATTTTATTTATTGCTGGAAAAACTAGACCACAACTGTACTACGCAACAGCCCTTGGGCAATAGCAAAGTTAAAAATTAAGTCTCAGGTCCTTCTAATTTTGTGCCTCTTTTCAATAAAGTGTCCGGAGCTCAGTGGGAAATGCAGGATAAATAGTAAATTCTAGAATAAGCAAGCTGCACTGTTAAAAATGGTTCCGTTTTCTAGTATTATCTTCTCTCCCCTCCACCAGTCAGAAAGCTGGCACTGCAAAATGGAATCACTATGACCAGTTGGGATAACACAACCACAGTGCAAATGTAGAGGGATGAATGACAACATCCACTCTTGAATTGTTCTGGCTTAGTATAGCCCTTATTCCTGGATTTTCCATGTCCTCAGAATCAGCACCCTCTCAATATATTCCTCTTGCAGCTCACCTTCAAGGGCTTTGCTCCTTCTTCATCAGAGCTTTTAAACTCAATGCACACTGTTATATTCCGTGCCTGGAGAGACAGGAGTGTATTAAAGTTTAGATCACAAATGGGGTACCCATAAAAACTCAGGCAAACTACACAGCTGAATTAGGTCTTTTCAAAATCCAGGAGAAATATGCAGATCGTATATCAACATTTATAATGCCTGTAAGTCACAGTGATATCACTAGAAATAAAATTTCCAAGAAAAACTAGCAAAATGCAAGCCAGGCCTCAAAATGACTGTGTAGAAGCAGACTATTAAGTGACCAGGACTTACTTATATCTTGTCCTCAATTAGTTTTCAACCACGATGAAAATACAAGTGGTACTCAGGTTTCATTTAAGAACTAAAAACATTATCCAGATTAATTTTATCTCCACACATTATGTCACTACATAAAGCCCTTCTGAAAATTGTGAAGATGGTATTACCACATTATCTCTCTTTGAATCAGTTATAACTTACAATTAACCCACAGATTCAACTCATTAAAATTGTACCAATGTTTTATGATTGCAAAAAAAGAAAAAGATGAAGAGCCAGCTCAGTGGCATCACCATTTTCCTCTCCTGTATAAGTACTCCTTCACTCCTACAAGAGCTAACGCAATGCACTACTACCCCATGTTGGTCTGAGTCAGTCCCATGCTGTACCTTGTTGAAGTGTTTTTGGCTGTCATACTTGAGGTGTTTTGGATAGATGTATATTTGGTTCTTGTACACTCGGTAAGGTCGAGAATATTTCGTTGATTCCTGCACAAACTCCTCAACTTCCACTGTAGGTTGATGCTCCCTCACATCGTGGAATGGCTTGATTGGAATAAAGGATGAAGTTACACAGTCTTCAAAAGAAAAGAAAAGAGAACATCACATATCATGGGGTTTTCTACAGTCTTACTACTTCAAATAAGTGGTATTGAGATGGAACATGCAAAATCCTACCTTAATTTACGAAGAATGAGTAATACTGAAATGCCTTAAATTTACATGTTACCTCAGAACAGTTGCAATATATCATCCTTAAATAGTTTCTCTCACTTGATTTAAACTGTACAGCATTGGTAACCTCTTCTGACACCCACGGCATTTGGTGACATTTAATGCTGTAACAGCCCCACTGGTACATGGACAATTTCTACAGAATATACTGAGTGATGCTACTTCTAATCAATTTTACAGCTCAGCAGCCCATTCAAGTTTTTCTATTATCTAATAACATAATAAATAAAAGAAATGAGCAGTGCAGAACTAGAACAAATATATGGTGCAATTGGGATAACTGAAATCAGATCAAGAAACAGAAGATGAAAGTAAGCACTCTGTCACTGAGACTGGGAGAGATTAAAACCAGGCATAGAATATTTTCCTATGTCATTGAATCAGTGAAGCATTTAACTTCATGGGGAACTCAAGCTGGGAGGTTGACACCAACTAGAGATGTCCAGAGCTATCAGAACTATTTCTGGGAAGAGCCATTGGACAGTCTTTACCTACAAATTCCTTCCTCAAACCATAGAATAGCCCCCAGGAAAAGCCTACCAATAGGCTGTGAGGAAGCTGCAAGAAGCTGGTGATCCCTCATATGCACCATGCCAAATTTTACCTCCTTCTAACCTAGTACGAGAGGGAATTTCCAGTTTCAGAGTAATGCAGGTGCTCTGCAACCCAGGCAGGCTAGGGAGAAGTAGCTCTAGGGCACCCCCAGCTGTATGGTTTCCTTCTGCTCTTTCACAGACACTGAAAACTGGGGGATTTCTGGCCAGGTACAGGATGAAACAAAGAGTGGTTTAATGAAAGGACAACAAATCAAAAACACTCCCCCGCATACATTTTCCTAAACAATGGACACTTTCTGTCAGAACTGTCTCGAGGCACAATTATGGATGCAAAGCCTATGACAATGTCCTAATTACTAAGAATAATTAATTTTAAAGTGGAATCATACTTGGATGTTCCAAAGGAACACAATCAACTGCAATCTCCAAACAGCCAGGTATAGTCTGTATTTTGCTAATCTTCTCTGCTCTGCAATGAGATAAATGAAAACATTTTATAAAATTAGAACAACAGAGATGATACCATCACAGGAATTAATCTAAAATGAAAAACAGACCTTGATTTAAGATATAAATATACATTAGACACCTTTAACATACACCTATTGGCTATTAAACTCTAATCAAATATAACAGCAGAAACAAAATATGATTTGGCTTGTGGTTTCTTTTTTTTTTTTTTCCTTGGTCTCATTCCTGCCTTCTCTTTGCAACTAATTTTATTTTGTAGAAGAGGAAGAAAGTGATGAAGCAATTTCTTGAGAATTAACTTGCCTGCTTTTGCTTTCTAAAATCTGAATGAAATATTCCCTAAAAGGAATTCAATGAGCACTGGGATGTGAGGAGTTCACAGCATTGTGGCTTCTGCAAGTGCCATGCTGTAAAGGGACCAAGACATATTCCTTGTGCCCAAGCAATTTGAGCAGTGACAAAACCACGATGTTAAATCTCTTTTGTCTAGGAGATACTTCAGAGACACAAACACAGCAGTGGTGACACTAATGAATAGTCAGTGAAGTGTCCTGGCCAGTAACAGTGAGATGGCACAAGAAATTAAAGGCCTGATCCAAGCTCCGTAGCTGACATTCAATCTTTCTATGATCTTTTTTTAAATATAAATGGAACAGAAGTTATTTAGATTAATTCATTTTCAGGCACATTTAGAGTAGAAGGGACATGGTTCAACTCTCATGTCACTTATCCAGTATAAACATAGACCCTGCTCTAGGATTTACCTGATTTATACCTATATGGAAGAGTATCCAGCCAAACCTCTGTTCAGTAATTTACAGACTGTAAAACTCTTGGAGAAGGTTTTTACTTTCAATGTCCATTCTTTAGTTTACCATGGAGACTCAAATAAACAAAAGCAAGGGGTTGGGAAACCTATAAAGAATGTTTTTGCATCTCTGTCACCCTTTTTTCTTGGCTTTTTTCCCCTGAGATAATGTTCTCTTTTTGGGTACTTCACCTGCACCTCCCCTGATAAAAGCTGATTTAAGCAATAGCTATTTTTAGGTTATAGTAACATTTATTTTAATGTGCCAAATGACGTTTCAATTTTCCTGGAAAGTCCAACCTCAAGCACTTTTTGGCAGGTAATAACCTAATGTGAAAAACACTAATGTAATATAATTTAATATGGCCACTTTGGCACACTGTGTTAAATAAAGAAAAAAACCAGTGAAAATTGGTCTGCACAGCTTTGTAAAGCTTCAAAGCAAATTAGAAACTTTTCCTTACCTTCTGTATTCTGCTATTAGTTTAATCAAATCTTCCATGGAAATCTTATTACTTTCTTGCCTGAATAAAGGTGAGAATCGGGAGTCTCTGTCAACATTTCCCTGATTATCTTTAAACACTGGTCTAGAAAGAAAGAAAAATAACATGTTTATAAACACTCACCCATATATATATATATGTATGTATATATATATATACACACACACAAACATTTGAAATTGTCATGTAATCTTTTAACAAGGCTGTGACATGAATTCTTACACAAATTCATGGCCTCTCCACAGATCTTCAACCAAGAGAGCCCTGCCAAGCTTTATGTTTGCAGGAGCACAGGCAATTTCAGTTTATTCCATGTACATCCCAGTCCTGCAAAGACCTCAGACCTGGTTCGAGTGAGAGCCTCTCACCCATCACAGACATGACTCCTCGCTTCAACAAAGAGACTGATTGTTTATTTGAAGGAATCAATTTGAAGTATTCACTGCATCAATAGGTAGTTTTATCCACAGGTAATTTAAGCCAAGAAGTTATTATCCAAGGAAAATTTTAAGTAACAGAAATCATACAAGCTGTCAAATCCCAGGCACCACCTCTTACCACATAAAGAAACACATGCTTTTGCAGAAGCAGGTTAGAGACCTCAGTGATGCTCCTGTGCATTAAATCTGTCCTGTGCCCTCCAGGAGCATGACACCAACTCCCTGGGCCTTAGCATTCCTTCACAAAACAAGTTTGTGGAGCACCAACTAAATTTTGGCTGAACCAGCTACAAAGTGCCCAACGAACTGGAAAAGAAGGATACCCATCTATAACTGAAACAATAAATATGGGCAGTTGTGTGCACAGGAAAACATTTCCAGACATTTCCATTTTTGCTCATTGACACTTGCAGGATTTAATTAAGACATTCCAGTGCCCTTTGTATATCCTCAAGGGTCACACACGCTGGCTGGACTGGATAATGTAACAGCTATCCAAATTAATGAACCTTGGATTCAACTGTAGTATGAAAAAACATTGCTTAACAAAAGTAAAATGTTCTTGACACTAAGTGCTGTTCTGTGAATCATTTGGCCAATCTTGCTTCCTTAATTTACTTCTCTGTTCCACTGCCAGTGAGAAGAAGAATTGGTGCCAGGACAAATTGTTGCCAGATGCAAAAGAACGGAGCAAACATTTGGAAGAAGATTGCAAGAATAAGTATAAATGCACCATAACTTAATTAACTGAGAGAAGGACCCCTATTTCATTTCTTTGCAACTGTTGAAAATGATCAACTCTCTTCTATCAGATTTTTGCCTCCAGCTGTTAGAGGGAATGAAGTCCACAGAAACACACCATGTCAAAAAGCTTACTAGGGAGAAACCAGGCCTAATTCCTGGCAGCCACTGCTTTCTCTACAAATCCTATTAAACTGCTGTCAGAAAAAAGAAAAAGGAAAGAATAAAGATTTAATAATTACTACAGTATTGGTGACACTATGATGTTTCTTGGACTTGGCACTGCTTCCTCCTCCAGACCAAGACACGGGACCAAAACATTTGGTGAGTGATTTCCGCTGTGCCACTGGGCTCTGCAATGTGATGCTGAGCAAACCCAGGCCCTGCTGGAGACTATTAACTAATTCCAGTGCAGGCTCTGACACCAAGCAAGCCCTGCTCAGTGCAGCAGGGTGTAGGGGCACTCACCAACGAAGGGTGCAACTGTAAAAGCAAAAAGAAGCTGGATGTAGCTCACTCTGGGCCAGTGGGATGGAGCACTGCCTTTCAGGAGGCTCAGGGGCACAGCATCACGATCCTCAAGGTCTCTTCAAACCCAAAAGATTCCATGATTGTCCACTCCTCCCCACTGGTTTGGAGTCAGAAGGGCTTTACAGAGTCATCCTGCCTACAGCCACTGCTCTGCAGCATCAGTGCTCCCTGAGTATCACATGCTCTGCCTCAGGACTGCTCCTTATTAGTTCAGCAGCAAATCCCAGCCTAAATAATGCACCCAGGACAAAATTAAAGGCATGAAACCACTACAAAACAGGGAAGTATTTTTATCTCTCCAACCTACACACAGTACTCCATTTACACAAAGCTCTTACAACTATATGGGTGATATAGATACTGAAAGCAAGGTAACCGTTCTTAAGAAGGTGTGTTTTATGCACTGGTCAAACTGTACTGGTGTCTCCATTCCCCCATTTCAGGTTCATTAAAGCTGAAGAGTTGCCAGAGCAGTAAGTATTAAATGTGTTACAGCTGCAGTTAAGTAACTGCAATCCCATCTTTTGCTAGATCCTTGCAGGTGGAAAAAATGCCCCTTGTCACAGTGAAGATACTGAACACATTTGAGAATTGTGATAATTGTCACATCAAAACAAGGAAATGCTTAAAAAACTTCTACAGTCCCAGAGTCCAGTATTTGTCTAACACATTAAAGATGCCTTAGTGCTGGGTACTTATTTACTGAGATATTTTAACAAGAAAAAATTCACAGACCTAAAATCCTGTGGAGATTCTAAAGGTGGTAATTTAGGGGAACACAAGTTAATAGATTCCACTAAAGAAACTGAAACTTCATCTCAGTATTTAAAGTGTTTATATGATTCTGCTCTTCTGACATTGTCCACTAGCTGATTGTCCACAATCCTAAAAATTCTTTGAGCGCAGAAAACCTGCATAATTTAACTTTGGAAAAGGTACTTTCGAAGTAGTGGTTTGGTTTATGATTTGTGGGCAAATTGTTCACCTCCAGGGTTAGATATTCAGCGAAAGATCTGCAGCTACTGGAAATCAGTGCAGTCTCACTCCCTTCAGCTACCTCAACCTACGGCAGCTGAACCCAACCAGCAGCTGCAGAAGGATACAAATATTAGGCTCTAAAACGATGTTTACGAGGGTGGAGAAGGGTTGAAGGAGTAAGACTGTAAAAACTAACCTCTGTGAATGAAGTTTTCCCCCACATCTACAACACGTAGCTGAGGCAGATATTTGCAAACTTTGGCAGTTCTGGCAGGAATATGAGACTTTGACACGCTGCAATTCCAGCACATACCGTAATTATACCTGTGAGAGCACACACACACACACACCAGATTTCCCAGCAGGAAATCAGGGAAGAACCCTGAGTCATGCTTTTGAGCAATGCTACCAGACTGGTGCCACAGGAGCTAATTAAGAGTTTCAGTCACATGTGCAATACTCAACTGTCAAGAGCTTGGCTTGCTGAATGCATACGTAAAAATCGCACTGTGGCCATCTGTAACTGCTTTAAGGAGGGAAAATTTCCACACAAAAACAGGAGTGTGGTTAATGCCAGAATGAACTAACTGGAAAACACATTTCCAAACCCAGGGTTTTGCTATTTATCAGAGCCAAACCATTTTTCCCCCCTGTAGTGTGATACCCTCAGGTGGAAACTTCTCTTTTCAAGCTGTGAAAACAGGAATAGATTTTATATTTTGCTTTTACCAAAGCCAGTCCTGAGCAATGTTAATACACAAACAGATGTAACTGAGTGTGGAATTTGAATTTTCTCAATGCACCCTAGCTTGACAGGCTTTTAGGGTGCTATCTGCCCCAGAGGGATAGCAGCAACACTTCCCTCGTGTCTGCCGGCTCCCTCTCACCTCAAGGCAACAAGGGATGGATGCCTGGAGAATCCTATGAAAGGAAAACACCCCTCTTTCAAAATGAGAAGAAAACCTTTCTGTATTGTATTTCTGGCAGGATTTGCTGAAGCCGTGGAAGAATCTTTCAGCCTTCTTTTCACCCACAAGTACCTAGCCAGACCCTGAACTAGTGAAAATCATCATACCACCTAAAGATAGCTACAGCAAGGGCTGAGCTGCAGAACACATCACTGCTGGTATTGCCAAAGGGCACAGGCAGGCAGGACAGAGTTAATAGGAAGCTGCAGGTGAGGCTGGTGCCAAGCCTGCAGCTCCTGCCATTGCAGTCTGTTACATGGGAAAAGTGTCTCTATCAAGCCATCAGTATGATTTTGATGAGTGGTCTTTTGGCTACACAGAAATAGCAAATATTTATGAGTATCCTTGAGCTTGTGATGACAGATCAGAACACATTATCTGCCTTTCTCTTGAGCACTCACCTTTCCTGCTCTTACTGGATATTGACAAAAAAAGTATGTAAATAAAAAATAAATGAACCCTTCAAATGGCCATACCTCTCTGCATGTTTTCTTCTTTGCCATCTAAGCACCATATGCTAAAATCAGAAACTTTCCCCTGCACGTGTCATGGGAAGCTGTGCCCCTCTGCTGCTCCATGCTCCACACACCACAGAGCTCTCTCATAGCCATGGGCAATGCCACAACATGACTTTTTCACCCAGCGCTTGCTCTTCCTTTCTCCCTACAGCTTCAGGCAGCTCTACACCTGGCCTGTGACTGTGAGAACAGAAGCCACAGAGAAGGAGGAATGTTTTCACTTGGCAATTGACAGCTTCCCTTTTTATAAGGAATATAAAAATGTATATTTTCCCTGCTCTACACATGACAGAAAGAAGGGAGAGCTGTCACAGGGACACACAGGGGGGTCTCCATCCCAGGGCAGCAGTAAGTTGAAGAAATTACACAAGACTGAGAAAGAAAAAAGTGAGAGGACAGAGAAAGGAATTACACTGAAAATTGAAGGGGGAACAAATGGAAAAAAAAGCCATATTTGGTAAAAGGGGATCAAAAGGCCACAGGGGTACCTCAATCTTGAGGTGAGACCAGCAAGAAATTATACAGGAGGAGAGAGAGAAAGAACAAAAATCCATTACTGCCACTCAGTGACCTGCAATAAAACCCAACTGACCTGCCAAATGAGAAAATAAAAAGTTCTCCATCACCTACTAACCATGAAAAATGCAAGAGTACCTGAACCATAATCCCTCAATATGACCTCCAAACCACTTCCAGTCCTTGGTTAGATTTTTCTTTAAACTTGACAGGCATCAGAACAAGAACAGATCTTCACACCTGCGCACCTACTTTCTAGGTGGCCACTGCAACTCTATTTCAGACCACAATTATCTTTGCAGGAAATTCTTGTAAGAACTCTGACTTTGAAATCTCATTGGTAATTTTTAGTGCTCAATGAATGGAGGAGTTCACAATAAATTGATATTCTGTCAGCTACCTTTGCTACTCCCTGGCAACTTCACTACATACCTGAAGAAAAGATTCCACCACAGTAACATTTAATGAGCTAGTAACTGACATTTAGCTGTGAGAAAAATAGGGCAATGAAACAAAAAAGCTGCAGGATATTCTGGGGTCCTGGACGAGAGAGAAAGCTTTGCTTAGCTTCAGGCAGAAAAAGTGGAAAAGAATAAAAGGATAGAAGTCCAAGAGAATAAGCTGCAAGATGCTTATAAAATCATGAAAATAATGAATACATACCTCACTGACCAAGCAAATGGCATACGGTATTTGCCCAGCTTGCTGCAGAATTGCTTATTGGATTTTAACACTTTCTGTGCACACTACAAAAAAGGAAATGTGAAATATTTGATCAATATAATTTTAAGATCTGAACTGCTGCAGAGTACATGCAAGTACTTCTCTGCTGAAGAGGCTATAGTGTCCCTAAAATGATTTGGCCTTATAGTGTCCATAACAAAAGGCTCCAGGGTGGACAGCAGAGACATCACGAGATGATGCTGTTGAGAAATTAAACCCTGTCACCACTCCTTTAGTCAGAACTGCATTAAAGCTGTTATTCCAGTTCTCTGTAATTACCCAATGCAGGTGCAGTGCCTGCTCTCACAGACAGACAGGTGCCTACCCTGACTTTGCTCATGTACAAAGTTCAGTAGCTCATAATTTCTAAAAGACTGCTAAAGGAGAATATCCCTGTACTAAGGCATGACCAGCACAGGAATGCACCATGAATGGATTTGCACGTTGCAGGCAAAATGGTGCTGCATTCATTCATTCATTCAGTCAGTGGAACTTGGACATTTGCTTTCTGAAGCGTGGGGCTCCTGGGAGCTTGTCCTGCTCAGCAACCACACATTGCTAAGATGTGTCAGCACATTTGCAATGCCTTCAGCTTCCAACAAGCTGAGGCTGACAAAGAAGGAACTGATGTTCCTGTTACATTACCTTAAAAGAATCAGGATTCTTAATGTAAGGCTCGGCACTGCTGGCGATGTTTCCTGTAAGCACCTTTTCTATTTTTGCCACTAGTACAATCTCAGAGTGAGGATTGCTTATGGAGAAAAGAGCCTGTGGATGAAAGAGAGAACA